>JAJHZJ010000130.1:3527500-4261871 GCA_023548195.1 Bettongia penicillata ogilbyi | reverse complement strand
TGTTTCTTGTCAAAGATACTGAAGTGGTTTATCATTTGTTTTTCCTGCTCATTTTACTGATGAAGGATCTGAGGCAAACAGGATTGGCCACATAGCTAGCAAGTGTCTGAGGTCACATTTGAGCTCAGGAAGATTAGTTATTCTGACTCCAGTCCTAGCACTCTATTGACTGATACACCTAGCTATCCATAATTTCCATGCTAGGTATTAATAAGTATTTATTAAATTGAATTTAATCTAATAAGCCCAAGTGACACTGCTTTATAAGACCCTATCAAATACGCTGGTGAATTACAAATAGTGGGCCAAAGTACCAAATCAGAAAAGTAGAGATACAGGAAATACAAATAAATAATATGACCCTCTCAGAGCTGGAAGAGACCCAAAAGCCACTATAGGTCTTCGCCAACATTCCCAATCGGTGGTCATCCAGTTTTCTCTCAAAAGACCTTCAGCAAAGGGCATTCTCTATAATACCAAGCAGTCCATTCTGCTTTGGGTTACATATAATGAATAGGATTTTTTCAACTTAAATTGATTTGAGTTAACCCATGGTGATTATTTCCTGTTGGTCTTTCTTCTGCCTTTTGGGCTTAAGAAACATGTCTAATAACATTTTCCTGAGAAAATTTTACAAATATTTAAATATAATTAACATGATTTCCATGAAAATCTTCTCTTTTCAAAGTGGATAAGCCACAGTTGTTATAATTGATTATCAAAAGGCATGGTCTTGTGTACTGCAGGAGAAAGAGTGCCAAATATAATATGAAGTAATTGTTGTGTCTGCATTATGTGTTAAGTGCAGGGTATGTAGTTTTGATGTCCTCCTGATGAAACTATCTGTTTAACTGATGATTCAGAAATAACAATTGGGACTTTGAAATCTCTAGAAAAAAAATCATTGCTTTGACAATTTCTCTACAAAGAACTCATTCCTTTGATGATTTTCTCATGTTCACTGTACACTATTTTGATAATCAACCTTGCTAATGCTGGCCTAAGAACTACACCAATGAAATATTTATTCAAAGATCATACAAATCATGATTGCTTAAGAAATCCCATTATTCCATTATCCATATGGTCCATATGCTCTTCCAAGTAATTCCCTCTGCCTTTCTATCCTTTCTAGTCTTCCTGCCATGATCCTTCTTCCCAGCACAGGATGCCACAGGCATCTGATATCCTGGAGTTTCAGCCAACGAAAAGCAACTTCCTTACTTTGTCATTGTAGGCCATTGAAGTCATGCAGTTTCATAGCTCAGTACAATATGCTTATTCAGTCATAGTCTAGAGGACTGTTGTGAGTTCATCTCTGAAAACTTTTTGCCAAGGTCAAGTAATAGAAACTTACTGATTTTTTTTTTTTTTGGTCTAGTAGCAGTGGCTTGGCTCATTTGTTCTGATATTTCAATGTTAATTCCTTTGAAAAGAGCAGAGTATTCAGATGAATGCAATAATTTTAATTCTGTTTGGCCTGAAGCACAGTAGCTACACAGTGAGTAAGAGTAAGCATTTCTTAAATTTCCCAGAGTATTTCTGAAAAATGCATACTTAATATATGTTGGATTTTTAGAGGTTTCAAGTGAAAGGTTGTTTTTTTTTTTTTTAATTAAAAAAAAGCACATTTTGTGGGCACCTGGAGCAATATGTTATTGACTGTCTTGCTACCCATAGAATTGTTCTTTTTTATGTCTCCCTGCAGTATCTTTACTTTCTCCTTCTACTTGTAAGCATTGCCCAAGTCTCTGACTTAGACCCCTTTCTCTTTATGATCATTCTCCTTGAAGTGATCTCATTATCTCCTATGTATTCAAATGTCACTTTTATGCAGATGGTCCTCCAATTCTTTATATCCATATCTAATCTCTCTCCTGATCTCCAAACCTACACTGGCAATTTCCTGATTACCATTTTGACCTGAAAGTTCCGTAGGCAATGTAAATGGCTGACTCTTCTATCAAAAAGACATATTTTGACAGGTTATCATACATTTAAACCTTAGAGGGTAATCAAGTAATAATATCTTATTTTACATGTGAGCAACAATTTACCAAGAGTTACACTGATAGCAATTGTCATTCAAGACTAAAACCTTTAAAGTCTTAAGACTACATGCAAATCTTTCCACATACCCTGCTGACCCAAAAGGAATTGATATTTTCCCTTAAATCCATCCCTCCTCCAAATTTGAGAATACTCCTACCCTTCTAATTACCCAGTTTGCAACATACTCATCCTTGATATTTTCTTTTTTCTAAATGTTCATCTCTAATCAGTTACTGGATCTTCTCCGATTCTATTGTCACAACACCTCTGAAATTCATCCTTTTCACTCACAGAGCTTAATTCAGTCCCTTATCAACTACAACTTGTGCTATTGTAATAACCTCTTAATTGATTTCTCTGCTTCCAATATCTTCACTCACATCCATATTACACAGAGTTGCTAATTGAAATTTTTCAAACATAGATCTGACCATGTTGCTTCCCTCCTCTAAGTTTTTCATTAGCTCCATTTTGGCCCTAGGACAAATATAAAATAGTTCACTGGACATTTAAACACTCTATTAGAAGGTATCGAACACAAGGCCTCCCACAGTTCACAAAATACACCAATGACCCAAAAAAGATTAAAATATAATTGGACAATATTGAACAAAATACATAAAAATGCCATAAAAGCTAATCTGTATTTTTCTAGGTCAATTTTTGTCTGCAGGAGTATTTATATATGGTTAATGGTCCCCATTTCTATTTAAGCTTGATACCACTACACTCTTTAACTACTACCTTGCTTTACAATCTTATTTTATGGTATTTTCATTTATTCATTTCTACACTAGTCCAATTGGCCTTCACATATTTCCCTGTTCATGATATTGCATTTTCCACCTCCAAACCTTTGCAAAAGTGATTTCCAGTATATACAATGAAATTCTCCTTTATATATCCCTTGTAGAACCCTTAATTTTCTTTAAAATACAGCCCAATTGCCACACACTGGAGAAGTCCCTTCTTGTCTCTTTATTTGTTAGGTGTTCTTTTATTTTGGAAACATTTTGTTTGCTTTCTTTTCCTTAACTCTGTAGATGCTGCAATTTCCAGAAGATTGTAAGGTTATTGAGAGCTGTAAATGTTTCATTTGTGCCCTTGTAGCCCCACTAGGTAGAACAGTAGCTAATGTAAGACTTTAGTAAATTAGTGTCCAAGAGGTTTATACCTGGGCTAGACTCAGGCTGTGTTGTTGTCCTTGTTGAGTTTGTCCTTCATTCTCAAAGAGGATCATGACATCAAGTTAATGACATGACTTGCAGTTGAGTTTGATTTGAGTGAGAGGGGGCTGTGCAAGGTCACTTTCCTGAGTCATCTGGATCCTGTGGCCTGATATTCATCAGGATCACTGGGAGATGGACCAGGCTAAGGTCCTATATAGCATTCCCACTTTGAGTGAGATATACTCATTTGATGAATAGGCTGCTTTAAGTAGTTGATCAAGGGATGGTCCCTTTAATAAAAAAAAAAAAAAATCAAACTAGGAGGAGGTTCCTGGGTAAAAGAGGAACAATTACTATTTAGTTTAAATCCATTTCTATGTTAGATGGGTGGAGACTTGTTGTCCAGTCTAAGCTCCAGAGTGAAATTGTGTTTAAGGTTTGATCTTTGAGCAAGAAAATGTAGTCAGTAAAACCCAAAGAAAAAGCGGCAGCTTTTGGTGGTGGAACAGAGGAGAAGGAGAGGGAGTAGGAGGAGAAGGAGGAAAAACAAAGGAAGAGGAGGAGGAGGAGGAGGAGGAGGAGGAGGAGTAGAGCTGCTACTCACTCACAGGTTGTGTTTGTCCTTTCTCAAAGATCACTGCAAAGTGGATGACATGACTTGCAGTTGATTTTTTCTTTGAGGGAAAGAGGGTAGTGTGTTGTACATTGTATTTGAATAAACTCTGATCTATACCAGAGAAATTAGGTCTTGAATTAACAGCCTATGGACTTTTTTTTGGATTATAAGAATTAGTTGATAAAAGTGAATCTTTATTTTACTACTCAAGGAAACTCTGACTAGTAAGTAGCATAGTGAGTCTTGCCTTATTGTACTTTGTAGAATTTGTTCTTCTCTATCCCATGTCCATTTGGGATCACACCAGAATAAACCAAGATCATGGCCATTAGCTATCATACTTGAATGAAAACTCGTGTGTGTGTGTGTGTGTGTGTGTGTGTGTGTGTGTGTGTGTGCTCATGTGTGAGAGAGTAGTCCAGCTGTAGAAATAGCTGTAAATAAATGAAATGAAAGAGCCATACCCAAAAAGTGAGAAAAATTAAAATCAAAGGTCTTAAAACCTGAATTTGTAGTGAGGATCTACTAACAATAACTTTATTTTCTATCATTATTTTTGTTTGATTTAACACACAATAAAAATATAAAAATTTAAAATGCATAAGGCAATGGGAAAATTCTGAAGGAAGAGTAGACTACCAACTATTAGTCCCAGATAATTTGGTAGGGATTAGGAATATTTACAAATATTATCTCATTTGATGGATTAGTAAGGAAGGTTTTATCAAGAGCAAGGCTAGCATAAAAAATATCTCACTTCAACTTTGGTAGTAGGCTCACATTTGGTCTTCCTGCTTTTAGTTTTTCTTTTGCCAATTATTCACACTGGTTCCTAAGATATCTTCCTAATACATTGCTCTAATCATATCATCCCTCTATCTCTCAAACATCAATGCTTCCCTATAGCCTATGGAATCAAATACACACTCCAGACCCTGACATTAAACAGCCTTTACAGATTAACTCATACCAATTTTTCCAACTCCTTCTCATGATCATTTGTGCATCCTATCTTGTAGGAAAACAATACTACCCTATGCACCCACCAACTACCCCCTACCATATATATGTCTAAATGTGTATGTGTATAACACATGTGAGTATACACACACCCACATGTTGTATACATGTGTGTGCATACATGTATGCATGTACATATATGTATAACATATTGTATATAAACGTATGCCTATTATGTATGTGCATATATGCATGTGTATACATACATATATACATACGCACACATACACCCATAAAAATCTTTGCTCATCCTGCCCAGCATCTCTGTAATGGACATATACTCTGACGTCCTACCTAGATGTATTGAAGTCCATTCTTTTTTTCAAGATGTAATGCAGATGTTGTATTTTCCAAGAAAACATTCCTCTTTTTTTCCAGGTAAAAAATGCATTTTCTTTCACATTTAACTTACTTTCCTGATTATGATAGTGATTTGTATATATGTCTTCCCCCCATACACCCATGTTACAAATTCCTTGATAACAGAATCTTTTCCAAAACGGTATTATGTTATAATCATAGCTCCAGAGTTGAAAGTGATTTTAGAATGATCTAATCATTCAAATTTCTCATTTTACAGGTAAAGAAACCGATGAATAAAAAGGAAAGTGAATTTGGCAAAGCGCAGAGGTCATAGATAGAAAAGTATCACATAACCTTTAAATTACTTCAATGTACACCTATGGGAGCTTAAAATGAACAAAACACTGCACTAAACTGAAAAGAATAAAAGTAGTATCATCATGACATGATGTCCTCAAGAAAGAATAGATTTCTCTTGGACATATATTGTTTTCACCTAGAAATTATGCTGTGAAATTTCAGAGTATATTTTTTTGTTTTAGTTTCATGTCTCATTTTCCACATATGTGACTAATCAGATGCCTAAGTAAAAATTTACATTTCATATCATGTTGGCCTAACCCCAACCCCACCCCAAATATCACATACAAACAGACAAACAGAAAAAAAAGGGGAAAAAAATACATATAAAGAATTCACAGTAGCTCATAAAAATTCATATATAAACTTGAACTCTGAAGGTCCTTAACTCCCAAGGAGGGTATTGGGCAGTTCTTCCCTTAGAGCTATTCAAACCTGGTCCTTGATCCCCTCCCCCTACCCCATCCCCACCTTTTGTGACCAGAGATTAGGAGAGTAAAGTAGTTCCTTAGAGCCCCAGTGACTCAGACTTGCACTTGCTTCTACATAATGAAAGTTAAAAATCTTCCCTGCCCATCGACAGACCTCAGGTGGAGCTATTGAGAGAGGCTTGATTAGGGAAGGCTTATTTTGTATGAAGGGCCTACACCTTTCGCTGATTACTAATGAGGTACTGGGGTCACAAGGGGTCATGCTCTACCTCTCTGAAAAGAGTATATATTCCTGTGCCAGATGAGACTCTGGGCAGCTATTTTAAATAGACCCCTGAATTTGAAAACCCAAATGTTGGTGGTTCTCTCTCTGGTAACGATGCATGTATTGCCCATGGTCAGACAGTTGTAATCCCTGTCTGTAGGTCCTGCTTGTATTTTCGCTGTTGGCATATGTAATTAAAGTGAGATTATTTACCCCTCTTAAAGTTGCTTTCCTTTCATTTTTTTTTTTTTATTTTTAACACAGTTCATATCACATTTCACAATTCCAACTTTTGGTCAGGTGATATTTCTTTAAAGGCATTTACAATATAGACCACAAAAGGACTTTTTAAAAAATATTAACCAAATGAGACACAAATAATAACTATGCATGCTAACTTCATAAGCCCTTGACCTAATTGTCTCCACACTATTACTAAGAATTGAAGTACCCTTACTTGTTTTTGATCTAAAGTCTCAAGCCTGATAGGTTAATTTTAAACTTAATATTGGGTGTTCCCTTACCAATAATCTATAATGTAATTGATCTGGTATTAAGCTTAAATGCTTTTTGACTATAGGAAATTGCCACTAAGAGTAGGGACATTGTGGGGATAAAATATCTCTCCAACTTCATGTCAGTTCCAGGCAAGATTAGATTGTCCACTTGCATTCAGTGAGGCTTAGAGTCTGCCAGGTGTCAGTGGGGGAAATTGAGTTAGGAGAATCCTACCTCAGCCCAGGCTCAGTAGCCACTCTTCCACCCTTCCCATGAGGTCATATTTTTCAGTTCATATGAGCATCTCACAGGCTTACTGGCATCATGGATTGGAAGCTCAGACCACCTTTCTTGCTATCCATACCTTGAGTTAGACTAAGAAGAACAGTCACTTCATAGTCCCCATAGCATCTTAAAATAGCAAGTTCCAATAACCAGGTTTCAGATTATAACTATAATTTCACATTGGGTAAAAAAACATCCTTTGAGGAAGACTTAAGTAGCTTACACACCTTTCTGTGCCTGTTCTAGTTCCTGCCTAAATAACAATCATAAAATCAAATTTATCATTAAAACCTTAACGTTTCCATTAATGCCAAATTTTACCCAAAGTTACCTGTCTCTAGGAGATTTAGACTAAGATTCATTTCCCTAAACTAAAGATGTCTCTCATTTAACCTCAGTAATTAATTGTCGATCGTTTTAATACTAAATGCTTTTACATCACTTTGTAACATGTCCAAATTTTCTCCCCATCTCTCCTCTCCCCCAACCCCAATACCTTGCATTCTGATTACTCCTTTCCTCAATGAGCCCTCCCTTCTATCATACCCCACCCTCCTCTTATCCCTATCGTCTCTTTTTTTTTTTTTTGTAGGGCAAAATAAATTTCTATACCTCATTACCTGTGTTTATGATTTCCTGGTTATATGCAGTAATAATTCTCAATATTTGTTTCTAATACTTTGGATTCCACCTTCTTTCCCTCCCCACTGAGAAGGCAAGCAATTCAATAAAGGCTATACATGTGTCATTTTGCAAAAGACTTCCATAATAGTTATGTTGTGTAATACTAATTATATTGCCTTTTCTCCTGCTCTATCTCCCCTTATTTTTTTATTCCCTTATTTGACCTTGTTCCTTCCCAAAACTGTTTATTTCTAGTTACTCCCTTCTCCCATTTGTCCTCCCTTCTATCATTCCCCTCACCCCACTTGTCACGTCCTCCCCTACTTTCCTGTACTGTACAATAGATTTTCATACCAAATTTAGTGAGTATGTTATTTCCTCCCTTAAGCCATATGGGGAGAGAGTAGCTTCAGTTTTCCCCTCTCCCTTTCTCCCTTTTCTCCTCCATTGAACAAGATTTTTCTTTATCTCTTTTATGAGTCATGGCCTTTCCCATTCCATTTCTCCCTTTCTCCTCCCAGTATTTTCCTCCCTTAATTTTTATTTTATATCTTTTTTTTTTTTTTTTTGTGGATATCATCTCCTTTGATTCAACACAACATGTACCCTGTGTCTATATGTGTATATGTGTTTGTGTGTGTGTGAGTGTGTGTATATACAATCCCTCTAGCTACCCAAATACTGAGAAAAGTCTCAAGAGTTGTAAATATTTTCTTTTCATGCAGGAATGTAAACAGTTCAGCTTTAGGAAGTCTTTTATGATTTCTCTTTCCTTTTTACCTTTTCAAGCTCTCTTGATCCTTGTGTTTGAAAGTCAAATTTTCTATTCAGTTCTGGTCTTTTCAACATGAATGCTTGAAAGTCCTCTATATCATTGAGTGATAATTTATTCCCTTGAAGTATTATACTCAGTTTTGTTGACTAGGTGATTCTTGGTTTTAATCCCAGTTCCTTTGAGTTCTGGAAAATCCTATTATAAGCCCTTCAATCCCTTAATGTTGACATTGCCAGATCCTATGTTATCCTGATGGTATTTCCACAATACTTGAATTGTTTCTTTCTGTCTGCTTGCAGTATTTCCTCCTTGACTCTGGAACTCTGAAATTTGGATACAATATCACTAGGAGTTTCTCTTTTCGAGTCTCTTTCAGGATGTGATCAATGGATTCTTTCAATGTTTATTTTGCCCTCTGGTTCTAGTATATCTGGACAGTTTTCCTTGTTAATATCATTGAAGATAATGTCTAGACTCTTTTTTTGATCATGGCTTTCATGTAGTTCCATAATTTTTAAATTGTCTCTCCTGGATCTATTTTCAGGTCAGTTGTTTTTCCAGTGAGATGTTTCACATTATCTTCTATTTTTTCAAGCTTTTGGTTTTGTTTTCTAATTGCTTCATAGTCATTCATTTCCTTGAACTCAATTCTCTTTTAGAGAACTATATTCTTTAGTGAGCTTTTGAAACACCTCCTCCATTTGGCTAATTCTGTTTTTTAATGCCTCCCTCTCCTCATTGTCTATTTGTACCTCTTTTTTCAATGGAGTTAGCCTCTTTTTAAAGGTGTCATTTTCCTCAGCATTTTTTCTTTTTTAGTTCTCCTTTAGCAAACTGCTAGCTCATTTTTCAAGCTCTTCTATTGCCTGATTTCAATTTAATTTCACTTTGGAAGCCCTGGAGGCAGGTGTCTTAACTTCCTGTGACAGTAAGCCTTGTTCTTCCTCATCTAAAAGGATGGACTTTGGGTGGGGGTGGGGCCATCACTCAGGGCTGGTGTTTAGATCAGCTGCTCCCTACTGCCAGAGAATTTAAGCTGAGCTGCCTAAACAATGGATCCAGGTTGCTTCCTGGCCTCTGTAGCTGCCCACATTCTGCTGCCTCAGCCTCTGTCATCTCTTGGGGCTATTACTGGAAAAACCCAGTTCCCTCTCACCCAGTTGGGAAAGCCCTCCCTCAGTGACCTTTGGAACTTTCTTTATTAAGTGTCTGGGACCTTACCTGCTAGGAACTCTACCCTGGAGGTCTGTTCAGGTCCTTTTCCTGCCAATCCACCTGACCAGGGCTGTGCTCCACTCTGCTCAGTATCCTGTGAGATAGACCTTTACTGTCAGCCTTCCGGGTTACCTTTGGCTAGAAACCTCTTTTGGGTCTGTTGTTCTATGGCTTCCGTTGCTCTAGAGTTTGTTCAGAGTCATTTTTACAGGTATTTTGTGGGTTGTGGGGGAAGCACTAGAGTATATGAATCTTTCTACTCCACCATCTTCACTTTCCTTTTAGAAAAGCAGATCTAAGAGGTTGCGCAGCAGGCCCTCTCGGTGTGAAGGTGCTTATTGATACATTCTGAGACCTGTCTAACATGAGACTAGGGTATTACTACCAATCCCCTTTATTAGAACTGAGTATGCTCTTGACCTTAGTCTAGAAATCAGTACCCACCATGAGTACTGGGTGACCACAAAGAGACAAGGATTCTATATATTCTGGTGTCTCTGAGGCTTTTGAACTAGACCTTAGGAGATTAGTTCAGTAACTGTCTCCAGGGCCTGATATAACTTCTACCATGTTTCTTGGGCCCTGTGGAGGGCCTTCTTGCTGCATCCAGATCCTCTCATTTCTCTTTTTCCTGATCCAATATTTCTTCTGGGGTCTGGTGGTTGCTAATAAATCTTTAATGACCAGCTGGGGAAGGGAAGAGGGGGAGAAAGTACTTGGTTCAACACACTTTTAAGTTTAACCTGCATTTCAAAATTTTACTGCATCACTTTCTTTAGTATGGATAATCAACAAAACAGTAAGTTGATCACAGAGTCAGAGTATTTGCCAAGTTCTGAGGTATAAATATTCCCACTGAAAGTTTAACAGTCACATCCAGCCAATAGAACTGGCTCTAGGGATATCTTGGTTTGAAAGAATGCTTACTCAACTCTGTACTCTTCCTGAACTCTTCCTAATTCTGCCTGAAGGAAGACACTAACCCTGGGATTCCAAATCTGTAGCTAGGAACTCTGCCAACCTGTGGAGGGTAGATCTGAGGCCAAGCACTGAGAGTGACTTGTGCATGAAGGGACTTAAATATAGCCCAGGCACACAAAAAACAATTACTCACACATATTGGACAAAAAAAAAAAAGTATCTTTCTATATAAAATATTCTAAATCTTCATTGATAAGTCAGTATTACTAACTAAGGCCTTATGAATTTTGTAACAAATTTGTAGTCAATTTTATGTAGTGTAAAAATTCATTTTTTAATAATCATTATCTTGAAGACTCAGAGATTTCCTCAACCCCCTTTTTCCAAAATTCAGTTTTTCTTCAAAAGGTCATTACTGACAATGAGATTGCTTTGAGTCTCCTTATCTTGGTCAAACCACAGTCCAAGCTAGGAAGTAACTTAATCAAGGTAGGGAAGCCTATTGTGTTCTCCTTAGGCTTGGGTCAAGATATATTATTACCAAAGTTTCCTCCTTTTGTACTTCCTTATCTAGAACTAAAAGTATGGGAAATCTTTCTTAAAGATTTACTCAGAGCAACATCTAATGAAACAGTCAAAGAAAACTCTGTATCTGAGTTGATAGTTACATCCCTGCTCAAAAAAGATCTGGGAAAATATTAATTCTCTCTATTTTCATATGTCGTGATATGGTGATTGATGGGTGATATGGGAATTGATGTCTCTTTGACCAAGATTTGGGTGTTCTAAATCACACAACCCAAGACTCTTATTTTAATATAGCCCACCTCTTAGTGTGTTAACCAATCAGAGTTAATTACATTATTTGGCAACACCTACTCTTCAAGGGATATATTAATTGTGCATCCCCACCCCCAAATTTACCTCAGTTACAGCACTTTAGCTCCATGTGTATGCATAACTGCCCACTTTGAGAGAAATAAAATATGGATAGACACAACCTATTTTTTTTTGTCCTTCTTAGACCAGACTCACAGAGGTTGATAATAGACAGAGTCATCATTTAAAACAAATGATTCTGAATACCTTAGAGCTGACTCTGATGTGGAACCCTCAATGGGAATCTGACTACAACCCCTCTTAAAGTTCTAGTGTTAGCCCTGAGAAGCAGTGATTGTTTATTTCTAAAGCTTTGCATTCTAGCCACTCATCTAGTGCATTATTGTCTATCACAAGTTAGCATCTCCATTATATCATTGATTAACTAATTAGCACCAAAGTATTATTTAACAATTGGCATTGTTTAATTTTCACAAAGGGATGTTCACTAAGATAAACCAAGAAAATATATACAAAACCAAAATGTTTTCTTTCAGGACTATGAACACATTCTCTCCTATATATTTTCTGTCTTTTCAGAGAATAGTCAGAAATTTCATACAGCTGATACAAAGCATTTGCTCCACCAAGTTCATATCTGAATTCAGCATAGTTGATAGATACTAAGCTTCTTTGTGGTCCAGTTCAATCCCCTGCATCCTGTTTGCTTCTAGGTATGGTGATGATGTACTGGATCTGTTGCCTTCAAATTTTTGTATCTATGGATTCCAACTCCCAGTATTCCGGTTGTTCACCAGATTGCAGTATAGTCCATTCAGTCCCCAAAACTCTCTCATCCAAGTCAGAGAAGATATTTCATCCAAGTCAGAGAAGAATAAACATAGCAGGCATAGAAATAATAGCTCCATGTCATCCCAGGTGGAGAATTGGGATTTTGGTAGGCAGAGGTTCCATTTGCCACCATTACTTCTTTCCCCACCTGGAAACTTATAGTAAATTTTCTTTCTCATGTGATGCAAGAAGAAGGAGTAGAGAGCTTTGCTTCTATAAGAGAATACATGCACACACACACATACAAACACATATATACACATATATACATATACATGCACAAACATGTTTGTGGGTGTGGGTGCATGTGTGTGATCATTCTAAGCTCTGCAAGAAATCAGAAAGACCTTTGCTTCATCAAATAGTAAAGATATAGGATATACACATAGCATGTCTATGAATTTTCCAAAATCTATGTGGCAGTTACTTTAAGACAAACACTGTACCTAACGTCTGGTATATCATAGACAATTCCCTATCAGTGATGCAATTTTTTTCCCACTTCAAGCAACTGATATTTCCCAGATCCTAAAGCTCTTTATTGTTATATATTGATGGGGATGCTTGTGTGACTGTACTTGGACCTCAATTCTAAAATCAAATTTCTCTCTAAAAAAATCACATTTCTCCCTAGTCTCAAAACCCTATCCCAGGCAGTTTCTCCCCAGCCCAAGAACAATCTGCCCCAACAAAACCATTATCTCCCTTCCTGCTATAAAAGCTTGCTGCATATGATTCACTAATTTGAAACAGCTGTGTACTAACTGAACTAGCTGTGTACTGGGTCATAACAACTTTTGCTACTCATTGACCAATCATATGTATATATGTATATACTCCCTTACATTTATTTTGTCTAATAAGACATTGATGAGAGCAGCCAGGTTTTAGTTAGTCCTGATCTTTAGTAGACTTAGTGATATTTCAGGCCTAAAACCATACATCTATGTAGGCTACCTTGGACTATTTTCCAATGAACTCTGGGTAAAATGGCTGCTTAAAGATACCAAAAGTACATGTTCCTTTAAGAACTAACCACTCCCTTATCCCACCCTGAATCACCTAGTAATAAATCACACTTGGCACATGTTATACTATAGAATATCCTTTATAAACTTTACTTCTACCCCCTATCAGGTTGCAGGTTCCCTAAGAACTCTTGGCCACTAAAAAGTGTAATACATCTTTACTACCTTGACCTCAAGAATGCTTGAGTCCACAAATTATTTACCAGATGGCCCATGCAGGGAACTCCAGTATTGGGATTCCTCTATAGTTCTACTATATCTCTAGCCATCATCAACAGGGCTATATTCATGTTAAACAGCTCAAAATTCTCAATAGTTTTGACTGGGTGTGGGCTTTAGACCCCTCCTACTCTGAAATTTCCTGGGAATTCCAGGAACCATTCCCTGAAATCAGATCCCTGGCATTCACCTGAGGCATCCATGAATAATCCTTTTAACTCTCCTTTCATTGTGGTTCTTATTATCTACACCTGGTCCCACCCTAGAACACCACTCCTTGATTCCAACTAGACCCACTTCTTGACCACTGTATGTAAGTGTCCAGCTTGCCCCCTATTAGATCACTCAGATTTTTAAAGTCTGAACAATAGGAAGAATTTTTTGACTCTTGCCAACACCAACTGATATTCTAATAAACTGTCTTTCTGAGTGAAAGGGGACTTGAGTTGAATTCTTTCAAGCCAGCAAGTTTTGATCTTGAATTTTGGTGTTCCCAGTACCCCTGCACTGCAACATATGGCTTCCTGAGTAGGAATCAAACCTGGGTCATGGCAGAGAGAGAACTGAACCCTAATCACTAGGATTCCCAGTACCCTTACACCCCAAAACACTATTTTAGAAAAAAATGTACTTGGTAGAGGAGGGGAACGAGAAGAAGGCTCCTGCTTCAGTCTCTGGGGACATTTGCATTATATAGAATTCAGAGAACTGTACCAGTACAAGCAACCTCACATAGCATTTAAACAATTTTGTAGAGATGGCAATTCCCCTTGCAAGGTCAACTGAGATGCTTATCAGTAAGCACAAACTTTCAAATTGAGGTTGATTGAGATATAAACATAAACAATCAAAATATAGAGAACCCAAAGCACACACACACACACACACACACACACACACACACACACACACACACAAAAAAAAAAAAAAAAAAAACAGACCTGAGATGGATCTTAAGCATTCCCTACAGCTATCTGGCTGCCATAGAGGTCTCTAAGGTCAGCATAACCTTTACAGTAAGCTTTTTAAGTTAGGCAGTTTTCTAAACACATAATGCTAGCTTCAAACTATATAATAAATAACATTTTCCAAATAATATAATAAAATATATTCCTATAGAATTCTCTTCTAAGAAAAACTAGCATTTTCTAATACAATAGCAGGAAGCCTCCAATATTCCAATGAGTTCCCCTTTGGCCAAGGCTCTATTTAAACTCCTCCTTCATTCTTAGCAAGACCATGTGTATTAGATTCCCCTTTAAAAGAAAACATATCAGGGGTGAAGTCAAGATGTTGGAGTGAAAGCAGAGACTTGCTTGAGCTCTTCCCCAAGCCCCTGTAAATACCTGTAAAAATGACTAAACAAATACTGGGGCTACAGAATCCACAGAATAAGAATGAAACAAATCTCCAGTTCAAGACAGCCCAGAAGGTCATCAGGAAGCATTTATGGACTGAGAGAGGAATACAGTCCAGAATTGGCCACACTGGCACTAGTGAGACCTGAGCAGACCCACAGGAGACTCAAACTGAAAGCTCTGTCAGTTTCCAGATTTCTTGATGGCCAAAAGACAGAAGAAAACTTGGAAGGTCAGGGGACAAAACCCATCAGACCTCTTTAGGAGAATACAGTTGTCTGACCCCAGGACTGGTAGATTATGAGGGGACTGAGCAGTTGATCAGAGGGGAATAGCAGAGATCCTCTTTGTTGTTGCTGAGGCAGGATTCTCTTGCTTTGCCCTGCCTGGATCTGTGTCACAGTCCTAGGTGGCATCCTGGGGTGAGGAGGAGTGCTGCTGTGGTGGAGTTTGTAGTACTGGTGGATAAGGAATCCTCCTTGTGGTTCTAAGGGAGAAAAGAGCACATGGGATTGCTTATAGATCAGCAAACCAGCTGAGGAGTGAATACCTGTCCTTTGACCATGCAACATTATAAGAAATGGGGATTTGCAGGTTCCTGGAAGTATTTCTGAAGGCAGTTGCACAAGGCCTCTGAAGCTTGGGACAGTATATCCCCTCCCCAACGTAATCAGAGAACTACCTTGAAAATGAGCTCAAAAGTCAAGTTTCTGGCTTGGAAAATGAGCAAATAATAGGAAAAAAAAAAACAAAGTATAGAATCTTACTTTGGTGACAAGGAAAATCAAAACATACAACCAGAAGAAGACAACAAAATCAAAGCTCCTACATCCAAAGTCTCCAAAAAAATATGAATTGATATCAGGCCATGGAAGAAGTCAAAAAGGATTTTTAAAATCCAGTAAGAGAACTAGAGGAATAATTGGAAAGAAAAATGATAGTGATGCAAGAAAATTATGAAAACTGAGTTAACAAAAGGAAAAGAATGAAGAAAATAGAAGACAATGTGAAATATTTCATTGGAAAAACAACTAACTTGGAAAATAGTTCCAGGAGAGATAATTAAAAAAAAAAATAATTGGACTACCTGAAAGTCATGATTAAAAAAAGTAGCCTGACATCATTTTTAAAGAAATTATCAGGTAAAGCTGCCCTGATATTCTAAAACTAGAGGGTAAAATAGATATTGAAAGAATCTACTGATCACCACCTGAAAGAGAACCCAAAAAGAAAACTCCTAGGAATATTGTAGCTAAATTCCAGAGTTTCCAGGTCAAGGAGAAAATGTTTTCAAGCAACCAGAAAGAAACAACCCAAGTATTATGGAAAAAAAAATCAGGATAAGAAAAGATCTTGCATCATCTACATTAAAGGATCAAAGGGCTTAGAATGTGATATTTCAGAAATCAAAGGAGCTAGTCTTAAAGCCAAGAATTGCCTACCCAGCAAAACTGATTATAATTCTTCAGGGGAATAAAATGGGCATTCAATGAAATAGAGAACTTTTAAGCATTCTTGATAAAAAAGACCAGAGCTGAATAAAAAGAAAAAATTGATTTTCAAATGCAAGAATTAAGAGAAGCATGAAAAGGTAAAGAGGAAAGAAAAATTGTAAGGGACTTCCTAACATTGAACTGTTTACATTCTTATATGGAGAGATAATATTTGTAACCCTTGAGGGTTTTCTCAGTATTAACATATATACAGGTACACATATACATAAATATAAATAAGTGTATATATATATATATGCATGTGTATATATACATACATATATACACATACATATACATTCATGCATACATACATATACACATACACATATATATTGACAGATGGCAGAGTGTGAGTTGAACATGAAAAGATAACATCTAAAAAGTAAATTAAGGGGTGAGAGAGGCATATATGGGGAGGAGAAAGGGAAAAATTCAATGGGATTAATTATCTCACATAAAAGGGGTAAGAAAAAGCCTTTGATAATGGAAGGGAAGAGGAAAGGAGGTGACAGGGAATGAATGAAGTTTATTCTCATTGGATTTGGCTTAAGGAGGGAATAACATGCACACTTAATTGGGAATAGAAAGGAGGGCAAATGGGAGGGGGTTATCAAAAATAAACACTTTTGAAGAGGGGCAGGGTCAAAAGAGAATTGAATAAATGGAGGGCAGGACAGGATGGAGGGAAATATAGTCAGTCTTTCACAACATGATGTATTGAAGTGTTTTGAATGACCACACATGTATATCCTATATGAAATTGTTTGCCTTCTTAATTGGGATGCAAAGTCTTAAAAACAAATGTTAAAAAAATGTTTTTACGTGAAACTGGGAAATAAGATATATAGGCAATGGGGTATAGAAATCTATCTTGTCCTTCAAGAAAATAGAGGGGAAGGGAATAAGAGAAGGGGGGTGGGATAGAAGGAAGGGTGGAAGTGATCAAAATGCATGCCCATGGAAGGGAAGATATATAGAGAAAATATGGAACTCAAAATCTTGTGGAAGTTAATGTTGAAAACTAGAAATAAATTGAAAATAAAAAAAATACTTAACATCTAAAAAATAAAATAAATTATTTCTTTGTTTATTTGTTTTTCTGTTTCTCTGACAGACTTTCTCTACTATCACCTCCACCTTTTTTCCCTCCTTCATTTCTCTCCTGTCTGCTGATCCTTCTTCTAATTCCTATAGGAACATTCAAGTCTTTCTCATTCTTAACAAGCTTCTTTGGATTGTATAATCTTACTAACTATAGTCTTTCATTTTTCCTCCTTCTCTTACCTAAACACCCTTCTACCTAGTGTCTTCCCTTTTCTCTCTTTTTCTTCTAAATTCTCAGTGATGTGGCTTATTTCATATTTCATATTTTAACCGAAATTATTTTCAAAAGTTACCAATGTTCTCTTAATTGCCAAATCTTTTTATTTTCCACAGCCCCCATCCTTCTTGACTTCTGTTTAGCATTGGGCATTTTCACCATCTTCCCTTCCTAGATATTACCAGCTCTAGGTTTTCATACCTCAGCTCAATCTTGCTTCCACTCCTCATTCTCAGTCTCTATAGATGAATCTTTATCAGTCATACCCATTAGGAATGAGTATACACTAGAGCTCTAGACTAAGCCATCTTCTATTTTCTTTATTCTCATACATGGCTGTCTCATCATCTGCTGAGGGCTCCATTGTTATTGCAGATTTATATATGTAGCCATAGTATTTCTTCAAAGCTCCTGTTTGGCTTTACCAACATTGCAAGCTGTCCTACAGTCATCTCAAAATCAACAGGTACAAAACAGGGTAGGTTAGGTAATACAGTCCACAAAGCACTCAAACTTTACTTAGGAAGAGTTGAGTTCAAATCTATAAATATATTTGCAATGTTAGCTTAGGCGTATAACTTAAATTCTCTGTCTCAGTTTCCTCAACTATAAAATTGGGGTAATGATAGCACCTACTTCCCAGGATTGTTGTTAGGACAAAACGAGATGAGATTTGTAAAGTGCTTTGTAAAAATTAAATTATTGCATAAATACTAGCTAAGAAACAATTATTTTTCCCTTACAGTCTATCCATCTTCTAAACTTGTCTGTTAGTTTTGATAGTACTATCTAATAATCCAGTTTCAAAACTTTATTATCATGCTTGGTTCCTCACAGTCCTTCAAAAAATATATTCAATAGATTGCTAAATCTGGTAGTTTCTTTCTCCATATATCCTTCACACATATTCCATTCTGTTTATTCACATTATTCACCCTAGCTCTTTCCCTCTTCACCTCTCACAAGGAGCTTTGTAATTGACCTCTTTGCCATGATTCTCTCCCATTTCAATACATCCTCTATTAAACTGTCAAAGTAATTTCCCCAAAACATAAATCTTTCCTTTCACTAAGTTTCAGTAGCTCCCTATTATCTTTAGAATCAAATACAGTAGAACATTGGTTTATGAGTAACTTGGTTTACAAATGCTTCTCTGGGCTAGGGAAAATTTTTCACAAAATTTGTCTTGCAGGATGAACAAAAATTTGTAGTATGAACATCAAAGTTTTGTTGAAAAACATCACCCAAATAAAGCTGTAGCCACAATAACCACGAATATGTTTAATGATAATATCACATTTCAGTAACATTCTGAAAAAAACATGTTTCATTAGATGGATTCCTAGTCAGCAGCAAATGTAAAGCAAAAACCATCAGTGAATCAAAACATGAAAGCGATTCTAAAAAAATGAAAAATAAGTGAAGGCATAAAAGAAAACACTCCTGAAATCTCCGATGTTCTTTTAGAAGGAGATTCTCCTTCCAAGTAATAACCCTTCCTCCTCCTCATCCCTCTAATCTCCCTCAGTCCAGCCATGACTCTTCTCAATTGTAAAGTTCAGATTATTTTTTTGATTATTTTATTTTCTGTTTAAACTGTGTACTGATCATTGTTATTGTATTCTAGGTTCATTAGGGACAAAACAAACTTACTTAAAATTATAAGTAATCATTTTTATATGAATATTTTGGGGGATATAGTGCCTATCATCTGACTTTATTTTCTATGGGAAAATTCTCTTTGCAATAGGACCAAATTGTGTGATGAACAGAATCTAGGAACAAATTAAATTCATAAACCGAATTTCTGCTCTATACTCTTCTGTTCAGTATTTAAATATCATCAAAATCTGACCCTTTCCTTTTTCTCCCTCAATATTATGCCTCCCTTATATACCTGTTTGTTTTTCATGCTTAAATATTTCATTTGGGTTTTAGCAGATAATAGATATATTATCCTTGTTTTTTTAGTGGGCATCTTCACTGTCTAGAATCTCTACTTTCTAACTTCTCATGTCTCAGAACTCCTGGCTTCATTTCAGATAGAGCTAAAGCACTACTTTTGTTTGTTATTTATTTGTTTTCAGTGTTCTACAATCACTTCCATATAACTTAGATTTTTTTACTCTCTCCCTTACCCTCCTTTCCCTCTCTCCCTCCTCCTTCCCTCAAAAGGCATACAATTTTATATAGGTTCTTCACATACATTGCTATTAAATACATTTTCACCTTAACCATTTTGCATAGTAGAATTAAAATGAATGGTAAAACCATAAAACAAACCAAAATGTAATACGAAAGTTAATGATCTGTTTCCTTCTGTGATCAAATTCCATAGTTCTTTCTCTGAATGTGGAAGGCATTTTTCCTTAAGAGACTATTGGGAATTTTTTAAGTCACTGCATTGCAATGAAGTTCAAAGTCTACCAGAAATAATCCTCTCACACTGTGGTTGTTGCGATGTATAAAGTTCTCCTGGTTCTGCTCCTTTTGCTCAGCATCAGTTCATATAAGTCTTTCTAGTTCTCTCTGAAGTCTTCCTGTTCATCACTTCTTATAGCACAATAGCATTCCATTACATTCATATACCACAATTTATTCATCCATTACCCAATTGATGGGCATCCTCTTCATTTCCAGTTTTTGGCTGCCACAAAGAGTGCTGCTATAAGTATTTTTGTATGTTTTGGACCCTTTCCCATTTTTATGATCTCTTAGGGATACAGTCCTAGAAGCAGCATTGCTGGGTCAAAGGGCATGCACTTTTTTGTAGCCCTTTGGAAATAGTTCCAAATTGCTCTCCAGAATGGTTGGATGAGCTCACAACTCCACCAACAATGAATTAGTGTTCCAACTCTCCCACATCTTCTCCAACATTTATCATTTTCCTGTCTTGTCATGTTAGCCAATCTGATAGGTGTGATGTGATACCTCAGAGTTGTTTTGATTTGCATCTCTCTAATCAAAAGTGATTTAGTGCATTTTCTCATATGACTATAGATAGCCTTAATGTCTTCCTCTAATAACTGCCTGCTCATTTCCTTTGACCATTTATCAACTGGAGTATGATGTGTATTCTTGTACATTTGACTCAGTTCTCTGCGTATTTTAGAAATGAGATCTTTATCACAGATACTAGTTGTAGAAATTATTTCCCAGCTTTCTGCTTCCCTCCTATAAAGCACTACTTCTCACAAATGGTCTTTCCTGATCTCCCTGGTTTCTAGTATCTTTCCTTCTACTATTCATCTTCTCTGTCTTTAATATGAACATATAAATTTATGTATATGTGTAAGCTCCATTGGAATGTAATGTTTTTAAGTTCAAAACTTATTTTCTTTGTATTCCAACCACTTAACAGTATGTCAAGCAATCTACACAACATTTAATATGTGCTACAGACTGTGCTAAGTCCTAGGCATACAAATACAAGCAAAAAGAAAGACAAGCCCTGGCCTCAAGGGCTCTATATTCAAACAAGAGAGGACAATACATTGAAAAAAAAACTGAATAGGGGGTTGGCAATGAAGGTGTGAAAGACGGGTGATCCAGGTAGAGCAAGTACATCCATAGTAGCTGACTGGATGGACTTAAATGGGGAAACTGGGAGAGGCTTAAAAGGTAGAAGGATATTTCCAAAATTTAAATTTCAAAGTTCTAGTGAACCTTCAGAAATAAGAGAATTATGGGAGAGGAAAATGGAAACAGAATTTATGTAGTGCTTTTCATGTTCCAGTTAAGTACTTTACACATATTATTTTATTTGATTCTGGCAACAACTGGGGGAGGTGGCTATTATTATTCTTCCCATTTTACATTTGAGGAAACTGAGGCAATCAAAAGTTAAGTGATGTGCCCTAGGTAACACAACTCGTAAGAGTCATAGGCCAGCTTTATCTCAGGTCTTCCTAACTTGAGTTCTAGCCCTGTATCTATTGTGCCATCTTTCTGTGTAGCTGTATAGTAGAGAACATCTTGAAGGTAGCATGGAGAGGGATGAAATGCCTGGAATACATATCAAGTGCTAATAAATGTTTTTGATTGATTTAATGATTAATTGAAAGATATGAATAGGTAATTTTCAAGTAAAAAAACAAACTATTAACCCTATGACAAATGCTCTAAAGTACTAATAATAAACAGAAATGCATATTAAAACAACTTTAAGGTTTTACTACATGCTTATTCAAGTGGCAAAGATGAAGAAAAATGAAAACAATAATTGTTGGAAAAATTGTCAGAGGACAGATATGCTAGTGCTCTGTTTATAGAGCTGTGAATTGACCCAATCATTTTGTAAAGCAACTGTGCCTCCGAAGTCAGTAAATGGTGTATATTCCTTAACTCTTATTACATATACAAGGTGCGTATCCACCAAAACATCAAGCTGCTTGAAAGAACCCACACATGTAAAAAAAAATATTTAAAACAATATGCTTTGTTGTATCGGAGAAGTGGAAACAAAGTAGGTATCCATTAATTGGTGAATGACTAAAGAAATTGCAGTATATGAATATAATGCAATATTATTGTGCTATAAGAAAGTATGAAACTGGTGGATTTGGACAAAACTTGAAAAGATAGATAAACTGACAAAAATGAAATTAGGAAAAATAGAACAACTTACAATATAACCATAATAATGTAAAACAATTTTGCAAGACTGAAGAATTCTGATCAATTTAGTGAATAATCAATATTTTGAAAGGCATAGTTTAACATAACGTACTTTGTGACAGGAAATTGATGGGACAGACCTGAAAAGGATACCTAAATTTTTTTTTTCTATTCTATCTAACATTTTCCTGGATTACATTAATTTATCACAAAATCTTCTGGGTGGGAGGATTTAGTGATAGTAAGTGATGGGGAGAGAGAGAGAGAGAGAGAGAGAGAGAGAGAGAGAGAGAGAGAGAGAGAGAGAGAGAGAGAGAGACAGAGACAGAGAGAGACAGAGACAGAGAGAGAGACAGAGACAGAGAGAAAGATAGTGAGAGAGACAGAGAGAAAGAGACAGAGACAGACAGAAAGAGAGAGAGAGAGGTAGTTAAGTACCTGTAAGACAACTATAAGCAAATTACAATCCTTAAGCTCAATGAACATACATTCTATTGGGGAAAAAAAGGAGCTGGATGACAGAGAGGGGGAAGAAGTGACGAAAGGTATTCAGGTTCTGGGCAACACATTCAGTAAGGATATATAGAAATCAGGAGGGTAAGTTAAACTGTTAGTGAAGTAGGTAGGGTAGGGGCCACTTGTGAGATAATGGTCCTAGTTATAGAATCCCCACACTGGAGAGAGTAGGCCTTAGGGTGGAAGTTTCTCCAGGGTGGATAAATATCTGGTGAGGTGGAGAAATTCAGAGGAGGCTCAGTCAGGATAACTTCAAAAAATTAGTATTAATGAATTTCAAGGTACAGATTTTACCTAATCCCTAATTTATTCTCTTTTGCCAATTACCAGACCTCAGTCACATAATCACACTACTCAAAAGGAATACAGAAACTATCAAGTTAAATTATTGTCTAAATGAAAATAGCTTGTAAAACATATCTACTACATTGCCTCCTGTTGAAATATCTTCAAAGGCATCTATGAAAAGAGAGAGATCACATCTTTCTGATACATTAAAGGATGCCTAAAGTTCTGACACGACAAATGGTTATTGGAGAAATGTCTCTGACATGAAACTTCCAGTGTACCTTGTAACTGGACAAGGGATTGAGTTAAGGGAGTATAAACTAGGAAGGAAATAGCAGCTTGATGTCCAGTTGATCAATCAGTAAATAAATATTTATTAACCAACAGCTATATTCAAAGGACTGTATTAAATACTAGACATACAAAAAAAAAAGCAAAAGACTGTTTCTGTCCTTAAGGACAGGAGAGAACAAGAAAAGAAATATGTAAGAACAAACTATACACAGAATAAATAAAAAGTAACAAGAGAGAAAAAGCATTGAATTAAGAGGAGTTGGGAAAGGCTTTTTATAGAAAATGAGATTTTATTTGGGACTTGAAAAACGCCAGGGAAGTCAGTAGGAAGAGATAAAGATAATCTTTGTGTTTTCCTGTGCTGGAATGGAGGAGCAGGTCATGAAAAGTGACAAGTAAAGAAACTGAGTGTCTAGGGTGGTTGAGGGAGAGTTAATATGTATTTTTAAATCCCCTAATATGAGGTCAAGAGTTAGAGGGAAAGAAAAATTGTGCACTATATTCTGAACTCATTAAGTAACTGATTTTGATTGAGTAGTAGAGATGAACTTCATGAACCACAAAAGGAGAGATTGCAGATTGATGGAGTTAGGGAGAAAACATGGAAATGACAGCAATAAGCAAGGAATATTCTAACTCCCTTACCTTGACCAGGGAGACATGAGGGAGCTGTTAAGATGCAGTTTGTTCAGGTCCATGGTGGCTGTGTTATCAGTGGGGAGCCAGATTTTGATAATAATTAGAATATAGAAGGAGTAGGGGAGGAAAAGATTTGGGATGACATAAAGTTTATTTCCTGTGGAGTAGGTATTCATGAAATCACAGTGGAAAAAGAAAGTTGTGTTTGCAACTTTGGGGTAAGACGTTTGAGGGGTATGGGAGAAAGGAATCAGGTAGTAGAGGGTAGCGAATGGGGTTTGGATGCTGACCTATAAAGGGTTCAGAATCACTCTGATATATTGCATGATTGTTCATCATTGACTGGAAGGAGCTATTTCACTTCCCAAAAGAGGATGGAGATCAGTCTGCAGACAAGTGTAGCATGGAATGGAAGGCAGAGTCAGATGGTCAGATGAGAGGATTCATTTCACCCTTCTTCTTCCCCAAAAGACTGGAGGTTGGCCAGAAAATTACACATCAAAGATGGACATTAATCCTACACAGGGAAAGAATGAAGTTGAACTCCCCACCAACTTTTCCTATACCTTTTCCCTCAAAGGACAGCCAAAGAAGGAAATGAAAGGTCTGAGGTCAAAGAGATGGTTGCTTCTCATTGGATTGGAGGTTCTCTTCATTGTTGTTGGGAGATCAAACCAAGTAGCAGTAAAAGGTGAAAGACACATGGTCAGAGGAAGGTCTGACATCTCCTCAACATGAAACTGGAGATGAGGTGTTATAACAGGAACTGTCTTTGGGGTAGATGGAGGATGCCCTGCCTGGCTCCTTGCAGCCTTCTTTCAGGGGCTGCACATGGAATATATGAGGTGATAAGGATATCTGGTTCCTTTTTTCACCTGAGCTTATAAATGAGGCAAAGTGTAGATTCCACGCTGAAAGGAAATCACTTTGGAGCAGATGGAAGACATAGGGCCCAGCCCAGCCTTTTATAGCTTTCTGACAGCTAACAGAAGTGTAGGCAGCCCTGAAATGGAAGACAGATAAGCCACTCAAAATATCAACTAGAGATTTTTGACAAAGCCAGAGACTAGAAAAATATAGGAATTATCTTGTAGAGACATTCAAAGGTGAGCAGAATAAAAGTGTAGTTGGAAATAGGTGAGAAAAGAAAGCACTGAGTCAAACAGAGTAACGATAAACAAGAGAAAACTATGTGCTGTTTCCTAGTCAGGGTGCAGTAATTTCAGAATTAAGAAGTTAAGAAAATTTCCAGTTTGCCTGGAGGAGAATGGAAAGGATAAAATTGTTGCTTCCCCAAAAATGTGTCAGATGAGTTCAAAATCTAAGATTAGCCATTCATATAGTGCATTTGAACCACCTGTGTCTTTTTTTTTCTACTTTGGCATAAGAATCAGGAATATTAAAAAGAACTTAAATGTCATTCAAAATTGAAGATATTTTGCAAGTGAATGTAGAGAATATTTGTTCCTTGGTTAACTCCTCCATTATTGTGTATGTATGCATGTATGTTTGTGAACATACATAACATGTATAAGTACACATACATATCTACATATACAACAAGTACCTTCACATAAACTCAAAATATGTACAGTGCATGAAAAAGTATGTGTTTATAACATTGCAAAATTTCACAACAGTGTGGTTACAGAGAATTTTCTATAATAGATACTTTTATTTTTTTAAGCTAAGGTCTTTTCCAGTTCTCACTTTGAGTGAGGTAATGTCCATTCAGGGAATGGGTCTTCCACTGTGTCTTGGGCCATCTTGAGTCATCCTGATCAATATCTTCCCACTGGAACCAGATGGCTCTGGAGGAGAAAGAGAGACTAGGGATTTTGCGCAGCCCTCCCTTAGTCAAGTCAAATTTAATTGCAAGTCATGTCATCATCAACCTGATGTCATGGTCCTCTTTGAGAATGAATAATACACCACACAGTAGATACTAGAATCCCAATTACATTTCAGGCAGGTAGGTAGGTAATAAGAACAATGAAGAGCCTATCATGTGCTCAGCACTCTTCTAAGTATTGGATTTTCATTAGAACTTGACTGGCTGTGGGTTTTCTACATAGTTTTAGTTTCACACCCCTGAGAATCATTGATTAGGATTTTCTTATGTTTCAAGTAGGGGAGGATTAGGAATGATGAAGGCAAAACAAACCTTAATAGCACTAGTTATTATGTAAATTTACTGTCTACTAAGTAGACTATACACAAATACGCTAAAATAGATTAACGGTTATAAAAAAAAGTACAGAGGTAGAAAGGGAAGTCATGTTCTGTTGCTCAAGGATGGGAATCCTGGCTGAGAAAGTTTGTAATCACAGAGTCCCTTATTTTATGTCATTTTTTTACAGTTTGAGAAAAAGTTGATCTAATAGTTTTCAGATGATTTTATCTCCAAAGACCAAGGAGAGTTTTGGATAATACACTATTTATGAGCATAGTTGTGATAATGTTTAAATGTGAAATTGATTTTTCATTTGCTCGATTTTCTTTTCAGTAATAAATAGATAACACTGCTGAGCTTGAATGGAGTGTAGTAAAAGGCAATTGTCATAATGTAAAATATTGCTTTTATGAATAGTAAAGATACTTGGTTTGGCTTGAACTCCTCACAAAAAGGATATTAATTCCCATGGTGATACATATAACGCTGAAAGAAAGCAGCTTGACATACAAGCAGTGATAAATATAAAAGTAAAACACCCTCATTTGAAATTCAGATGGTGAATAAATGTATGGCATATCTGACACCTTCACAGAAGACAGGGAAGACACAAATATTCAATATAAATTCAGAGAACCCTATTTTTATGATAGTAGATAAAACCCTCCAACCTTCAGGAATGGAAGAGCTGATGTTTCATGATGATTCATAGAAACCTTTTACAATGACAAAGTGGAACAGTGGGTTAGCAATCCACTACCATTGCAGTCACCATGCAATCAATGGAATGGAAATAACCTCGAGTTCATCTGTTCCATCTTCTTCCGCACCTGGTAGGAACACATGTAAAGCATTCTAGACAGGATTATTTGACTTTGGAATGAGAAGTAAAAATAAGTTGCTTTGACAAATTTAGCATAGTGTCTGCTGACTTTTGAAGTAGAAGCTCTTTCCTTTTCCCAAGGTCATATATGGTAAATCAAAAGTGTAGAATCCAGAAGAATACTTAAGCGCCTTGAGTCTCAATTCAGTAACAAATTACCATTTAGCATTTTCCTACACATGGTCTTTTTTTTTTTTTTTTGCTTTGTCTTATGAAATCCATTAACAATGTTTACTAAGTACCTACTGTGTTGAGAGAATTTTATATGCTCAGTACAGCAGGGACAAGAGAGAGGGGATTGCAGAAGAAATAAAAGATAATACATCCAAAGGAAGTCCATCTCGTTAAGGATTCACCATAGAAGTGGAGACAAAAACATGAAAGCAGGCAAATATAAATCAGGAGAGAGTTGCAAATGAATTAGAAGTGTTTAGAGAGAGATGGCTCAATATAAAAGAAGGGAAACTGGACATAGCTAGAAAGACTATGTTAGAAGTGGATAATCTTAGAAGGCCCCCACTGAACACTGTCAATACTCTTCCCATCCCAGTGTTTCTGAACAACTAGCCATCAGTTTTATAAACACATTGCCTCATCTCCACTGCCTACTTCCTTACTTTCGTTCCTCTCAGTCCAGCTCCCCAAAATATCCCACTACAGATCTAACTACCTTTTCTACTTTGCTCTCTGGAATGTTTATTCCACAGTAAGAAGAATTTCTTCAGCTTAGAGCATTTTTCTCAATCTTTCCATTTTCTGACATTTCACAGAGATTTATCCCTTCCAATGACACGGTATCCCTGCCTACCCTTTTCATCTGACCTTACTACTGCATTCTTATTCATACCTACAACTTAACTATCCAAAGTAGAAGGATGGTTAAAACATTCCTTACTGCCCTTGGTCACCTCCAGCCCACTGTCACTACATTGACCATCACCAACAGTAACCTCTCTTGTCACCCCATGTCTACATATGTATGTATGTATGCATGTGTGTGCATGTATGTGTATATGTATGCATGTATGGTTGTTGTCCTTCCTCTTTGAAGAGGACCAAAATGACATCACCATGGTAAAGTCAAATTTCACTCTGAATGGCTGTGGCTGATCAGACCAATACAAGTTTGGAATGCCCTACTGCAGATTGGATAGTCCATGGGACTATTTGAGGTGGATATACCAAATATGTGCATCCTGCATTTATTTTGTGCTTTCTCAGTTTTGATTTTCTCAAAGAGCACAGCACCATGCTGAGTGGTCCTGTGCCAGTGTCTCCCATGTTGCACAGTCAAATCCAAAGTTCTTGAGAAAGAACTTAAGAGTATCCTTGTATCCTTTCTTCTGGCCACCATGTGATCACCTGCTCCATGCAAGTGCTCCATAAAATAGTCTTTTTGGCACACATACATTTTGCATTCAAACAATGTGGCCAGCCCATCCAAGTTACACTCTCTGAAGCATAGTTTGAATATCTGGTAGTTCATCTTGAGCAAGGACTACAATGTCTGGTACCTTACCTTGCCAGGTGATCCTCAGAATCTTCCTAAGATAGTTCAGATTAAATCAACTCAACTTTCTGGCATGGAACTGGTAGACTGTCTATGTTTCACAAACATGTAACAAAGGGGTCACACAACAGCTCTGCAGAACTTCAATTTGGTAGTTAGTCTAACAATACCTCTTCTTTCCCAAACCTTTCTTCAGAGCCTTCTAACCACTGAGCTGGCTCTGGCAATGCATGCTTCAACCTCATTGTCAATGTGTACATCCCTGGGAAGTACACTAGCAAGGTAAGTGAACTCATCCACAGCATTCAAAACTTCTCCATTTGGTGTAACCAATTGTTCCATATATAGATGACGCGGTGGTGACTGATGGAGCACCTGTGTTTTTTTGATGTTAATTACTAGGCCAAAATTAGAACAGGCAGCAGAGAATTGATCCATACTTTGTTGCATCTCAGCTTCAGAGGCTGCACTGAATGCACAATAATCTCCAAACATCTCCATTATGCACCAACACTCTCTCCACCTTGGTCTTGGCTTGCAGCCTTTTCAAATTGAAGAATTTGCCATCAGTAGTGACCTTGATGCCATGTTCATTCTTACTGAAAGCGTTTGAAAACACTCCTGAAAACATCATGGTAAAAAGCATGGGAGCATGCACACAGCTCTGTTTCACTCCATTGGTGACCGGGAAGGCAAAAGAGCTTTGTGTTGACTTAGAGGGAAAGTTGAGCCAACACACAGTTGGCAACATTGGAGCAGGAAAGGAGTGGGCAGCTCTCAGAGACTTGGTGTACAGCACTGCATTTGCTCATCTGGGTCAGAACACTCAGAAACACTAAGACTGGTTGGATGAAAATGATGGGGAAATTGAGAAGCTGCTAAATGAAAAACAAGAACTCCACAGGATTTACCAGCAGGATAGTTCATCCACCTCTAAGAAGGCAGCATTTAAGTCCATCAAAAGCAAAGTACAAGCAAAGCTTAGAGAGATGCAGGATTTCTGGTTCAGTAAGAAGGCAGACGAAATTCAGTTTTATGCTGATAGTAACAATCGGAAACACTTCTGTGATTCCCTGAAAGCTATTTATGGACCAAAAACCTATGGTGCATCACAACTACTGAGTGCTGATGGAACCACATTGATAAGTGATAAGGACATGATCCTAGAGAGATGGACTGAACGCTTCCATAGTGTTCTCAACAGAATATCATCAATTAATGCTGAGGCCATTGACCATTTACCTTAGATTGAAGTCAATCCCTCCTTAGCTGAACTTGCAACTGAAAAAGTTTTGGGGGCCATTAGGTTCCTTTCATGTGGCAAAGCACCTGGTGCTGATTCTATTCCAACTGAGAGGAAGTTATCTCCCAGGAGTTCATCTGCCTTCATGACTCCAAGAAGCTGCAGCATGCGCAGCAGCCACACCCTGGTAGATCATTTCAGCAGACAGGCCAAATCAGGTTGAGGGTAACCAAGGGTTCTCAAATCCATTGGTGAGTTAGAGGAGTGTCTGCCCCAAGCATTTGAAGATTTCATCTGGTGGAATGGCAGATGAGAACAATTTGTTCCGTATGTGTGTGTGTGTGTGCATGCATGCATGCATGTATGTATATATACACATATGGATGTATAGGTGTATGCATATATGTATGTATATATACACATATATGTATATATACACACATATGTATATGTGTGTATATGTATGTATTTGTGTGTGTCTATCTATGCCTATATCTATATATGTAGATACACACACACATAGGTGTATGTGAACCAGTGAAGATTCTAGAAACTGTTTTCTAGTGACCCTCTCTCCCCATGACACTCTCCTCAATGAGTTCTCTATATGACTCATATTCTTTTGATCCTCCATAATCTCTATCTTTAACTAGGAAACATACATATTGAATCTCCTGCAAACATTGTAACTTTGCACTTTTTCAATTTACTAGTTTTCTATGAGTTACCCTATAATTCACCTCCATTATATGTCCTTTGTCATATCCTTGATCATGTATTAATTCACAAGTATTTGCCTTTCATGTTTAAAAACTTTGAAATTCTGTTATTAGATCATAATCTTTTATCTTTTGAGCTTTTCTTCTGTTTTACAGTGCCTGACCCTATTCTCTATCCTCCTTAGGACTTCTAGCCCTCAGTTCTTTCCCAGGCTGTCACTCCTGTCTCTTTTTCCTTTCCTATCTTGATCCTTTTGTCAACCAATTCAATTCTATAATACTCTCTCTACTGGAGACCCTTCTTCCCTATGCTTCACTGTTTCCTAACCCTGGGTTACTTCCCCCATTCAATGTATAATTTACTATGAAAATTGGATGAAATTGAGGAAAAAAAATCATAAAACCACTATAAATTTTTGTTACACAATGTAAACTGGTTCCTCGCTGCGATGAGGCAATTTTTGAAAAAAGTCTAAGTGTTTCACTATCATTCACCACATTGGTTTTTAGTAACCATTTTATCCCTCCTCAGACCCCTCTCCCTTGATTCTTTCATTTCACTTTAATCCTCTCACCTTGCAACCTGAAAATAGTGAAAAGATTTGTCAGGAGCTTGCTCTCCAGTACTCTTCATTTTTTTCTTCAGGAAGGGATCTTCCCTCTCTGTCTCCTCCTTCAGCAATTCTCATATGAACCCTTTGCTTGTTTTTTGTCAAGGCAGACTCTATTACAAGCAGAAATAATCTCATCCTATCCATTTTTAAAGACAAAAAGATTATAAAAGCAGAAGAAAATTAGCATAATTGAATAATAAATTAAAAAGTATGGAAGCATGTTTAATATACTACAACTCTGTAACTTGCGATTCTGGAGTGGGTGGGAGGGAGTGTCTTCTTACATATCTTCTTTCTAGTCATGCTTTTTCTTTCTTATTTTCCAACATTCACTTTTGATATTTAGTTTGCTTACTTCAGTCCATTTAGATATTTCCATACTCATTTGCTTATCAGATTTGTGATTTCTGACAAAAATATTATTATTGTTATTATTTTTTTATAATCATATACCACCACTTCTTAACCATTCACCAGCTGATGGTCGTCAAATGTTTTTTCTTTCTTTTTCCAAATGCATTGTTATAAAATTTTCTTGTGTATGAAGACATTCTTCTTGATGTATTCCTTGAGGCACCAATCAAATATTGGAATCCCTGGGCCTAAGAATATACACATTTTAATCACTTCTTTGCCAACTACAAATTGCTTTCCAAAATTGTTGTAATTACTCCAGGGTCACCAACCATGCATTAGTGTGCCTATCTTCTTATAACACCTCTGAAATGGACTACTCCTTTCTTTTTTTAATCTTTTCACACTTGTTGGGAGTGAGGTAAAAACTCAGATTTTTGTAAATTTGCATTTATTTTATAATTAGTGATTTGTATTATTCTTTCATATGGTTGAAGTTCCCCTTTTTGCTGAAGACATATTTTTTTTGCTGAGTTTTTTTAATTAATTAATTTGTTTTCAGTTTTCAACAATCACTTCCATAAGTGCCAAATTTTCTCCCCCTTTCTCTCCCCTCCCTCCCCAAGATGGCATGCAGTTTTACATAGGTTCTACACATAGATTCTTATTAAACACATTTTCACATTATTCATGCTGCACAGAAAAATAAAATGAATGGGAGAAACCGTGAGAAAACCAAAACAAAATAAAACAACACAAGAAAAAAGAGTCTGCTTCACTATGCGTGGTAATTCCATATTTTTTTCTCTGGATGTGGATGGCATTGTGCATGAAGAGTCGCTCTCATATTCTTTACATTCAAACAACTTCTCTCTACTGGTTGAAGGTCTTGCCTCAATGTTGGTAACTGTTGACTGATTGGTTAGGTGGTTAACATAGGCTGGGGTAGCTGTGGCAATTTTTTAAAGACAGCAAATAAAATGAGTAACATCAATTGACATTTCCTTTCACTTGAACATTTAGAGGCATTTGTAAATTTATTAATTGTCTTTTTTTCAATATTGTTTTGTCTCAGGAAATAGAGAGATCTAAGGAGAGGGAGACCAGTTAGTGGAGCAATCAGAACACACACACACACAACACACAGTACTTATCAATTGTTTGTCATCTTAAGTGGGCACTGTTTATAGTATTCAAAAATGACAATAGTTAACATCAAGGACCACTGATTACACATCACTATAACAGGTGTAATAATAATTAAAAAGTTTGAAATTTGTGAGAATTACCAAAATGTGACACAGAGACACAATATGAGCACATGCTATTGGAAAACTGACACCGTAAGGCTTCCTCAGTGCAGGGTTACCACAGACCTTAAATTTGGAGGAAAAAGAACACAGAAACAATAACAAAAATAAACTCAACATCTATAAAGCACAATAAAATGAGAAATGCCTGCATTGCAGTGTGTGGATTCAGTGGGTCCATTTTGACTCACATAAGGTTATTAAGAAGCCAATACTTAAAATATTCTTTTAAAGCATGAATTTGCAACATAGAAAATAGGACAGGTCTTGACAGAATAGCCAGTTTGCACTGGATTAGCTTGCTAAAATGAACATTTTTGGTATTTTTTTTCTTCTCATGAATGGAATCTTAAGAGGGAGGATTCAAAATATTGAGATTCAAATTCTAAATCAGACATTTATTAACTGTGTGATGAGAGACATCAACCTTATCCATTAAAAGGGCTAATAATATTTGCACTATCTACCTCACCAAGTCATTTTTAGGGAAACCACATACAAGCATGAACTGTTTTATTTATTGCTCAGTTATTTATTAAAAAATTTGAGCTTACAAACAGTAAATCTAGTATTCAAATTAAATATTATGTATGTGTGTATGTATATATGCATAAATGCATATGTATGCATGTATATATGTGCACACATATACATATGTACCTGCATACATACATATATACATACATATATATGCTCAATATTTTTATTTAATTACTTACCCTGCCAAAATGAAATACGTTTTAGTTTCAGCAAGATTATGCTAATATCATTATGTAATCATTTCCCAACTTCATTTTCCCATATTTTCTTACTCTGGTGTGGAGTTAATTAATAAATGTTTTCATCAAGCATAAATTTGTTCCTTCTACCATAGAATGCTTTTGATATTTCAGTGTCTTCCAAAAATTGACAAAATTAAAACTCATTTTGTAACATTGCATACTTTCTATTAATAAAATAATGCTTTAAGTGAAATCAAAATACGATTACAACCTACAAAGTGATTACCTTGGATTAGTCCATGAGTTTAACTTTGACATCCATTTTATCTTGTGAGAAATGATTATTAATAGCCAATGTCTTGAAGATATTGATAAGTGTCCCCCTCTTCCAAAGTTCTGAAAGTTCAGATTTCTTAAAGGACATTATTACTAATACTGAAATTGCATTGACACTCCTCATCTTGGTTATACTCACCCCATAAAGCAAGGAATTTAATCTGGGTGGGGAAGCCCATTGTGTGTTACTCAAACTTCAGTGGAGACAGATTCTTTGTCTAGATAACTGAAGACTGAGGTGATTTAATTAGAGATAATTTATCTGTCCAAGGGTCACTCTTAGCTCCTGATTGAATGCCTAAGGGTATATAAACTGTGGGTTCTGCCAACCGTGGTTGTTTTTGGCCTAAGAGAGATGGCCAAATGACTATTCTTTTTTTTAATAAGCTTCTGGCCTTATTAAAAAATGATTGAATTACCCAGAAACTGTCTCTTGAACCTTTGCAAATGTTACGATCTGTAAATTAAATGAGGATTATGGATTATAATGTTCAATTCAACAAATATTCATCAAACTCCTAGAATATGCAGGGCACTGTGCTAGACATTATATATGTAAAGACAGAAAATAAGCAGTTGCTGCCATCAAGGAATACAGGATATATAATATCTACAGAGTTAAGTAAATCAAAATATAACAAGTATGGAAAGGTAATAACATTTGGGGGAATCAGGAAAGTCCTTCCCAGAGCATATATTTAAGTTAGGCTTGGAAAGAACCTAGAGATTATACTATGCAGAGGAGAGGGGAAACTGAACATTGGCCCCATTGTGTAAAAGAACATCATAAGGGGAAGATTAAATGAGCATAACCATGTCTTGAAGATTTGATTTTACTACAAAGAAAAGGCCACATTTCTGTTTTTCAAATAAAGATAGCTATCACAGTTCTATCTGAAAAACCTGAGGCCTTTTCCAAAAAGTAAAAATTAAATTGTTAGTGGGGACTTTAGCTCAGTTGGACATTCAGTCTCTCTGCTATTAATGCATATATTGTCTTAAAATATGAATGTATTTTAAAGGACTAAATTAACTTTTATATGTAGATCCATCCAACAATCACGAAATTGGCTTTTCCTCTAAAAATTAATTAACTTTCTTGGCCTCAGTTTAGAGGTTATTCTAAAAGGGATTAATAGATTTTATCTCTCTCATATTTATATCATTTTTTTAAAAAAATATCATATTATTGTGAAGGTTCAAAGACAATCTTGGGAGTTTCAGACTAGGAATAACAGGTCTACTATTCAATGTGCCTCTATATTTCCACAGTCCAAGCAATTTTCTTTTGTAGCTTTGTGTTAAAAATATATTAAATTATTAACGTACCAATCTAAATAGTTTTTAATTAAACCATTCATAGATGAAAAATCTCAGATATATGTGTTTTTTGATAAGTATTTTTGGTTTTAACCTGTCAACGACATACACAACCTAAATGATTACTTCAACAACTCAAAGAGCCCTAAAACAATTTAGTTGCTAAACTCAGTGTTCCTCGCTTATAAAAAAATAGCTTTCTTATTTGAGGAAAAGGGTAGCAAGACCTAATGTGAAACTAGAGAATGAAAATTCTGTAAAAGCTTTTGCTTTATGCCTTGACTGCTTGGCATGAGGTTGGTTTTGCTTATTGTAATTGGCTTAGACAGTAGACAAGCAAGTGAGTCTACTGAGCTTGGTGTAACTTTAGCTGTTCACATCATTACATAGTCAATGATGGCATATTTTACTGATTTGTTACCAATTTTTCCTTTAATAAATAATTGTTAGTGTCAATGAATCATTAGCTTGAATCATCAGGCATTATTCCAGAGAAAGTAAGACTAGAGCATTCATTTTATATCAACTTTTTGTGCTTTCTTGGGGAATTTCAGAGTTACTCTTACTGAATTAAAACAAAAAATTAGTACAGTAAGTTTTTAGTGGGCATTGAATTGTATTTAAAAGCTTACAATAATGTTCTCATTACGTTACAGGTTGTGTTACAGAACTATTTTACTTAGTATGAGCACAATCTTTCCCAGATAAAGTTTCCAAGGTTAAAAACCCCAAGGTCAAGTGTATGTGTGTGTGTGTGCATCTTTCAATGTATTGTTTTTCTCTTTTTCTTTCTCCCTCTATTCAAAAGCAAAACCAAAAATTCTTGTAAGATGTATACATAGTCAATCAAAATAGATTCTCATATTGACCATTATCCAAAAATGTGTATCTAATTCTTCATCCTTTGTTCTTCCCCTCTGAGTAATATGGTGAATAATATGTTTCATCATTAGACTTCTACAAATAAAGTTCTGTATAAAGATTAATCAAAGTTCTTAAGTCTTAACTTCAACTGAAGTATAATGAATTTTTCTCCTATAACTTAATTTTAACTCTTTGTGAACTCATATTTCAAACATATTGTTTAATTCTGCTTCCTAATCTATCATTATCTTCCCTTAATTTTAATGGATGAGTTCTCATTTTCACATTCACAGTTAATATTAAATATTTTCAGTGAGCATGGCATCAGTCAGCTACTGCACTGATGGCAGATTCTTCAACTTGAAAAGGCTACAAGCCATGACCAATGTGGAGGGAATGTTGGTGCATGATTTTCTGTTTGTGGATGATTGTGCACTCAGTGTAGCTTCTAACGCTGAGATGCAACAAAGTATGGATCAATTCTCTACTGTTTGTACTAATTTGGGGCTAACAACACCAAGAAAACACAGTTACTCCATCAGTCAATAGCATACCATTCATATGTGGAACCATCAACTATAAAATATGGTGTGGATAAGTTCACTTACCTTGGTAGTGTATGTTCCAGGGATGTACACATTAATAATGAGGTTGCCACACACATTGACAAAGCTAGCTCAGTGTTTGGGAACCTCCAAAGGAGTGTGAGAGAGCAGAAATATTAGAGTGGCTAACAAACTGAAGGTCTACAGAGCCATTGTGCTGACCTCATTGTGGTATGTCTGTGAAACTTGAACAGTATACCATCACTATGCTAGGAAATTGAATCACTTCCATTTGAATTGTTTTAGGAAGATTATGAAGACAATCTGGCAGAATAAGGTCCCAGATCCTGAGGTCCTTACTCGACCTGAACTGCCAAGCATTCAAATTCTGCGTCAGGGAGCTCAATTACTATGGGCTGATCACATTGTTCAAATGTAAAACATATGCTTGTCAGAAAGTCTATTCTATGGAGAACTCACATAGGGCAAGCATTCACAAAGTGGCCAGAAGAAGCAATATTGGGCCATTCTCAAGATCTCTCTTAAGAACTTTGGAATTGATTGTATGACATGGGAGACACTGGCACAGGAGTACTCAGCATGATGTGCCCAAATCAGAGGAGGCACTGTGCTCTACTATCAAAACAAGGTTGAAATAGTTCATAGGAAACACAGGATGCAAAATTTTAGAGTATCCACCCCAAATGTTCACATAGATTATTTTTGCCCAACCTGCAGCAGAGCTTTCCAAGTTTGCATTGGTCTGATCAGCCACAGTCAGATACATTGAAACTTGACTCTAACAAAACAACATCATTTTGATCTACTTTGAAACAAAGGACAACAACCAACCAACCAACCATGATTATTAATGAGCAATTAATATTGTTTTTCCATTTATTCAGATATGATTCTATTTGTGTGGAAGTGTTTTGTAATCTTCATATGGTTCTTGGTTTTGTATAGGAAGGTCAACATCTGAGTATTTTATTTTGTCTACAGTTATTTTAAATGGATTTTTTCTTTCATATATATATATATATATATATATATATATATATATATACACATATTTATTTTTACTGCTGGACTTTGTTGGTAATACATAGAAATGCTGATGATTTGTGTGGATTTGGCTAATTGTCTTGCCACTTTGTGAAAGCTGTTAATTGTTTCAACTAAGTATTTAATTGATTCTCTAGGATTCTCCAAGTGTGGCATCATATCATTTGCAACAAGTGATAGTTTTAATTTTTTCATTGTCAATTATAATTGTATCAGTTTATTTTTGTTTCTTTTCTCATTGCTGTAGCTAACATATCTAATGGAATATTGTAGATAGTGGTGATAAAGGACATCTTTACTTCACCTCGTGATTTTATTGTGAGGTCTTTTCATTCATTGCTGTTACAAATACTACTTGTTGATGGTTTTGAATAAACACTATAATTTTAAAGAAATATTAATTTTTCCTATGCTTTTTAGTGCTTTTACTAGGAATGAGTCTTGAATTTTGCAAAAAGCTTTTTGTGTATCTAAGATAAACATATTTTTTGTTAGTTTTATTATTGGTATGGTCAATTATGCTAGTAGTTTTCTTAGTATAGAATCAACCTTGCATTTATGGTTTAAATCCCACCTGGTCATAGTATATGATCCTAGGGACATATTACTGTAAGCTCCTCATTAGCATTTTATTTAAAATTTCTACACTAGAATTTATTAAATTAGTCTATCATTTTATTTCTCTTTTTTGCCCTTCCTGGTCTAAGTATCAGCATCATATTTGTGTCAAAAAAGTATTTTGTAGGACTCCTTTGCTTATTTTCCCAAATAGTTTACATAGCATTGCAATTAATTGTTCTTTAAATGCTTAGTGGAATGCATTTGTGAATCCTTCTGGCCCTAAGGATTTTTGTCTTAGGCAGTTCAGTGATAGCTTCTTCAATTTCTTTTTTCTAATATGAGGTTATGTCAGTATTCTATATCTTTGTAAATACTTATCCATTTAACTTAGATTGTCAGATTTATAATCAAGCAAAATATTTCCTAATAATTGTTTTAACTTTGCTGGTAAATCAACTCTGCATTTTTAAAATTGTTAATTTGTTTTTTTCTTTTCAAAATCAAATTAACCAATTATTTATCTGTTTTACTGTATTTTTTTTCATAAAACTAGGTACTGGTTTTATTAGTTAAATGATTTTCTTTCAATTTTATTAATCTCTCCTTTGATTTTCAAGATTTCTAATTTAATGCTTAATTGTGCATTTTTAATTTGTTCTTTTTCTAGTCTTTTTTTAATTGCATGACCAATTCTTAATCTGCTCTTTGTCTATTTTATTAATATAAGCACTGAGAAATATATGTTTTCCCATAAATATCACTTTCACAGTATCCCCCTAAATTTTGGAATATTGTCTCATTGTTGTCATTCCCTTTACTAAAATTAGCTATGATTTGTTCTGTAACCCTCTCATCTTATATAATGACATTATTTTGCTTCCAATTAATTATAATGTTTCCTTTCCTGGCCCTTCGTTGAATGTAATTTTTATTACATTATGATCTGAAAAGGATGCATTTATTATTCATGATTTTCTGCATTTATTAGTGAGATTTGCATGTGCTAACACATCATTCATTTTTGTGTAGTTGTCATGTAGGATTTTAAAATTATTTTCCTTTTTATGAACAGTCAATTTGCTCCAGAGATCTATTATATCTAACTTTTCTGAAAAAATAAATTTAACTCCTTAACTTCTTTCTTCCTTACTTTTTTTGTTAGATTAAATTTGACCAGGGAAATGAGGTCCTCTACTAGAACCGTTTTATTCTCTATTTCCTCCTACAATTCATTTAATTTTTAGGAGCCTGGGTATTACACCATTTTGTGCATATGGGTTTAGTATTGATATTGTTTAATTTTAGAAAAATATCGTTTCCTTTCTTCTCTCTCTTAACTAAATGCATTCTTGATTTTTGCTGCGTCAGAGATCATGATTGCTACCTCTGCTATTTTTTTAACTTAATTTTTTTTAACTTCAGCTAAAGTATAATAGGTTCTGATCCAGCCTCTGGCTTTTACTCTGTCTTTGTCTCTCTGCTTTAAGAGAGTTTCTTTTAAACAACTTTATGAAAAATTTTGATTTTTTAGTTCACTTTTTATATGTGCTTTCTATGTGCTTCCATGTTATAGGTGAGTTCATCTCATTCACATCCACAACCATGATTACTATGATTCCCCTTTTTATCCTTCTCTTTCTGTATTTCTCTGTCTCTGATTCCCTGTATCTCTTTGTCTGCCTCTCCTTTCACTCTGATCCTCTGTAAGTGTTTTCTTTCTGACCACCACTTCCCTTAATCTGATCTCATTATTTTTCAGTAATATCCCTCTCTTATTCCCCTAATTCCTACTTCCTTTCAGAGTAAGATTGATTTCAAAACCAAATGAATGTGTATAATTTTTCCAATTTCAGCTAGTTCTGATAAGAGTAAGGTTCAAGTTATGTCTACCACCTTCCCATATGCCAGTTCAGGGAAAAAGCTCTGCTGTACCTCCTTTATATGAGATAATCTAATCCACTCTATCCCTCTCCATCTCCTTCTCACAGAGTATCCATTTTTCTTATTTTTTTAAATAAGTTTTTATTGATGTCCTCTGTTCATTACTATTTTTATATATTTATTTTTCAGTTTTCCATATTTTCCCATCTTCTCTCTTGTCCTGTAGGGCAAGATAAATTTCAATACTTGTATTTTTTATTTCCCAGTTGTATTCAAAAACAATTCTCAACATCTGTTCCTAAAACTTTGAGTTGCAGCTTCTCTTCCTTCCTCCCTCCCCACACATCCCCACTGAGAAGGCAAGCAATTCAATATAGGTTATATATGTGTAGCTTTGAAAATGACTTCCACAGTAGTCATTTTATGTAAGATTAGCTATATTTTCCTCCATCCTATTCTACTCTGCATTTATTCTATTCTCTCTTTTGACCTTGTCCCTCCCCAAGGGTGTTTACTTCTAATTGCTCCCTTTTCCCATTTGCCCTCTCTTCCATCATCCTCCTACCCTGCTTATCCCATTCTCCCCTACTTTCCTGTAGTATAAGTTTTTCACCACAAATTGAGTATGCATATTATTCCTTTCTTGAGCCAAATGTGATGAGAGTAAACTTCACTTTTTCCCTCCAACTTCATTGCCTCTTTTATGAGAAATAATTTGACCCATTCCATTTCTCCCTTTCTCCTCCCAATATGTTCCTCTCTCACCCCTTGATTTTACTTTTTTTAGATACAATCTCTTCCTATTCAACTCATCCTGTGCTCTCTGTTGCTCTGTCTCTCTGTCTACCTGTCTGTCTGCCTCTCTTTCTCTCTACATATGTGTGTGTGTGTGTGTGTGTGTGTGCGTGTGTAATCCTTCCTACTGTTTCAAGAGTTACAAATATTATCTTTCCATGAAGGAATGTAAACAGTTCAAATTTAGTTGGTCCCTTGTGATTTCTTCTTCTTGTTTACCTTTTCATGATTCTCTTGATTCTTGTGTTTGAAAGTCAAATTTTCTTTTCATCCCTGGTCTTTTCATCAAGAATACTTAGAAGTCCTCTATTTCACTGAATGACTATTTTTCCCCTGAAAGATTATACTCAGTTTTGTTGGGTAGGGGGTTCTTGGTTTTAATTCTAGTACTTTTGACTTCTAGAATATCATATTCCATGTCCTTTAATCCTTTAATGTAGAAGATGATAGATCTTGTGTTATCCTGATTGTATTTCCATAATATTTGAATTGTTTCTTTCTAGCTACTTGCAATATTTTCTCCTTGACATGCGAACTCTGGAATTGGGCTACAGTATTCCTAGGAGTTTCTCTTTTTCGATCTCTTTCAGGAGGTGATGGGTGGATTCTTTCAATATTTATTTTGTCCTTTGGTTCTAGAATATCAGGGCAGTTTTCCTTGATAATTTCATGAAAGATGATGTCTAGGCTCTTTTTTTCATCATGACTTTCAGGTAGTCCCATAATTTTTACATTGTCTCTCCTGGATCTATTTTCTAGGTCAGTTGTTTTTCCAATGAAATATTTTACATTATCTTCCATTTTTTCATTCTTTTGGTTTTGTTTTGTAATTTCTTGGTTTCTCATAAAATCGTTAGCTTCCATTTGTTCCATTCCAGTTTTTTTTTTCCTTCTTTTTTATTTATTTATTTATTTATTTATTTTAATGTTTTACAATCATTTCCTTAAAGTTAAGATTTTATTCCCCCCCACCCTTCCCCCAATACCCCCCTCCCTCCCCATGACAGCATACAATTCTGTTTAGGTTCTACATATACTTTCCTATTGAGCACATTTTCGCTATATTCATGCTATGTAGTCGAACTAAAATAAATGGAAAGAAATCATATAACAAATCAACATATAATACACTGAACCCCACCCACATACAAACATGATCTGCTACATTCTGCAAGTGACTTCCACATTTCTTTCTCTGAGTGTGGAAGGCATTTTGCCTTAGAAGACCGACATTAGGATTTTTTTTTTTTTTCTCAGTAAGTTCTTGTATTATTACAAAGTTCCAAGTCTACCAGAAAAAACTCTCGCACACTGTGGTCGTTGCTGTGCACAAAGTTCTCCTGGTTCTGCTCCTTTCGCTCAGCATCAGATCATATAAGTCCTTCCAGGCCTCCCTGAAGTCTTCTTGTTCATCATTTCTTATGGCACAATAGTACTCCATTACATTCATATACCATAATTTATTCAGCCATTCCCCAATTGATGGGCATCCCCTTGACTTCCAGTTTTTGGCTACCACAAAGAGTGCTGCTATAAATATTTTTGTACATGTGGGACCCTTTCCCGTTTTTATAATCTCTTGGGGATACAATCCTAGTAGCGATATTTCTGGGTCAAAGGGTATGCACATTTTTGTAGCCATTTGGGCATAGTTCCAAACCGTTCTCCAGAAGGGTTGGATGATCTCACAGCTCCACCAACAATGAATTAGTGTTCCAACTCTCCCACATCCTCTCCAGCATTTATCATTTTCTTGTTCTGTCATGTTTGCCAATCTTACAGGTGTGATGTGGTACCTCAGAGTTGTTTTGATTTGCATCTCTCTAATCAATAGTGATTTAGAGCACTTTTTCATATGATTATAGATATTTTTGATTTCTTCCCCTGAAAATTGCTTGTTCATATCCTTTGACCATTTATCAATTGGGGAATGACTTGGATGTTTATATATTTGAGTCAGTTCTCTATATATTCTAGAAATGAGGCCTTTATCCCCGAGCTTAGCTGTAAAAATTTTTTCCCAATTTACTACATCCCTCCGAATTTTGGTTGCATTGGGTTTGGTTGTGCAAAAACTTTTCAGTTTAAAGTAATCAAAATTATCCATCTTGCATTTCAAAATGCTTTCTATCATTTCTTTAGAAAAAAATTCTTCCCCTCTCCATAAATCTGATAAATACACTATACCTTGCTTCTCCAGTTTATTCATGGTATCAATCTTTATACCTAGGTCATGTACCCATTTGGACTTTATTCTTGTGTATGGTGTCAGGCATGGGTCTATGCCTAATTTCCGCCACACAGTTAACCAGTTTTCCCAGCAATTTTTGTCGAACAGTGAGTTCTTATCCCAGAAGCTGGGATCTTTGGGTTTGTCAAACAGGAGGTTGCTATATTCCTTGCCAACTGTGTCTTGAGTGCCAAGCCTATTCCATTTGTCTACCCCTCTGTTTCTTAGCCAATACCAAGTGGTTTTGATAATTGCTGCTTTATAATACAATTTGAGGTCTGGTAGCGCTAGGCCACCTTCCCAAGCATTTCTTTTCATTAGTCCCTTTGATATTCTGGACCTTTTGTTTTTCCAAATGAATTTTGATATTATTTTATCCAGCTCTAGAAAATAATTATCTGATAGTTTAATTGGTATGGCACTAAATAAGTAGATTAATTTAGGTAGAATTGTCATTTTTATTATATTAGCTCGGCCTACCCATGAACAACTGATGTTTTTCCACTTACTTAAATCTGACTTTATTTGTGCAAAAAGTGTCTTGTAATTGTGTTCATATAATCCCTGGGTTTGTTTTGGCAGGTAAACTCCTAAGTATTTTATAGTGTCTACTCTAGCTTTAAATGGGATTTCTCTTTCTATCTCTTGGAGTTGGACTTTGTTGCTAATATATAGGAATGCAGAAGATTTGTGTGGGTTTATTTTGTAACCTGCAACTTTGCCAAAGTTGTTTATTATTTCAAGTAGCTTTTTACTTGAATCTCTGGGATTCTCTAAATATATCATCATATCATCTGCAAAGAGTGATAACTTAGTTTCTTCTTTGGCTATTTTTATTCCTTCAATTTCTTTATCTTGTCTAATTGCTACCGCTAACATTTCTAGTACCATATTGAATAATAATGGTGATAATGGGCATCCTTGTTTCACCCCTGACCTTATTGGAAATGCCTCTAGCTTATCTCCATTGCATATAATGCTTGCTGAAGGTTTTAGGTAGATACTGCTTATTATTTTTTGGAAGGTTCCCTTTATTCCTATGTTCTCCAGTGTTTTTAATAGGAATGGGTGTTGTATTTTGTCAAAAGCTTTTTCTGCATCAATTGAGATAATCATGTGGTTTTTGTTGGTTTTCTTGTTGATATGATTGATAATGCTAATAGTTTTCCTAATATTGAACCAGCCCTGCATTCCTGGTATGAAACCTACCTGATCATAATGTATTATTCTCTTGATAAGATGCTGTATTCGTTTTGCTAAAATCTTGTTGAAAATTTTTGCATCTATATTCATTAGAGAAATTGGTCTGTAATTTTCTTTTTCTGTTTTATCTCTTCCTGGCTTGGGTATCAAAACCATATTTGTATCATAGAAAGAATTTGGGAGTACTCCTTCTTCCCCAATTTTCCCAAATAGTCTATATAGTATTGGAATTAACTGTTCTTTAAAGGTTTGATAGAATTCACTTGTGAATCCATCTGGTCCTGGAGATTTTTTCCTAGGGAGTTCATTGATGGCTTGTTCAATTTCTTTTTCTGAGATGGGGTTGTTTAAGTATTCTATTTCCTCTTCTGTTAATCTGGGCAATTTGTATTTTTTAAAATATTCATCCATCTCATTTAGATTATCGAATTTGTGGGCATAAAGTTGGGCAAAATAATTTCTAATTATTGTTTTAATTTCCTCCTCATTGGAGGTGAGTTCACCCCTTTCATTTTTAATATTAGTAATATGATTTTCTTCTTTCTTTTTTTTAATCAAATTGACCAAAGGTTTATCAATTTTATTAGTTTTTTCATAAAACCAACTATTGGTTTTATTTATTAATTCAATAGTTTTCTTAATTTCAATTTTATTAATCTCTCCTTTGGTTTTCAGTATTTCTAATTTGGTATTTTCTTGGGGATTTTCAATTTGTTCTTTTTCTAGCTTTTTCAGCTGCATACCCAAGTCATTGATCTCCTCTTTCTCTATTTTATTTATATAGGCATTCAAAGATATAAAACTTCCCCTAAGAACTGCTTTTGCAGTATCCCATAAGATTTGGTAGGTTGTCTCATTATTGTCATTCTGTTGAATGAAGTTGTTAATTGTTTCTATGATTTCTTCTTTAACCCATTCCTTCTTTAGGATTAAATTATTTAGTTTCCAACTGATTTTTGCTTTATCTTTCCATGGCCTTTTATTACATATAATTTTTATTGCATTATGATCTGAGAAGGAAGCACCGATTATCTCTGCCTTTCTGCACTGGATTTTGAGATTTTTATGTCCTAGTACATGGTCAATTTTTGTAAATGTTCCATGTACTGCTGAGAAAAAGGTATATTCCTTTCTGTTCCCATTCAATTTTCTCCAAAGATCTATCATATCTACCTTATCTAGAGTTCTATTTACCTTCTTAACCTCTTTCTTGTTTATTTTGAGGTTAGATTTATCAAGTTCAGAAAGAGGGAGGTTGAGGTCCCCCACTAGTATAGTTTTGCTGTCAATTTCTTCCTTCAACTCCCTCAATCTCTCCTCTAAGAATCTGGATGCTATACCACTTGGAGCATACATGTTTAGTAATGATATTGCTTCATTGTCTATGGTGCCTTTTAGCAGGATATAGTTTCCATCCTTATCCCTTTTGATTAGATCTATTTCTGCTTTGCTTTGTCTGAGATTAGGATTGCTACTCCTGCCTTTCTTACATCAGCTGAAGCACAATATATTCTGCTCCATCCTTTAACCTTTATCCTATGTGTATCCCCCCGTTTCAAATGTGTTTCTTGTAAGCAGCATATTGTTGGATTATGGCTTTTAATCCATTCTGCTATCCGTCTCCGTTTTATGGGAGAATTCATTCCATTCACATTCACAGTTATGATTACAATCTGTGTATTTCCCTCCATCTTCTTTCCCACCATTTGTGCTTTTAGCTCTGCTGTCTCCCTTCCCCTCCTCACTAGTATTTACTTTTCACCACCTCCTCTTGCCGCCTTCCCCTCTTTCTTTTAGCCCCCCTCCCTTTTACTCCCCTTTACTCTTATTGCTTCTTCCCTCCCTTTTGCCTCCCTCCCCTTTCTTCCCTCTTCCCCTCCCACTGCTTATAGAGCTAGTTAGGATTTTCTACTTAAGTTTATTGATCTGTCCTTTAAAACAAATCCGATGAGAGTACCTCTCACACAATGCTCATCTCCCTCCCCCTCTTTCCCTCTACTATGATTTTGTACTTCTTCTTGTGATATAATTTGCCATTTCCTGCTTCCTCCTTTTCACACCTCCTATTACACTCCCTTCTCATACTTAAATCACATTTTTTATCATGATATCATTTACTTTATATCCGTTCCCCCTATGCTTATCCCTTTTATATTTCTTAATAGACGCACAGTTTCTTGAGATAAACCGATATCATCTTCCCTTATAGGGAGGTGAACAACTTGCCCTCATTGAGTAGCAAGTTGTTCCCCCCCACCCCCGCTGTTTACCTTTTTATGATTCTCTTGCGACCTGCATTTGAAGATTGAATTGTCTATTAAGTTCTGGTGTTTTGGTCAGGAAACTCTGGAAATCCCTTACTTCGTTGAATGACTTTCTCCTTGCCTGAAATGTTATGCTGAACTTTGCTGGGTAGTTGATCCTTGGTTGCAGTCCCAGCTCTTTTGCCTTACGGAATATTGGGTTCCAATTCTTTCGATCTTTTACTGTAGAAGCTGCAAGGTCCCTGTGTAATCCTGATTGTATCCCCTTGATATTTAAATTGTTTCTTTCTGACTGCTTGTAATATTTTCTCCTTCACTTGATAGCTCTGGAATTTGGCAACTATATTTCTTGGGGTTTTGAGTTTGGGGTCCCTTTCAGGAGGGGAACGGTGGATTCTTTCGATGACTATTTTGCCCTCTGAATCTAGTACTTCTGGGCAGTTTTCCTTGATGATTTCCTGGAAGATATTGTCCAGGCTCTTTTCTCCATCCTGGGTTTCTGGCAGGCCAATAATTCTTAAGTTTTCCCTTCTGGATCTATTTTCCAGGTCAGTTGTTTTTCCAATTAGATATTTTACATTTTCTTCTATCTTTTCATTCTTTAGATTTTGTTTGACTGATTCTTGCTGTCTCATTGAGTCGTTAGTTTCTACTTGCCCAATTCTAATCTTCATCACATTGTTTTCTTCTGTTAACTTTTTGTATCTCTTTTTCCATCTGCCCAATTTTTCCTTTTAATAAGCTATTTTCTCCATTTAATTTTTGTACTTCCTTTTCCATTTGGCCTTTCAGGAATTTATTTTCTCCAGTTAATTTTTGAACTTCTTTTTCCATTTGTTCAATTTTCCTTTTCAGGGAAATGTTCTCATCAGTGAATTCTTTCTTAATAATTTTAAAATCATTGGCCAGTTTATCTTCTATTTCCTTCTTCAGCTGTTCCAGGAGAGCTGCTTGTACTTGCGAGTAGTTCATAGTCCCTTCTGAAGTTTCAGATGGAAGTACAGTCTCAGCTGTGACCTCTTTGGGGCTTGTGTCTTGGTCCTTATCCCCATAGAAAGATTCTATGGTTCTTTCGGCCCTCTTCTTTTTCCTATTCATGATTTTGATTGAGTGTTGTGGCTTCTGGTTCTTTCAGTCAGAAGCTGGAGAACTTTTTGCTGAGCTGATGTGTGAAAAAGCTAAAAGCAGGTATTTGTTTGGTGTTTCCCTGATCAGCCCTGGGTTTAGCTTGTTAAGTGTGGGGGAGGGGTGCTCTGGTCCCAGGAGATTTCCTTAGCTAAATTGAGGCAAAGGCAAGCTCAGGGGCTGGTAATCCCAGCTGCCCTATTGTCTTTCTGATTCCCCTGGACAGCTGAGGCAACGCCTAGATGCTAATGCGTGTTTCCCAACCCTCCTGGGGCTCCTCTCCTGGTGCTGACGCTTGCCTGGGTCCTAGTGCGAATTTTCCCTGCCCTGGGTCCTCTGTCCTTCCGGTTTGCCTCTGCCACCGTATGAGGAATCCCCCTTAGCTATTTTCCTTGTCTCAGGTGTTATGAGACTATTGGTCTCCTTCTTCTAATTCTACTGATCTGGGATTTTTCTGGGGAGATATTTTATGGTTCTTTCACGGTCATCAAGGGGGAAGGAGAGAGCATTAGCTGATTACAACCGCCATCCTGGCTCCCGGAAGTTCAAGTAAGTGACTCACCGGAGTTTGATCTTCGGGCTGAAGGTCCCAGGAGCTGCTGCGCTGATCTCCGGCGCTCCGAAGCTCTCACTGACTCGGTTGGGCTTGTCTCCCGCCCCGGGTGCCGCTCCTCTGGTTCCCGCCCGCCACTCAGGTTTCTCGGATCTCCTCCGCTCCGCTGCACTGCTGCGCTGGCCACGCTGCGCTGTGCGCTGTGGGCTCACCCCCGCGGATCAGATCCTTCCCGTGGACCTTCCAGTCCCACCTGAGCTCCGAATCTGTCACCGTCTGTCTCCCACTCGATTCCGCACCTCCAAAATTTGGTCAGATTCTCCTTTCAGAGGTACCTGGAGAAATTTGTCTCAGAGCTCAGGTGAGTAGCTGCTCTCACTCCTCCATCTTGGCTCCGCCCCCTCCATTCCAGTTTTTAAAGAACTATTTTCTTCAGTGAGATTTCAAACCTCATTTTCCATTTGATGAATTCTTCTTTTTAAAGCATTCTTCTCTTCATTGACGTTTTGGACCTGTTTTGCCAGCTGAGTTAGCCTATATTTAAAGGTGTTGCTTTCTTCAGCATTTTTTAGGTCTCCTTTAGCAAGCTGTTGACCTGCTTTTCATGATTTTCTTGTATTGCTTTCATGTTTCTTACCATTTTTTTCCTCCACTTCTCTTACTTGATTTTCAAAATATGTTTCGAACTCTTCCATGGAATGAGTCCATTGCATATTTATTTTGTATATTTGGGGAGCAGAAGTATTGACTTTTATGTCTTCTGCTGATGGTAAGCATTGTTATTTCTCATCTGAAAGGATGGAAGAAAATACCTGTTCACCAAGAAAGTAGTCCTCTATATTCTTATTTTTCCCCCTTTTTTGGACAATTTTTCAATCAGTTACTTGACTTTGGGGTCTTTTTTCAAGAGGAGAATATACTCTGGGGACCTATGAGTTCTCAGTTCCTCCAAGGTGGCACAATCAAGGGAGAGGAGTTTACTCCCTGATCAGGTTTGCTGCTCAGATACAGATCAACTGCTCAATTGCCCCAGGGGCTTTAAGCTGAGGGCTCCAACAGTGGAAGTTGACTGCTGCCTTTCTGTGACCACCACCACTGTAGCTGCTATCACCCACTGCTGGGGACACCACCCACCTGTGACCAGGGTGAGCGATGGACTCTGCTCCCTACTTACTCATGTTGAAAAAGCCTTCTCACTGACCTTTGGCACCCGTGGGTTGAGGGATCTGAACATCTCAGCTGCTGCTGGGAATTCTGCCCCTGAGACCTGCTCCAGGCCTGTTCCTCCTGGTATAGGAACTGAGGTCCAGGACTGGGTCGTACTGTGCTCCGCATCTGGGGCAAGAGACCTTTTCCATCACCCTTCCAGGTCACCCTGGGCTGTACATTTCTTCCACTCCATCACTCTGGGACTTCTACTGCTCCAGAATTTTTTGAGAGTCATTCTTTACAGGTATTTTTATGGGCTGTGGGGCAAAGGCTAGAGTATGTGCATCTTTCTATTCTGCTATCTTGGCTCTGCCCCCCCCCCCCATGCCTCTTTTTTTCCAGATGGATGCAAAAACAATTTTGAACATTCCTTTTTAAAACTTTGAATTCCGTATTCCTCTCCCTTCTTCCCTCCCCACCCATCCCCATTGAGGAAGGAAGCAATTCAATATAGGTCCTACATGTATAGTCATGCAAAACACTTCTATAATAGTTATGTTGGGAAAGACTAACCACATTTTCCTGTGTCCTGTCCTGCCCTCCTTTGATTCTATTCTCTCCATTGACCTGTCTTCTCACAGTATTTTTTACTCCTGATTTTCCCTTTCCCAAATTTGCTATCCCTTCTATTATATTTCCACTCCTATCACCTTCCACTCTGCCTTCCTGCAGGGTCAAATAGATTTCCAAAGTCAATTGAGTTTATGTTATTCCCTCCTTAAGCCAAACCCCCTCAGAGTAAGGCTCACTTATTCCCTTTCACCTCCCCTCTTTCTCCTCCATTGTAAAAGCTCTTTCTTTTTGCTTTTATGTGAGATGATTTGCTACATTCTATCTCTCCCTTTTTCTTATTACAAGTACATTTCACTCAACAGTAAATTTTAATATTTAGGTATTCTCCCTTCAAATTCAGTTCACCCTATGCCCTCTCTCTCTCTTCTCTCTCTCTCTGTCTCTCTCTCTCTCTCTCTGTATGTATATGTATATATAATTGTGCATGTGTATATGCATATATATACACATACATAAATACAAATGTGTATACATATACACAAACACATATATATACACCCATGTACATATACATATCTACACATATATAATACACGCATACACACACACACACACATATAACCACTAACTATCCTAATATTGAAAAAAGGTCCCTTGAGTTCCAAATATCATCTTTCCATGTGGGAATGTAAACCATTCAACTTTAATGAATTCCTTAAGGCTTCTCTTTCCTATTTACCTTTTCATGTTTCTCTTGATTCTTGTATTTGAAAGTCAAATTTTCTATTAAGTTCTGTTTTTTTCAACAAGAATGCTTGGAAGATTTATTTTAGTTCTACACAGCATGACTATAATGAAAATGTATTCAGTAGGAACATATGTGTAGATCCTATATAGGAATTGTATGCCATCTTGAGGATGAAAGGGGGTGTTAGGGGTTAGGTAGGGGGGAAAAATGTAAGTTTTATGGTAGTGATTGTAGAGCATTAAAAATAAAATGACTATATTAAAATAAAGAGTGCTTGAAAGTCTTCTATTTCATTTAAATTCCATTTTTTTTCCTGGAAGCATTATACTCAGTTTTTTTGGGTAGGTAATACTCAGTTTTTCTCCTAGTTCCTTTGACCTCTGGAATATCATATTCCAAGCCCTTCAGTTATTTAGTGTAGAAGCTACTAAATTCTTATGTTATCCTGATTATATTTCCAAATTACTTGAATTGTTTCTTTCTGACTGCTCATAGTATTTTCTCTTTGACCTGGTAACTCTGAAACTTGACTACAATATTCCTAGAAGTTTTTCTTTTGGGGTCTCCTTCAGGAGGTGATCAGTGAATTGTTTTCATTTCTATTTTACCTCTGATTCTAGCATATCAGGGTAGTTTTGCTTGATAATTTGTTGGAAGATCATGATTAGGCACTTTTTTTTATCAGGTTTTCAGGTACACCAATAATTTTAAAATTGTCTCTCCTCGATCTATTTTTGAGGTCAGATGTTTTTCCAATAAGATATTTCACATTGTCTTCTAATTGTTCATTATTTTAGTTTTGTTTTATAATTTCTTGTTTTCTCATAATTTCATTAGTCTCTATCTACTGCATTCTAATTTTTAAAGAAATGTTTCCATTGGGCCAATTCTGTTTTTTAAAGCATTCTCCTTATTGGATTTTTTTTTTTTTTTTTTTTTTACCTCTTTTGAAATTTAGGAAGTCTATTTTTAAAAGTATTATTTTCTTTAGCATTTTTTTAAATTCTCCTTTATCCAGAAGTTGACTTACTTTTCATGATTTTCTTGTATCATTCTCATTTCACTTCCTAATTTCTCCTCTACCTCTCTTACTTGATTTTCAAAATTCTTTTTTGAGCTCTTCCATGGCCAGAGACCAATTAATGATTTTTTCGGAAGCTTTGGATAGAGGAAACTTGATCTTGCTATCTTCCTTCAGTTGTATGTTTTGGTCTTCTTCTGGTTGCATGCTTTCCTCTTCCTCACCCAAAGGGATGGAAGAAAATACCTTTTCCTCAAGAAAGTAACCTTCTATAGTCCTATTTTTCTCTTTTTTGTGGCATTCGCCCAGCAAATTATTCAACTTTTTAGTCCTTTTTCAAGTGGAAGATAAGCTTCAGAGGTTTTGTGTAGCTATTCCCTGAGATATCTCTAGGGACCTCTAAGTTCTCAGTTCCTCCAAAGTGATATAATCAATGGAGAGGTGGTTCTTCCTCTCCTGGCCTGTACTCTAATCTGTGAGCAACCACAAGCACTCTTTTCTACCCTGGAACTGCACGTAGGGTTCCCTTTCCAGAGCTACCATCAACTTTGCCATGCCAACTCTCTTCCTTACCCAAAGACCATCACTGAAGACTGAGACTCAAAACAGTTACTCTATTTCCCCTGGGTGGGTGGGGGGAGGTTCTACTGACTGAGAGCTCCAGTAGTGGTTGCTGATATAGCAGTGGTTGCAGCAACCCTGGAACTGGGGCTATGTTTGAGGCCTGACCATGCTCTCCTCTCAGACAGGTGAAAGAGCTTTCTCATCAACCTTTGAAGCTGTCTTTGGCATTTGTGGGTTTAGAAATATGGAAACTCTATTAGCCGTCTGTGATTCCGTACCCTGATTCCTGTTCCAGTCTCATCAACGCCAGCATGGCCCATGCTGGGCTGCACTCTGCTCCAAGCCAAGTGCGATATCCCCTTCCTGTCTGCTTTCCAGGCTGTCTTGGTCTGGAAATCTGTTTCACCTTGTCATTTTAGGGCTTCTGTTGCTTTAGAATTTGGTTAGAATAACTTTTATAGGTATTTTAAATGTTTTGGGGGGAAAGCTTGAGGGGATCTATGTTTCTACTCAGTCATCTTGGCTCCACTTCCAGAGTATCCCTTTTTCTCAATGCTTAGGTATTTTTTTTTTAAGATCATTCCGTCTTAATCAATTTACATGAATGACTTCTATACTATGTATACTCCTAACTGAACAAATAATGATAAAATTCTTAGGATTTATAAGTATTTTCTTCCTATGTATAAATGTAAGTAGTTTAACCTTATGGCGGCCTTTTTTGATTTCCCTTTCATCTTAACCTTTTGATGGTTCTCTTATGCCTTATATTTGATAACTGGGCAGTTAGGTGGTGCAGTGGATAAAACATCAGTGCAGGAGTCAGGAGGACCTGAGTTCAAATCTCACCTCAGACACTTGATACTCACTGTGTGACTTTGGGCAAGTCACTAAACTCCAATTGCCTCATCCTGGGTCATCTCCAGTCATCCTGATGAATATCAGGTCACTGGATTCAGATGGCTCTGGAGGAGAAGTGAGGCTGGTGACCTGCACAGCCGTCCTCACTCAAAAAAAAGTCAAGTGCATGTCATATCATTATTTCTCTGATGGCATGGTCTTCTTTGGCAACAAAGGACAACACACATATTTCACAATTAAATTTTCTATTTATCTCTGTTCTTAGAAATGTGTGAAAGTTATTGATTTCAATACCCATTTTTAACTTAAAAATTTAATACTCAGTTTTATTTGGTAGATGATTCTTATTTCTGACTCTTTTATCTTCTGGATTATCATATTCTACGACTTCTGATACTTTAATGTGGAAGCTGCTAGATGGTGTGTTTTTTTGACTATGGACACATGACATTTGAATTGTTTCTTTCTAGTCACTTATGATATTATTTCCTTGACTTGTGAGGTCTGGAATATTCCTGAGGATTTTTATTTTGGTATCTCTTTTAAGATGTGATCAGTGGAGTAATTTAATTTCTATTTTATTCTCAGGTCTTAGGACATCAGGAAAATTTTCCTTAATAATTTCATGAATTATGATGTCTAGGTTCCTTATTTGATTGTAAATTTCAGGTAGTCCAATACTTGTTAGATTATATCTCCTTGATGCTTTTTTCCCCTGGGTAAGTTTTGCTTGTTTTTGTTTTTTCCAATTAGTTCACAGTTTCTTCTGTTTTTTGATTCTCTTGATTTTCCCTTGACGACTCATGAAGCTATTGGCTTCCAACTCCCAGTTCATATTTTTAAGTTATTATTTTTTTCTGTAAGGCTTTGTAATTCTTTTTCAACCTGGCAACATCTATTTTTTTTTAATGTTGTTTTCTTCCGTGAATTTTTGTAGTTTTTTCTCATTTTTTTTTTGCTTCCTTTACCAAGCTGTTGACAGTTTTTCCATGATTCTTTTGCATCACTTTCACTTATTTCCTTAATTTTTCTTCTACTTCTTTTACTTTTTGAGTGTTTTTTTAAAGAAGCTCTTTCTTGGTCTGACATCAGTTCACATTTTTCTTTGAGGCTTTGCATAGAAATGTTTGGACATTGTTTTTCTTCTTCTTAGCTTGAATTTGATTTTCTCTGTCATCATAGTTTCTTTAAATGATTATTTTCTTTTGATGTTCTTGTTCTTGTTGTTGTTTGGTCATTTTTTCCAGCCTGTCTTTTGACTTTTAACGTATGTTAAAGCCGGGATCTAATCCCATGGTGAAGGGTACGCTGACCAAAGCTTCAGAGTTTTTTTCAACATACAAATATACTTTAAAATCTTTAAAAAATGTTATTCTTGTTTCAGTATAACTCTTTGCAATATCATTTGGATTTCCTTACAAAAGACAGTGGAGGGATTTGCCATTTCCTTTTTCAGCTAATTATATAGATGAAAAAAATGAAGCAAAGACATGTCTTTGCCAAGGCCACAAAGCTAATAAGTGTCTGAAAACACATTTAAACTTAGGAAGATCAGTATTCCTGACCCCAGTCCCAGAATTCTCTCTGGTGAGTAACCTAGAGTTGTATGTGGATTACAAGTTTTCAAAGATGCTGGTATGCAATACTTTTTTCAAAAAATTACTTGTCCCTGAATTATAGTAGCAAAGTAAGAGGAGAATGTATTTCTATTTGAAGTTTATTTCAAAATAATAAAGTATGTATGGAAAGGAAATTTTAAAAAAATCATTGCTGTTTGTATAAGTAATTCTGGATCTGCTATTGTGGTCAATCAAGTATGATCCTTTCAACTTGTAGTTTGTGAACAAGACCCAGTTACAAAAAATCTGTACATGTTCCATATATTTCCCAACCACTTGTAATATATGTCATCATTACTCTCCTTGAAGAAAGATCTACATACTCTTTCACATGAAAAATTGCAAGAGACATTTTTAAGTATACATAAAGACTGGGATCAGTATCTAATCACCTATTTCAATTATATTATGGTCCCCAATTTTGCATTCTTTTATGTATTTTACTGATTATAGTGGTTATAAAACTAGAATTGGAATCACGAAAGCCTTAGTTGATTTTTATAGCTGTTTTTGCTTTTGTTTTTTACTTAGGAAATTACATCAATTCAGAAGACAATAATGTAAAAGAATTTACAAGTAAAACTTCGAAGAAAATTGATAATTCGATCCAAATTCTTAGTAATGCCTGGAAGGCATAAAAACAGATACTATTTGTAGATTGAAAAGTTAGGAAAGAAATGAGAGGGATCTTTGAAACTTATGAAATGAAAAATAGCAGCTTGATAAAAGAGGTACAAAGTTATTGAATAAAATAACACCTTAAAAAGAAGATCAGCATAATGACAAAAGAAGCACAAAAATTCATTGAAGAAAACTAATAAAAAAAAGGAAAAATGTAATGACTCCTTGTGACATAAAGAAACAATTAAAGAAAGTTAAAGAATGAAAAAATAGAAGAAAATGTGAAATATCATAAGAAAAACAACTGATCTGGAAAAAGAATCAAAGAAATCAAAGAAATAAAATTGTAAAATTATCAAGCTATCTAAAAGTCATGATAAAAAAAAAAGCCTGGACACTGTATTTCAAGAAATTGTAATTGTAAAGGAATGCAACCAAAATTAGGAGGGAAAGAGACAACTCAGAAAGAATTTTTGCCACTAGTGTCTCTGATAAAGACTTCATTTCTAAAATATATAGAGAGCTGAGCCAAATGTACCAGAATACAAATCATCCCCCAGTTGATAAATGGGCAAAGGATTTGAACAGGCAGTTTTCAGAGGAAGAAATTAAAGTTATCTATAGTCACCCAAAACATCCTCTAAATCACTATTGATTAGAGAAATGTAAATCAAAACAACTCTAAAATACCATGTCACACCTATCACATTGGCTAACATGACAACACAGGAAGATGATAAATGTTGGAGAAGATGCGAGAGAGTTGGAACATGAATTCATTGTTGGTGCAGCTGTGAGCTGATCCAACCATTTGGAGCTATATCCAAAGGGCTACAAAAATGTACATACCCTTTGATCCAGTAATATCGCTTCTAAGACTATATCCCCACATGTACAAAAATTTTTATAGCAGCTCTCTTTGTGGCGGTCAAGAACTGGAAATCAAGGGAATGCTCATCAATTAGGAATTGGCTGAACAAGTTATGGTATATGACTCATATGGTATATGAGTGTAATGGAATACTATTGCGCTATAAGAAATGATGAGCAGGATGGCTTCAGAGAGTCCTGGAAGGCTCACACTGAGTGAAAGAAGCAGATCCATGAAAACTTTGTACACAGTAACAACCATAGTGTGCAAGGAATTTTTCTGGTAGACAGCCCTTCACAGCTAAGGACCTAAAAAATTTCCAGGGAACTCTTGAGGCTAAATGCCTTCCACATCAAGAAAATTAACTGAGGAACTGGAATGTAGAATGAAGCAGAATATTTTCTCTTGTGTTTTTCTTATTGCTTCTGCCATTCATTTGAATTCTTCTATGCAACATGACTAATGTGAAAATATGATTAATAAGAATGTATGTACAGAAGGAGGGAGAGAAAATCTAAGACTTATGGAAGTGATTATAGAAAACTGAAAACAAATTAATAAAGAAAATTGTCAAGGAAACCTGCCCCGGTATTTTAGATGAAGAAAATAACATAAAAATTGAAAGAATTCACTAATCACTATCTGAAAGAGATCCAAAAATGAAATCTCCCAGGAATATTGAAGTAAAATTTCAGGATTTCCAGTCAAAAAGAAAATACTTCAAGCAATCAGAAAGAACTTACATAATATGGAATCATAGTCAGAATCACACAAGATTTGGTATCTTCCATGTTAAAGGAGCAGAGAACTTGGAATATGATATTCTGGAAGGCAAGGGATCTAGGATTGCAACCAAAAATTATCTACCCAGCAAGATTCATATAATTCTTTGGGGGAGGCAGGAAGGATACCTAATGAAATAAAGGACTTTGAAGCATTCTTTATGACAAGACCAGAGCTGATAGAAAATCTGACATTCAAACACAAAACTCTAAAAAAGCATAAAAAGGCAAAAATGAAAAAATACAAGGGATTCAATAAAGTTAAACTGTTTACATTCCTATATGAAAAGATAGTATACATAACTCTTTAGAAGTTAATCTTTATTAGTTCAGTTTGAAAGATTCTACAAAGACAAAGGACATGGGTTTCAGAGGATTATGTTGGGATGATATAAGAAAAAATGCAAAGAGAAAGGCTGTATTGGGAGAAAGTGGAATGGGGAGATAGAATGAGGAAATATTCTCACTTAAAAGAGGCATAAAAGGAAAAAAAAATGGTTCAGGGTAAAGTGGAAGGGTGGCAGGTAAACAGGGAAAGAACACATATACACATTTGTATGTATATTATATTATATATATATATATATATATATATATATACACACACACACACACATGTTAGAGACCCCAGGAGTTTGGGCCTGATCTCTCGGGCCCACAGGCTTATCTGACCAGCAGAGGCCTGTAGGCCCTGGAGGAGTTTAGCTTTAAGCAATGACTGAGGCGGGAGACAAGATAGTAAGAACTCTGTTTATTCAAGCAGTGAGCGGTGCTTTTATCTCTTCTCTGACACCAGTGCTCTAAGTGAACCTATCAGCTAGTAGTTTCCTTATAAGGAAGTAATTTACCTTAAGCCAGCACTGCGCAGGTTGGACACGTAGCCCCTAGAAAGAAAAACATTTTGGGCTTCTTTGTTCTCTGGAAAGCCTGGGAAAATAACCTTGAGCAAAACAGGGGCGGAACCCTTCCTCCCAGCGCCATCTTGTTCATGCCTTACCAGTCTCCCCTCAGTTTACCTGAGTCGTGACTAGTGAATGCCATCCAAGAGGTTGGGGACTGGCAATTCCCTTACCCACACATACTATATGTGTATTATGCACACACTGATGGTTTATAATATATACATATATGTGCACATATACATAAATACACATATGTACATAGATATATATCCCTAAACATACACATGTATGACTATATATACTTAAACGCATATATGCAAGACCATATTATGCTTATTTCCACTTGTTAGCTGCTTCTCTGTCGATGAAAAGCATTTCCCTACATAAGTCTAAGTCCATATTCTTTTCTCAATCCACCAGCTTATCATTTCTTACACCACTACAATATTCTGATCCAATTACATTCTATCTGGGAGATTGTCTATGAGTTCTCCATTTCACCTTATAATATGGTTTCATGTATGATATTACTGTGATTTCCTTGAAGTTATGGACTCTCTGCTCTTCCAAATAAACAGTTTTATTATTGATTCTCATTCGGTAAGATAAAATTTTAGCATAAATAGATTAGTTAGGTAAAATTGGTCATTTTTATTATATCAGTTTTATTTACCCATGCACAATAAATATTTGTTCAATGACTTAGATCTAACTTTATATATAAGGTGTTTTATGTTTATATTCCCATCTTTCCTACATCTGTTTTGTTACATATAGTCTCACATTTTTTTTAATACTATCTTTTTTTCCTAATGCCAACCACTAAAATACTATAGTTAATAAGCATCTAACTTTTAAGGAGGTCAACTAACAACGGAAGAGAATCATTGGTACCATGGATGGTGAAAATAGTGAAAAAGATAAATTTCCTCAAGAGAGAAGAATAAATAGCTATTGGATTCAAAATCAGAGTAGATTGACAAGAAGGGAATTCTTTACTGCTCTGTTGAGAGCAGGGATAGAGTTTGGAAGAATAGATGGCACTCCAACCAATGAACTACATAAAATGTATCAAGAGAAGGAGCTTGATTTTAGATTGAGCAGGGAGATGAGAACTGCTCCTGAAACATTGTATCTGGGTTCATCACACTTCTCAGAGAGAATGGGGGCATTGGCCAGGCCCAAACTCAGATTAAAGAGGATATACCTCTAGCCAGAATGATGACCCTGAAACCACAAACTGGAAAACAGTAAACAATAGTGAATGAGGCTATGATAATGGACTCATGGACTCCAGAAGCATGGCTGATCCGATACCTACCTTCTTTCTGGTTATTATCTCCTTTGTTTTTTCCAACTGACACTATCTACCTTGTCAATTGTCTTGTCTCACTGTGTTTATAATTTATAAATTTTTATAATTTGTTTATAAACAAATTGCTTTTTATTTATATAAATTGTTATTTATTTATATAAACAAATTGTTTATAAATAAATTGTTTATAAACAACTAAGAAAATTCTTCTCTTATGGTAAAGTATATTTAAATGTCATTCTTGTATCAGGCAGTCACAAGGCTTTGTGGCTGCATGATCAGGTTCCCACTAGATTTAAGGGAATAAACAATGTGGATTTACATTTCACCTGACCTGTTTTGCCTCCTTTGACCAAATTTTCAGGTCAACAACACTCACATATATATCTCTAAATCTATCTATCTGTCTTTCTATCTATCTATCTATCTATCTATCTATCTATCTATCTATCTATCTGTCTGTCTGTCTGTCTATCGATATCTATGTTTAATTATAACCTTCTTAGTTGGGGAAAGGAAAGGAAAAAAATAAAGTAAAACATACACAGCAGGGGACAATAGAAAACATTCAAAGAAGTAAAGATGGACAGTTTTGAAAATAATGTGTAGTGTGAATTCCATCCCCAGAAGCAATGTTTCGTTTTTTCTTTTACTATTTTGTATTTAAGTTTAAAATAAATTCAAACATAATGAGAGAGACAGAGAGAGAGAGAGAGAGAGAGAGAGAGAGAGAGAGAGAGAGAACACTCATTCATGGCATATGGGAAGGGTTTTAAAAAATGACAGCTAATATTTATTTGATTTACAGAGTTTTAAACATTATATCCTTTGATCTTTTAACAACCATGTATAGTAGACTCTATAGTTGTACCAATTTCATCTATTGGAGAAAGACAAGAATCCCAATCACTTCACTTGTGTTTGTCCTTCATTTTTGCAGAGGATCATGACATCAGAAATGATGACATGACTTGCACTTGACTTTGTTTTGAGTGACAGTGGGCTATGCAAGGTCACCAGCTTCACTTTCTCCTCCTGAGCCACCTGGATCCAGTGACCAGATTCATCAGAATGACTGGAGATGGCCTTGAGCTGTTAGGCTAAGGCCTTTTCAGGTACTCACTTAAAGTGAGGTAATGCCCATTCAGAGAATAGGACTTTTTAAAAAGTGGTGAGATGGTAAAAATCATCACCTACTGATAAAGTGTGCCATACTCTCTGAAGAAGTCCCATTGCTCTTGGTTGAGAGATATTGCAAAAGTATTCATCGTCCTTGTTACATCTAGTTACACTGTAGTTTGTTTATGCACTTGAGAGTATGGCACACTTTATCAGTAGGTGATGGACATGGGCATCTCACAATTACAAGACAGGTGATAAGTAGATATGTAGATAGACAGATAGATAGATATCTAGATAGCTAGATAGATGATAGATAGACACTGATCTAGATAAATAGATATATCTACATATAGATATAGATGTCTATAGACCTCTCTCTCTCTCTCTCTCTCTCTCTCTCTCTCTCTCTCTCTCTCTCTCCCTGTCTCTCTCACCCTTTCTCTTCTTCTCTCTCCCTCTCCCTTCTCCATAGTGTGAGTAAGGTAAAAGAAGTATTCAAGAAAGGGTATATTTTCAGCAATAAAAACCTTTAAACTATAGCTATTAACATCAAACAAAAGATAACAGTATCTTATTTATCATCCAGTTAGTTAATTAGCATTTGTTTAGCTCCTACTATATACCTTAACTGCCTTACTACATATGAAAAAGAGAAGTTAGTTCCTGGAACTACTCCAAATCCTATGAGTTTTCTTCTGTAACTGTACAGTGAAATGGGGAAGGAAGGTAATGAAGGAGACATTCAGTGCATTCATACAATAATTACAAATGTAACACAAAGTGGAATAGCCCATGTTCTTCAAAAATCCACTTTTAAAAGAGATCCCTGACATGATAAAAAAAGTGAATCTGAGAGAATCTAGGCCACTTGCCTTGGGTTCCATAGCCACAAAGAATCTTCAAAAAGATTTGAACTTGGGTTTTTCCAGTTGCAGGTCAGGTGCTCTGTATATTACAAAATCTAGCTGTCTCATATTAATGAGATGCAGGTTTTTATTCATACCTAACTAAATGTAATGAAAACTAAATACTACATACTATATATATATATATATATATATATATATATATACATATATACATGTATATATATATATATATATATATATATATATATATATATCATCTATATGAGAGAGTATTTTTCAAGACAGAGAAACAGTGGGGCCCCAAAATGTTCCTTACATAAATCAACAGAAAGAAATGAAAGAAAAGGGAAATGCTATTAAATCTTAACAGAAAAGGGAAATTGTATAAAGACTACTGCTGATGATTACAGACATCTTTTTTTCAGAAAGACTGGAGAATTCAAACTTTATCCTTGGCCAAAGAATGAAAAGAAATCTGACTAGTGAATAAATTACTGGGATAAGGGCTGTGTGGCTTTCAGTCCTCAAAAAAGCATTTTATTTCCCTGTCATTAAAAAAGAATGTTTGAACATGTATCCCAATTCATTATATAGAGATTACTATTTCCTGAAGTAAGGTAGATTTTCAGAGACCATATTTCCCTGCACTTCTCAGAAACTTTGCTGTGCTTTTGTGTGCCTGTTTTTTTTCTTTCTTTTTGAAGTCATTAGTTCTTTGGAAGTAAAGTATGAAAAATACCTCTCACAAAGGACAACAGAGTTCAGGGTTTGAAGTTCTAACAGGCTGGTCCTTTGACAGAATTTCTATTGACTCTCTAAGTTTAATGTTCAGTGAGTGATGTTAAGTAACCACCTTCAGACTTCAAGCTTAGAGAGAAATAAGAAAAAAAATCAAATTTACAGATCTATGGGTGGTAGTGGCATGACTCCATTTGTAGTTAACCCCACAAAAGAGAAGTCCTTTAAGTTTGACACTTCTCTCTCTCTCTGACCAATATTCTAAGCAACCCTGTTATGCTTCAGCCGAATATAATGATGTCAAAGTCTTAAAATTTATACTGTCATAGTCACTTGATGTTCTAAGTTTTGAGGAAAGAAAGAAGAGATAAAAAGATGATAACAATATCCTCCTAGGAATACTGGATAATATATAACATGTTGCTCAGCAAAATGGGGATTTCAAAGTGGGATTAGTGTTTATAGAGAAATGAAGACTGTTATAAAGAACCTAAGTCCCATATTTTGAGTTATTAATTTTCAGTCTTAACTTAGTTTTCAGTCATGTGAGGTGATGAAGGAAAAATAGTCAAATTCAACTTTAAAAGGATTTGGAGTAAGTTTGTTGCAATAAAGGAAGAGATCAATAACATATTCATTTACTAACACTTTTTTCTACAAGTCATAAGATCAAGAAATCAAAAAATAATTAGTATGATTCAATATGATATTCTCACAAGAGATTAATGAAACAATTTAAGTCTGAATTGTTCCCCTTTTTGATAGACATGGAATCAGATTCAACATAGAATGACAATGAGTATCAAAATGGTTCTAAACTATTATGTGATAATGACAATGTTTTAAGTATTTGTTTTAAAAACATTTTGAAAATTAATTTCAGGTCCCAAATCTATGATTTCATTAGTGTAAAGGACTTCCAGTTTGGAAATATTATTCATCAAAGTAGATGGGCAACTCAAATATGATGAATAGTCTTAAGAGAAAGGTCAGAACATTGAGAGGTTAAATAACTTGCACATGGTTATACTAGTATAGCTTTGGATTTAGTGACCCAGGTTCAAATCCTATCCCTATCTCCTAGGACCTGCATGATCTTAGGCAATTCACTTCACCTCTCTGGTTCTCAGTTTCCTCAACTATAAAACAAAAGGCTTCAGATAGGTGATTTTTGAGGTCCCTTCCAGCTCTGATTTGTTATGTCAAAGTACAAGAACTGAATTGTTCAGATTTAGAATATTTTAACACCAACCTTCTGCTCACTAGAGCAAGCTACCTCTGGAGATCTAATGTGAAAAATGCAACAAGGAAAACTTGTCTCTGAATAGAACAGGCTTCATTGCTTTAGACACTCTTTGTTTTATTTTATATCTGTTTATCACTTTGTAAGAACTTGACCAAAAACCTTTGCTCACAGAGTGATCTTGTCATTGGCTAATTTTATAATTATTTCACTAAAACCTGTCTTTTAAAGTGCAGCCTTTCCTTAAAAGATAATTTTGTTAGCCTATTTTAGAACACATATCAAGATTAAACCCCAGTTTGATTATCACAATACAGTTAATAACTTATAGTACAAGTGTGGAATGATGGAAACCTTTGTTGGCAGAAATAGAAGTCTAAACAACTATATGTAAAGCAAAGATTTGTACAAAAAAGAAATAAATTTTTGATAATATTTGAAAATGGTTCCATCCATCCACTCTCTCTCTCTCTCTCTCTCTCTCTCTCTCTCTCTCTCTCTCTCTCTCTCTCTCTCTCTCTCTCTCTATCTCTCTCTCTCTCTCTCCATTCATCTTTCTATCAATACAGCTATTTCTATTGGTGGCTATTTTCTTTAAGGTTTAAAGAGAACCAAAATGACATCACTATGTCAGGGTCAGGTACAGTGTATTTGACTGTGACCGATCAAACCAATGCAAGCATGGAAAGCTGTACCACAAGTCTGGTATAAATAGTTTATTTGGACACATTTTATTGTGTTTCATCCTCAGGGTGGGATAACTGCCTGCCATGATGAGAGGTCAAGGTTCTATGAAGCCAGCAATTTTTAGGGCCTCTTTTCTAGCCTCTTCCTCATGCCAGGAGGTAAGCAGCATGGTTCTTTAAAAAAAAAAAAAAAAAAAGGGCTGTTCAGATACCAAGATGGCTACTAAATTCCACTGCTGCTTCAGGCAAATGAGGAGATGGTTCTATGACCTGAGCCACCTATATGCATAGTTATGACTTCAGATTCCAGTGTATCTATACCTGTTTCATTACTTGCCCATCGCCAAAGGAATTTGAGATAGGTACAAATGGTAAAATGGTATGCATGATGCATTTTGATGCATGTATAAATTGAATTTAAGTGAGGCAGAATTGCCCAAAATCATCAGCTTCACTAGCTCTTTCAGAGTCATCAAAGTCCTGCAGCAGAAAAAGTCAAGATGACTGATTATCTCTTGGGAAGCAATGGATGACACTGGTGAATTTGATGCCTAACCAAGTTCTGAACATGCCACGATGATTGCTTCTTCCTCTTTCATGACTCATTGGAATAAATTTTTCATATTCACCTATTCCAACAGGGAAGTCTTCACAAGCATAGGGTAGAAACCTTCTTAACTCACTGATGTGTTAAAAGCCTCTTGGTTAGCATTAAACTGATTTAGCCCATTCACTGAAACTATTTACCAGGATATGGCCACTGAATGTGTATAGCTTCTTGGAGCCAATGGTGGGAGATGAGTGGCAGGTGAACACCAAAGGTGGAAAGTTTTCCTGAAAAGGGCTCGGCATCCTTCACAACAGAAATAACAGTCTTCCTTGAACACCTGTTGGTTGCTGTCCTTTGTTTTCAAAGAGGATCAAAATGACATCACCATGATAAAGTGAAATTTCAGTGTGTCTGACTGTGGCTGATCAGACCAATATGCACTGGGAATGCTCTACCACAGGTTGGGCACAGACAGTCCATATGAATATTTGGGGTGGATAATCCAAATTTGTACATCCTACATTTACTTTGTGCTGCCTCAATTCTACTTGTTCATGAAGCACAGCACTCTTTCTGATGTGGGCATGCCATGCTAAGCAGTTCTGTGCCGGTGTCTCCCATGTTGCACAGTCAAATCCAAAGTTCTTGAGAGAGACCTTGAAAGTGTCCTCATATCACTTCTTCTGACCACTATGTGATTGCCTGCCTCATGTGAGTTCTCCATAAAATGGTCTTTTTGGAGGACCAGTACCTTTAGTGTGATGACTTCCAAGCCCTTTGGGGGGCACTTTCCATCTGCGGTGTTCATCTATTCCACCTAACTCTTACCTGTAGCTCCAAAAAGCTGCAGCATGTGCAATGGCCACACTCTGGTAAACTTTAGGCAGATGGGCCAAATCAGCTTGAGCTTAACCAAGGGGTCTCAAACACTTTGGTGAGTTAGGGGGCTCTCTACCCCAAGTATGTGAAGGCTTCCTATGGTGAAATGTACAGAGAAGAAAAATTTGTAACAATGGCCATGAAAGAAGTTGAAGCAGGTGATGTGGAGCACTTAGAGTTTGATTAGACATAGAAGACACCACGGTCATCCACTGCATCCTGAGCCATCGTCAGCTGTCTTGACTCTGTCCTGCCACTGGACTGTGATGACTCTGGAGAAGAGAGTGAAACTGACAGCTTCATGCAACTCTGCCTCACTTAAACTCAATTTATGCATGAATCAAAACTCCATACATCTATTAATCTAGTTCTATATGTTTAAATAAATATCTTTAACATCATTTATTTTACATACACCATATATGCATAAAGTAAACGTTAAAAATGACCAGTAAAACAACTAAATATATCTAATTTGATTTACACTATGACTGACCTTTGGCTAGTCACTTAACATTTTCTGACATCAGTAGCCTATTCTGAAAAACAGGGAAATGGGTGGACTAAAGATTTTCTGATTCTTATTGCTGTAAACCTATGATCCTAATCCTATGGCATGTTATGTTATGAAGATCTGTTATATATTATTGCGTGGTAGATAGTATACACATGAAAACAACCAAAAGCCAGAAATAGTAAAGGGACCTGGCAACTGATCAGAAAGAGATTACAGGGGACCCTTGTGCTACCACTTAGTAGATGATATTTGGGAACTTTTGTGACTAAATCTACTTCTGGGTCATAGTTCAAAAGAAGAAGGAAAATCACTTTAGGTCAAGAGGGAGTGGAAGCCCTGAGAAGGCAATCACAAGACATCATGGACCCTTTCTGGGTAAGGACAAAGGTTGAGACCAGGGGAGTACTGACAGCACCTCTTCCTAGATCACACCCTTTTGGAAGCACCAAAAACTTCCTCACCTCCAGAACTGGCTCTAAAAATGGTTGAATGAATATGCCTGAAGATTGATGCATTGCCCCTCTCCTCTCACACCAAGAACAGAATCTATCTTTAATATAAAGTTTAACATCAAGAAATAGAGTAGAAAAATGAGAAAATTATCAAAAAAAAAAAAACAAAAGGAAAAACACCTGACTGTAAAAAGTTTCTGTGTTGACAGGAACATCAAAACACAAACTCAAAAGAAGGCAATGAAGACAAAACTGCTACAAGCAAAATCTCAGAGAAAAAAATGTAAACCGGATACAATTCCAACAAGAATTCCTGGAAGGGCTAAAAATGTTTTTCATAATCTAGTAAGTTTAGCAGAAGAAACTGGTGGGATGATGTGCAATACTTGAACCTCATTCACATTTGAATTGATTCAAAGAAGGAAAATAGATATACATATTTAACTGATAATAGAAATTTATTTTATGTCCCAGGGAAGAGGATAAGAGAAAAATAGTAATCAAATTATAATAAATAACAATGATAAAATAAATAAAAATAATAAATTAAAATTCAAAGAAGGGTAGATAAAAGAAGACAGTGATAAAAGTAGAATAAAAGTAGAATCCCTTTAGAAGAGGGATGAAATAAACAGAAAAAAGTAGGATAGAAGAAAATAGTTAGTAGTGATAACTATGAATGTGAATGGAAAGAATTCACCTATAAAAGATGAAATGTATTAAAAATTGGATTAAAAAACAATCGAGTGATATTTTATTTACAAGAAATACATTTGAAACAGAAAGAGATTTAAAATAAAAAGCTAGAGTTGTCTCTATTATGGTTCAGTTGAAGTAAAAAAAAAAGCAAAGATACTAATCAATCTCAGACAAAGCAAAAGCAAAAATAAATGTAATTGAAAGGAATTAACAGAGAAACTACATCTTGTTAAAAGAAACTATGGACAATAAAGTAATATTAATACTAAGCATGTATGCACCAAATGGTATAGCATCCAAATTATTAAAGAAAATCTTAAATGAATTATAGGAAGAAATAGAGATTAAACTATAGTGGTGAGGGACTTCAACTTTATATGAATTTTTTTATACCAAAAACTTTGTGTGTATATATATATATAATATATGTAAATGTTTAAAAATGTATAATTGTAAAATAAATAAGAAAGTTAAGATGAAAAAATCTTAGAAAAGTTAGATGTGTAACATATAAATAATAAAAACAATGAATTTCATGTAATTTTATGTAGAGATACTGAAGAAGCCTTCAAAAAATACAATAACTATTCCTTTAAAAAATGTTGGAAAGCATAGGAACAAGTGTAACCTTTCTTAAAATGATAAATGTTGTCAATATTAAACAATCAGCAAACTATCTGTAATGGGGATAAGCTTGAAGCTTTCTCCTTAGGATCAAGAGTCAAACAATGATATCCATCAGCACTTATTCAATATTATGCTAGAAATGCTATGGACAGTTGTAAGACAAGAAAAAATGCAGAGATAAAAATAGGCAATGAGGAATCAAAACTATTACTCTTCATAGAAGTTATAGTGGTGAACTTAGAGAACCCTAGAAAATCAACTTAAAAAATACTTGAAGTAATGAACAACTTTAACAAAGTTGTGGGCTATTAAAAAACCCATATAAATAATTTCTACATGCTATCAATAAAATCCAACCACAAGAGATATATTCCATTTAAATAATTTTAGACTATAGAAAATACTTGCAAGTCTGCCTGCCAAGAGAAACCCAGCGATTATTCGAATACAATTGCAAAGCATTTTTGACATAAAGTCAGATCTGAACAATTGTAAAAATATTAATTGCTCATGCATAGGCCTGGTCATTATAATAAAAATGACAATTTTACCAAGTTAATTTGCTTATTCAGTGCCATATCAATGACTCTATCGTAATTATTTTATAATCTAGAAAAAAATAGAAACAAAATTCTTCTGGAATAAAATAATTGTAAAAAGTAACTAGAGGATCAATGGGGTAAAATGTAAAGGAAATTGTTCTAGCAGTCCCAGATTTCAAACTATATTACAAAGTGGTAATTATCTGATTAAGTGATAGAGTAGAAGACCAGGGCAAAGATTATATACTTAATGAATAGTAGTAAATGACCATTGTAGTCTAGACTTTGACAGAGATACAAGATTTTAAGTAAGAACTCAGCATTTAACAAAAATTGGGGAAAAAATTGGAATGAATTTGGCAGAAACTTGACTTAGACCAACATTCCCTAACTTATGCCAAGACAAGGTTAAAATAGATAAATGATTTAGACATTGAGGGTGATATCATAAGTGAATTAAGGGCACATGGGAAAATGTACCTGTCATTGTTTTTGTCTTTTGTCCTTTGTTCTTAAAGAGTACCAGTGACATTACAAAGGTGATTTAGACTTGGATTGTGTATAAATGAGACAGAGTGCAGAGTCATTAGCTTCACTCTCTCTTCCAGAGTCAAGGAAATCCAATGGCAAGGTAAAGGTTAAGAATACTTACGATAGCCCAGGGTTTAGTGGGTAACCTGTGCCTTTCTAAAGTAAGGGCTTCCTCCCATCTCAGTTTGTCTGAGGCCATGTCCATTCAATAACTAAGGGCTACATAAGAATAGAGACAATTACCACCTATGGTTAAAGGAAGAGTTTATGACCAAATAAGAGATAGGGAGAATCATAGAATGTAAAATAGATAAATTTGATTATATGAAATTAAAAAAAACTTTTGCACAATCAAATCTAATGCAGGCAAAATCAGAAGGAACAAAGAAAACTAGAGAAAAAATACAGCAAGTTTTTCTAGTGAATGCCTAATTTCTCAAATACCTAAGTCACATGGTCAAATTTATAAAAAGAAGAGCCATTATCCAGTTGATAAGTGGTCAAATGTATTAAAAGGTATATTATAAATTATAAATATTTAACAATATTTAATTCAAATTATGTATATGAAATTATTTATTATTACTACATAATATATAAATTATAATATGAATATAATATAATATAAATTATCATATGAAATTATTTATATGGGGTTTTTTTAATAGCCCACAACTTTGTTAAAGTTATTAATTACTTCAAAAAAAGCCAGAAGAAATCAAAGATGTCAATAGTCCTATACAAATGCTCTAAAATACTACTGATTAGAGAAATCAAAATTAAAGCAACTCTGAAGTACCATGTCACACCTGTTATATTGACTAACATGACATGAAAGGGAAATGATAAATGCTGAAGTAGATAGGGAAAAACTGGGACATTACTTGTGGTGGAATCGTGAGGTAATCTAACCATTTTTGCCCCTAGGCATCTTTCTGTCTGTTTGCTCTGCCTGGAATACTTTTCTTTCTATGCTCTAACTATTGACCTCACTTGGCACCTAGGTGGTACAGTGGCTAGAACACAGGATGTAAAGTCAGGAAAACCTGAGTTCAAATTTTACTAGACACAAGCTATAACCCTGGTCAAGCTACTTACATCTGTTCATTTAAGCTTCTTCATCTGTAAAATTAGCTAGGAAAGGAAATGACTTGCTGTTCCAGTACCTTTGCCAAGAAAACCCCAAATGGAGTTAGAAAGAGTCAGACATGGATGAAAATGACTAAATAACAACAATACTGACCTCCCTGACTTCCTTTAAATCTGAAATAAAATCTCATCTTCAAAAGAAAATCTTCCCCAAACCCTCTCAATTTTATTGTCTTTTTCTATTAATCATCTCCTATTTATTCTGTGTACAATTTGTTTTGTATATGCTTGTTTGCATATCCTTTCATGTCTTAGATTATAAACTCCTTGAGAACAGGACTGGCTTTTGCTTCTCTTTGTACTCCAGCATTTAGAAGAATGTTTGGGATATACTAGGTACTTAATAAATACAGACTATTTTTTTGTGTGTTTTTTTTTATTTTATAGTTTTATTTTTTTTATTTTTAGATTTCAATATTCATATTCCAAAATTTTGAGTTACAATTTTTCTCCCCATTTCTCCCCTCCTCCATCCAATACCACCTTGCATTCTGATTACCCCTTCCCTCAATGTGCCGTCCCTTCTGTCACACCCCACCCTTCCCTTATCCCCATCTTCTCTCTTTTCTTGAAGGGCAAGATAATTTCTATAGCCCATTACCTGTATTTCTTATTTCCCAATTATACGCAATAACAATTCTCAACATTCGTTTCTAATGCTTTGAATTCCAACTTCTCTCCCTTCCTCCCTCCCCACCCGTTCCCCCTAAGAAGGCAACCAATTCAATACAGGCTATATATGTGTTGTTTTTCCAGTGAGATAAACATTTTCTGCTATTCATTTTCATTCTCTTAACTTTGTTCCTTGATATTTCATGTTGTCAATCATTTTCACTTCTCCATTTCTAATTTTTAAGGAATGATTTTCTTCAGTGAGATTTTGTAACTCTTTCCATTTGAACAATTCTGCTTGTTCTTTTCTTGAGTAATTTGGGGGTCTCTAGTACTGTTAGACCCTATCTATTTATAAGGTGTTTATTTTTTGTGCCTCTTATATCAAGCTGTTAATTCTCTTTTCATATTTTTATTATTCTCATTTATTTTTCCAATTTTTTCTTGATCAATCACATGTCCTTCTTTAACTGTTCTAGGAATTATTTTTAGGCTTTGGTGCAATTAACATTTTTCTTTGAACTTTTACTTGTAGATGTTTTTACGCTGAATTCTTCTGATTTTATGTTTTCATTTTCCTTGCCCCCATAGTAAGTTTTTATCTGTTCTTTTGTTTTTGTTGTGTGCTCATTTTCCCAGTGTATTTGTTGATTTTGAACTATATATTAAAGTTGGGCTTGGCTCATCTGGGGTGGAGAAGCACTTTCACCATCTTCAGGATTTTTCTTTCTGTTGTCTCAGAATTAGTTCTGAGTTCTTCACGTTTTTGGTGCTTCCAGGTGAAGTGATATAGGGAGAAATATAGTTACTTGTCTCCTAATTTACTTGACTAATTAATTAAGTGTTCTACTAACTATATCTGCCTTCTGTCTTGGGTTCAAGTTCCCTTTTAATAATTTTTCATTACATCTTTCTCAGTATAATCATTTTTTTTTATTTAAAAAGGGTGAATTAAATATTGTTAAATGGTTCTGAATTCTCTCAGGTTATCTTTGTCTCATTTTCCTGTGAATATTGTTCTACTTAATCCATGTCATCCGAATATAGTTAAAAAGTTGCATTTTTATTGTTAGCCTTCAATAAAAATTTCAGCTCTTTGTAAACCTTAGTTCTCTTATATCAATATAAGATTGGTGCTATTATATCTTCTGGGTGCCATTATATTCCCCTTCTTCTTATAGAACAACTTGTTGTTTGATTAACATTTAGCCTCTTCTTTCCCATATTTATCACATACTTCTAACTCTTGATTCTGTACTCCATACTACTGGCTTTGGCTCCCTTCTGCCTTCCTAGAATCATCTTCTCATTTTCTTTTTTAAAGTTAATTTTTTTTGAGCTTTCAAATATATCAGTGTATTAAGCAGAGTATGCCAATTTCCTAACAGATTGGGACCAGACCTCCTCAGTTTAGGGCTGGACCCTAAATAGAGTGGGAGACAGATTTTTTATGCACTAAAATTAATTAATCAAATAAGAGCAGGTGTTATGCATTTTGGAGGAACTGAAAGAAGAATATTTCCTTTACTGAAATAAGGACATACATACACATATAGACATATACACACAAAAATATACATATATATTCATACACATACTCATATGTACATACACTTACACATCCATTTACCTAGATATCTATATTCATTTGCATCTCTGTAAGACCATACTACATTTATTTTCCTCTGTTTCTCTGAGAGTTGATCACCTCTTCTTTAGTAAGTCCTAGTCTTTCCATATTTTCTCCAAATACACCGATTCATCATCTCCTACATCACAGCAATATTCCAGGCTTACGTGATCTAATTGTTTTCAGTGGTACAAAACAATAGTGATGACTATGGCTCACATGGTATTGTTTTCCTATTTTTCTCTTTTGATTAGATCTACGTTAGCCTTAACTTTGTCCAAAATCATGATTGCCACCTCTATTCCTTTTCCCCTAAGGAATTCTACCCTGATCTTTATTCTATGTTTGTGTATATTTCTTATTTCTTGTCCTTCCTGACTCCTCTACTTTATTTCTACCCACAAGCCCTCCTATTCCTTAACTTACCCCTCCCTTCCAAGGATCTTTCCCTTTCTTCTCATTTCCATTAAGCTAAACATGCTTTTCTGCCTCCCTGGGAAGGAGACTTTTTGAAGGAGACATGAGTGTATTAGTGGGAAGCAGGGAAAGAATAAAAGAGTGATATTGAAAATTAATTAGAAAGTAGGGATGGTAGAGTAAGATTAAATATTGACATTTTTTACTTCCATGAACTTAAATAGATAGGAATGGGCGAATTTAATTTGGATGATCATTATTGTTTCTTGTCCTTCATTTTCAAAGAGGATCATTGCCATCACAGGGTGATTTCTTGACTTGTGCATTAATTGAATTTAAGTAAGGTAGAGTTGCACAAATTTGTCAGCTTCACTCTCTTTTTTGGAGTCATTAAAGTTCAGTGACAAGGCAAAAACAAAGACAACTGACTATGACCTGGGATGCAGTGAGTAATCTTAATAACTTTGATGCCTGACCAAACTCTAAGCACTCCAAAGTGCCTGCTTCAGTTGCCTTCATGACCATTAGAACAAATTGTACTTATGAGTCTACTCTGTCCAGGGGAATTTGAGGCTGATGACCTTAGACAGTTGTCCCTCACATAAATCTAATTTATTTTCAAATTACACCGTGTGTATGAAATCTAATTGATTTCAAGCATCATCTTCCTAATATCATGGTCTTCTCTAAGAACAAACAACCTTTGAATATTCCAAGCTGCCCCACTGGGCACCCAACTGATCAGTTTCAGTTGTGCCACTCAGCTCCTCCCTTTCTTCTTTCCTTCTTTCCTTCCCTCTTCCTTCTTTTCTTTCTTCCTTTCTTCCTCTTTTCTTCCTTCCACCTTAACCCCTACCTTCCTTTCCCTTCCTCACCCTCTGTCCATATGGGATACCATGCTCTTAGCTGTGCTCTGCTCAAAGGAATGTAAATTTTGGTGCCTGAAATCTAGCAAGATACCTTGGTCACTGCTAGATTTCTTTCTGGTTAGATTTCTTTCTTAAAGACTATGCCTTCAACCTTATTCACTCTGACTCTCATTGATTAGCCCAAGCACTGCTTAGAGGTCCTTGTTTATATCCTCATGGCTCAGAGAGAAAATAAATAGTAATTATTTCTGTTTTGGCCAGAAAAACTATGGCTCTTACCATCCCAGTTTTATTTATTTTATTATGTAAAAAGAGCCATACCTTGGCTCATTTCTTAACTAGTCTTAATTATTGAATGGGTGTTGCCTCAAAGAGACCCAGGAAAGACCTCAGCTTTAAAAGACCAGGTTCTCCCACTGCATTCAGGCCAATCTCCAGTCATCCTGATCTATACTTTGCCACTAGACCCAGATGGCTATATAGGAAAAAGTAAGGATGGTGACCTTGCATAGCCCTCCCTCACTTAAATCCAATTCATTTGCAAGTCATAGCATCATCTTCTTGATGCCATGGTCCTGTTAGAGAATAAAAGACAAATATCAACCAAGAGAAATCTTCTTATGCTTGAGGAAGACATCCCCCTAACTCTCCAACAAGTTTGCGGCCTTTTGTATGAGGGTGATCATTTCATATATTACTGTAGGCAAGAATCCCTTAATAAAAACAGAGCAGCCCTCACAGTCAAAGAAGAATAAAAAAAGTAGCAACTAGGGTATCAACTCAAAAAATACATTGAATCCAAAACAAACTGTTCAACTGCACATTAATAAAAGTCTATGCTCTAACCACTAACTCTAAAGAGGTCAACGTTGATCCGTTCTATGAAGATCTACAACTGAAAATAATACAAAAAAAAAAAAAAATCACATTCACCATAGGGAACCGGAAAGATAAAGTAGAGAATCAAAAGATAATTGGAAAACAGGGAAATTTGACCCTGGATTACAAAATGAAGCAGGTTAGAGACTAAGAGAGTTTTGTCAAGATAATTTGTGGTCATAGTAAACACTTTTTCAACAACACAAAAGGTAACTCTATACATAAATATCACCAACTGGTCAATATGAAAATCACATTAATTATATACTTTGCAGTCAAAGGTGGAAAAGTTCTATACATTCAGTTAAAACAAGACCTGGACTGATTGTGGCTCAAATGATGAGCTTCTTATTGAAAAAATTGAGACTTAAATTGAAGAAAGTAGGGACCATATAAGTAGATCTAAATAACATCCTTTAAAAATACAAAATGGAAGTGGTGAATTGTTTTAATCTTAATGAAGTTTGATCATCCTCCACTGATGGGGGTTCACCCTCTTGGTATTTCATTAAATGTGGATACTTGATTTGTTTCAGCCCTAATATACCTCAGAACTTCAAAACTCAGTCCACCAATCTCAGCCTGTATGGAAGTAAGGACTGCAAGTAAGCACCACACCTGTTCTTGTTGTTATTTTAGTATGGTTTAATGGTAATGAAGATTTTTCCCTTTGGTAATTTGATGAAGTAACAATTTCAGTATTATCTGACCAGTTTTACATATAAAAAAAACCCACTGATTATTAATTTTTTTGAAAAAAGTTGACTACAGTTATAGAGCAGGGAAACATCAATGCCTAGGTTTTCTTCCTCTGTACTCTGTTGTTTCCAGTATAAACCTCATTCCTTTGTAGCACACTATCAGTTGAATCTTAATGCTCATCTTTGAATTGAGGCCCTTTTTCACCTTTTTGTGATTACTGGGCATGACAATTTGACTCTCTGCCGCTATTTCCTAGAATTCCAGGTCTCCAGCTTACTTGCTGAATTGTTTTTCAAAGTTTTTCTATGATATCATTTCAACCCATCCTCCTGCCAATTTCCCAGTTTTGTTGGAATGGGCACAGATTTTTTTGGTGTCCTACTCGGAGAACCTTTAGTAAGCAACTAAAGTTTGATATATTTTTTTGTTTGGGTATTGGAATTAACAGCCCTAAATAACATATTTAGATTTGTTTTATTTGAGACGACAGGGCCATTAGATGGCACTCTGGGTAAAGTTGAAGTAATTCTTTACTATACAGGAGTTCAGAAATTCAAATGCTTAAATAAAGTGAATAAAAACCTAGGGGATGTTTCTATGTGAAAGGACCTTATTTATTGTATTTGCAATGGTTTTTCTCATCTCTCAATAACTTAAGTTTATATTTGGAATATTATACTTCTTTACTTCTCAAATAAGAAGGGGGGAAATTTGTCATTAAAATGGAGCTATTTCATATCAGAAAGTATAGGGATGATTAAAAATTATGACCGATTATTTTTCTCCCTCCGCACATTTCCTCCTTATTTGATCATTTTTCTGGATTATTCAGAATCCAGTCATTTCACCATAATATCTTACCTTAAACAATCATCTATTCATTTGTTACTTTAGAAGAAACTATGGAAATGTAATAAAAAAAAATGACCAGACAGCTTAAAAATCTTGCAATATTTTAGCAAAAGAAGACCTAATACATAGATATACATACTACCCTTTAGGAAATGTTGAGGGAAAAAGAGATACTTAGCCAACATACTCTAGCACAATGAGGTATAAGGAAAAACTGACAAAATTCAGTTGGGGAGATTCTGAAGGGCACACGGAAGGGATCCTTGAACTGAACTTTGAAGGAAACAAAGGTTTTAATAAGCAATTATCAGTGGGTGGGGGATATATTGCCCAGGCTTGGCAAATAGCCTAGATGAATGCATAGAGGATTCTATTCATAGAGGTAAGAGAAGATAGAAGCAATAAGTGAATAAATCTCAGAGTTTGAGTAAATAAATGTGAAGGGGAATAATGCAAGATAAACCTGGAAATCTAAGTTGAGACAATTTTCAGGATGACAATAATTATCTAGTAAGGGGTTTTATCTGTTATCCTGTCATATTTGTCCTTCGTTGCTGAAGAAGATCATGCCATCAGAGAAATGATGACATGGTTTGCATTTGACTTTGCACCAACCTCACTTCTCCTCCAGAGACACCTGAATCTAGTGACCTTACATTCTTCAGGATGAATGAAGATGACCCAGGATGCACTGGGAGACTTTGGGACCTTTAGGCCAAGGTCTTTGCATATGCTCACTTAGGGTGAGACCACACCCATTCATTGAAGAGGTCTGTTTAAGAAGTAGCCAGGGCATGGCCCCTTTAATGAGGTCAAGGAAACAAAGACATCAGGCTGGGTGGAAAACAGCAGCAGTCACTACTGATAATCACTCTAAAGCTAGGGGAATTCAGGAACTCTTGACAGGGGCCCCTTGAAGTCCCAGTTTCAGAACGTTTTGGGAGAGGACAGGGAAATGAAAGGGAAGGGAATGGAAGGGAAGGGAAGGGGAGGAGAAGGGAAGGGAAGAGAGGGGAGTAGAGAGGAGGGGAGGGGAGGGGAGGGAAAGGAAGGAGGCAGTAAAACCCAGGTCAACTGAGCAACTTTTGGCCATCCAAATTTACCTTCCTTTGGAGAGGAGAAGGAAGGAGAGGGAGAGGTAAACAGGAGGAGAAGGAGGTGAGGTACCCAGCCAGCATTCAGCCAGCTGCATCTACTCAGAGGATTGTATTTGTCCTTTGTTGCAGAAGAAGACCATGCCATCAAAGAAATGATGACATGACTTGCACTTGACTTTGTTTTGAGTGAAAGAGGGCTGTGCAGTTCACCAGTCTCACTTCTCCTCCACAGCCATCTCTGTTATCCTCCATGCAGAGGAGAACCACTGAAAGATTTTGAGAAGACATTTGTGTGTTCCTAATTTGCATAGTCAATATAAAATTTAGAAGCATTTTCCCAAGTTGAAAGACAATGAAAATTTTTCATCTATGTACTTTGGTTAGATTGAGAATGTTATTCATAGTTTTTTTTTTTTTTTTTTTCCTGGTTACTCTCACTGAACTTTCAAATTTATAAATTCATGATATCTATTATGTATGTCGAATTTTAGAAATGGTAGCTATATTAGATACACTCTAGTTCAATCCTTTCCTTTAGAGGTAAAGAGAAATATGAACCAGAGAAGAAACAAGATCTCCTGATGCCCAGAAAAATGATCTTTCTATGAATTCACAATGATGTTGTAGTTTCAAGTTAGGTTGTATATTTCTTTAAGGTTTTGATTAATTCTTGATTCATTAATTGATTAATCCATTCATACTTTCATCCAGCAAGTAGTTATTCAGCTTACCATGTGTTTATACCATATCAGGTATAATAAGACATAAAAAGAAGCTCAGAGCAAAGACACTATCTTTGAGGAATTTGTTCTTGTTTGTCCTTCCTTTTTAAAGAGGATCAATGATATCACGAAGTAGTGTCTTGATTCATGCATGAATTGGATTTAAGTGAGTCAGAATTGCCCACACTCTCTTCTAGAGTCATTTCTCACTCTCTCTTTCAGAGTCATCCAAGTTCAGTGGCAAGACAAAAGCCAGGATCACTACCAATAGTCTGGAATGCAGTAAATGACCTTGGCATCTTTAATATCTGACCGAGCTCTAAGCTGTCCATAGTGCCTGCTTCTTCTTCCTTGATGTCATTTGAAACAAATTGCTCTCATCTGCCCATTATGTCCAGGGGAAGTCTTCAAACAATTGGGGCATGTGACATTTAAAAAGCTTTGAGAGACAGAATTTCTGGATAATTTAGTCATTTTATTAATAATGCCAGCATTTTACTAAAAGTATAGATATTTGATTATCTCTCTCTTAGACCAAAGGCAGTCATAGTGGCTCAAAGTTATATCCTCCTTTGTAGAAGGGTGTTCCCAGGGGTGGTAATCAACTCTGACTGATCAGTGATTAAGGAGAGAATAAATATTGCAATGAGGGGTTGAAACTATTCAAATGAACTTTGTTTATGTCATTTATTTCTAAGGATGCTAGTCATCCCTGAACATTCCATCCATATCATCAGATTGGCTAATATACTAGAAGAGGAAAATGATAAATGTTGGAGAAGATGTGGAAAAATGGGGATAATGATACATTGTTGCTAGAGTTATGAACTGATATAACAACTCTGCAGAGCAATTTGGAACTGTACCCAAAGAGATATAGAACTGTGCATGTACTCTTTAATCCACCAATACCACAACTAGGTCTGTACCCAAAAGAGTTAATTTTTTTAAAAGGGGAAAATGACATACATGTATAAAAATATTTATAGCAGCCTTTTTGTGGTGGGAAAGAATTGGAAATTGAACAAATGCCCATCAATTGGAGAATGGGTGAAAAAGTTGTGGTATGTGAATATAATGGAGCTCTATTTTGCTGTAAGACATGATGACCAAACTGATTTAAGAAAAATCTGGAAAGAATGACATGAACTAACACTGAGTGAAGTGAAGTGAACCAGAAGAACATTATACACAGTTACAGCAACACTGTGTGATTGTTAACTAAGACTGAATTAGTTCTTCTCAGCAATGCTTGAGAGTCCTCTATTTCATTGAAAGAACATTTTTTTCCCTGAAGTATTATACTCAGTTTTGCCGGGTAGGTGATTCTTGGTTTTAGTCCTAGTTCCTTTGACTTCTGGAATATCATATTCCACACCCTTCGGTCCCCTAATGTAGAAGCTGCTAGATCTTGTGTTGTCCTGATTGCATTTCCAGAATACTCAAATTGTTCCTTTCTGTCTGCTTGCAATATTTTCTCCTTGACTTGGGAGCTCTCAAAATTGGCTACAATATTCCTAGGAGTTTTCCTTTTGGGATTTAATTCACCGGGTGATTGGTAGATTTTTTACATTTCTGTTATACCCTCAAGTTCTAGAATATCAGGGCAGTTTTCCTGGATAATTTCTTGAAAGATGGTATCTAGCCTCTTTCTTTGATCATGACTTTCAGGTAGTCCAAAAATTTTTAAAGTGTCCCTCCTGGATCTGTTTTCCAGATCAAAATGTTTTTCCAATGAGATATTTCACATTGTCTGCTATTTTTTTCATTCCTTTGATTTTGTTTTATAATTTCTTGATTTTTCATGAAGTCATTAGCTTCCATCTGCTCCATTCTATTCTTTAAGTATTCATTTTCTTCCATGAGCTTTTGGATGTCCTTTTCCATCTGGCCAGTTTTGCTTTTCAGTGAATTCTTTTCCTCATTTGGATTTTTTTATCTTTTTTTTATCATTTGGATTAGTATGTTTTTTAAGGTATTATTTTCTTCAGCATTTTTGTGTCCCTTTAAGAAAGCAGTTGACTTATTTTTCATGATTTTCTTGCATGACTCTCATTTCTCATCCCAATTCTTGCTCTACTTCTCTTACTTGATTTTCACAATCCTTTTTGAGTTCTTCCGTGGCCTAGAACCAATTCACATTTTTTTCTTGGAGGCTTTGGATGTAAGAGTGTTGACTCTGTTGTATTCTTTTGTTTGCATATTTTAGTCTTCCTTGTCACCAAATTAAGATTCTATAGTCTGATTCTTTTTCCAGATTTTCCTCATTTCCTCAGACATTTACTTGACTTTTGAGGTCTTTGTCAAGGTAATTTTCTGCTTCCAGTTGGGTGGTATACTCTCAGGCTCTGGATTCCCCCATAATCTGTGGTCCTATATCTCCAGAAACAGCCACTGTCACTGCCCCTGCTGCTGCAGCTGCCCTAGGTTCCTCCACCCTTTCTGCCCTCTGACCCCCAGGACTTGGACCAGACCATTCTACTCTCTTACACAGGTGGAAGAGGTCTTTTCCACTGACCTTTCAATATGTACTTGGGGTTTTGGGGTTGTGAAGTCTGGAATCTGCCACAGGTGCCAGAGATTCTGTTCCCCAGGCCTATTCAGGACCCAACTGTGTTGGTGTGGCCCATTCAGGAGTGCACTTTGCTCCCAGGGAGGTGTGATAGAAGCTTCCCAGAAACCTTCTAGAATGTCTTGGACTGGAAATTTGTTTCACTCCTTCATTCTGTGGGTCTGAAGCTCCAGAATCTTTTTAGAATCATTTTTCACAGGTATTTAGTTGGGTTTGGTGGAGAGTTCTAGCAAGTCTCTGCTTCTATTCCACCATTTATGGACTATCTATCTTGCCAAAAGAACATGCCATATGCTTTTTGTCAGTAACTTCCAAAGAAGAGTTTCAGTTATCATTCAACCATGTAAATATCGTAACTCATATCTCCTTCAATTGGATTTCCACAAATGGTATTCATCTTAGAGAGGAAAGTTCAGTCTGATTTACAGGGTGATAAATGAGAATTGATTAGAACAATAGATTTTTGGCCCCACCTGGCACATCCTAAATCAACACATCTATTGAGAAGTTATCAGCCAATATCTTACTCACATAAAAGGCAATACCAAGTATCAACCCCAGCTAAAAGCAGACCTTCAACATAAGATCATATTTATAAGTGATAGTGAGTAGCTCTTGGGAAAAATGCATTTTTCTTTAGACTTGGGTTTTCAGGTTAGCCATATACTTTGCAAATCATATGCAATCCAAGTATTTGCTCAATGAATATGAAGTCTAATTTCATAGTTTGGTAGTAGAGGGAAAGATTATTGACAAACCTATTCAATTCAGAGCTATTTTATTCACTCAACTTCTGGGAAATGTGTAGTGTAAGGTGCTGGGGATCTTTTGATAATTATATAAATATATAGATATGTATGTAGATGCATAGATTGATAAAGAAGAAAGATAAATAAATGATACAGGGACATAATGATAGATAGATATCATATAAATATATAATATGCATGTATATGTATTATATATATACATATATATACATAAGCATACTCAAAAAGGTGAATATATATGTAATATTGTTGAAATTCATTCCAGTTTTACAAACTACAACCCATTAATGTCTTTATATCTATCATCTTTCCATGAAGGGCCTTCACAAGGTGTTAAAAGATTTTTCTTCTACATCCTTTAACCCTACAGTGATTATAATATAGTATAAAGTCTATCAGCTTTCTCTTGCCCTAACTAAATAATTATCTCTTTTCTTTTCTAGTAAGAGAAGGCTCTCTGTGTCTTAGGTGACATCTTTACTATTCCTTCTCATTCACAATTCCTTATTGGTAATGACTTGTGGTCTACCCACCACAAATCTCTTCATTAACCACTGAGAGCATTTTCACTCTTTGGAGACTGAGGTTTATGACTTTTATCCATCTATCATTACCAGAACTTTTTTTTGTTTAAAACACAGACATCATGGACAACACATGTCATCATTAACAATACTTGCATAATTTCTCAAAAGCAATCTATTTCATTGTTCTTCTTCAATTTTTGGTTCAGGTCACTATCCATTGGTTAAATCTGTGAAAGATATACATACCAAACAATAGGTTCATTACAGTGCATAGCAGGTGTTGGAGAGATAAAGAAAAAGACCACCTGCTTGACCAGAAGGGTTTACATTTTATAAAAATAAAAGCTAACAAATAATAGCGAAAATTAATATTATGTTTGACAAAATTCAGATGCAATGAAGTCCCATTATTTAAGACTTAATTTGAAATTGGAAAATTCATAGCTAAACTGATGTCAATCTTTCCTCATTGATGTGCTCTTCTCTCTGTTTTCTTGAATTTTACTCCTTCTTGGTTCTCCTCCTAGATCTTTCTCAATCACTTTTTTGGGATCTTCTTCTAGTTCATGACTCTGTATGTGTGTGTGTGTGTGTGTGTGTGTGTGTGTTTGTGTGTGTGTGTGTCCCATGGGGTTTTGTCTTGGGCCCTCTTCTACTGCTATACCATTTCAATTGGTGATGTCATCAGCTCCAAGGAAGTCATACTCTCTCTGATCTGGATTCTCTAACTTTTTTAATATAACACTAACCTCTTTCCTAATCTCCAGTCTCACATCACCAATGAAATGGTCTCTTCTTCATTTCATATCTTGTAGTTGTGGAATTCCTTAAAGCCCTGGATAATGTTTCACCTTTTATGGGAAGCCTTTCATGATTCTCCTTTAATTCTAGTATTTTCCATCTGTTGAGCATTTATAATTTATTCTGTGTATTAATTGTTTGTACACTGTTGTTTGCATATTGTTTCTCCTACAAGAGAGGGAGTGCCTTAAAAACAGAGACTGTCTTTTCCCCAAATGTGTGTGTTCCCAATACTTACTACAGCATTTAGGTGCTACAGTACCTAAAATATAATAAGTGTTTAATGAATGATCATTGGTTCTTTGATTAACACTGTAAAAAGAGGGGCAATATACCCCAGTTGGTGGGGATTTTTGTGTGTCCTTGCTATATCTGCTTAGTAAATATATTTTCTATTAATTAATGTTGGTTGATAAACAATGGAAGCTCATGAACTGCTGTAGTAGAAATCACAACAATCTTCAGGATTACTCTAGAAGCTTGAGAAGCCTTAGTAGCTAGTTCCTGTCTCACAACCATTCTGTCGATTGAACTGGAAGTTGTTAAATAATCCTGAAGTTATTGATGTACACATATTTCCTCTTTCATTATCACTTGGAATAGATACCATCTGAGGATACATATGACACTTGACATTGGGTGGGAGTCAGAGTTAGTTCAATCAAGCTATTTTCTTCCTTACAAAAACTAAGATCAATATACTTCATTGAAGGAAGAACATTTTTAATTGTGGCAAAATTGGTGGCCTGGTAATTTTTGAAAATAGAGCATCACAGAAGTTGTCAGTTTTGATGGATAGACATAATGGAATCCTAAGAACATATGAGGATACTGAGTGTTTGGAAAATAGGAGAAAAAGGGAATTGAGGTAAGTTTTTAAAGTTTTTAAAGGTTGCATGAGATTACTTTCCTTTTGGGGGTTGAGGGAAGGAATCTTGCTGAATCAAGCATTATTCAAGTCCACAAATACTTATTTAGTCTTTTTTACCTAAAGAGGAAAGGAAGGAAAGGGGGAGAAACAATAACAACCTGTAGCCATCTACCATGTGCCAGGAACTACACTAAACATCTTACAAATGTTATTTAATTTGATTTATCCTATCAAATATAAATCCTTCTCTTTGATATTCAAAATCTTTCATAACCTAGCTTCTAAACTACAGTTTCAGTATTCTTTCCTCTTAATTACTATCACGTACTCCTTGACTCAGTAACCCTGGTTTTCTTACTGATCCCTGAACAACATAATGTATCTCTTGGTTTTGGGAATTTTCTTTGACCGTGCATCATTTCTAGAATCATTTCTTCCTCATTTTTTCCTTCAAGCTCCAACTAAAATTAGGTTTTCTACAGGAAGATAGAAGGATGGTGAAGAAATAGGGAATCTTCTCCCTTTAATTTCCAGTGACTTCTCTTAGTCAATTATTTCCTATTCATTCTCTATATAATTTTTCTGCACATATTTGCTTTGGTAAACCCTATTAGATTTTAAGCTTGTATAGACTGAGGATATACTTTCCTTCTTTCTGTACCTCCGGCACTTGTAGATAGTTAATAAATATTTATTTATTGATCTCATTTAATATTTGCAACCCTGGGTGGTGAGTATTATTAATTGACTCATAATTGAAACTATTCCTTTGAAAATACTTTCAAAAAGTATATGACATCTCGGCAAGATAGGTAGAACATTGGGTAGTTTAAGAAAAGGAAAAATTTATCGATCAATAAATATTTTAAAGTACCTACTATGTTACAGACATGGTGATGTTAACACAAATTGTCAATCTTCTCTCTTTTCGATTCTGTCTTTAATAAGAAAGAAGGAAAGAAAGAAGCATTCATTAAACACCTATTATGTGCCAGCCACTGTCCTATGGATGATGTTGAAGAAGAGGATAAAGTTTAACATTAAAGACTATCTACTATCTTGAGAACTGCCCCCCATCATTTCCTGGCAAATAGAGAGAGAAGAAAGGAGGCAGTGTCAGATTTTATATTCTTGGGCTAAAATGTCATGGCAGACACATGCAACCATGGAATTAAGACATTTGCTCTTTGTCAGGAAAGCTACGCAAATTTGGACAGCATACAAAAAGCAGAGATATCACGTTGCTGGCAAAGGTCCTTATTTTCAAAGCTATGGTTTTTCCATTACCAGTGTAGAGCTATGTGATTTGGACCACAAGAAAATCTGAGCATCACAGAAGTGATGCTATCAAACTAATTGTGAAGAATCCTTTTGAGAAACCTTTGGATAGCAAAAAGATCAGCTGAGTCAATATGTAAAGAAATCAACTCAGGATATTCCCTGGAAGTTCAAATACTGAAGGTGAAGTCTAAATATTTTGGCCATGTAAGAAGAACAAAGGACTCACTGGAAAAGATTCTGATACTGGGAAAAATTGAAGGTGAAAAGAGAAAGGAATGGCAAAGAATGAGATGGTTAGATAGTATCATTGAAGTAATGTATATGAGCTTGGAGAGATTGCAAGAGATAATAGAGTACAGAAAGCCCTAACAAGTTATAAAGAATCAGACTTGACTGAATCACTGAACTACAACAATTCTCTTTACCAAGCAAAATGGAACTGAGTGCTTCACAAATAATATCTCACTTGATCATCACAGCAACCTTCAATGGGAAGTGCTTTTATGATCACTGTTTCACCGGTGAAAAAAGTGAGGCAGACAGTGGTTAAGTGACTTACTAATCATATGACAAGTAAGTCTGTGAAGACAGATTTAAACTCTCATCTTCTTGACTCCAGGCCCAGAGCTCTATCCCTAAAATCACCTAGATTGTGTGAGGTGCTTGAAGAGACAAAGGCTATAGAATTTAACTAGAGGTGCAATGATTTTCCCCTTAGAACTGCTGTTTCTCTGCCTGAGATACAAGAACTGACCTAAGGCTCTACAAGGGAAAAAGTAGTCAAAGTTGAAGCTCAAGATGGAAAGAAATGGGCCCCTCATCAGAATTTGCAATAATCTAAAAATTGCATGTTGAGGATGTGGTATATTGAATATACCATTATTAAAGGCAGAGGGATATGGGCTAGAGAAGGAAAAGGCCATTCATCCTATTAAAGTGAAATGCTATTTATGCAAATCATTTGTAAAGAGGAAATTAATGAGGAAAGAATTGCAAGTATAAATCATAAGAATTGTTCTACTTAGATAAGCATGGTTAAACTTGTGGAAATTGCCATAAACAATAAAATGAGTGATCCTCCATGAGGGAAGAATGCAGATGGTAAATTTAACAGGTTATAAAGTGAATGAGAAGTGGTCTAATATTATCCAATTATATATAAATCCATGAATAAAATTGTAGTGTATACTTCACTTTTTTTCTTTTTCACATATGTAATGGCATTCTTGAAAAAGTTTCTGTTTCAAGTATAAACAGGGAGTTGTATCTAATTCCTTCAATCCTTAATTGCCTTCCTTTATCCCAGATGTTTGTAATGCCTCAGCCCTATGAAACCATTGACAGTCTAGTGGATTAGCAGTATCTATGCCCTCCCTTGGAAAAAAAAATGAAGAAAGAAGCAAAGCCAAGATGGCAGAGTAAAAGCAGAGACTTGTTTGATATCTCCTCTAAAGTCTCCAAATACTTGTAAAAATGACTCTAAACAAATTCTAGAGCAGCAGAACCCACAAAATGACAGAGTGAGACACATTTCCAACCCAGGACAACCTGGATGATCAATAGGAAAGATTTGTTGCACTAGTCTGAGACAAGTCCAGCACAAACCATGCCCAGCACAGTTGGATTTGGAGCAGGTCTCAGGGAACTGAATCACTGACAGCTTTGGCAGTTTTCAGACTTCTCAACCCACAAATGCCAAAGGCAGGTTAAAGGGTCTATAGGAAAGGTCTCTCAGATCAGGGTAGGAGAGGAGCATTATCTGACTGCAGCCCCAAGGTTGTGGTGGAGGTGGTAGCAGTGGCAGTGACTTTGTTCAGAGCTCTTGGTCCACAAATGGAGGAGGGATTGAGCAAATGATCAGAGGCAGCTTGCAGAGATTTCCTTGCTGGTGCTGAGGCAGGATCCTCTTGCTTTGTCCATGCTTTGATTTGGGTTGCAATCCTTAATGGCAGTCCTTGTTAAGGAGAAGTGCTGGCTTGGGAGAGCTTATTCTGGCAGTGCAGAGGGAATTCTCACAGTTCCAGAGAAGAAAACAGTATCTGTGGTCACTCACAGACCAGAAAAAAGATCAAGAGAGGAGTAAACATCTCTCCTTTGACCATACCACATTGAAGAACTGAAAATTTACAGGTTCTGAGGAATATTTCTGAAAACAGCTGCACAAAACCACTGAAACTTGGTACACCTTTCATACTAGAAGCAGAGACCTGTCTTAACGAACAGCTAAAATGTCAAGCAATTGGTTTGGAAAATAAGCAATAGATAATAGATTTAGAAATATAGAATCTTAATTTGGTGACAAGGAAGACCATAAACATACAACCAGAAGAAGACAACAAAGTCAAAGCTCCTACATACAAAGCCTCAGTTCCTTCAGAGGCTTTAAAATGAGCCACTTGGACAATGGACCCTGGTTGCTTCCATGGCCATAGTAGCTGCCTCCCCCACTGCCTCTGCTGAGTTCTGGGGCCAGTGTTGGGGGACCCTGCTCCCTTCACCCAGCTGGGAAAGCCCTCCCACACTGACCTTTGAAGCTTTCTTTGGTGCTTGTGGGTTGAGGGATCTGGGACCCCACGTGCTGGAGATTCTGCCCTGGAGGTCTGTTCTGGTCCTGTTCATCCCCCACTTTCCTGTATTATTGTAAGATAGGTTTTCATACCAAAATGAGTGCGCATTTTATTCCTTCCTTTAGTCGAATGTGATGAAGGTGAACTAAATGTTTTCTTTTCTCAGCTCTCCTCTTTTTCCCTCCACTAAAAAGTCTCCTGCTTGCCTCTTGAATAAGATGTAATTAACCCCATTCCATTTCACCCTCTCTCCTCCCACTACATTTCTCTCTCACCATTTACCTTAATTTCTTTAAAGATATGGTCCCATCCTATTCAATTCACTCTGTACTTTCTGTCTCTGTATGTGTGTGCATGTGTGTATGTGTGTGTGCATGCACGCGTGTACATGTGTGTGTGTGTATGTGTGTGTGTGTATAATCCCACCAACTACCCAGATACTGAAAAACTTTACGAGTTACAAATATTGTCTTTCCATGTAGGAATGTAAACAGTTCACTTTTGGTAAGTCCCTTATAACTTCTCTTTGCTGTTTACTTTTTCATGCTTCTTCTCATTCTTGTGTTTGTAAGTCAAATTTTCTTTCCAGCTCTGGTCTTTTCATCAAGAATGCTTGAAAGTCCTCTGTTTCATTGAAAGACCATATTTTCCCCTGAAGTATTATGCTCAGATTTGCTGGGTAGGTGATTCTTGGTTTGAGTCCTAGTTCCTTTGACTTCTGGAATATCCTATTCCATGCCCTTTGATCCCTTAATGTAGAAGCTGCTAGATCTTGAGTTATCCTGATTGTATTTCCATAATACTGGAATTGTTTCTTTCTAGCTGCTTGCAAGATTTTCTCCTTGACCTGGGAATTCTGGAATTTGGCCACAATGTTCCCAGGAGTTTCTCTTTTTGGATCACTTTCAGGCAGTGATGGATGGACTCCTTCAATAATTATTTTGCCCTCTGGTTGTGGAATATCAGGGCAGTTTTCCTCGATAATTTCATGGAAGATGATGTCTAGGCCCTTTTTTTGATCATGGCTTTCAGGTAGTCCCATAATTTTTAAATTGTTTCTCCTGGATCTATTTTCCAGGTCAGTTGTTTTTCCAATGAGATATTTCACATTCTCCAATTTTTTCATTCTTTTGGTTTTGTTTTATGATTTCTTGGTTTCTCAGAAAGTCATTAGCCTCCATCTGTTCCATTCTAATGTTGAGAGAAGTATTATGTTCAGTGAGCTTTTGAACCTCTTTTTCCATTTGGCTAATTCTGCTTTTGAAAGCATTCTTCTTCTCACTGGCTTTTTGAACCCCTTTTGCCAATTGAGTTATCCTATTTTTCAAGGTGTTATTTTCTTCAGCATTTTTTTGGGTCTCCTTTACCAAAGTCTTGACCCATTTTTCATGCTTTTCTTGCATCTCTCTCATTTCTCTTCCCAGTTTTTCCTCCACTTGTCTAACTTGATTTTCAAAATCCTTTTTGAGCTCTTCCATGACCTGATCCCACCGGACATCCACCTCAGATGTCTGAGATACAGAGGCCCTGACCTCCTCGCCTTTACCTGATGTTAAGAATTGTTCCTCGTCATCAGAAATGAAAGGTGGGAACATCTGAACCCCAAGAAAGTAGCTCTCTATGGTCTTATTTTTCTTCCTTTTTCTGGGCATTTTCCCAGCCAGTTACTTGACTTCTGAGATTCCTGTTCACCCCTGCCTAGATCTGCCCAGCTAGTGTTTGAGGTCTGAGATTCAAATGCTGCTCCCCAGCCTTGGGACTTTCAGTGGTGGGTGCAGCTGCTATTCCATGTGAGCTTAAGTTCTGGTGCTTGGGTGGGGGCAGGGCCACCTCCCAGGCCTACTTCCCTCAGGGGTTTATGCAGAGACCTTCAGCAATGGAGCTTATGCCTGTTCCAGGAGTCCCAGGCTGCCGTTGCTGCCTCTACCGCTGCCTCCCGTGGGGGCTCGAGCCATGGAGACACCCCACTTCCCTCTCAGCCAGCCCAGTAGTCTCTCTCACTGACCTGGAGTGCCTGTGGGTGGAGGGACCTTCTCAGCCACTGAAGCTTCTGTCCTTGAAGCCTGCTTGGATCTGCTCCTGTCAGACCATGGAGCCAGGGCAGCACAGTGGTAGGCTCTGCTGTCTGGCAAGCAATGGACCCCTGGCGACCGCTTTCCAGGGCTCTCTGGAATGGAAATCTCCTCCTCTGCATTTCTGCATGACTTGCACTGATCCAGAATTTGTGGGGAGTTCTTTTTACAGAAAATATAGGGGCTGTGGGTTCGGAGCTAGCATAGGTGTGTCTTTCTACTCCGCCATCTTGGCTTTCCCCCCCACACACTATCATTCATAAAAGAGATAAGAAAAATATTTTTCAATGGAGGAGAAAAGGGAAGAGGTGAGAGGGAAATAGTGAAGTTTACCCTCTTCACTTATGGCTTAAGGAGGGAATAACATGCTCACTAAATTTGGTATAAAAATCTATCTTATACTACAGGAAAGTAGGGGAGAAGGGGACAAGTACAGTGAGGGGGATGATAGAAGGGAGGACAAATGGGAGAAGGGAGTAAGTAGAAGTAAACACTTTTGGGAAGGGACAAGGTCAGACAAGAGAATAGAATAAAGGAAAGACAGTGTAGGATGGAGGGCAATATAACTAGTCTTATACAACATGATTTTATGGAAGTCTTTTGCAAAAAAAACCATAAATAGCTTGTATTGAGTTGCTTTCCTTCTCAGTGGGGATGAGGAGAAGGGAGGAAGGGAAAGAAGTTGTAATTCAAAGTGTCAGAAATGAATGTTGAGAATTGTTATTGTACATAACAAGGAAAGAAGAAATACAGGTAAAGGGGTATAAAAATTTAACTTGTCCTACAAGAAAAGAGAGAAGATAGGGATAAGGGAAAGGTTGGGTGTGATAGAAGGGAGGGCACGTTGAGGGAAGAGGTAATCAGAATGCAAGGTGTTATTGGATGGGGGAGGGGAGAAATGGGGAGAAAAATTGGTACTCAAAATTTTGTGGAAATGAATGTCAAAATCTAAAAAATTAAAAAAAAAGATCAGTGGGAAAACTCTATCAGACCTGGGTGAGAGTAGTGTGATCTGACCCCAATCTGGATGGCAGAGGAGGCAGCTACCTGCAGCACCTATAGCAGGAGAAAAAACATCAGCATCATTAGTGGCACTGTCTGTTTCTGGAACTGTAGGCCCTACAGATTGTGGGAGCATTGAGCAGCTGACAGTACACCCTCCACCTGCACTGGAAGCAGAGAACAACCTTGAAAAAGAGCTTAGAGGTCAAGTAATTGACTGGGGAAATGAGAAAAAAACCTGGAAAAAAGGTGAACAGCTTGCTAAAGACACCAAAAAACTGCTGAAGAAAATAATAACTGAAAAACAGACCAGCCCAAATGGCAAACTAGGTTCAAAATCCAAAGAAGAGAAGAATGCCTTAAAAAGCAGAATTGACTAAATGAAAAAGGTGGTCCAAAAGTTCACTGAAGTAAATAATTCCTTAAAGGTTAGAATAGAGCAAATGGACTCTAATGACTATGAGAAATCAAGAAATTATAAAACAAAATTTTAAAAAATGAAAACAAAATAAGAGACAATGTGAAATATCTTACTGGCAAAACAACCAAACTGGAAAATATATCCAGGATAGAGAATTAAATTTTTTTTTGGACTACCTAAAATCCATGATCAGTAAAAGCATCTAGACAGCATCTTTCAATAAATTATCAAGGAAAACTGCCCAGATGTTCTAGATCCAGAGGGGAAATTTGATACTGAAGGAACACACCTATCACGTCCTGAAAGTGATCCCAAAAGGAAAATTCCTAGGAATATTATAGCCAAATTCCAGAGTTTCCACATCAAGGAGAAAATACTGCAAACATGCAAACAACTAGTAAGAAACAATTCAAGTATTGTGGAAACACAATCAGGACAAAACAAGATTTAGCAATTTCTACATTAAGGGATTAGATGGCTTAGAATATGATATCCTGGAGGTCAAAAGATTAAGACAAAGAATCTCCCACTCAGCAAAACTAAGTATAATCCTTCAGGAGAAATGATGAACATTCAGTGAAATAGAGAGCTTCAAATATTCTTGACGAAAAGACCAGAGCTGAATAAAGAAATCGTCTTTCAAATACAAGAATCAAGAGAAATTTCAAAAGTTAAAATAGGACAGAAAAATCATAAGGGACTTATTAAAGTAGAAATGTTTGCATTCCTACATGGGAAGATATTTATAATTCATGAGACCTTTCTCCATATTGTGGTAGTTGTAGGGAACATATACATATGTACGTACACACATACCTACCTACATATGTATGTGTATAAATATATATTTATATATGTATACATGCCTACATATATAGGTGTACATTTACATATATATGTGCATGTACCTACTTATATATACATATATATGTATACATACCTCTCTGTCTCTCTCTCTCTCTCTCTCTCTCTCTCTCTCTATATATATATATATATATATATATATATATATGTAGGTAAGTAGATATATATGTATAGAAGGTAAAGGGTGAGTTGAATATAACAGGATGGTATCTAAAAAGATCAAATTAAAGGGGAAAGAGCAATGTATTAGGAGAAGGAGAAAGGAAGACATAGAATGGAGTAAATTATCTCACATAAAAGAGGAAAGATAAAGCTTTTACAATGGAGGGGGAAGGTGAGAAGGAATGAGTGAACTTTACTCTTATAAGATTTGGCTTAAGGAAGGAGTAATATACAAACTCAATTGAGTTTGAATATCTATCTTATCCTACAGAAAAGTAGGGGTGAAGGGGATAAAAAAGGAATGATACTAGAAGGGAGGGCAAATGGGAAGAGGAAATAAACAGAAGCAAACACTTGTGAGGAGGGACATGGTCAAAGGAGAGAATAGAATAAATGTGGGGGGGGCAGGATAAGATAGAGGGAAATACAGTTTAGTCTTTCATAACATGACTCTTTTGGAAGTGGTTTGCATGGCTACACATGTATAGCCTATGTTGTATTTCTTGCCTTCTTAATCAAGGAGAGAATGTGGAACTCAAAGTTGTAAAAAATGAATGCTAAATATTGTTTTTACATTCAACTGGGAAATAAGATGTACAGGCAAGGGATTTTAGAAATCTATCTTATCCTAGTAGAAAATGGAAGGAAAGAGGAGTGGGATTTGGTGATAGGTAGGAGGGAGGGCATATTGGGAAATGGGGCAATCAGAATGCATGCCATTTAGAGTAGGTGTAGGAGAAAGATGGGCAGAAAAATTGGAACTCAAAATCTTATGAAAGTGAATGTTGAAAACTAAAAAATAAGTTAATAACAATGAGAAAAAGAAAAGAAAAAGAAAACCTCTGTTCTCTCTCCCATTAGGCCAATGACTGAGCAATTGCAAAATGAGTAATAAAATTATGTATTATCAGAACAATATTATTACATGTGAAAAATATTTCATATTCAAAGTCCACTGGTTCCATAGATATACACATCTCCACCACTTTCTTGCTCTTTTATTGCTATGCTCTGTTGGGGTATAATGTCCATCTGTCAGTACCAAGAAATTAGACTCAATCCCAGGAGCAATTCTAGCTTTGATAAGTCAGTTCTACCTTTATCTCGAAACCAGGCCTCCATAGTACTTCCCAATCATCCCTACAACATGGAATTTTCACTTATCTCCACTCACACCATGACCTAGTCCCCAACCACCTAAAATTTGGGTTCTATCTTTGATTTTGTCTTGTCTGGGTCCAAGTTTTCATTATATTTTCCAGCAATTTCCACATCATCTACAGTAAATGAGCACTCTTCCCTCACCCTTTTGAATTCTTTTTAATTAAATGTGTTTTCCTCCTTCATGACAATGTAAGCTCTTGAAGGGTGGGGGCCATCTTATTTGCTCTTATTTGTTTTCCCAATATTTAGTACAGTGCCTGGGATATGGTAAGCACTCAAAAAATGCTTTATCAGTTTATCTATCTACTGACAAAGGAACAGGATAATCATTTATATAGTAACTGATATGTTCCAGGAACTGTGCTAAGTGCTTTAGATCTATCTACTTATCTATCTATCTACAGTCTAGTTTCTAATTTTTTCTACTAAGGTAATAAGCATGTGCAAAACAATGCCTCTTACTTGCATATTTGAAATTACAAATTAAAAATATAAATGAATATGTACATTGTGGATATATGTACACACATGTATTTCACATATATATGTTTGATGTCATAAGAGACAACTATGGTATAAAGAATAGAGAGCTGTTCTCAGAGTCAGGAAAATCTGGGTTCAAGTCCTGTCTCTGGTATACACAGACTGTTTGATCCAGGGCAAGGCAATCGTTCTCTCATATGCTGGGCAACTCTCTAAATTTATAAATTACCTAGCAATTTCTGATATCATTAGGGGCAATATCATCTGAAAATTCCTCATATTAATGAGCCATAGGTCCAATTTTCATTTTAAATATTTTGGATCTTCACATCATAGAAGAATGGATTGTATTTTAGAGGCAGTGTAAAATAAAATATTTATTTTACAGAAGAGGACACTTAGTACTGTGGAGATTGAGTGAATTGCCAATGTCACACAGACAATATAGATGTGAGGATGGAATGGAAAGTTTTAAACTTCAATTTATTGCTCCTTCTACTTTACTGTGTATAGTGAGTGAATGAGTGTGTGTGTGTGTGTGTGTGTGTGTGTGTGTGTGTATGTTTCTCTAGGGAGGGGGCAGTTGCTGTTGAGTTGTCAATGTATAAGAAAATTTATGTTACACAGCTTTAGCAGGAGTTGTATAGGCTCAATGATGATTTTTCCTCTGCTCTGTGATTTCACTGGAGTAGGGAACCTTTTATGGAAAACTCTGTCACCACTCATATAGATTTTCAATATGAGTGCAAAATCTAGTTTTAGAGAATACTTAAGAGCCACTTAGAGGGGAAGGTAAGGGAGAAGAAAAGGATAGGGAAGAAGTTTTGTATTTAGATATGACGACCAAGGTGGAAAGAGTAAATCTATGAACTAAGACTGACCCCGAATCAAGACAGGGAGAGTGATTAATCTTCTCTAATTCCTTCATCCCCATTCCCTCTCTCTTCTTCCATGTAGTAGTCTTCTTCTAAGACCCCAACCTCTAACTAATAATGTTAATATTAACCTAAGTTTTAACTTAAATAAAGATCTACTGGATGGCCTGGGAACCTAACCATACATATATCCCTATATTCCAAATTTCCATGGGAAAATGTGCTCAGAATACTAAATATCTCCAAGTTGTTTTTTTTTTTAATTTTATAATACAATCTCTTTTTCCAAGTTGAGAACTGCCTGTACTTTTGTACAAATGCAAAGCTGACAAAGTAAAAAGGAGTTAATTGTGTAAGCAAGAACAGAGGGAACAGATTTTTAATATAATGCAAAGTATAAAAAATTCCCAGCATCATTACTTTTAAGGCTACACAGAGGCAACACAGTCCAGTTACTAAAGAATTTATAAGGAATCTGGAGGCCCATGAATTTATTTTCAGTTTAATTGTCACTTGCTTCATATCCTTGAACAAGTAAATTAATATACCATCCTCACCATCTGTAAACGAGTAGAAAATCAAATCTGATTTGGAAAAGAAATTGTGCATTCATTTATAAATGGAATATTTTGTAAACATTAGCTGGAGGTTAAAGGTACAATAGAACTACTGATGCATGTTTCCATATGCTATACTAACCACTGTACCATATAAGTTTTATGACAGTGTGGTCTCATTTTCTGAAGCTCAATCATAATAAACATGCACCGATAAACCTAAAGACTAGCAGATAATTACTAGTACTCCACTCACTCAGGTTTTAGTCAAGGATGTGAAGCAAACTAAATATATTTGCTGCTTAGTATGTGTTTACAAGTAAAAGACATGCCTTAGTGAACAAACTCAATACAGATTTTTGGAAAGATTCCAGAACTAAATCAATGGACTTGGAAAAAAAGTTTGTTAGCAGTATGGCAGGAACGCGTATGTTAAAAGAGCTGATGAATTTTCTGTTGCAAGTATGCATTAGTCACGTAAAAATATTTTGGTAATTAAATATTTAAGTAGAAGGTTGAGAATGGCATTATTATCATAGTGGAGTCATATGAACTATCCCCATGTTGGAGCAGGTTCTTTTTGATTTCACCATGATAATGGTGAAATATATGGTTAGTTGAAATTGTGTTTTTATTGATGAATTTTGTTTTAAAAACAACATAAATGAAGTACACAAAGCAACCAAAAATGAAATACACTCTTGAGGAGAGTCAAACAAAACAACACAAATAACTGATTTGACCTGATGCTTGTCATTCCCTTTTGTGCTTTGCCATTTATTAAAGAGAAGGTAAGTTATATTATTTAATTTTGATAAGGTAGTGCCTATGTCATTCATTGTGTTTATTTTGAGTTTCTTTGAAGCTTAATGTTTCCTTAGTTGCATATTTGCAGTCAGTGTACAAATTGTTCTTTCATATCTATTTTTTTTTCAATTTGGGAGCATAGACTTTGTTTCCAAATTTTTGATATTACAAAAAATTATGCTAATGTTCATTTCTCATACTCAGTCAATTAGTCACAAAGCATCTATTAAGTGATTATTATGTAACATGTACTAAACACTGGGATATAAAGGCAAAAACATGGTCCCTGTTGTGAAAAACTCACATTTGAATGAAAGAGATGTCATGGAAATAACTATTTGCATACAAGATATATGCGCAGTAAGTGGAAGGTTATCTTAGAGGGAAGAGGTGGTCAATCACCACTGCAAGGTATAACTTTTATCATTGGATCTTTGGTGAAATGGCAAGCATAATATTAAAAAAGCATTTATTTCATGTCTAAATATGTCTATCAAAAAATTGCTCATTTCACATTATTTGTTTTCCCACAACTCTTTAAGAGCGAAAATTCCTATCCTGTCTTGTCAATTGGATAGATTGAAAATAATTATCACACAAGCGAAGTAATTTCAATTTTCTTGCTTGTTTTCAATTTTAATTTTTTAGATGATTTTACTAGGTTGCTTCATTTTTCCCCTTTCAAAAACTGCCTATTGATATCCTCATAAGCTCATAATCTATTATACTTCTATAATTTGCCTGTAGATTCTTAAACTTACAATTTATATAGAAATGTAATAGAATAATGTTCCCCCCCAGTCACATATTTTTATTCTTACTCTGGTTGTATTATTTCTATTTGCACAAATATTATGTGAAAATACTACATATGCCATATGCATCTTTTATATAAACATCCCATTAAATTGTCTGTATGTCTGTTTGTGTACAATTCCTTTTTTTCAGCATTACATTAACATTTATGATTTCCTTCCTCTTCATGTTTCCTTCATCATTTTGGTTTTGTACAAAAAAACCTTTGATTTCATTACTATAGATAACTATTGTCCTGAACTTCTCATCACATTTTGAAGAACTTCCAGGGGCACTTACAATTTAAGAAACTTGCCTAGGGTCATTTAGTCAATATGTGGAAGATTTAGGAGTTGAACCTAGATTTTCTTAAGTCTAAGGCCAGTTATATATTCACTACTACACCACACTACCTTTCTGATTTATGTTTGTGTTAGGCTCATCTAGTTCTTTTATGAGAATGTTAAAGTTTTCCACTATTAAATAGTCAGGATGTAAGTATTTTTTTGCATTTCACTAGCTTCCTTACATTATTTCCTTGTCACATCATTCAGTATATATAGTAAATGTTGATTCTATTCCATTAGCCAGGGATATGTTAAGCATAGTATAGTGTCCCTATCGATCCTTCTTCAAATATCACTTACTAGTGATGCCTCCTTTCCAAAGAAGCTTAGAAGACTATTGATTGTAACAAAATAACTTTTTTCTCATAAAAGAAAAAAATGCTCATTTTTGATGGATAGAAGATTGAGGAGAGTTTATTTTTTTAAATATATTTTTATATTACATAGAAGCCTCTTATTTCATGCAAGATTTTTGTTCCAAAATACTGCATTTTTCATGTGTTTTTGCTATTTTACATATATATGTATACGTGTCTATCTATCTATACATATATACATACATACATACATACATATATATATATATATATATATATATATATATTTGGTTCTTGCAGTTTGTAGAATTGTCTTCTTGGCAAACCTCTTATATGTGACATTTCTGGGTGAGTTACATTTAGGGATCTTTATTTTCTAATAGTCTCTGGTACATTCTATTTATCTATATTTTACTTTTTTTCCCCACATTTGAAGATTTGTCCTATATATTTCCTGAATTATGGCCAGCAAACTTCTTTTTTATTTGCTTATTTTTCACATATTTGGGGAAGAAATTAATTTATATCTTATCAAGCACAGTCCCCCTAGCTCTATTTCCTTCATTTACATTGTTCAAACCTGCACCAATTATATGGAAGAAAAAAAAAACTTGATATTTATCCCATTTTTTTCTTTCATCTCTATTATTACAAAGAAAATTCACTATTACTTAGGATTTTCCTTTGACTGGGTTATATTATTTTTTCATTGTGCTTCCTTGATTGATTTAATTTTCATCTTTATAGTTATATAAGGTTCCCTTATTCCTCTTATTAAATTTATACACTATTCTTAAAATTCCTGGGGTAATTTAGTATTACTTCTGGTGGTCACATTATTCTTCTCGTATTTTAATTTTTTTATCTATCTTTTCTCTATTTTATTACATTGTATTGGCTTTTTAGTGAGTTTTAGACTTCTTAAAAAATTACTCCTTTTGTTTTCATTCAAGTGCTTTTTTATCCTTTTGAGGTTTTTTTTTTTTTACTGTGTGTTTTTGTTCCTGTTGTTTTTTCATTGACTCATTGATTGTTTATTTGGGCTTATCAAAGAAATCTGGAGTTAATCACTACTCACTTAATATTGTTGCTGTAAGTCTAATTTAGTATTTTTTTTCCAAATAGTAACATAAGCTTAAAAATTCAGTTCTCTAGATCTCTAGCACCAACTTGTCTAAATCTAATTATGGATGTTTGTTGCAATAAATAATGAATATATCTTGTTATTACATTGTCTCCTAGAATATATGCCTTCTAAGTATATGGGTTTTATGTGAGGAAAAAAGACAATTTCATTTTTTTTTACAAACATTAAGTTATATAATATCTGCCATTTGTCAGCTGGGATATTTATTGTCTATTCCTATTGCTTTCTATCCTGATAAAATAGCAAAACAAACAAGTATGCCATGAGCCAAATATTCACTACAGGGTACTCTTTCCTGCTGGTAGGAAAGTGAATGCATATTGTAGGAGGTCAACTTCCCTTTAGGCTTCATGAATAGATCCACCTGTAACAGAACATGGCAAGCTTCAGAAAAGAATTTAGTCATCAAAATAAGATGAGTACTAATTGTTACTCAAATCAATCATAAAATCAATGTTAAATGTATATTTTGATCATGAATAATTGGGGGGACATCCACTTACATTATGTCACATGTACAATTTTGATTTGGAGTACTTCTTTAGCATTAAGAATAAAGTATTTCTAAGTCAAAGGGTGTAGAGCTTAGAAGGCAGAGTAAAAGCAGGAACTTCCCTGAGCTCTCTACAAAAGCCCTCCAAATACCTGTAAAAATGACATTAAACAGATTCTAGAGCTACAGAACCCACAAAATGACAAAATGAAAGAAATGTCCAGCCCAAGACAACTTGGAGGGAGCAGAGTACAGGTAGACATGGCCTGCACCAGCACAAACAAGTAGGAACAGGGGCCTCAGGAGACTGAATCATTGGCATTTGTGGAAGTTTCCAGGCTTCTCAACTTACAAGCACCAAGAAAGTAAGTGAAAAAACTGTGAGACCTGGATGAAAGAGGAGCTCCTGGTCCAGGGTGGTGGTGGCAGTGACTGGACACAGTAGTCACAGCAGCAGAGGCTGCTTCTGGACAAATGATGTGAGATACATAGCCAATACAAAATCCCTGAGGCCTGGGAGAGAGCACCCACCCTCAGCCCCACCCTCACTGGAAGCAGAGCCCTACCATGACAAAGAGTTTGAACATCAAGTGTTTTTCTGGGAAGATGAGTAAATATCATAAAGAGCTGACTATAGAATCTTACTTTGGTGACAAAGAAGATCAACATATGCAATCAAAGAAGGAGAGCAGAGTCAAAGCACCTACATCAAAAGCCTCCAAGAGGAACATAAATTGTCTCCAGCCATGGAGGAGGTCTTTTTTTTTTAAATTAAGTAAGAGAATTAGAGGAAAAATTAGTACGAGAAATGAGAGTAATAAAGAAAATGATGAAAATTGAATCAACAGCTTGCTAAAGAAGACCCAAAAAATACTGAAGAAAATAAGACCTTAAAAATAGACTAACCAAAATGGCAAAAGTATTCCAAAAAGCCGATGAGGACAAGAAAGCCTTAAAAAAGAGGAACTGACCAAATGGAAAAGGAGGTCCAAAAACTCACTGAAGAAAATAATTCCTGAAAAAATTAGAATGAAACAAATGAAAACTAGTAACCTTATGAGAAGTAAAAAAACTTATAAAAGAGAACTAAAAGAATGAAGAAAATAGAAGATGATGTGAAATATCTCATTGGAAAAATCACTGACCTGGAAAATAAATACAAGAGAGATAATTTTAAAAGTTGTTGAAGTACCTGAAAGCCATGATAAAAAAAATATCCTAGATATCACCTTTCAAGAAATTACCAAGGAAAAATGCCCTGACATTGTAGAATCAGAGGGCAAAATATATATTGAAAGAATCTACCAATTGCCTCTGGAAAAAAGATCCTAAAAGGGAAACTCTTTGGAATATTGTAGACAAATTCCACAGTTCCCAAGCAGTCAGAAAGAAACAATCAAGTACTGTGGAAATACAAATAGGATAACACAAGATTTAGCAGCTTCTACACTAAGGGACCAAAGGACTTGGACTATGATATTCAAGAGGTCAGAGGAGCTAGGATTAAAACCAAGAATCACCTACCCAATAAAACTGAGTTTAATCTTTCAGATGGAAAAAAAATAGCACTCAATAAAACAGAAGGCTTTCAAGTGTTCTTTATTAAAAGAACAGAGTTGAATAGAAAAATTGACTTTCAAATAGAAGAATCAAGAGAAACATGAAAAGGTAATCAGGAAAGAGAAATCATGAGACTTATTAAAGTTGAACAGTTTACACTACGATGCAGAAAGACGATATTTGTAACACATGAGACCTTTCTCAATATTAGAGTAGTTGGAGGAGACAGATAGATAGATAGATAGATAGATAGATAGATAGATAGATAGATAGAAAAAAATGCTACAAGGTAGGTTGAATATGAAGGGATGATATCCACAAATAAAATTAAAGAGTGAGAGAGGAATATATTGGGAGGAGGAGAAATGATGAGATAGATTTGGGGTAAATTATCTCACATAAAAGAGGCAATACAAATTTTTCACAGTGGAGGGCAAAGGAGGGTGAGAAGGAGTGAGTGAACCTACTCACATCAGATTTGGATTCTGTAGGGAATAATATACACATTCAATTGGGTATCTTACACTATAAGAAAGTAGGGAGGAATGGGGATAAGAAAAAAGGAGGGTAATGGAAAGGAGAGTTGATTGGGGGAGGAGGTGGTCAGAAGCAAACAATTCAGAAAAGAGACAGGTTCAAAGGAAAAAATGGAATAATTGGAGGCCAGAATAGGATGGAGAGAAATATATTTAATCTTTTACAACATAATTATTATGGAGGTGTTTTGTATAGCTCCACATGTATAAACTATATTGAATTGCTTGCCTTCTCAGTGGGGGTGGGTGGGGAAAGGAAGGGAGAGAATTGGCACTAAAAGTTTTGAAAACAAAACTAAAATAATTGTTTTTACATGTGACAGGGAAAAAAGTTATATAGGTGATGGGGTATATAAATCTATATTGCCCTTCAAGAAAGTAAAGGGGGAGGGTATAATTGAGAGGGGAGGATTAAAGGGAGGGCAGACTGGGAAAAGGGCTAATCAGAATAAATGCCAGCTTGGGATGGGAGGAGGGGAAAGACAAGGAGAAAATATGAAACTGAAAATCTTGTGGGAATGAATGCTGAGAACCAAAAATAAATAAATTTAAAAATTAGATAGTTCCCAGATGAATTACTAAAGTAGACTTAAAAGATTTTTTTTGAGAAATGTTAGTTTATGTAAGAGAAAATCACTTTGAAATGTCAGAATTATAATTACCAATTTGAATCTGTTACACATACATGTATATATACATAAATAATATTATTTACATATACATGCACACAGACACACATGCACACATATATACACATACATACATAAAAAGATATATTGTGTTTCAGGTGAATATTTTCCATGAGAAACTGGTGATTTAAAAGAAATAAGATCTATGTTTTCATTGATCTAAGTCATGCAGTAATTCCTTCTACCAATGCAGATTTATATTGACTTTGAAACATGAAATCTTTAAGAGCTACTCCAGACAGTGATAGGTCAAGCAAGTATGTGCCACAGGTAGAACTTGAACATGACTCTCCTTCACTGTAAACCAATCTGTCCACCTCATTGGGTCACTTTTCACTTAGATAATTCATTAACTGAGCAACTTTAGTTTGTGTCACTATTATTTTTAACCATTTACTTCCATATGATTTATTACAATTGGAATATCTGCAAAGCACTTAGCACAATATCTGGTACATAGTAAGTATTCAATGAATGTTTGTTCCCTCTCCTTACTTCAAGGATGTATAAACTCATTGAATGTGTAGTTCTTTCACAGACATAAATTGTCACTTCTCTAAAGTTTATATTATTACTTGGTTTTTAAGGTTACTGTGGCTGAAAAATTTGCAAGACTAACAAGTTACTGAATCCCACTAAATAAGTGCACAAGAAAGAGACTTATGGTCTATAACTAAACCTACACTCAAGCACCTCAAATTTCAGTAGAATCAGAAAGAGTATAGAGGTTGTCTAAAATTATTGAAGTAGAAAACTGAAGTAGAAAAAAACAAACTTAAGAATTATTATGACAAACAATGCATAGCATTTATATAATGTTTTAAAGTTTATGAAATTCTATAGAAATATTATGCGATTTTTTTCTCACAACAACTCTGGGAGGTAAGTGCTATTATTATCTCTATTTTACAGATTATGATTCCCTCCTTTTTCTAATGTCTTCTGAAAAGTGTCAAGAGGATAATTACTACAGTCTCAGCTAGCTGCCATTAAAAGAGTGAGAAGAAAAAGAAAAACAGAGAAATAAAATTTGTACCTCAGTGGACTCTAAAGTGCTGACTGAAAAGAGGGCACACACACTCTGGAGACCAGTCTTGGGAAGAAACAAATGAATGAGCTTGTTATAATGCAGCTAAGAAAGGAAAACATTTTGATTCAAGTGAATAAATCTGACTCCTACAACCACCTGAGAAAGCTCAATGTGAAGGATAAACCAAAAGATCTAATTGCAAAGAATCAAGTTTACAAAGCCCAAAGGCATTCTGGTACTGAAAGTGTAACATTACTGTCCAAGTATAAACCAACATTCTAGGTTAATTCCTCCAAGATTCAGCTGCTCTGGATTCAGGAGAGGTAAGCAGTATGATAAAATATAACAAAGGAGAGCTAACAGTAGGGAAGAAGACACAGGACCAGTTAGGGATGGGAGCAGTGGCTACCCTAGCATGAGAGAGAGAATTTAAAAAAGAAATTAATTGAAGGTTGGAATGGAAAAGAGCCTAGAGAAATAAAAATTACTAAGGATCAGTGTTCTGAAGAGATTCCATAGAAATAATAGCAAGACACATTGTGGCACTGTGGAATGTTGAACCTTGAGTCCTTATCCTTTAATGTGACCCATTTGGGAAAACACAGTAAATATTGAGGAATGTATAAATCCATGAACAAGGTATACAAAAAGTGGAGATGAGTAGCCGGGTCTTTAATTTTCTTGTTTTGAATCTGTGTTCAGATGCTTATCATTATCCCTTGCTTATCACCCTCTTCTCTTTTCTCTTTATACTGTTTCATTTGGTGACTTCCTCTCCTCTCATGGATTAAATTACTATCCCTACAAATGACTCTCAAGTCTGCAGGTCTGGTTTAAGTTTTGAATCTAATTCTGCTTCACCACCTTCCTACTAGACTTGTCTAACTCTATGTCCCATAAGTATCTCAAACTCAACATGTCAAAACTAAGTCATTAGGGAGAATAAAGATGGCAGAGTAAAAACAAGGACTTCCTAATGCTCTCCCCCAAAAACCTAGCTTAATACCTGTAAAAAATGATTCAACAAATTCTGGAGCTGCAGAACCCACAGAATGATGGAGGGAAGCAGATCTCCAGCCCAAGACAACATGGAAGGTCCCCTGAAAAGTATCTATTGCGCCATGCTTGGAGTACACCACAGTCCAGTGTAGGCCACACAGGCACAGATGGGACCTGAGCAGGCCTTGGGGCACTGAATCTCAGGCACCTGTAGCAGCTTCCAGACTTCACGACCCCTAAATGCTGAGGATAAATTGGAAGGTTAGTAGAAAAAAACCTGTGGGACCTGTGGGAGATAGTAGAGTGGTTAGGTCCCAGTCTGAGAGCGGTGGAGGGGATAGAGAAGCCAATAGAAGAGGAACCCCTGGCAGCAGCAGAGGGGTAGGGACAGTGGGAGTAGCAACAGCTACTGTTTCTGGAGCTCTAGACCCATAGACTGTGGGGAGATAAGTGACTGACAGTATACCTTCCAACCCCATTGGAAGCAGAGAACTACCTTGACAAGGAGCATAAATGTCAAGTAAATAGCTGGGAAAATGAGCAACAATATGAAAAAAAGAATCAGAATATAGAATCTTATTTTGTGAAAAGGAAGACCAAAGCATACAAACAGAAGAAGAAAACAAAGTCAAAGCTCCTACATCCAAAGCCTCCAAGAAATATATGAATTGGTCTCAGGCCAAGGAAGAGCTCAAAAATGATTTTGAAAATAAAGAGAAGTAGAGCAAAAATATTTAATTAGCTTTTCAACAAAATTTTTCTCTCTTATGAACTCTCTTTATTTTTCTTTTTGTGTAAGATCATCACTATCCTTCCAGTCATTAAGGTTTGAAACCTCAGTGTAATCTTAAACTTTCCCTCCCTGAATGAAGAAACTGAATCTGCTTTCAAATCTTACACCTTTACCTTATTCATCATATTTTACTTATGTTCAATTCTTTGCACTCACAAGCCACCATTTTAATTAATGACCTCACCATTTCTCACCTGAACTTTTGCAATAACATCTTAATTATATTTCTTACCTCATTTCTTCCTACACTAATTCATACTCCCCAGACATAAATATGATTTCCCTAAAACACAGTTCACATTTTGTCACTTCCCCATTCAATAAACTTAGAGAGTTCTTTCCATTAAGAACAAATATAAACTTCTTTATTTGACAACAAAGGACAACAACAATGAAGTTCTTTACAATCTCTCCTGGTCTTTTTCTTTAGTATTATACAGTCCAGCCCAAGCTGCCATGCATTTGCTTCCTCAGAGAAAACATGCCAGTTTACATTCCTTGTCTTTGTGCTAGCTCATCTCCACATATGGAATACATACTATCTCTTCATCACTACCTCTTGAAATCTTGGCTTTTCTTCAAGACTTAATTAAGCATCATCTTCTGCATAAGACCTTTACTTTTCCTCCCAGCTGCTAATGTATCAACTCTACCTTTGCAAGGTTATCTTAAATCTATTTTATGTGTTTTGCATATAGCTATATAGGTACATGTTGCCTATCCCATGACAATGTAAACATTTTGATGGGAGGAATTGTTTTACTTTTGTTTTTATATTGCCAACAATGAATTTGATACCTTCAAGAGCTTAATTCATTTTCATTAATTAGCTGATGCCTTATCAATATAAGGTGTATAAGAAATAAGAATATTAGAAAGTAATCTCAATGAGAGAATTCAAGATTCTGAATTTCCAAGATTCTCCAAGATTATATCCAGTTGTGGAAAAATAAATAAAAGGTAAAATTATATTGGTTCAAAATGCTATCAATTCCTTTTATTCAGGAGGGGGACTCTGGCAAATAGATTGCAGTACATACCAAGAGGATATAAAAAGATCAATGGCATAGACTAGTTTTCCATTCACATTAGGCTATATTTTGGCATAAGAACACTACTTTTGTACAGTGAAACTTACTTTTCCATAATAAAATAAAGGAAGTGTTCATAACATGTTGTGAATCAGACCTACTTAGTGCCATAGATTAATCTTTTGTCAGGAAATTCCTCTCATTATGAGTAAAACACAAATAAACCTTGACCAATCCACATGCTTTAGGCTAAGCATAATTAATTTTCTTAAAAACAAGATTAAGCCAAAATTCTTTCATAAAATTCAACCCTTGTTGAAAATTTATCTGAAAAGCATACCATATACAAAGTTGTTTTTTTTTTTTTAATACAGTAATTTATATCATCACTGAGTATAAGGTCAAGTGAAGGAACATAGGTATAGATATACTGAGCTTTTAGACTGACTATTTCCAACCTCCAGATAAATAGACAAATTAACAGAATATTTATTAAACACCTTGTTCTAGGCACTGTAGTAGGCACCAAGGTCCAAATTACAGCAATATAGTTCCTGTCTCCATGTTGATTACATTCTAAATATTGGGAAATTATATATAATGGAAACCTGGCAAGGATAGGCTTACACATTGGGACATGCCACCTAAATGTTCAAGTCAGGCTTGATTCTTGTTATAACAAGTCAAAATTCTACCTGTCAGAACTATGTGACTCAGAAATGGAATTCAAATTTGTAAGTGTGAAATGAGGATAATGATCAGATTATAGGAAACATGGTGAAGAGTTGACTAAAAGTTGTATGGAGTTCTCTTTCTGGGGAAAAATGAGGTTTGGAAAGCTTAAGTTTCAGATCCAGGGGATATAATGACAGAGAGAGAGAGAGAGAGAGAGACAGACAGACAGACAGACAGACAGACAGACAGACGGAGAGAAGGAGGAGGAGGAGGAGGTGACTCATTTTTTATGTCTTAGGTTAACGTATTGGTTTCTGGAATATTAAAATGTATGTTAATCCTTTCTAAATTATACATTTTATGGGGTTACTATGTTACATTACTTTGGTAACTTTTCCTTTTAAATGGGGTTAATCAATATTATTGTTATGTTGTGGATGAGATTTCTAAGTTGCCTTATACCATACTATATAGATCTATTTAGTTATGATTGAAAAGAAAACAAAATATTGTGTTTGAATGCCTAGAGGAAAGCTGTATTTTTCTCTTAACCTCAATTTCTTGGTGTTTAGTACTTACATGATGACTTAGTCTTAGAGGGAAATAATTTATCTTGCAGTTTTGTCAGCCCATCCAAGGGTGCCTAAAGGTAGAAATGAATTATGCAGTATATTCTGAAAGCACCAAATATGGGATAAATTGGAAGTCTGACATGCATGGATCTGACATTTAGGGACTTCAGATATTCAACCCTCAGTTTCTGATAAATGCTTATGTGAATTGTGACAGTTGGGACTTCATTGTCCATCATAATCTGTCAGATGTCATAAATGGTGGTCTGTTAGCAAAGTAAGCTGATGTAACAGTTTCACTTCTCTGGCTAGAGAAATACTACTTATAAACTATTGCTCTGGTGGTTCATAGTGGTATGAATACAGAACTTCATTGGAGTTAGAAGACAGGTGCTTGGCCTCTTTTTAATTGTGTGACAGATGGCACACCATTACTCAGTGTCCTCAGAATGAAATGAAGAAAAAGTTATTTTCTTGTGAATAATTTAGTATATATGTGTAAAACAATATCATTCGCATATAAAAATCATTGAATGTTTTGAGACTTTGTATATAGTAATTACCACATTGGCATGAAAGTCTACATGACCTATATTTGGAAAAAAACCATAACAGCAACAAATCAACCTTTGTAACTAAATAACAAAGTAAACTTCCTGAAAATCAAAAAAGATTAATAAATTCTAAAGTGAAAAGATATCAAATTGATCAATGAAACAAGAACTTATTTCTGAATACTAATAAAATATTTAGGTAATCTATTTTAAAAAAAGAAAAGCCAATTTGTCATAAGGAACAGGAATATTCAAAACAATTGAAGGAGGAATTAAAGAAATTTTTGAAAAAAATAATTTTGAGCAAATTGCTAGCAAATACTAAACTTAGATGAAATGAATGCATAGACATATAAAATTCCCAGACTAACAAATTAAAAAATAGATTACATAGACATAATCAGGAAAAGAATTTTTCTGTAAAGTAACTTTCAAGGAAAAAAAAAAAACTACAAGACCATAGTGATTTCAACTGAATTCTAACATTCAAAGAGCAATTGATTCCAATATCAAATAAACTGATTTTAATATTAGGAAACAAGAGACCCTTCTAGTCTCTTTCAGTCAGCTTCTGTAAGAACAGTGAACCTTCTGCCTAGTAAATATCAACTTGTAGAATCAGCACCTGGTGCTTTGCAAATGAGGGGAGCCTAAGGACATTCACAAGCACTTCTTATATTTGAAGTTGCAACGGACAGTGATTACTTCAACATGTGGTATATAGTCAGTGGTATCAGCATTTGTTGATGACATTCCATTGAGAACACTAGGAATTACTCAACTGATCTTTTCAGGATCACATCCCTATCATTAATTAATGCGATTCCTTCATTGCTAAGTAATTGAGATGTACCATAGGTCTTTGGACTACAAGTTACCTTCAGGATGCCATAAAAGCAATTTGGATTGATATTATCAGTATAAAACTGAATTTCATATACCTTCTGACTGAACCAAGAAATAGATATCTCTCTAAGCTTCTCTTGCACTTTGCTTTTGATAGAGTTGAATGCTGCCTTCTTGGAGATGGCCACATTATCCTGCTCTTAAACCCTGGGGCTTTCTCTTTTTGAATTAAGCAGTTTCTGAATGTTCACATCATTTTCATGAAGCCAGTCTTGATGTTTGTAGGTTTTATGACCCAGAACAGCAAATGTAGCTCTGTACACCAAAGCTTTGGAAGATGCCCTTCTGTCCCACCATTAGCATATCTTCGTCTAAAAATTATTTTATGGAAAACTTACACAATAAATGTTCTCACTCCATGATCAGATGAAGAGATAAAAGTCTCTTTAAAGAGACTTTTTCAAATGATTGTTAGAAATGGGAGACACTGGCACAGGACTAGCCAGTATGGCATTCACACATCAAAAAAGGCACTGTGTTCTATGAGCAACCAGAATTTCAGTAGCTCTAAAGACACATGAGATGCCTAAATTAGGTATCTCCACTCCAAATATTCATATGTTGTGTCCAACCTGTGGTAAAGACTTCCAAACTCATACTGGTATGATCAAGCATAGTTGTATACACTGTACCTTGACCCCAACATAATGATGCTATTTTTATCTTTAGAGCATGAAAGATATCAACCAGCCATAGTACAAGTATAGACTTAATATGTAAACCAGGGAAAGATAAAATGAATAAGAAAAAAAGAGATTGAATCAATGCCCCTATATGTATGTGTGTGTGTGTGTGTGTGTGAGTGTGTGTGTGAGATGCAAAATGGTTAAAGGCCTTTCCAATAAAATAAGGAGTAAAGCATGAATGCCAATTATCAATACCATTATTTAGTATGGTTTTAGAAATGTTACATATAGTGAAAACAAGAAAGAGAAATACTAGGAAGGAACATAAGCAAAGAGGAAACAAAAGTGTTATTTTTGGAATGTGATATGATGATTTATTTAGAAGTAGACATACATTTGAATTTTGCCTTTGTCACTTCCGAAGCTCAGTAATCTTGAGAAAGTTACTTAACCTTTTTGACCCTCAGTTTCATCAGGTGTAAAATGAGAATGATCTTAACTTCAATGTTTTCCTGGAATGACTGTTGTGAGGTTCAAATGGGGTAATGTATATAGAGCACATTGGAGACTTTAAAATCTTATACAAATGGCTGATATTGTTAACATTTATAGATCAGTGGATAGAGCATCAGGTGTGGAGACAACCAACCTGATTTTAAATCTGGCCTTAGACACTTATTAGTTGTGTGCACCCAGACAAGATTTAACTGCTATCTATTTCAGATATCTGAGGGTGCTTTATCCATAAATTGGGGAAATAAAATCACTAAGTTGTTTTAAGGATCAAATGAGATAATGTTTGTTAAGTGCTTAGAGCAGGAGTTGACAAATAGGAAACTTTTGATAAATGTTTGTTACTTTCAGTTCAATTACAAGAATTGTTAAGCACCAACTATGTGCCAGGCATTATGTTAAGCAGTGGGATACAAATAATTAAAAGAAAGTCAATGCCCTCAATAACCTTACAATCTCATAAGGAGAAAACAAAATTGAAAAAGAAACTAAAAAAGTATGGGAGGGTAGGTAACTGGGGGAAGAGAAAGAGCCACGAGGGAGTACCAGCCAACAGACATGATTATCTGTGGAGACAAAACTAAGCCGAGTACCTGATGGAAAATGGGGAGGGATTTCCTTCCCTTGCCTAGAATATATTTAGTCCAAACTTCTTATTTAACATATGAAGGAAGTTAGGTGGAAAAGAGTTTAGTAAGTTATCAAAAATGATACAGATCGTAATAGAACTGTGACTAGAAGTATTTCACTTGTTTTTATTTTCCATTATCACATATTTTATTAATGACAATCACAAAAATATTTTATATTTATTCAAAACTAAGCATTTTATTTTTTATTTACTATTTATTTTAGTCTTAAATAAGTAAGATTAAGAACCAATGGTTGTGCTCAAAAGCATATCGACTTTATTTAATAAGAACTATTAAAGGTTTACTACATGTCAAGGACTGTGTTTTGCTACAGGAATAACAGCAAGAAAAAAAAAAACTACCACCACTATCACCATCATCATCATCATCATCATCATCATCATCCAGGATTTTAAGATTTATAAAGCACTTTAGAAACGCTATTTCATTTTATTCTTCTAAAAATCCCAATACTCATTTGGTGTTATCATTCCCATTTTATAGATGAGGAAACATACAGCCAGTTTAAACAACTTGCTTAGGGTCACAAGCTAGAAAGTGTGTGAAGCAAGACAAAAGCAATCTTTCTTGATTCTATACCCAGTGCTCTATTCCCTGCATCACCTAATTTCTTTCTAAAGACAAAATTGTAACACCTGCCCTCACAGATACTTTATTCTCTTGGGAACTGAGAGAGGGCAATTCTAGCCAGATATATACATAGAAAATACATATAAAGTAAACACAAAAGTACTTAGAATGATAGGGCATTAACAGTTAGGATCAGGAAAATCTTTTTGTATATTTGGCATTTAAATGAAGTCTTGAAAGGAGCAAGCTGAGAAATTAAGAATAAGGTTGAGCTTGGAAAAATGAAATAAATTTTATTTTAGACATGTTGCTATGTTGCATCTGAGATATAAATTGGTCATCTAGATTATTAGAATGTACAGCAGGTAGCACTAGAGCTCTGAAGAAAGGTGAGCACTAGACATGTAAGTCAATTGACCAATATTCATTAAGCATTTGTTATGTGCCTACAATGTGTTAAGCATTGAATATGTAGATTTGGAAATCACCTGCATAAGCATAGCAATCTAATCCATGACACCTAAGCTAAACATATCACAGTTGAGTGCTCTGTAGTATGATCACACATAGGAGATTTATATAAATTATGATTCAACGTGGAAGGTGTTATGGGAAGAACAAGGGCTATCAAACAGAAAGGAAGAGAACTAGGAGAAACAAGAGTTTAAAAATTGCGCGAAGGATAAAGGATCCAGGAAAGCGGGTTAGTCAATAATGTGGAAAACTGCAAGTGCAACAATTGAGAAAAGACCGTAACAATTGTCAGTTAAGAGAGCTTAAGTGACCTGTGTGAGCACATGAAATAGCTAATAGGCATTTGCAGTATTCATAATTTATATATTTTATTTTTCTCAAAATGAATATCTATTTCTGTTAGTTTACATTTCACAACAAAATTGGATATACTACTTCCTATTTTGGTAGGTAGATTTCCTATATTACTCCTGTGTAGACTAACTTCTACCTTACCACCTATAGTAAGTAACTGAGTATGTCATTTTTGACAAACTTAAGAACTTAAGAAACTGAATAAATTGAACATTTAGAAGACCCACATGAAAGGATATCTAATTCTGTGGATTTTTTGAAACTGATAAACAGTCTTAGAATATCACCAAAAACTTGCATTAACTTCATGCAAATTCATGAAGTTCCTTTTCTGCCAGAGCAATTACATGCAAATATAATTTGCCAATACTGTACTCATTAAGAAAATATCCTTTTCTCTGAATCTGCAATGGAAATTTTAGTTACCTCATAGAATTGCATATCTTTTTTTACTGTCTAATTTAACACTTTATCTTGCAGAAATAATTTTCAGTGACACTGTTTCTCAATGTCTTTGCAAGTCCTATTTCCCAGATATACATCCTTCTTTGCTATGAATAAAAGAGTCTCTGAATATTCCTAAGAACTAGATGCTGTAAAGAAAATGATACAGAGATGGAAATGGGTGATAGTGTGATGTGCAATGGATTGGTAGTCTGTCCCTTCAGTGATTGGACAGTTCCCATAATTTTATAGAGGAGATGTTCCATATATCCAACTATGTAAATACACATACATATACATGGAGATTTATTGCCTCTGTCTTTTCATAAAGGCACCCATACATACATATATATGCATGTATACATATACATGCATATATACATGCACATATATTACATATATGCATGTGTATACATATATGTAAAGAGACAGTGATGGAGAGATAAAGATAGGGATAGATACAGAGAATGAGAGACTGAGAAAGCAAGTACACAGAGAAAGAGAAAAGAAGAGGGGTGCTTTAAAATTTTGAAATTATTTAAAGTATATTATTTCATCTGAGACCTGCCACAAGCCTGTCAGATAAATTACATTGTTATCTGTGTCTCAGAGGACACACCATATCAGAGGGGACTCCTCTGGACTTAAACAGATCAGATATAATCTGAATCAGTGTGGCCTGAATGAGAGTGGATTCAGGTTCTTTGTTATTCTTGAACTCTCTGTCCCATTGCTTTGCCTTTTCATAGTTCTGGAGGAACTAACATAGGTTTGGCTCATGTCTAAGATCTTATCACAACAAACTAACAGGGAACTTTATAGAAAAGATTGTCAATGTATACAAATCATACCATAGTTACTTATTTTTTCCAACACAAAACAGATACTTAAAACACTAAAAACAACACATACACATATTGATAAATTACACCCCCTCACATACACACATATAAATGTACATGAATACACATGTATATGTAGACATGTATACAAATACATATGTATACATGCATATACAAATCTAAAAACCTTTCAGCCCTGTCTCCTAAACTGAGTGCCTGCCCCAGACTGCCATTTCATGAGGTATTCAACCCATACTCATTTCACTGCAGGTTTTACTCCTGACTCTCCAGACTTCCCCACCTCCTCCCATAAAATTTGTTTTTCTCCCAGTCACACTTTCCAGTTTCTATTAATGTGTGTTGGTTTCCCAATATAATGGAAACTCTTTGAGGAGTTTGAAATGCATTGAAAAAAAATTACTTGTATTTGTATCCGTAGCATTTAGTACAGTGTTGAGTTTATAATAAACACCTGACAAAATATCTACTGTCTATCTATTTATCCATCTATCTACATATCCCTATCTATCTACCTGCCTATCTATCTATCTGTCTGTCTATCTATATCTCTCTGACCTATTCTCCCAAGAGGTTAAAAAACAAGACTGATACTTAAGGATACAAATAATTGAAGTTGATAAACAGACACAGGAATATATTATCCATCACTTTGACAATCTCCAAAGAAAATTGTGGACAGATGAAGAACTTTCTCTTTCACTTAATTCTTCACTGTGAGACTAGTACCTTAAATTCCAAATGTTCTGGTCAGTAGGGAAATGGATCATCTCTCTGGTACTGGTCATATTTTTCCCATCTGGAGGGAGTAGTTATGCAACCTACTTCCGGACCTTTTAGTGACTCAACACTTCTAGCTCTTATAAGGTAGTTACAATCCTTAAAATATCTATATTAGATCTGCTTTTCATTTACCTATGCTAAAAGAAAAAAAACAACAACACAAAACTTAAGTGGTAGCCACAGACTTGAAATCCTGTCTCAGGCTCAGTCAAACATTCATAATAAACACTTGCTAAAGTATACTCAAAATTACATTAGCACATGCTAGGGATGAAAGGTGAAACCTGCACCTACCCCCAACATAGAAAAGAAAACTAGCAGACTCTCCAGTGATATGTTCATTGAGAGAAGTGTAATTGACAAAAGATCGTTTCTTTTTTTCCTATTGTTTTAAAGTCTATCATATAGGCAGCTCTTCCTAATTAGCTGCCAATGATCTTTGAACAGCTTCTTTATCTCACTATAAAAGTAAGAGGACCTACCAAGAATCCATGGTGATATATGGTCTTCATCAGGAAGGCACATACACAACTACATACACACACACACACTCACACACACACACACACACACACTCACACAAACATTTTCCCCTCTCCACTATAATGGGTATGGTACAGGTTTTTCCTCTTCCATGCTTCATGGAATGGTCCCCAGACATACAGATACATATGACCCATGGAATATATCCTAGTGCATATATACAACTTAGATTGAATTAAAAGAATTTTATTATTCAGAGATGTGGGTGTAGTTTTCTCATTGTAATCTGCTGTGGTCAGATCATAACTAAAGTTTTGCATTGACATCTAAGTGAAAAATTTTAAGGAGATTAATAAACCAAAGAATGTTCAGAAGTGAGTGATCAGCATTCTGAAATGTCTTGAATTTATCATATTACTATCAATTGAAGAAATTGAGTATATCTAGCAAGAAAGGCAGACAATTTAAAGGGTTTGTGACAATGTTCTTTAAATATTTCAAGTAATTAACTAAGATGAATTATTTTTTTTTTCATTTTCAACATTCACTTCTATAAGACTTTGAGTTCTAAATTTTCTCCCCTTTCCTTCTCCCCTCCCCAAGACTGAGTGCAATTTGATATAGGCTATACATGTAAAATCATATTAAACATATTTAAACATTAGTCATGTTGTAAGCAAGAATTAGAATAAAAAAGGGAGATTGAGAAAGAAAAAATAAAAACAAAAAGAGAGAATAGTGTGCTTTGATCTACATTCAGACTCCTTAGTTCTTTCTCTGGATATGGATAGCAGCTTCCATCATGAATCTTTTGGAATTGTTTTAGATCCTTGCCTTGCTAAGAAGATGTAAACCTATCAAAGTTGATCATAAGATGAATTGTTCTTGTTCTTCTTAACTCCAGAGAGCAGAGAAAATGAAAAAAATTGGAATTTCAGAGAACCTAAATTTAATCTTGGAATGAAGAAAAACTTTATGGTAAATAGAACTAACCCCCCCCCAAAAAAATATGGAATGGGTTATCTCAGGACCTTAAAGTTTGATGTTCATGAAAGACCTTCAAGAGATGATGGAAAAAACACATTTGGTGGGATCACTTCTACAAAAAATGTTTGATTAGCTAAGGGTTAGCATAAGGGCTCAGAAACTAGGACTCTTAAAATTCTGTGAGCAATATTAGACAGAAATATTAGATCTTGTCTTGGAATTGATATCATGCTTAGCTGACTCAGAAATGTGGCCTTCTTTTAAATTCATATCACTATTACAAACAAGCTAAAAAAAGTTTCAAAATCTACCTCTTCAAATGTGCTATTTTAATACAAATAAATTAGGGTGAATTTTTTCATGTATCAACAATTTTTTATCTGTCTTTATGGTGATGTTTGTCATTTAAGTTTGGGAAAAATAATTATTTTTTCTAGCCTAGAGTTGGATGCAAGTGGTAATAGAATACTGGGTCAGGAATGAAGCGCTAGCAAAATCACTAATTTCAGATTACCATATTTGCATTCAGCATGTGTGCTAGAGCCCACTGATGAGAGTAATAGTCTGGATCACAACCACCTACTGTCTTGCCAGATGTTCTTTTAAGCATTGTGAAATGACACCTGGTTGTTTCTTCTTATTTTGAAAATATACATATAAATATATAGTATCTTACATCATTTTTTTTCCATTTCTAAGGAACTTCTATAATAATAGAAATATTTTCTACAAAGTGCCATGCTTGGAAGTGGAGTCAAGGTGGCAGAGAAAAGATAGGGATTTGCCTGATCTCTCACCAAAAACCCTCCAAAAAACTTTAAATAATGCCTAAAAATGAACTATAGAATGGCAGAACACATATAAGAATGAGGAGAAAGAATTTTTCAGAAAAGACAATTTAAAATATGCATAGGAAAGGTCTGTTGCCCCAGGGTAAGAGTGGAATGCAGATGCTGCCGCAGCAAACCAGCAGTATGCTTTGGGGACAATTGAATAAATGGTAGCAGTGGTGGTTTCTGGATCTCTCAGCCAACAGATGGTAAATTGGTTAGACAACTAATTAGAAGAAGTACACAGGTCCTTTCCACTGGAACCTAGTGCAGGACTCTGCTGCATTGCCCATACTTGGACCTGGGTCCCAATCCTTGGTCTCAGTCCCAGGGCAAGAAGTAGTACTAGACCATAGTTGATCCAGGACAAAAAAAGAGTATTGGCATAGAGCTTGCAGCACTAGAGAGCTTGAACTCTGGTCACAGTTCCAGAGCAGAAAAGAGTATTGTAGTCATTTCCAGAAAGATCATAGGGCAGGAAAGTGGTAAACACTGAAAACTTAGAGGTCCCTCTAATGTCCTGTATAACCCCTGAAAAAAGCTGCACAAAAAAACCTGAAGCTTAGGATGATGCCACCTCCACACTGGAAGCACTCAAAATTACTATGTCCAATGTCTCAAAGAAAACTACAAATTGGTTTCAGGGAATGACAGAGCCTAAAAAGAATTCTAAAAACTAAGTAAGAGCTATAGAGAGAAAAAATGGGAAAAAATAAGAGTGATGAAAGAAAATTATGAAAAAAAGAGTCAGTAGCTTGGTAAAAGAGGCAGAAAAAATAAAGAAGCCTTGAAAAACAGAATAGGTCTAATGGTAAAAGAGGTATAAATATCCAATGAAGAGAAGAATGTCTTGAAAAGCAGAGTTCTCCAAATGGCTGAAAGATGTACAAAAATTCACTTAAAAGAACAACATAAAAATAGAACTGGCAAAATGAAAAAAAGAGGTACAAATACTCACGGAAGAAAATAATTCTTTAAAAACAAGAAATGGGAACATGGAACCTGGTAACTCTCAAGAAGTAATTAAGCAAAATCAAAAGAATGAAAAATAGGAGAAAATGCGAAATCACATTGGAAAAAACAACTGATCTGGGAAAAAAGATCCAGAACATTTAGGAATGATTGGACTATCTCAAAGTCATGATAAAAAAGAGCATAGATATCATCTTTTGAGAAATTATGGAGGAAAATTGTTAGAATCTAGAACCAAAACCAAAATAGAAATTGAAAGAATCTACCTATATTCTCCTATCCCAAAATGAAAACTCCTAGAAATTTTTTAGCCAAATTCCAGAGTCAAGAAGAAAATACTGCAAGCAGCCAAAAAGAAAAAAAAAATCAATTATTGTGGAGTCAAAGTAAGGATAACACAAAATTTAGCAATTTCTACATTAAAGTGTTAGAGGACTTGTAATACAATATCCTAGGGGGAAAAAGAGCCAGAATTACAACCAAAAATCACCTACTCAGAAAAACTGAATGTAATCCTTCGTGGGCATAATTGATAGACAATGAAACAGAATTTTCAAGAATTGCTGATGAAAACACCAGAGCTGAAAAGAAAATTTGACTTTCTAATACAAAACTCAAGAAAAGCACAAAAAAGTAAACAGAAAATAGAAACCATAGGAGATTCAAAAAGGTTAAACTGTTTGCATTCTTGCATGACAAAATGATACCCAAAATTTCTAAAAATTTTCTTATTATTTGTGCAGTAAGAGGAGTATATGTAGACATAGAACATGGGTTTGAGTTGGATATGATTAGATGGTTATCTAAAAAATAAAATTGAAGTGTGAAAGAGAAATGCACTAGTAGAAAGGAAAAGGAAGAGCTAGGATGAGCGAAATTATCTTACATAAAAAGGCACATTTTTTTCCACTGGAGGAAAAGATGGAGGAGTTTATTATGCTCATCATTTCTTATGTCACAATAGTATTACTTCAATCTCATTGGAATTGGATGAAAGAGGGAATAATGAACATGCTTAGTTGGGTATAGAAATCTATCTTGTTATGTGAGAAATTAGGAGGTGAGTGGAATATGAAAGGAGAGGGCCTGGTAGAAGGGAGGGTAGATTAGTGGAGGCAAAAGTCAGAAACAAAACACTTTTGATGGACAAGGTGAAGGAAGAGTGATACTAGGATAAACAAAGATAAAATAGAATGGAGGAAAATACATAGGAATCGTAACTGTGAAAAAAATTTTAGCAAGTTCTCTGAAAAAAGTATAATCTATTTTTCAAATATATTTTAAAAAAACTGGCCTCCAGGTCATAGAAATAAGAGTTAGTCTTCAAATGATAGTCAAAGGTTATGAAGCAACAGTTTTCAGATGTAATAATTAAAGCCATCTATAGTCATATGAAAAATGCTCTAGATCATTATTAATTAGAGAAATGCAAATAAAACAACTCTAAGCTTATATCCCACACATATAAAATTGGCTTATTTGATAGAAAAGGAAAAAGACAAATATTGGAGAGGATGTGGAAAAATTGAGACATGAATGCACTGTTGGTGAAGTTGTATACTGATTCAACCATTATGAAGAGCATTTAAAAATTATGCCCAAAGAGCTATAAAACCATACATAACCTTTGACCAAACAATAGCACTTATAGATTTATATCCTAAAGAGTCAAAAAAAAGGAAACGGACCTATATGTACAAAAATATTTATAGTAGGTCTTTTAGTAGTGGCAAAGAAATGGATATTGAGATTATGCCCACCATTTGGGAAATGAGTGAAAGAGTAGCTGTATGGTTATGAAGTAATGCTATTGAGATATAAGAAATGATGAGCATAATGTACTCAGGAAAAAAAAACTGGAAAGATTTACAGGAACAGATGCAAAGTGAAAGGCAAAGAAGTAGAACACTGCACACAGCAACAGCAATGTTGTTTGATGATTAACTGTGAATTCCTTAACTATTCTCAGTAATACAGTAATCCAAGGCAGTTCCACACGACTTATGATGAAAAATGCTTTCCATCTCCATAGAAAGAACTGATAGAGTTTGAAAGGAAATTGAAGCATAGTTTTTTTTCCTTTATTTTTCTTTTTTTCTTGATCTGTGTTTTCTTTCACAACATGACAAACATGCAAATATGTTTTGTATGACTGCACATGTATAACTTGTATCAAACTGGCTGCCTTCTGAAAGAAAAGGATCAGGGGAGGGATAAAGGAAGACAACTTAGACTTCAAACATTTTAATAATAAATATTAAAATTATTTTTATATGTAGTTGGGGGAAATAAAAATATTTTTTTAAAAAATCTTTAAACTGTGTCTTCCTTCTGAGGACGCCAAAAAACTTTTGAAATTCCTGTTTGTTTCAGAACACTTTGGTAATAATTTACTTGTTAGCCTTTAAAAACCCAAACCCAAATGAATGAACCCTGATTTTTAAGACAAATATGCATTTTGCTCGTGGGAGTTTTATGTAGGGTTCTGTTTAAAATTCTATTCTCCTAATAATAGGTCTTATGCTGCAGTTATTTGTTCACATCTCATCTCTCTTAAGTTGTAAGCTCCTTGGAGGCAAGTAAAGTTTTATATTGCTTTACAGAAATTCTGACTGAATATTGCCTTATTCAGTTCTTAATAAATATCTGTTTAATTAACATAAATAGATTGTCCCTCCTGATTGGAGAACAGTAGCAGCCTCAAGAACTGAAAATCAGCCGAGTAACCCCACAGTGATAGATAGAGTTGTTGAAGCATTTGTTTTACAGAGCTTTATCAGCTATAGTCTCCAAAGTTTAGTTACTCTTGTGATGTGTGGAATTAGAAATAAGTGAGAAAATGAAGATTTTAGCTTTTAAGCATAATGATTTATTGAGCAATGCATGCCAATTGTATAAGAAATCAGGTCAAAACGTTTCAGTTCTGAATAAATGGGAGACAGATTATACATTAAGAGAAAACAAGAGAATACAAACTAGAATTCAAGATTAGATATTCCGATTTCTAATTGGAGGAAAGAGTAGGGGGTTTCCAAGTTGGGAGGAGAATGAAGATGTACAACACCCTGAAATTAGAAAAAGAAGCTTCCCACACTTCTATTGAGCAAGGAGATAGTTATTGATTGTCCAGGGATGGATTTTCAGACAAGATATATAAATTGCTTGAGATATACAATTCTTAGAAAACTCCTTGAATAAATCTTTGGCTCCAACTAAGTTTCTGAGTAGCATAATGTGGGTCCTTAGTTAAGTGTCTCCAAGCAATAAAAAGAGGTGGTCCAGCTTCCCATACATGAAGGGCTAGGTTCAAACAGTGAAACTGTTTTTCACATAATTCCCATAATTGAATAAAGCTTTTTTTTCTAGACATAAATTGTGCTATACGCATAACTGAATAGAAACGGAATTGACGTAGCTCAAGAATGAATCAGTGGAATCAGTGCGATTCACTCAGTTCTCACAATTTCCACATATTAAATTTGTATTAGTTCTTCTCTCATAGGTTGACTATCACTCTATTCTTTCTTTTTCTTTTTTTATTTTTAAACTGCTTGCCCTGGCAGTATGACAGTCAACACTGACAGTATGTACAAATGGCAAAATTTAAACATAGTTACTCTTGGTCTAACAAAATATAAATTCCTTGATTGAAGTGATGGTTCTATTTTTATCTTGGTATGTTCCACATTCAACATTCCTGGCATATATTAAATATTTAAAAAAATTTTTAATTGAATTGATATGAATATGATGTGAAGTAAAGCACTTTTGTTAAACTGAAATACTTCTATTTTTTATGAAAACTATTAAAATTTTTCAAAAATTTTAAAAAGCTCATTGGTTATATGTGTTCTTTGCAAATCTTATAAGTTTATTCTTAGAATCAGAAATAATGGTTCCTATAACAAGTGTAATGGATTACTCTTATGAAGCCAAACGTATTATAACTAATTTTTGAACACCTACTTCACTCAAACGATACTTCTAGATACATGTTTTGATATACTAACCATAAAAAGGTACTTTGACTGATATTCTATTAAGTTAAATTCTCATATAAATTCATATGGTTACCATGTTTCCTTATCTCTTTCAGAGTGGTTTTATGTAACAGGTTTTGTTGTTATTTCTTTGAAATCCTACATGCCTTCGTATTTTGTTTCATTCTAATCTAGGAATCCCTAGAAGGGAATTATGTCATTACTTTTTTTAATAGTATAACTAAAATTAAGAGAGTAGATTACCTTTATTTTTCACTGATTCTTCACGTTTTACTGAGATTATTTTCTCTACGTAGCTGATAGCTGATCTACTCTCATATGCTAACCTCTTCCAATGCCTCTTTGTAAAACTACCTTGGAATTGTGCCCTGAGAAATGTGAAGAAAAGTAACTGAAGGTTATTTGCTAAATCTAGTTCTGCATTAGCTAAAATAATTATTCTCTAATTGTAATTGTTGGCTTACTGTGTAAAAACATATGTGATTCCTGGAGCTATTATTACTACAGATAATTATAACAAATTGCACAAGATTGTAATTGAAAAGGAAGGCATAATTTCATTTTTCAAAATTTATCTGGATTGTTCTGTTTATTACTTTATGTGGCAGAGAATATCTTCTTTCTTTACCTAATTTAGCAAATTGGTTTTTCCATGCAGTTGATATCTTTAAGATTGTACAAGGAAGTAAAGTCGTTCTTAATTGTCAGGAATTTAGCAACTAAAAGAAAGATATTATTTCCTTCTCCTCTTAAACTTAGCTAATCATTTACCACAATCAATCACACTAGGAATAAGGTAAGGACTTTGGAATGTGCAGTGCTGCACTCTGGCAATTTATTACTCAAAGAATGATGACAAAGTGAATTTATCTGTGATCTCACTAATATCGGTAACTTTTAGTTGAAGATACTCCTCCTACCAATAAAGGCCAGTGACATCTCTGAAATCTACACTCTTAGAGAATTACCCAGAGCATTGCTAAACAAAGGGACTTGCACAAGGTCAAACAACATGTCAGAGTCCAGACAGGAGCCCAGGTTTTACTGGATTCAAGGACAGTTATCTAGTGAATTCAGGCTGCCACCAAATGTCAACACAATACTATCATTTCAAAAGTTTCTTTCTGAAGTACTAGTAGGTGAGATACTTGCTCAAAATGGGAATAGTTTTCCCTTCTCAAATAATACAAAAATCTTAGTTTCTTATTAGTCAGAAATGATATAATGATAATGTTGAACAGATTCTATTTGTAAATGGGGAACTCATCTGCATGGACCCCTAATTTCTGATTTGTTTTACTTTGTGCCAATACTAAGTTGAATAACTAAATTTTTTACCAGGTCTTGATGTCCACCATCTATAAACACAACATAGGCTTTCTGCAATGTATATCTAATATCTCATTTTAATTTTAACATCAAACACTCTTAAGAAATCTGAGATGAGGATGGTAGTGAATTGGGTCCAATTGTCATTAATTCTTCTAGTAGAGGGATGATAATTGAAAAACTAATTGCTGGGATGAAGAGATGAGATACAGATCATGTTAAATGACAGGAAATCCATGAAACACCTATTGTGAAACAGTCAGGATTTTTGAAACTAGAACAATTATACATTGTTTTTTGTTGCATGAAACGAATGTTTATTACTATTCCTTCATCTTATTAATCAATAAATATTTATTAAGCTCCTACTATGTGCCAAAAACTTTGATGGGAAATAATTTAATAATTAAGTTTGCCAAACTAAACTTGCACATACACAGTTAATGACCTCTGAGTGCATTTATTATTATTATAATTTTAAAAATATATGAATTTGAATGTTTTAAAATAATATGAACAGTGTAGGTCTCTTCCCAGTGAGGAAAATTCCACTACTATAAATTGGAAAATTACATGCATTTTATAGTCTTAGAGAAATGTATAAGGTAGAAGAACTGAGCAGTTAAGTTAATTACTTATGGTCATATACATAATACATGTCACAATTGTATCTTGAACTTACGTTTTTCTGATAATGGGGACAATTCATTATCTAACATGTGATATCATTATCTAACATGTGATACTGCTTCTCATGTATATTAACTCATGTATATTAACTCTCATGTATATGTATTGCAGTTCATTCAGTCATATCTGACTCTTCATGACTCCATGGACAGTATCATGCCAGTAAATTCTCTCTCCCTCTCCTTGTTGACCTTGAAAGACCCATAAAATATTTCCCCAGGAAAAAGTCCTGGAACAGTGGGAGCAGCAGAAGGGCTAAAAAGTCTGTTAGCATATGAGGTTAGGAAAATTGCTAAGGAAGGTCCCTGTTGCTGTGGCTGAAGGGGATTAGTGCAGGACCAGAGCTGTCCTAGACAGCCCCACCTCAGCAAACCAGGAGGAGATCCTAAGCCCCAGTGGGGTGGAGTGCCAACCACCAACACTAGTACCCCACATGGGCCTCAGCACCACAGGGGAACTGGGAAGACACTAGCTTAGATGGGATCACCAATCACTGAGCTTGTCTGTGCTCTAGCTCAGCAGAGGAGATGTGCCGTAACAAGACCACCCCTCCACTACACTGAATGCAGCTAACTCCAAGGCAACTCTGGTGAAAAACAGAAAGACGTCACCTGGCCACTGCTTTCTCACACCAGCCAGCTCAATGGCACATAAGCTGCAGCACTTTAGCTTCTAGTTTAAAGAACCAGAGGTCATAACACACAAAGTCTCAAGTTCAAGGCACAAGAACTGTGGAACAGAGCCCCTTGTGGCCCAGAAGCAGAAATCTATTTTAAAAATTAGGAAAAGGGTGATCATCATGAGTAAGAAGCAAAGCAGAAAAGAAAAGACCATAGAATCTTTCTATGGGGGACAAAGACCAAAACATGAATATCAAAGAGGTGAACATTGAGACTATACTCCTATCTGAAACTTCAGTAGGGAATATGAACAGGTCACAAGACCAAAGAGAATTCTTGGAAGAGCTGAAGAAGGATTTTAAAAGCCAAATCAGAGAAATAGAAGAAAAACTGACCAATGATTTTAAAAATATAAAATAAAAATATGAAAAAAGAAATCACAGAAGAATTTAAAAGGAAAATTGGACAAATAGAAAAAGAAGTACAAAAACTGACTGGAGAAAATAACTCCTTAAAAGCAACAAGTGGACAGATGGAAAAAGAGATGCAAAAGTTAACTGAAGAAAACAATTTGATAAAAATTAGAATTGGGCAAGTAGAAGCTAATGACTCTATGAGACATCAGTCGAACAGAACCTAAAGATTGAAAAGATAGAAGAAAATGCAAAATATCTAAGGGGAAAAACAACCAACCTGGAAAACAGATCCAGGAAAGAAAAATCTAAGAATTATTGGTCCACCAGAAAGCCATGATGAAAAAATCCCCTGGACAATATCTTCCAAGAAATCATCAAGGAAAACTTCTCAGAAGTTCTAGATCCAGAGAGCAAAATAGTCAGGAGTCACCTCCTGAGAGGGATCCCAAACTAAAAACACAAAGGAATATTGTTGTCAAACTCAAGGAATATCAAGTTAAAGAGAAAGTACTGGAGGTAGCCAGAAAGAAACAATTCAAATATCAAGGAGCTACAGTCAGGATCACCCAGGACCTTGCAGCTTCTAAATTAAGAGATTGGAGGGATTGAAATATGATATTCCATAAGGCAAAGGAGCTGGGACTACAAACAAGGATCAATTACCCAACAAAACTGAGCATAATATTCCAGGGAAGGAGATGGACGTTCAAGGAAATAAGGGATTTCCAGATTTTCCTGATGAAAAGGCAAGAACTCATTAGAAAATTTGGTCCTCAAACACAGGTCTCAAGAAAGACATAAAAAGGTAAACAGCAGAAAAAAAGCTTGTTATTCAATATAACCTGTTTATATCCCTATAAGGGAAGATGATACTTGCTAATCTTGAGAAATGTATATTTATCATGATATATAAAAGTGATATACATAGAAAGAGGTAGTGGGTATACAGTAAATGATGTGACAAAAATGTGATTTAAGTGTGCGAAAGGATTTTAACAGGATATGTGAAAATGTGGAGGCAGAAAATGGTAAATTTCATCACAGGAAGAGGCATAAAAATATATTATAGTAGAGGGAAAGAGGGGAGGTAGATGAACATTGTTTGAGATTTACTCTCATCTGATTAGGTTCAAGGAGGGAACAACAAATTCAGTTAAGTATAGAAATCTAACTAGTTTTATAGGCAGTAGGAGTGGAAGGGGGAAAATATCTATGTTCCTTGGGCAGACCATTCTTATTCTGAAGGAAAATTTTGTGAAACTCTCTAACGTTTAACACTGTTTATCATGAACTCACTGTTTCCCTGCTAGACTATCACTAACATTGCCATGAACCTAGACAACCAATATATAATGTAACAGTGCGCCTTAGGGAAAATGTTTTATTGAATTGGGGAAGACACATCATTTCTCTCATAATCGCATACCTGATCTTGATGTTAAATATTTCAGTATGTGGTTAAAACACTTTTTGATCACAGTGTTGGAAAATCAAATGATCTGTGTTTCAGTTACTGGTCAAAAGGAAAAAAGATTGTTTCTATTCTTTACATTATTTTAGTAATTCAGAATTGATTGCATTCAAAAGAAGAGATAGGTGGCAAATGTGTAACTAGACTAGTGGCTATTTCTTGAATTCTTTGGGGAAATGTGATCTCTTGCTGTTAGCAGAATTGCACACCCTGAATAAGAGACTGGGTTCACAAGCTTATGATCTATACCTTTAGCAGTCTGATTTTCCTGGGCTGGCAATATGGTATTTAAAAACCATTTTGAAAATGTAAAATAAGATATGTGATCATGTTTCATTTTTCATGGCCTTTTACTTTTCAGAAACAGTTTGAGACTTTTTTCAAATACCATAAATATGGCTAGATATACCTTTTTTTCAAATACCTTAGAAGATATTCACTATTTAAAACTACAGACTGCTAAGTAACTGTTTTCACTGGTAAGCTGTAACTTTAAAAGTGTGTGTGTGTGCGGGGAAGTATTGCCTTTAGATTTCAGTTGGCATTTCTGAAACAAATATCTGAATTATAAAATCATATATCCTGAGGGGTAGTATTCCCATTAATAATTTTTTTAGTAAATAGTAAATGTTTGGAAAATTGAATATTGCATTACTTAAATTACAAGTTATGTATCTACATACTTAAACATAAATACATGCACAGATATATACATGTACATATACATATATGTATATATTACATACATATATAAAAGGTGATATAGGCATGTATTTATATGCACACTTATACATGCAAAGCTACACACATATGTATATATATGCCCTTTGAAAGAAGGGTTTTGTCTGGCTAGAGTGATTGATTTTTTGCATGCTAAGAAATATTAGACATATGAAATCATCTTGCCAAAATCTTATGGTGGAAAGAAGATGAATGATATCATACATAAATCTAAAGGAAGTGATAATGAGGGTATAAGGAAAGCAATATTGGATATGTCATCAGAAGTTCTGATTTCTTAAAATTAACTTCATCATCATTTACCACATATGTTTAAATGTATAGAATGTATGTATGCATGTATATATGTATCTGCATATGGAAGCATGCTTGCATGTGTGTATATATAATTCTACATATGCTTCTATGTGTGTATGTTCTGCTATCCCAACTTGTTCTCATACTCATTGAACCCACAAACTGTGCCTGTTATTCTCTATGGGTCACCCTATGCCTTGCTATTTTAGTTAAACTATTGTAGTTCACAGTCCCCTACCAATACATTTTCCATTATCATTCAACCAGTTGACTTAATTAGCTTTTATTAAAGGTAGAGATTGAAAAAGGACCTAAAGAGTTAGGCTACAAGACTAGAATCCATCTACCATTCTAAGGATACTTGAATAAATCACCTTATTTCCATGTCATTTATTTAACAGAAAGAAAAAAGTACTTCTGCCTAAGTGATGGAAAATTCAATACTTACTAATTATTTGGGAATTATGTCTCCATTCCCATGGATCACTACATTTGTTAAAACATTAAATTTAGAAAAGGAAAGATAAAAATTCATTTCATAATTCATTCAGGCTTACTTTATCTAGTTAGTTTTCCCTTATAAGCAGTATAATACAATTTTTCTCCTACATATAATGGCATGGCTCCATAAGCACACACACACGTGTGTGTGTATTTGCTTTTCACATTGAGAGATACAAAAGAAAATGACATATCCTGAAGAGATGCTAGATTGAAAAGCTTGATTATCAGTCATAGTCACTTGTTTCTTGACGTACTAATACCTATCAATGAGTATTAGAAAATATAAATTATAGCACATCTAGCATGATTCAAGGAAAATGATGCTCTAGGCTTTTGTAAGGGTAATTTGAATTGGAAAGCCTTTCCTATTCATTAATATGCCCATTAAATCACCTGGAAGCCTAAGGCCCATGTGGTGAGAGGAGATTGCTGAACAGATAGAGTAGGAAAGGTAGAGTAGAACTTGGAGGAAGTGAGTAAGCACAGTCAGGGCAGAGGGGAAGGATGCAGAGACTCATGGCAAGCAAGGCTCAGGCTCATGAGTGTTTGCTTGTGAGAAGGCCCTGGCTGAGGGGGAGGAGGTTTGGGAATGGCTTTCCTCCTGCAATGATCATGTTAATTAACTTCTTGGTCACTATGACATGAGGGATTTTGCCTTCTGGTTCTGGGATTTGGCTTTCTCATGTTTAAATAAATGTTTTTAAACTATCTTTTATTCTGCAATTGAGAAATATGCTAGCATACTCACAGTCACCACCAGTCTTGTGAATATTGCCTTGGTGTTACAACTTTACATTTAAAGAGTAGACTATGTCTGTTTATTATTATTTATGTAAATGTTTTCAAGGAAAATTATTCTCCAGGATTAGATAAAAAATCTTCCTAAACACTAAATACTCCCTGAAATAAGAAAATTATCTTATATGTACATTTATATATACATATGTATATATGTTTGTGTGTCTGTATACATGCTATTCTGAGGACCCAGGAGATCAATAGATAATATTCTTTTTCAAACTATCTTGGAATGTTTCTGATCCCCTCGCAATATACAGGCTGTATCACTCCTGAGTTGATGACACTCTGTCACTGAGAGTGTCTGCAGGTGATTCTCTAGGACTAGCACTTGTAGAAGAGAAGCCAAAAAAAATACTTATAATAGAAGTTCCCTCATCAGGAGGGAGGTCTTTATAAATATGAATAAAAATCTCATAGGAATTACAATTAATAGCAATATCTTGCATTAAAATATTATTTTACCATTGTTTAATCAGTTAATTAGCGAACCAATGTTTCACTGTTGTTTTTTAGAAATCGTCACACCTCTAGGTAGTTCAATATTGGCCAATAATAGCACAATAAAAACTAATTTAGAACATATTGCCTTAGAAATATAAAATTGCGTTTTTCTAAATCACTGCTTACAAAATTGTATTTTCTAATTAAGTCCTATGGAGTGTGTATATTAGCTCGTATTACTGATGGGGCAACACCATGGTAATTCTTAGATTAAAAAAAACACAATAAATTCAAATCTTTCATCCTCAATGATTTTTAATTGCTGGCTCAAAACTGTAAATTAAAATGTGTGATAAAATGGTGATGTGTTGCACTTTCTACTCATTACATTCAATAAGTATTTACAGAACATGTGCTCTAACCAATGAATGCAGCCAGGTTCTATGTATAGAAAGGCAAAAACATAATTATTCATTTTTTCAAGAAACTTCATCACATAGAAATGACAAACACTTATATGATCTGGAAAATTATACATTAACAGAGTACATATACATTAACAGCTCCAATTATATTGACTTATCTGTGATCCCTCAAAGGGATTGTTGTCAATCTTTCCTTTTCTAGCATTTAAATAAGGATCAAATCAAATCAGAAACACCATCAACACCACCCCCCAATACATCTCAATATCACACCATTTTCTAGTTGTTTGCAATTTGTTATAACCTTAAGAAGACCTTGATTTGTTTCCCAGAAATTAATGTGTAATTTTGGCAAGCAAGAGAACCCCTGGTGAGACTTTGGGAAAGGCATAATGGCACCTTTGCTGACACCTAAAATAAAAAAAAAAAAAAACAACTCATAAAAATTAGGAATGGATAAGACTAAGTTGAGGAAGACTGTCAAAAGCACTCATTTCATATTTTTGTACATTCACCTCTCAAATTTTATATATTCACAAAGGGCTGGATATTATAGCAATATCAAAATCATTTCATGTCCTGAATGAAAATTGTATCCCAGAGTTATCTGGAGAATGGGGACAGGGAGAGGGGGAGGGAGAGAAGTAAGATTTTAGTACTGGTGTTTTATGATTGCTTTCTCTAAATTAGGTCACTCAAAAATACAGCAATATGTAAATTGATTTCAACCTAGTTCAATCTCACAAGAATTTATTAAAAATATACTAGAAACAAGACACTACAGTAGGTACTAGAATTTTAAAATAAAATATCCTCTGCCTTCAACAAGTTTACATTGTCTTAAGGAGTTATAATACAGCACAGATAAGAATGCACATGAAAATTTGAGGAAGAGGAAGTAGAGCAAAATGGAAACAAAAAAAATCACGTTATGAAGTTAATATATATTTAAACTTCAATCTATACAACTCAAAAATATTTATAAGAATACTTAGACATTAGTTTTAATCTAAAGCTTATAGACTAGCAACTCTAAAGGATCAGAAGACTTCTTTTGGATAAATATCCGAATAATAAGTATATGCAGCATGATCTGTCTTGCGTCTAACGGTATTTATTCATCAGCAATGAAGGGAAATTGAAATTCCACTTTATATTATTATAGATTTAAATCTGATAGGGGCTTTCTCCAATTTTACTTATCCTGGAAAAGATCTCACTAATTCCATTTTGCAGATGAGAAAATGGAGTCTGGAAACAGGAAAATGACTTGTCCAAGGTCACAATGAGAATAAAAAACAAAATGATGATTTGAGCCCAAAATCTCTAGATCATGGAACTTTTACTGAACCAAAATCTGAATGATGTTCTAGTCAATTATATTCTTCCTCAGAAAATATTATTAAAACCATTTCAAATTATCTTCTGATAGAATTTTAAAATAAAATAGGTAAATTACAAGAAGAGAGCACCAAAAATTCTTAAATGTCCACCTCTCTAAACCATTTCTTGAAGAGTATTAAGAATATTTAGGTTACTAAGGCAAAATAGTGTCAAGGTGCTCACTTCTATGAATATATTATTCATAGTGCATTTTGTGATGCAAATTGGAGTTTTAAGGTCCCAACACTGAGATCTTTGTGACAACTCTGCATTTATCTATATCCACTTGATATCAAAGATGACAGAGATGACAATTTCATTGTCATGCCCTATATTTAATAGAAAATTTACTGTGACACTCAAAGCAAAACATTAAATGCCTTTTTCAACAGTATACTTGTCTCAACAATAGAATTTTAATACTTTATCTCACATTCCATCTCAAGGAGTATGATGAAAACAAATGTGAGATGCATCTTAGATGAAAATAGTAAATAAATTCTGAGGGAAGGACGTGACTTCTTTAGAAAATCTCTGAAGAAAAATAGTCATAGCATCTTTCATGCAGCTTCTTAGAGATTCTAAGCTAATTCACTACAGAAATTCCATAGCTAACTAATCATAAAACATGCATTGCTTACCTACCTCTTACATATCTGAGGTTTAATGGGAATTGCATATCAAAGGTTATCAAAGTCACACTTTTTCTGAAGCTGGATTGAATCCCATATAACAGGAGATGGCAGTGTTCATTGATTGATTCCTACCAAGGGACATTATTTTTGCCAGGTTATCATTATTTCACTTGTACATATCAAGAGTTCTATGTTGAAAGGCTATACAAAGAGCAATTCAAAGAGGCTAGTAGAGCACTTACCACAAAGTCATTAGACCAATCTAATTGAAGAGTTGCAGTGCTAATTATTGTTAAATAATATTTTATTTTTTTCCCTATTACAAGTCCACAAAATTTTTAGCCTTTCTTTTTACAAGATTTTGAGTTCCAAAGTTTTCTCCTTCCTTTGCTCGAGTCTTCCTAAAATGGTAGGCTATTTGATACATATTATACTATGTGCTATGATATAAAACATTCCTATGTTACTCACTGTTGTGAAAGAAACAGATCAAAAGAAAAACAAAACGTAAAAAAGAATAGAGTGAAAAAAGTATGCTTCAATTTGTATTCAGAGTTCATAAGTTCTTTATCTGGATGTGGATAATATTTTCTTTCAAGAGTCTTTTGTACTTGTTTTGGATCATTGAATTGCTTGGAACAGCTGAGTTATTCATAGCCGATCATCACACAGGGTTGCAGATACTATGTACAATATTTTCCTGGTTCTGCTCATTTCATGTTGCATCAAATTTTACAAGTCTTTCCAGCTTTTTTTTTCCTGAAATCTACCTGTTTCTTGTTGCCCTGTAGTATTCCATTACATTTATATACTATGACTTGTTCAGCCATTCTCCAATTGATGGGCATGCCTTCGGTTTCCAATAATTTTCCACAATGAAAAGGATTGCTACTCTTCACTATGGAAGCTTGAACTCTTTCTAATTCACTGAATGACCAATTTATCCCCTTGAAATATTACACTTAATTTCATTGACTATGCTACACTTGGTTGTAATACTAGCTCTTGTGCCTCCAGGAATATTATTTTGCATAGCCTCTGATCCTTGAACGTTGAAGCTGTTAAGTCATTTGCAAACCTGATTGGGGTTCTCCAATATTTTAATTGTTTCTTTTTGACTACTTGAATATTTTTCTTTTGACCTGCTATTCATGAAATTTGACTATGTTCCTTGGAGTTTTTATTTGGAGATGTCTTTCCTGCAGTGATTAGTGAATTTTTTCTACACCTATTTGGCCCTCTGGTTCCAGAATATCCGGGTATTTTTCTGAAAGATGCTGTCCATCTCTCTCTCTCTCTCTCTCTCTCTCTCTCTCTCTCTCTCTCTCTCTCTCTCTCTCTCTCTGATCATGACTTTCAGGCAGTCCAAAAATTCTTAAATTAGCTCTCCTGGATCTATGTTTTAGGTCAATTGTTTTCTAATGAGGTATTTTAAATTTTCTTCTATTTTTTCATTCTTTTGATTTTGTTTGACTTATTCTTTATGTTTCATAGAGTCATTAGCTTCCACCTACTCAATTCTAACTGTTAAGAAGTTGTTTTCTGCAGTTAGCTTTTGTACTTCCTTTTCCACTTGGCCAACTGTACCTTTTAAGGAGTTGTTTTCTTTTTCCAAGGTTTTGACTCTTTTTTCATTATTCTCTTCTATCACTCTCTCTTCTCTTCCCTTTTTTCTTCTACCTCTCTTATGTGATTTTTAAGATCCTTTTTGAGTTCTTCCATGAGTTATTTCTGGGCTTGAGAACACTTCCCATTTTTGTTTGAGGTTTTGCCCATAGGTATTTTGACATTGTTGTCTTCTGAGTTTGTGTCTTGATCTTCACTGTTATTATAACTTTCTATGAACACATTCATTCTCTCTTTTTTAAAAGTGGTTTTTGTTCATCTTTTTTGTTTGCTTTTTTCTTTTAAATTTGAGCTCTACTCCTGGAGGAAGGGGTATCTCGGGCCTCTTGTGCCATTCTTATGCCAGCTGTTGCAGACATTGGTTATTTAAGTGGTAGTGTAATGATGTCACAATGATCCTTTATCATTTACTGTTTCATTCAAAAACTGTGAGGGAAAATATTTAGAAGACAGTTATTCAAAATGGAAAAGTTTCACTGAAAATACCAGAGAAAGATGGCACAACTCTATTGAGTTTCAGATGTAAGAGCCTCCTAGTCTAAAGTGTTAGATTATAGAAAATGCCTAATACTTTTCTGGCCACTCTGAACTTCTGTTGTTTTGGGACAATTAACACAATTAGAAAAACCAAAATAAAACATTTCAAACTGTTTAAAACTGTCCCATCATGCCCTCATTCTTCCCAAATGATTAGGTTATAAATACCCATGTGTACATTTAACCAAAATCTAATTTAAGAAGTTTTCATGAGGCCTCTATTAGAAAAGTTATAAGTATGAAAAGACACATACACATACATGACAAAGATGATAAAGAGATATAGCTCCTTTCCTTTAGGAGGTTTCTATCACTGTCTGTCTATGGACCTCTCTCATACACAAATATATTCACTCAGTTTCAGTCTCTGTGTGTCTCTATAATCATAATACACTCAGAGACACACTTTTGTCCCCTTTACTTCTAATGATTTTATGCCTGTATTTGATACTAGCCTGATGATAGTTCCTATACCATCCCCATCTCCCAGGAAGTTAGATAACGAACTTTTCTACCTCTGGTTTGATTTAATATGAAAAATTTAAAGCTTTATTGCATTAAGTCTTTATAGTGTTCATTATTTGTGGAGGGTAGCACCAATCCTTTTAATTAATATAATAGGTGTGCACATATGTGTGTGTATGTGTGTGTGTGCATGTAGTTGTGTTATATACATGACTTTAAAGAACGGCTGATACATTTATTTTACTAATGCATGAAGAAGAGATGTATCACAGTTTGAGCAGGCATGGAAGGGTAGCAGAGACAAGGTCAGGAACAGTTCAAGTTTACTGAAACTTGGTATACATAAATGTGAGTAAGGGGCAAAAGCTAAAGAAAAAATAAGTTGGAACAGTTCACAGAATTTGGAAACAGTATAATCTTTTTTCCTATAAATCAATCTGTATAATGTGTATTTTCCTTTCCCAATCTGTCATTTTAACTTATCCTACATATTATAAAGAATCTTTGAGTATTTTCTCTTTTTTTAGTTAAATTTATTTATTTAACTTTTTACATTCATTTTCACAAAATTTTGGGTTCCAAATTTTCTCCCCATTTGTCCTCTCCCCCAACCCCAATTTGCTGAGCATTCTAATTTCCCCTATCACCAATCTGCCGTCTCTTCTATCATCCTTCCCTTCCCTTGTCCCCACCTTCTCTTTTGGCCCGTAGGGCCAGATAACATTCTGTTCCCCATTACCTGTATTTCTTATTTCCTAATAGCAAGAACAATACTTGACAGTTATTCCTAAAGCTTTGAGTTCCAACTTCTTCCCATCCCTCCCTCCTCACCCATGCCCTTTGGGAAGGCAGGCAATTCAATATAGGCCCTATGTGTGTAGTTTTGCAAATGACTTCGACAATAGTCGTGTTGTGCAAGACTAACTATATGTCCCTCCATCTTATCCTGCCCCACCCATGGCTTCTCTTCTCTCTTTTGATCCTGTCCCTCCCCAGGAGTGTTGATTTCAAATTGCTCCCTCCTCCCATTGCCCTCCTTTCCATCATCCCCCCTACCCTGCTTATCCCCTTCTCCAACACTTTCCTGTATTGTAAGAAAGGTTTTCATACCAAAATGAGTGTGCATTTTACTCCTTTCTTTAGTCGAATGTGATGACAGTAAAAATCTTGTTTTTCTCTCAGCTCCTCTCTTTTTCCCTCCACTAAAAAGTGTCCTGCCTACTTCTTCTATGAGAGAAAATTTGCCCCATTCCATTTCTCCCTCTCTCCTCCCAATACATTTCTCTCTCACGGCTTAACTTCATTTTTTTTAAAGTATGATCCCATTCTATTCAATTCACTCTGTGCTCTCTGTGTGTTCGTGCACATGTGTGTGTGTGTGTGTGTGTGTGTGGTGTAATCCCACCAACTACCCAAATACTGACAACTTTCAAGAGTTACAAATATTGTCTTTCATGTAGGAATGTAAACAGTTCAACTTTAGGAAGTCCCTTATGATTTCTCTTTGCTGTTTACCTTTTCATGCTTCTACTCATTCTTGTGTTTGAAAGTCAAATTTTCTTTTCAGCTCTGGTCTTTTCATCAAGAATACTTGAAAGTCCTCTATCTCATTGAAAGACCATATTTTCCCCTGAAGTATTATACTCAGTTTTGCTGGGTAGGTGATTCTTGGTTTGAGTCTTAGTTCCTTTGACTTCTGGAATATCATATTCCACACCCTTCTATCCCTTAATGTAGAAGCTGCTAGATCTTGTGTTATCATGATTTTATTTTCACAATACTTGTATTGTTTCTTTCTAGCTGCTTGCAATATTTTCTCCTTGACCAGGGAATTCTGGAATGTGGCCAAAATGTTCCTAGGAATTTCTGTTTTTGGATCCCTTTCAGGTGGTGATCGGTGGATTCCTTGAATATTTATTTTGCCCTCTGGTTCTAGAATATCAGGGCAGTTTTCCTTGATGATTTCATGAAAGATGATGTCTAGGCTCTTTATTTGATCATGGTTTTCAAGTGGTCCCATAATTTTTAAATTGTCTCTCCTGGATCTATTTTCCAGGTCAGTTGTTTTTTCCAATGAGATATTTCACATTATGTTCCATTTTTTCATTCTTTTGGTTTTGTTTTGTACTTGGTTTCTCATAAAATCATTAGCCTCCATCTCTTCCATTCTAATTTTGAAAGAACTATTTTCTTCAGTGAGCTTTTCAACCTCCTTTTCCATTTGGCTAATTCTGCTTTTTAAAACATTCTTCTCCTCATTGGCTTTTTGAACCTCTTTTCCCCAATTGAGTTAGCCTATTTTTAAAGGTGTTGCTTTCTTCAGCATTTTTAGGGTCTCCTTTAGCAAGGTGTTGAGCTACTTTTCATACTTTTCTTGCATCTCTTTCATTTCTCTTCCCAGTTTTTCTTCCACTTTCCTCACTTGACTTTCAAAATCTTTTTTGAGCTCTTCCATGGCCTGAGTCCATTGAATATTTATTTTGGATTTTTGGGATACGGAAGCCTTGACTTCTATGGCTTTCCCTGATGGTAAGCATTGTTCTTCCTCATCAGAAAGGATAGGAGGAGATATCTGTTTACCAAGAAAGTAACCTTCTATACTCTTATTTTTTTTCTCTTTTCTGAGCATTTTCTCAGCCACTTACTTGACTTCTGAGATTCCTCTCCACCTCTGCCTTCCCTCCAGATCTTCCCAGCTAGTGCTTGGGGTCTGAGATTCAAATGCTGCTTCCCAGCATCAGGGCTTTCAGCAGGGGCCGGGCTGCTACTCAGTGTGAGACCAAGGCCAGATGCTCAGGTAGAGGCAGGGCTGCTATTCATTGTGAGATTAAGTTCAGCTGCTCAGGTCGGGGAAGTGCAGCCACACAGGGCTCAAGTCCCTTAGGGGGTTTATGTGGAGACCTTCAATAATGGATCTGAGCTCCTGTCTGCTTTAGAAGCCCCTGTCTGCTGCTGCCTCCACTGCTGCCTCCCGAGGGGGCCTGAGTTATGGGGACACCCTGCTCCCCATTCGGCCGGCCCAAAAGGCTCGCTCACTGACCTTTAGCATCTGTGGGTGGAGGTACCTGCATGGCCACTGGAGATTCCTTCCCTGAAGCCTGCTCGGATCTGCTCCTCTCGCTGCCACATGACCAAGGCAAGACTGGGCTCCACTCCAGGTCCAGTTCATGAGGGACCTTTGGTGTTGGTTTTTCAAGTCTCTCTGGAACAGAAATATCCTCCCCCAAGTTCTGTGGCTTCCTCTGCTCCAGAATTTGTTGGGAGTTCTTCTTTACAGGTGTTTTATGGGCTGTGGGTTAGGAGCTAGCATATGTGAATCTTTCTATTCCACCATCTTTACTCCTTCCCCTGTCCTGTCCTTTGAGTATTTTCAACAGGATAATGCAATCCTCAGACATTTATATTAACTATTATTTGGTAGATAGGTGAAGAATGGAATAAAGAGGTTAAACACGAAAATCGGGGCTACCAGTAAGAAGGTCATTCTGGTAGTACAAATGAGAAGTGATGATGAAAGCAATTCCAGAATACTGAGAGTGCATAGGAAAAAGATTGGAATGAAAAGTATTGTGGTGATAGAATGGACAAGAACTTGATAATTGATTAAATGTGAAGAATAGGAGAAATGGAAGTTTCATCTGAATGGGAATGAAGTTGGTGATTTGAAGACAAGGGGAAGAAAAAAATTTAAGAATAAAGATTTAAACAGATGTTGTGGAGCATGTGATAGGGAGGAAAGATGAGATGAATAAATAATTTCTGAGCAGTAGTGAAAGATCTGCTGTGGTTGGGAATATTAAATTTATTGAACCTAGTCAACATGAGTTTGTAGCTTCCTTCAGCAACCTATAAAATTTTGTAAATATGAATTAAAAAAATAACAGGAATCATTGCCCACAATAATCTTGAAACATTAAATATATCAGAAAGATAGGAATGGATAAGAGTAAAGTAAAGATTTATATAATGGTCTATTTCTGCTACTTTTGACTATCTAATACTTAGAAGAAGAAAGAGAAGAAGTATAATTTCCAGTGAATCATTATCTCTTTCTGATGCAATTCTCTCCCTTTTTCATTCTTTCCTTCATGTACCAGACAGATGGTCACTCTAATGCACAGATCTAATCACTTTTCTCCTCTGTTTAACCTTCCTTACCCCTCATTATCCTACTTAATGTTACTACCTATGAAACAGGCATTCAGGACCTTATTCTCTTTACTTACTACATTCTTGTACTTATCCATTTACACAGTGTTTCAGTTAGAATGGTCTACTTTTTCATCCTTTTATTTTACATTTGATCTGTGAACAACTTCATGCCTTTGCACAGGCTTAATCTCTTCTTTGAACATTTCCTCTGTGTCTTCACCTATAAATCCTTACCTTATTTCAAGGATCACCTCAAGTGCCACTTTCTGCATGAGGGTAGACATGAGTCTCCTGATAGCTAGCCCCCTCATTACAAGAAATTTCTCTCTCTCTCTCTCTGTCTGTCTCTCTGTCTCTGTCTCTGTCTCTCTCTCTCTCTCTCTCTCTCTCTGTCTCGCTCTCTCTCTCCCTCCCTCCATTTTACTGATATAATAAGTGAAGTGCCTAGTAAATTGCAAAGTAGTATATACTAATGAACTGTTCTATAATTTAAGGCTCAGGTTTCATTTAAACACAACAGCATAAGTGAGACAGGTAAGGAAGATTATTGGCAGGTAAGGAAGATTAATATTGCTTCCTCTGAAGTATTTTTTGGAATTTTTCCCTTCTTACTTAGACTAGATTGCCACTAAGATCCCTTCCAGCTCCATACCTAAGATTCCATTCTTCCATAAATACACTCACAAATAATTAATCTCCCAGGATTATGGCCTAATTGAAGAAGCTGATTAAATTCAATCTTAGCATGTAATTGAGAATAGTTCTTTTTTTATAGGTCTCTTATTCTTTACTTATTTCCAAGAGAGTGTACCAATTTAGTAGTACAATCTATTCCTAATTGTTGTCACTCCAAAAGTGATAAGGAATTGAATTGATATTTTTGAAGAGTAGAGAGTGAGCAAGGTCATTGCAAAAGGAAGCCACATATTATGTCCACTGACAGAAGTCAATAACTAATAGTTACTAGGTAGAGCCTAGATGGTGGAGAAAAGTCAGGGAGGTACATGAGTCTTCTCCACTTTCCCTCAAAAACAAGGTCACAGCGGGGTGGAGACAAGAAGGTAGAGTAGAAAGACTCACACATGCTAGCTCCAAAACCACAGCCCATATATTTCCTGCAAGCAGAACTCACCACGAATTCTGGAGCACTGCAAGGCGTGCAGAAACACAGTGGAAAAGATTGCCATTCCAGAGAGCACTGGAGAGCCGACCCCAAAGGTCCGTGGCACCCCAGAAGGTGGAGCCCACCCTTGAGCTGCCCTGGCCAGGCGGCCCCAGAGGAAGAGATCCGAGCAGGCTTCAGGGACAGAATCTCTGGAAGCCGGGAAGGTCCCTCCACCCATAGATGCTACAGGCGAGTGAGAGAGATGTCTAGGCTAGCCGAGAGGGGAGCAGGGTGTCTCCACGGCTTGGGGCCCCTCGGGAGGAAGTGGCAGAGGCAGCAGCAGAGGCATTGGTAGCAGCCTGGGACTCCCTGAGGAGGGAGAAGCTCCCGTTACTAAAGGTCTTTGCATATACGACATGAGGGAACTGAGCCTAGGAGACGGCCCGGCCCCACCCACCCCATTACTAAAGGTCTCTGCATAAAGCCCCTGAGGGAACGGAGCCTGGGAGGCGGCCCTGCCCCCATCCAAGCACCAGAACTTAAGCTCACATTGAATAGCAGCTGCACCTGCCACGGAAAACCCATTTGAATCTCAGACCCCAAGCACTAGCTGGGCAGATCTAGGCAGGGGTGGACAGGAATCTCAGAAGTCAAGTAACTGGCTGGGAAAATGCCCAGAAAAGGGAAGAAAAGTAAGACTATAGAAAGCTACTTTAATGGGGTACAGATGTTCCCGCCTTTCAATTCTGATGATGAGGAAATATTCTTACCATCAGGGAAAGACGTGGATGTCGGGGCCTCTGTATCCCAGACATCCCAGGTGGATGTCCGGTGGGCCCAGGCCTTGGAAGAGCTCAAAAAGGATTTTGAAAATCAAGTTAGACAGGTGGAGGAAAAACTGGGAAGAGAAATGAGAGAGATGGAAGAAAAGCATGAAAAACAGGTCAATACCTTGGTAAAGGAGACCCAAAAAAATGCTCAAGAAAATAGCACCTTGAAAAATAGGCTCACTCAATTGGCAAAAGAAGTTCAAAAAGCCAATGAGGAGAAGAATGCTTTCAAAAGCAGAATTAGCCAAATGGAAAAAGAGGTTCAAAAGCTCACTGAACAGGATAGTTCTCTCAAGATTAGAATGGAACAGATGGAGTCCAATGACTTTCTGAGAAACCAGGAAATCACCAAACAAAACCAAAAGAATGAAAAAATGGAAGAGAATGTGAAATATATCATGGGAAAAACAACTGACCTGGAAAATAGATCCAGGAGAGACAATTTAAAAATTATGGGACTACCTGAAAGTCATGATCAAAAAAAAAAAAAGAGCCTACATATCATCTTCCACAAAATTATAGAGGAAAACTGCCCTGATATTCTACAACCAGAGGGCAAAATAAGTATTGAAAGAATCCATCGATCACCACCTGAAAGAGATCCAAAAAGAGAAACTCCTAGGAACATTGTGGCCAAATTCCAGAATTCCCAGGTCAAGGAGAAAATATTGCAAGTAGCTAGAAGGAAACAATACAAGTATTGTGGAAATACAATCATGATAACACAAGATATATCAGCTTCTACGTTAAGGGATAGAAGGGTGTGGAATATGATATTCCAGAAGTCAAATGGACTAGGACTCAAACCAAGAATCACCTACCCAGCAAGACTGAGCATAATACTTCAGGGGAAAATATGGTCTTTCAATGAAACAGAGGACTTTCAAGCAATCTTCATGAAAAGACCAGAGCTGAAAAGAAAATTTGACTTTCAAACAGAAGAATGAGTAGAAGCATGAAAAAGTAAACAGCAAAGAGAAGTCATAAGGGACTTACCAAAAGTGAACAGTTTACATTCCTACATGAAAGACAATATTTGTACCTCTGAAAATTTTTCAGTATCTGGGTAGTTGGTGGGATTATACACACACACATACACACACACACACATATACATGTGTGCATGCACACACACATATACACATGCACCCACATACAGAGACAGAGAGCCGAGAGTGAATTGAATAGGATGGGACCATATCTTAAAAGAAATTAAGGTAAATGGTGAGAGAGAAATGTAGGGGGAGGAAAGAGGTTGAAAGGGAATGGGGTAAATTATATGTCATTCAAGAGGCAATCAGGAGACTTTTTAGTGGAGGGAAAAAGAGGAGAGCTGAGAAAAAAAAAAGAAGTTTACCCTCATCACATTCGACTAAACAAGAAATAAAATGCACACTCATTTTGCTATGAAAACCTATCTTATAATACAGGAAAGTGGGGGAGAAGGAGATAACCAAGGGGGGGGATGATGGTAGGGAGGGCAATGGGAGGAGGGAGCAATTTGAATACAGTTAATGGAGAATAGAAAGTCATTTGGGCCTACAGGACAAAAGAGAAGATGGGGACAAGAGAAGGGAGGGATGATAGAAAGCGGGCAGATTGGTGATAGGGAAAATTAGATTGCTTGGTGTATTGGGGTGGGGGCAGGGGATAAAAGTGGAGAAAATTTGGAACCCGAAATTTTGTAAAAATTAATGTAAAAAGTTAAATAAAAAAAATAACAAGGTTACATTAATCCTTTAAAGAGATTTTGAGGAGACTAAAACACATAAAAAGATGAAGTGAAACATTTTTACAGCTTAAGACTACTTAGACTTAAGGAAAAGTCTGTCTCACTTGGGTAAAAGCAGAGTGCAAACCACTGTAGATGGGATCTAAACAAGCCAGCATGAATCTCTTAGCCACAGTACAAATCAGAAACTAAAGCCTTCAGTCCTGGCTCAGCAGGCTAGTAGCACACCAGACCAGTTGTGAGGCCTCTAGACCCAGCATAAAACACAAACTTCCAGCAATGGAAATGCAGCACAACAGGCCTGAGTAGGCCAAGCCACCCCAGCACACTGGGTGAGCTGCTAACACTTTCCTTGTAAAGAAAAGCCAGTGACCAGGCCCCTGGCCATTAGCATAAGAAGCTTGGGGCAGTGTCCTCTGTTCCTAGGAGCAGAGCTCTACTTTTAAAAATGAGCACAAAAATAAAAAGAACCCCAATGATAGAAAGTTATTATAGTAACAGCAAAGCTCAAAACACAAACTCAGAAGAGGATAACAGTGTCAATATGCCTACATGTGATTCCTCAAAGAAGAATATGAACTGGTCTGAAACCCCAAATTTCTCTTGGATAAACTTAAAAAGGATTTAAAGATCAAGTAAGAAATGTAGAAGAAAACTAAGAAAAAATGGGAGGTATGCAGCAGAATTATGAAGAAAAAGAAGAGTTAACAGCTTAGAAAAAGCTTAGACAAAAACTGATTGAAGGAAACAAGTTATTAAAAAATAGAGTTGGCCAAATGGAAATGAATGTACAAAAGCTCAACGAAAAAATAATTCTTTAAAAATTAGAATTGGGCAAGTAGAAGATGATGACTCTATGTAATGGAAATTTAAATGGGAAAATCTTTCCCATTCATTAATAGTCCAATGCAACCTACTTAAATCACACAGAAGACTGAGTCACATGAGCCTAAGTCACAAGGAACAGGAAGGGGTAGAGTAGAAAGAGTGGAACAGGAAGAGGCAGAACTAGATCTGAGCTAAGAGGAAGTAAGTCAGAGAGCAATCAGAGCTAGGAAAGGCAGCCAGCTAATATGAGTGAGAGAGATTGTGTATGATTTGTTTAAGGGAGATGGTTTATGGGGAGTCTAAGAGAGGGAAGACTTGGCGATGGTGCTGCCCTCTGCATTGTTATTGTGTATAAATTTCTTTGTTTCTAAGATGGATTTGGCATTCTGGTGTTTGGATATGGCTTTCTGGTGTTTCAATAAATGTTTTGATTCTATCTTCCATGTAGAGAATCTGTTGTATTTTGCAATTCAAATTGGGCCAGCATATTCATGGCTACCATATTTGCTGGGAATATTGCATTGGTGCTACATTCTATGAAATATCAAGAATCAGTCAAACAAAAAAAATTAAAAATAAGCAAAATATAAAATAAGTCATTGGAAAAACAACTAAACTGGAAAATAAATCCAGAAGAAATCATTAAAAAATATTGGACTACTTGAAACATATTCAAAAAAAGTACCTGGACAGCATTTTTCAAGAAATCATCAAGGAGGTGGTGGAGCCAAGATGGAGGAGTGGAAAGACTCACGTATGCTAGCTCTGAACCCACAGCCCATATATTTCCTGCAAAAAGAACTCCCCCAAAATTCTGGAGCACTGCAAGGTGCGCAAAAACACAGTGGAAGAGATTTCCTTCCAGAGAGCCCTGGAGAGCTGTCCCCAGGGGTCCATCATGCTCCGGACACTGGAGCCCACCCCTGTGCTGCCCTGGCCACATGGCCCCAGATGAGGAGATCTGAGCAGGTTTCAGGGACGAAATCTCTGGTGGCCAGGAAGGTTCCTCCACCCACAGACGCTACAGGTCAGTGAGAGAGAGGTCTAAGCTGACTGCGAGGGGAGCGGGGTGTCTCCGTGACTCGGGCCCCCTCGGGAGGCAGTGGCAGAGGCAGCAGCAGAGGCATTGGCAGCAGCCTGGGACTCCCGGAGCAGCAGGCAGAAGTTCAGGGCCATTACCAAAGGTCTCTGCATAAAACCCCTGAGGGAACTGAGCCTGGGAGATAGCCCTGCCCCCACCCAAGCACCAGAACTTAAGCTCACATTGAATATCAGCCCTGCCTGCTGTGGAAAGCCCATTTGAATCTCAGACCCCAAGCACTAGCTGGGTGGATCTAGGCAGGGGTGGACAGGAATCTCAGAAGTCAAGTAACTGGCTGGGAAAATGCCCAGAAAAGGGAAGAAAAATAAGACTATAGAGAGCTTCTTTGAGCAGGTGCAAATGTTCCCACCTTTCAATTCTGATGACGAGGAAATATTCTTACCATCAGGGAAAGATGTGGAAGTCGGGGCCTCTGTATCCCAGATATCCCAGGTGGATGTCCGGTGGGCTCAGGCCATGGAAGAGCTCAAAAAGGATTTTGAAAATCAAATTAGACAGGTGGAGGAAAAACTGGGAAGAGAAATGAGAGAGATGCAAGAAAAGCATGAAAAATGGGTCAATAACTTGGTAAAGGAGACTCAAAAAAATGCTCAAGAAAATAACACCTTGAAAAACAGGCTAACTCAATTGGCAAAAGAGGTTCAAAAGAAATCATCAAGGAAATGGCTTGATGTCCTAGATGGAAAACACTGATATTCTAGAATCAGAAGGTAAAATAGCTAATGAAAGAATTCAGTGATAACCTCCTTAAAGAGTTCCCAAAAGCAAGCTCCAAGGAATATTGTATCTCTTCCAGAATTACCAGATCAAGGAGAAAATACTGAAAGTAGCCACAAAGAAATAATTAAATCTCAAAGAGTCACAGTCAAGACTCACAGGATTTAGCACTTTAAAGGATTGGAGGGGTTGGAATATGATATTCTGGAAGGCAAAGGAGCTTGGATTACAACAAAGAAGCCACAGTCTTCTCCAGGAAAAGATGGACATTCAGTGAAAGAGGGGGCTTTTGAAGTTTTCTGAAGAAAATACCAGAAAATTCAGTCTTCAACTACAAGACCCAAGAGAAGCATAAAAAGGCAATGATAAAAGTAAAGAAAATAGGTTATTTAATAAGATTAAATTGCTTATATGCCTACATGAGATCATACATGTAACTCTTAAGCACTTTATCTTTATTATTAAGCACTTTATTACTTTATATAAATAAGATTATTTATTATCTTTATTACTATTTATTTATTAGAAGGGATATACTCAGACAGAGAGTATAAGTGGACATTGGTATGATGGTATAAAACAATTAAAGGGTGAATAAAAGTATTGTTCTGGGAGAAGAAGAAAGGGTAAATCAGAGTAGGTTAAATTGCTTCTCACAAAGAGGCACAAAGCACCTATTACATTAAAGGGAAAGAAGGGAATGATTGAGCATTTTTTGAATGTTATTCTCACAGAATTTGACTGAAATAGGGAATAACATGCATACTCTGTTGGTATAGAAATTTATCTTACTCCATAGGGAAGTAGAAGGGGAAAGAGGAAAGAGAAAAGGAAGAGCAGATATGATATAGGGGAAAGCAGAAGCAAAGGCAGAAGTAGGAGAAAAAGAAAGAAAAAAGGAAAAGGGGCTTATAGGTGGGAGATCAGGCTTAGAGAGTTGGTGGTCAGAAGCAAAACTCTCAAGAAAGGACAGTGTAAAGGAGAGTGAAAAGTCTAAAAAGGGGAAAACAGGATAGAGTGAAATACGTTGTTAGTAATCATAATTGTGAATATGAATGGGATGAACTCTCTCAAAAAATGGAGGTGGAAAGCAGAGTGGATTAAAAAACCAGTATCCTACAATATGCTATTTACAAGAAACACATTTGAAGCAGGAGGATACACACAGAGTAAAGGTAAAAAACTGGAACAGAATATATTATGTTTACTGAAGTTAAAAAAAAAAAGCAGGAGTAGTATCCTAATATCATTCAAAGAAAAAAACACAAATAGATTTATTTAAAAGTGATAAAGAAAGAAACTACAGCTTGCTATCAGGTACCATATACAATGAAGCAATATCAAAGCTAAATGTAGATGCACCAAGTGGAAGAGCATACAAACACTTAGAGGAGAAGATAACTGAGTTATAGGATGAAGTAGACAGCAAAACTATACTAGTGGGGGACCTCAATCTTTTTCTCAGAACTAAACAAGTCTAACCACAAAATAAACAAGTAAGAAGTAATGGAGGTGAGTAGAATTTTATATAGTTATTATAGACCTATGAAGAAAGTTGCTTGATAGTAGAAATATACCTTTTTCTCAGGGGTCAATAGCACCTGCATAAAGACTGGCCACGTATTAAGGTTTAAAAACCTCATAATCATATGCAGAAAGGAAAAATACTAAATGCTTACATTTCAGATTATGATGTAATAAAATTAGGTGTAACAGAGAACCTTTGAAAGATAAGTTAAAAACTAAGTGGAAACTAAATAATCTAATCCTAAAGAGTGAGGGGGTCAAACAACAAATCATAGAAACAATGAATAATTGTATCAAAGTGAATCAAAATAATGAGATAACACACTAAAATTTATGGGATTCAAACAAAGCAGATCTTACGGGAAATTTTATATCTCTAAATGCATAAAAAAATAAAATAGAGATTGATGAGATCAATGAATTGGGCATGAAACTAAAAAAAGAAAAAACCTACATAAAGAATGTGACAAATCACCAATTAAATACCAAATTACAAATTCTGAAAATCAAAGGGTGAAATTAATGAAAGCGAAAGTAGGAGAACTATTGAATAAACAAAACTTACAATTAGTTTTATGAAAAGACCCTTAAAATAGATGAATCTTAAAACAGATAAATAAATTTGATTAGTAAGAGAAAGAAGAAAAACAAATTTCCAGTATCAAAAATGAAGAGTGAATTCACTTCAAATAAAAATGAAATTAAAACAATAATTAGGAGCTATTTTACCCAACTGTATGCAATAAATCTGACAATGTAAGTGAGATAGAAGAATATTTGCAAAAATATGAATAGAATAGGAAATAAAACTGTTCAAGAAAAACTCATTTTAGAAAAATAATTTCAACAAGTCATCAAAGAGCTTCTAAGAAAAAAGAAATCTCCCAGGCCAAAAATCTCCCAGGCGAGAAGAATTTCTAGTGAATTCTATTAAATACATAAGCAACAATTAATTTCAATATTATATAAACTATTTGAAAAATAGACAAAGAAAGACTCATACCAAATTCCATTTGACACCAATATAATGCTGATACCTAAATCAGAAAAAGCCAAAACAGAAATTCTAGATTAATTTCACTGACTATTGATATAAAAATTTAAAATAAAAGATCAACAGAGATTACAGCAGTTTATCACCAGAATAATACACTATGACCAGGGGGTATTTATTCCAATAATATAAAGCTGGTTCAATATTAGGAAAATTAGTACCATAATCAATCATATCAATAACTAAACTAATATAAATCATATGATTATCTCTATGAATGCAGAAACAGCTTTTGAAAAAAATATAACATCCATTCATAGAGAGCACAGGGATAGATTTTGTTTTTCTTGTAATGATAAATCGCATTTATCTAAAACCATGACAAAGTATTTTATGTGATGGAGACAAGAAAAAATCATTTCCAATAAGATCAGGAGTGAAACAAAGGTGCTCATTATCACTGCTATTATTCAGTATTATACTAGAAACATTAGCTTTAGCGAAAAGAGAGGAAAACACAATTGACAAAATTAGAATGGACAATGGTGTATCAATACTATTACTCTCTTCAGATGATATGTCTTTATACTTAGAGAATTCTGGAGCGTCAACTAAAAATTACTTGAAGCAATTAACAACTTTAGCATAGTTTCATAATATAAAATAAACCCACATAAATCACCAGTATTTCTATATATTACCAAAAAAGCCCAGCACCAAGAGATATAAAGAGAAATTCCATTTGATATAACTCTAGATAATATGAAATGATGGAAGTCAAGACTAACACAGGGACTATATGAATACAATTACAAAATATTTTTTACACTAAGTCAGATCCATACTGCTAGAAAAAATCAATTACTCATGGGTAGGTCAAGCTAATATAACAAAAATGACAATTTGACCTAAATTTATTTATTAATTCAATGTCATACCAATAGAACTACTGAAAAATTACTTCATGGAGCTAGAGAATATGACAAAACTTATCTGGGAGAACAAAAGGTCAAAATATCCAGGGAACTGATGGGGAAAAAGAAGCCACATATACATGAATATTGTAACAGTAATCATCCTGATACATTCAGAATGACCTACTAGGACAAATTCTTAGATCTTCTTTTCTAAAATAAATGCAATTTTTGAGGAGATCAACAATCCACTTTAATTATATTCAGCAACAGAGAAAATACGAGTGAAATACAGACCAACAGATGGGGCTTCTATCTAACCATAAACAATACAGAGATGAACAGACAGATCCACCTGTCTGGACATTACATACATACATACATAGTTGCCAGAGAGAGAAGCAATAGTATCTGGGTTTTCAAAGTCAGGGGTGGGGGATCCTTAATGATTACCCAGAGTCTTATCTGGCACACTACCCTTCTTCCAAAGAGTAAACTCCAAAGCAAAACTTTGCCTCGGAGAATATATACACTTTTCAGAGCTAGAGGGCATCACGAATCTCATGCCAGTGTTTCATTAGAAATTAACAAAAGGGGCCTTCCTACAAAACAAGCCTCTTCTAATCAAGCTTCCCTTAATAGGCTCCACTTGAGATCTACTGATGGGCAGGAGAAAATCTTTAACTCTCATTAAAATTACAAATATTTGCAGTAGTTCTTTTTGTGGTGCAAAGAATTGGAAATTGAGGAAATGCCCATCACTTGGGGGATGGCTGAACAAGTTGTGGTACATGAATATAATGGAATACTACTGTTCTATAAGAAATGATGAGCAGGGGGGGATTTCAGAAACAAACAAACCTACTTACATGAACTGAAACTGAGTAAAGTGAGCAGAGTCAGGACAACATTGTACATGGTAACAGCAACATTGTATGATGATCAACGATGACTGACCAAACTCTTCTCAGCAATGAAATGGTCCAAGAAAATTGCAAAAGATTCATTATGGAAAATGCTATCCACATCCAAGGAAAAGAATTGTGGAGTCTGAGTGTAGAATGAAGCATACAATTTTTCCTTTTTGTTTTTCTTTCTCATGGTTTTTCATTTTCTTCTGATTCTTCTTTCATAACAGGACTAATGTGGAAATACGTTTAATGTTATCATATGTGTATTACCTATACTAAATTACTTGTTTTTTTTTTTTTTTAGGGAGAAGGAGAAGTAATGGAGAGAGGGATAAAAATTTGCAACTCAGAATCTTGCAAAAAATGAACATCAAAACATGTCTTTACATGTAACTAGAAAAAAATAAAATACTACTCAGTGTAAAATTTAAAAAAAAAGTAATGAATGGTCTGAAGAATCCCAAGTCAACTCCCTTTATAAAATTGAAAACACTTTAGTTCTTACCAAAGGACATAAATGATTGCTGACATATCATCATAAGCAAACTGATGGAAAGAGCATTGGACTCAAATAATATGAATTTTCTTTCCAACTTTAGCAATCATTCGCAACATGGCTTTTCATAATTCACATAACATCCCTTACCATCAGTTTGGTTATTGGTAAAATGAAGATATTAATATTTATATTGACACAGGCTTGTAGTGACAGACAAACTTTGTAAACCTCAATGTTCTATGCAAATATGTTCCATCATTGCTAATGATTTCACTGGGGAAGACAGATGGGGGTGAAGGGAAGGGAATGAGCATTTATAACCCTTATTACATGTCAGACACTATTCTAAGCACTTCATAAATATTATATCATTTGATCCTCAAAACAATTTTGTGAGGTAGGTGCTATTATTATCCCCATTTTATGGTTTAGGAAACTGAAGCCAATAGAGTTTAAATAACTTACCCATAGCCACACAGTTAGTAGGCATCTGAAACTGGATTTGAACTCTGGTCTTCCTGACTCTAGGTCCAGTGCTCTAACCATTGCATCATCTAGCTGCCTCTCTTAAATTAAAGTTACAATTAAAAAGAATAATTCTGATGTACATTTATCATCAATTTTCTCCAGGGCACTTGTCACCTTTCATTACCAGGATTTTCCCATCCTCATTAGAACTCTTGAAGCCATACCGAGTATCTCACAAGTCTTTTGAAGTTTTGCTTAGTCTTATATACCTTTCTCTTCTATTTTCTTGTTCTTATGCTCTTACTCCATTGTAGTCTATATTGTTAATGCTATAACTTTTTTTTTTAATTCTATCCTAGTTTTGCAGTTACCATCATTTTGTTGATACCACATAAATTTTCTTAACATGATTGGAGTAAATGGGGAGAGGTAGGGATTATATTACTTTGAAATTCACGCTGTAGTTAAATTTTCATTAACATGACACAAAAGCAATGAATATGAAGAGATAGTGCTGGGAGAAAAATTGGTTCTGAAAGAATGTCTGCTTTCTGTGATTTTTTTAAGTCACCCTAGAGTGATAGCTTCTCTGTATAGTCAAATTTAGGAAAGAAGCCCTGATCCAATCCTAAATTCCCTGATTTATGCTGCAATGAGTGTAGAGAAACCGAGTGATAGCTATTGTGACTGTTATCTAAGTTCAGAAGGCTCATCACAATATCATAGTTTTATTACTTGTCCACTTTGTCAATTCTTTCTATCATTTTCAGTAGGTGGCACAATTCCAGACAGGAAGTGAGGAAGATTAATCTTCCTGAGTTCAAATATGACCTCAGACACTTATTAGCTATGTGACTCTGGGTAAGTCAATAAACCTTGTTTGCCTCAGTTTCTCCTCCATAAAATGAGCTGGAGAAGGAAATGCAAACCACTAAATTATCTTTGTCAAAAAACCCTAAATGGTGTCACAAAGAGTTAGACTGAGCAACAAGAAATTATCATTTATTTTAAATTTATCATAGCCAACTAAAGGATATGGAAAAAATATTTTATGGCCAGAATGAGTAAGTTGGCTACTCCAAGGTTTATTAAATATGTATTTACAAGATCTAATTATACATCAGAAGTGAATCTTCTCCAAAGGTGTTCCAAAGAAGTAAATAACATAAGATTCTGTGATTGTACAGTCTATGTTAGAGTTGCTAACTATTCCTATAAGAGAGGAGTAACCAAGTAAGAATTATTGTGAAAATGTAAGTACTCAGCAGTTTCTCTGTTTTATGCAGGAATGAAATTAGTTTCAGAAATGAGTGGCTTGATAAAAGCATTAGGATAAGTCTAGTTGATGTGGGAGAATTAGAACTCCCCAGCTGCTAACTGCCAAGCTAACGTCTAATCTACTACTAGACCAGGCTGCTTTTTCTTTCATCTCATGATTTAGTGGTGGCCTATGATGATTTTTACAGCTAATTGAAAATATAAAAAATGTGTTTGTAATTGGGACTCCAAACAAGCCTCCCAGAGTTTATATAGCACTGCTGAGACAGAATCATTCAGGGCAAACTGGTTATAAATACACATCTTGATAACCCCATGGATTCTAAAGGCAACATGGAAATTAGTATGAAAGGCATTTCAATCTTCTCATGTGAATACTTCTGCATTCTTTGTTTGCTTATGTGTACTTGTATAAGCTTTTTTTTTCTATTGTTTAACTAAATGACTGTAATTAAGATCCTCAAATATAGTTAAGTGGATAGCTAGCGGTGTTTTTAAAAGAAGAATAAAACATCAGAAAAGCCTTGATTGAAAATGATGGCAGTTACAATACAACTCAAGTAAGGTAAAGGAGATTGCAGATCTTTCAGATATATACCTCAAGAAAAAGGGAAAAACATTAATTAAAATCATATCACATCACTGTCTAATACAGGGCATTGTGTTAGGAGTAAGAATAAAATACTATATACTAAAATTGTGTAATTATAATGCATTTAGATTTTGAGAAGCTCTTATGTTGAGCCAAATATAATGAAATAAAGACAAGTATAACACTCATCATTTTGATTCAGAAAGAAAGCTCTTCAGAAAAGTCTAGAGAGATAGACAGATAGATAGATGGAAGATATGTAAGAAATTGATAAAATATTTATTAAATGCTTAACCAGTACTAGGATGAGATAAAGAAACCTTAGTATATATAATTAACTTAAGGCAGCGATTTCCAACATTTCCAAGTATAAGATGTCACATTTAATGGGCGGAAAGGGATGATCACTACATATAATAAATTATTTTTGATTTGAAGAAAGAGAATAATGGAAAATTATTATGAATTTTAGACTACTTTTAAATCAACATATGTATTACTGATTATGACATTATAAATGTTTTTTAAATTAGTAACAAGATGTGAATGAATATATGAAATGTTTAATAATTCTAAAAATATATGCTTGCTTATTTATCTCAGCCACAGGAAATATTTTCTTGGAATATATTTTCATTGGTATTAGAAATGCCAATTTTTGTTACACACAGGAATACAAAGATTCCTCTAAGTACTTCCACTGAACAAAGTACAGTGCTTACTGTTAGAGTGGGATTCCCCAGAGCTTTATCAAGCAGAACTGGTTTATAGTTATCAAAACAATCTGATGGTTATCTCTTTTGGGACAACCACCTCATTATGTTTATAAGCAAAGGGAAAGAACTAGCAGATGGAGAGATATAAGTACAGAGAGAAGAGATGGTTAAAGGAGAACACACTTAGAGGATAGGTGAGAGAATAGAATCAAAGGTCCAAATAAAGGATTATTATTGGCAAAAGTTGAAGACCTCTTCCTCTTATTGGAACAAAGGAGGAGAAAAAGTGAGGTACTGTTGAGGTTATTTTGAGACATTGTGTGTGTGTATATGTGTTCATGTACATGTATATACGTATGTATGTAAGCATGTATATACATATCTGTGTGTATCTATAACCACTCCAACATACAGAGGGGAGCCTGCTGTCACAGGTTCTCTGACCTGCTTCTCTAAAAGGAAAGGCAAATTTTGAGGGGTTAACAATCATTTTAATCCAGCACATGTATTATTCAATTAGCTCAGGGGAAAAAGTCTGCACCCTGAATTTCAGAGAAAATGCAGAGAAATCAAAAGACAACACACATGCTTCCAAAATATCTGACCATTAACATATATACATCTTTACCAGAGAGGGAACATCTGAGTTTTCAAAGTCAGGGCAGGAGAGGAATGGGGGCTCCTTAGCAGCTTCCCAGATTCCTCCTCTAGCCAAACAAACACACAGTCAGTAAGTCCCAAAGTAAAACCTCACCCTCAGACTATTTGTACACTTTTCAGAGCCAGTGCCTCAATAGAAAAAACAAAAGATACTTGGTACCTTGGTACTTGGTACTTGGTACCCTCCTACAAAACAACTCCCCTAATCAAGCTTTCCTCAGTGGACAGCCCCATCAATGTGTGGGGAAGATCTTATTTAATCACATTATTTAATGAAAAGCACAATAAGTGAAACAAAAACAGCAAAAGATTCTACTTTGCTTGGCATTATAGTGTGGCCATTGTTTTTCCCAGTGAAATATAGAAGATAAGTCTTGAAATGAGTGTCATGGGGAGTGAGAAGTCCAGGAAGAAAAGAAAATGTGTAGCAGTTAGGTCCTAAGATTGGATATCATTTGTAGGGGAACCAGTCAGCCCAATTACATGTTTTCTCCTGAGATTCTTCAACAGCACTGAGAAGGATCACAGAAAGTATATGGCAATGATAATGTAAATTTGGTTTTGGAAAATGGAGGAATGGTGATAAGAAAAGAAAACAAAATATGTTCTGTCATTTGACACATTCTTGAAGAAGTGAGGTGAATATCCAGAATAGAAGTCATCGGGAGACAGAATGATACATATCTCTAATTAAGGAGAAATTAGAAAGAAGTATAATCCAGATTAATGTCAAAAGATAACTATCTAAAAATTATGAAAATTCAGTAAGTTGCATCATTAGAAAGTGAGATGAATATAACTGAAAACACTCAAGATGAAAACAGATGACCTCACCTTTTAAGACTGAGGTACAGGAAATCTGCAGAAAACCTTCCCAAATCTAAGTTTCTGTGCATTTCCAGCATATTATTACAGAATTTTAGGATAGGAAGTGCTCTTGGTGCCTATCTTATCCCACTTGTACCCTAACACCAAAATCCCCACTACAACCTACCCAATAAGTGGCTACCCCTCCTTTACTTGAATACTTCCAGTTGGGGCAGGTTAGGATGGGGAGGATCCTCTGCCTTCTGAGGCATCTTGTTCTACTTTAGGAAAGCATAGGTCTCTGTTAATAGTATAACAATAGAGGGCATTTGGTCTCCATGGGTGAATTTTTCTGTCTATAAAATGGTTGTTTTTTCTACTAATTTCACATAGTGGCTGTAAATGTGTGAAGGTAAATTACTACCCACTGGTGAAATGGGTTAGGCATATATAAAAATTGATATTTGAAAATATGTATACTTATGTAAATTAATTTCTAGGGCATTGATGCTTAAAATGTTGTTGCCTACTGATAAAAGCTGTTTACAACATACCTAAATACTAAGACTCATATGTACAATATTTTCATAGCGATTGCCTAAACTACAATATTTTGTGACAATTCCTGATTCTAATTTTTGACATGTGATGGCTCTCTAGAGAAGGTGATGATCAAGTATTTCTTACTAAATGAATTTTTTAATTATCCATAGTAGTCTTTACCCCATTTACCAAAAATGATAAGGGCTCTTTTGTTGTTAGGTAATCAGTTCCATGTCTCCCTGATTCATTCTCAATAGAAGGTTATGCAACCATTCATTAAAATCTCCTTCATTTTGACATTAGTTCTCTGTTGAGTAGAGTTCTCACAGTGAAAAACCTCTTTTGGGGTCAAAAAAGAAAGGGGAGCTGACATGCAAGAAATATAACATCTCAAGGGTATTAATCTAATAACTTAAAATTCTTTATCTTGTAAGCTTGAGGATTTCTCCAACTGGGAAAGTAATCTGATTAACACACTAGTTGAGAGCTACTAGTTTAAATTAGAGGATAAAAGTTAAATAAAAAAAAGAAATATCAAAGGCAATGCCAAATGCCCATCAGCTGTGCACATTTTCTATCTGATATTTTTCTTACCTTACTTTTATTATCTCTTATTTAATTGTCAAGGCATTAAAAGGGGAACATAGCCACCTTATGATCTTTTCAAGTCTGAGAAGGCTATAATCCATTCAATATGTGTGAAATGACACTTTTCTCTATTGGACTTGTTATTAACTATTGTTACTCAGGCAAACATTATGAAGCATATTGGACTACTGACTAGGGAGCACGACTCGGAGCAATTCTATTGCAGTTGACCAGAAGCACTAAACTAAATCATACTTGCTCCCAATAAAATATAACTGAAAACTATGTAACAGGTAGTATGTTCTTAATATTATGTCATTTGATTCTCACAACAACTTTGGGATGTGTTTTTATTTTCCCCTTATAATTGAGGAAAATGAGGAAGACAGAAATTAAGTGACTTGCCTAGGGTCCTAGTTAGCACATGTCTGAGGCCATATTTGAACTTAGGCTTTCCTGACTTCAGGATCAGCCCGTATGGATTACATTTAGTTTTGTTCAGTAATTTTCAGACATGTCTAACTCTTCATGAGCTGATTTGTGGTTTTCTTGGCATAGATACTAGAGTGGTTTGCAATTTCCTTCTACAGCTCATTTTACAAATTAGGAAACTGAGGCAAAAAAAGATTAAGTGACTTGCCCACATAGCAGTGTTGAATTCTGACCCAACATGATATACACTGCATGACTTAGCCACTATTATAACTGTATTTTGGCTTTTTGTAAGAGGATGAAATTTTATCTGTCTTGATATTATTTACAGAAGAATTTGTATCAGATGCAAAACAAAGCACAATTGAAACTTCTATCTAGAAATAATCTTTGTTGCACTTACAGTACTAAGAAGAACCCACCATTAAAGAGCTTTCATTTTTTGTTGCTCTGTTTGCTGCTACCTCCTCAACTGAATATCTCATATTTATTCCATGCATTCTGACATCAACTGAATGCTTCCTGAAGTGACAATCATGAAATGCTCTACATGTGATCATTTCAAACTATGCAATTAAGATTCCAATTAATATTTATTGATTCTCCTACAGTCAATACGGTCCATGACATAAAGCCTATTTGTTGCTGTGTTCTTGGTCAAAGATTGATGAAAGCTTTTAGTTAATCTAAACAGAAAGCTTCTTTGATGTAATTCCCTTCTCTGAAGAAATCAATGTGCTCTTCTTATACAGAACATTATCTAATTTATTTTATAACACCTTAGAGGTAGGCAGTTCACTGGTATTTTCACCCCCATTTTTAAAAATCTATTTTCAGTTATCAACATTCACTTCCACACAATTTTGAATTTCAAATTTTCTCCCTACCCCCACCCCAGGACAGCAGATATTTTGATCATCCTTTCCTCCAATCTGTAGTCCCATCTATCAGCATCCCTCTTTATCCCCTTCCCTTATATTTTCCTATAGGACAAGATAGCCAGAAGTTCCCCAGTTATCTTAGGCTTTACTGGCTAGATTTCCTTCCTTCCCTTCCTTCCTTCCTTCCTTCCTTCCTTCCTTCCTTCCTTCCTTCCTTCCTTCCTTCCTTCCGAGTGAAATAGGATTAATGTAGACTTCTCAGATTGCAACTCTTCTCCCAGGGATGAGATAAGACCGAGAGGCTCAAGGTTACAATATTTTTAGAGTGGAATAATTCCATGTAAGGATATAAAATTGTGTAGTACATTAGGGTATCAATGATTGGATGAAACTTACATAATTCTTCGATGTCTTCATTTCAAAAGGGATTGGTTAGATTTCGCATCTAGAACGTAAGATCTTATTCTCAGCTAATGAGGATAATGGTCAGTGGTGGGGGAGGGATTTGCGTTAGGATATATATATATAACTGCTTTTCCTTTGTCTTCGGCTTTTCCTTGTAGAGGAATTGCCTGATTCTCAAGAATCTAAAAAATAAAATTTTCTGTCATGACTTTGAGAGGCCTCTGAGTAATTAATATAAGTAGGGAATTGACATCCCACACCCTTCTTTCCTTCCTTCCTTCCTTCCTTCCTTCCTTCCTTCCTTCCTTCCTTCCTTCCTTCCTTCCTTCCTTCCTTCCTTCCTTCCTTCCTTCCTTCTTTCTCTCTTTTTCATTTTCCCCCAAATCTTAAACCCAATGCACTATGAAACCCATAGATTGGACAACAATATGTCCTGCCCAAGCTCCACTTAATGACTGTTCCCTGAACCCTTCTGGTTTAGAGTGTTTATCAATAGTAACTGTTTTCCTTTCCCTTCCAGGTTGATTTAGTTATATTATTCTTTTGCTCATTAAAGGGGCCAAACTCTGCCTACTTCTTAAAGAGGCCTATTCACTGAATGGATGTTACCTCCCTCTAAGTGAGCACCTGAGAAGGCTTTAGCCTAAAAAAGTCAAGGTCTCACATTGCATCTTGGGCGGTCTCCATTTATCCTGATGAATACCTAGTCACTGGATCCATATGGCTGAAGAGGAAAAACTGAGGCTGGTGACCCTTGCACAGCCCTCCTTCATCCAAAACAAAGTCAAGTGCAAGTCATGTCATCATTCTCTGATGTCATGGTCTTCTTCAAAAAGGAAGGAAGAACATAAGTCAAAGATTTAGATTAAGTCCTAACAACTTTCAAACCATTCTTCTTTTCATTATATAATGCAATCTTGGAAAGGCTAGAAAGACACCAAATTATTAAAACTCATGAAAACCAGGTTAAGGAATTTGAGCTTTGTCTCAGTGAAGAATCTCTTGGGTATACATGAATATTTTTGAAACAACAGGAGAGAAATATTCTGATTCTTTCTAAAATTGACTAGGTGGTAATCTCTTTTAAGAACAAAGAAGGAGATATGCTGGAACTGAAATCCAGTGGGGTGCTGCGGCCAGAGCAGTCCAGCAGGTCCGGGACGGTTATGGGGCTCACAGAGCAAGGATGAAAAAACAGGCGGAACACAGCAGGCTGAACAAGCTGAGTTTATTCTAGACATACTGAGCCAACAAATCAGGGGGTCGGGGTGCTTATATAGTAAAATACCATAGGGGTAGCTTTTGAGGCATGAGAACAACAGATCATGATAAGTAGTAAGGGAGGCCTCAGGGCCTCTTGGAATATTATCTTGTATAGCAGGGGCCGTGATTCCTGGAACTTCAACACCCAAATTCAAGGACGTGCACCTGAGAACAATATATCACTTAACTTTTCAAGTCAGCTACTCTCCCTTGGAAGAGGGGAACTCTTGATAAGGGGCCCTTTCAAACCCCTCAAGGTTCTCTACAGTGGGGAAGATATCAAGATAGGTCAAGATAGGGCAAATGAGTCCCAAAACTAGGACTGTAGTGATGATGAATGGGAAGTAAAAGATGAATGTGAGAGGACATGTAATTGAAAAAATAATGTGATTTACTGACTTATTGTACATGGGAGTTAAGGCAAATAGATGAAGTAGGCTAACCAATCAGATGTCCGTGTTGAGTATGGCACCAACATATCAGTATAAGGCTCCTAGGTGGGGAGGAATTAGGAAAACTAGGCAAGTTGAGACACAAAGTTCCCATATACACTCAAGGGCCTCTGTACTTCCCAGCTTAGATGAGATAGAGAGACCATCTCTAAAGTATATTTGCATATTATATATGCATACATATATATGTATATATATTTGCATATCAGTATGTATGCTTATATGATGCAAATATCTTCTTTGGACACAAAGTTTTGTGGAGAGATTAGATATTATGTTACTGTTTAGTTACTCATTTGAAGAAGTATTTGTCAACAACTGAAGGGAAAACTTTTCAAGTCTTCTCATTTTTATGCTTCTTGAAATTGTGAAGCCCTCATTCTAACTGATGCACTGAAACATTCTAATTTAAGCATCTATACAGCAAATTTAACTAGCCAAATGGAAATAAGCTGTTTTAAAATACAAAATATATATTTATAGATTTGACACAGATGTTTATTATTGTGGTTTTTGTTGGCAGAGTTGACATTCCACTCAACTATATTAATTCATTATCACTATGGTTTCACTTTAGATAATAATCTGTTAAAATGGTGATTAATTAATCAAAACTAAATTTATAATAGACATTTTTTTTGTTAAGCACTTAGGCTATATTTTAAAGGGGGAAATATTAATTTAAATAATATGTTAATGAGAATTTTAAAAATATATATCTAAAAATGATAAACAATTTTGTTTGTGAAGTCATGGTGAGACATGGTGAGTAAATAGAAAAAATATTATTTGTAGAGATACTTGGATAGGTCTGTGATTTCATCTGTATGAATGCTCCTAACTGGATATATCAAGATCAAAGCCATGCTTAACCTTTTCATTCTGTTCTATTCTTGTCTGCCCTTTCACCAATAAATCATAAAACATTTATTAAATAGTTACTATGTACAAGACACAAATACAAAAAAGAAAGATATAATGAAACCACCTGTACTCATAAAGCTCTTACATTTGAATGTATGTTCAATGAATATCTCCATATTATTTTTTATTTATTTGGGGTTACCAGTATTATGTATTTATAGAAATTCTTTTTATGCCACTAATTACACATAGATTATAAGTGGTCCTATTTAAGTTTTTCATGGGATTGAATTTGGTTTACTAAATGTTATGCCAGAGGGGGAAAAATTGTTTTTCTGGACTAGTTATACATTGTTGGAATATCTTCATTTATTGATCCCAAATCAAACTCTACGGAATTTTGAGGAAGAACCATGAAGTGATATTTTTGAGATCATAGGCATCCATAAAAATGAACAAAAAATACAAGATAAATATCCAACCTTTTTATGCCTTCTTCTTCTCAGATGATCATACGAAAGTATCACAAAAGAAGCCGGAGTTAAGACTAAAATAGTTCTTTCCTTTGAAATGCTTAACTTAATCCTTTTTTTAAAAAAAATGTGTTATTGATGCATTTTATCTCTAAATCTCATTATTTTCTGAGAGACAGAGAAATTTCCCCTCCCATTTCTAAATTATAATATCCTTTTAAGAGGAGGAATAACAATTAGGCAAACAGAACACCAGCAACAGTGACAACATTTGAAACTATATACAGTATTATGACTTAATAGTTCTCCATCTCTCTTCTTAATGATGAAGATGTTTCATTATCTGTATTATTATTTATGTGAATCCCCAGAACTTTGCATATTGTGTGACAGAGAGTAGGTGCATAATTAATGCTTATTGACTAAAATACTGACTCATTTTTTTTCAGTTACATCATTGCAGTCATTTTGGATGCTTTGGTCTACTGCTTATTTCACTATTTATGTTATTCCATTTTCTCTGAATTCCTCATGTTCAGCATTTGCTATTGCACGTAATATTCCAGTACAGCCATGAGCCATTAAAAAAAAAAGCCTACTCCCTTGTAGATATTCTTAATATCACCTTTGTCCATTGACATTGACTGACACTATGAATACAGTTTATCCATATTAAGTTCTTGCCATAAGTTATTCCAGGATACATACCGGAATATCAGCAAAAATGTAGGGATAATTGAGAGGTTTTTCTTAGAGTTGCAAATAATGAAGTTAGCCAAGTCAAAAGTTTCTTCTCTATTTTATGACCTTTTAAATGTGAGGCAATCTCACTTTGGCTGAAGTGATCTTGACCATTTCATCTTGTAAGATGGCTATGATGAGTATATGCCAATAGACCACCAAGAAAATGATTGTAATTTATGCAGTTATCGATTGCAAAAGATGAAGTATCAAAAAAGTCTGTGAAAAGGGGAATTTTTACATGAATCAATAGAATCAACAGATTCTGAAGAATAATATGCATGATCAAAACAACAACATAAATTAAAAGATGATTTAAAGTAAGCTGAGATTTGAGTAACTGGGGAAAAAAAATACTAACAAGGGTCCCATGTTGTAAATCATGAAATATAGAATCTTCCCAAAGGCAAAATTAGAGTACTATGGGGATTTACATACTAAATGCATAATAAATGCTTGTCAACTCCCTTGGGTCAGAATACTACATATATGTTTAAATGTACTTACTGTGTTGTCTGTAACCTCTGACTTTATTAGTCAGAAAGGACTTTTTCCCTCAGACTTTGTACTTCTCTAATACATTTGTGAAGAGGTATCTCGGTTTAGTGAACAAAGAGCTTAGCTTGGAATTTGGGAGTCACGGTGTCAAGTTCTGCCTTTCACAGGTTTTCTATGTGACACTGGGAAATTCTTCATTGTTCCACACAATTATCTAAATCAATGACTGACTAATAAGTTGCCACTCTGTATTGCTGGAGAGTTTCCACATTGTGAACCCACTTTACTGATCAAATCACAGGTTGGTAGCTAAAAGTAAAACAGGGCAAATCATTGCTCTCACCCCAAAAGACATGTGGATCATTGCAGAGTACAGTAATCTGTGTCATCCTACTAGTAATCTGCAAACTCTACCATACAATGTTAATAAAGTGAGGTAATCACAAAGGCACTAATGAAAAGATCTAATTGGTGGAGGGACAGGTCAAGTCCAGCTACATACACACACACATACACACACACACACACACATGAAATGTACAAAATTTAATGACAGAGATTCACTTTCAAGTTATACTGAGGAGGGGGTAGGATTTGAATGAATAGAAAAGATCAAAGATAGTACTTACTACGTATGAAGGCAATTTAAACGACGTTAGTAAACATTGATTCATAAGCTTGTTTTCCATCTCTTAAAAAAATCATCATCAGAATGTTCTACCTACAAATTCAAGTTGGTGATGGTAAAAACAAACAAACAAAAAACCTAGGAAAGCCATGATAAGGCAACCGTCAAGATTTTGCCGATTACTTTCGACTTAAAATATTTCTTTAGTGTTGACCATCATCATTTCTTGCCTAGAGTATTATTGTAATAGAGTACTAGTGTCTTCCTTTTCCAATTCATTATCCACATGGCTACCATAAAGCCCTTCCTAAGATATTGGTCTCTCCCTTGTTTCAAGGATTAAATAAATATTTCTCATCATAATATTTAAAAATAATCATAATCTCACTCCAATCTATCTTTCTTAACTTGTTCCATCCACCTATTTTATTACTTTCATCCACTGTATATGCCTACTAGTCTGTTGAATTTATTATGGTTTCCATTCTTTTGATGTTCTAACATCTCCATCTTTTTGCACAGTCATACTTAAAATGAAAAAAAAAAAACAACTCTCACATCTGTTTCTTAGAATCTTTGGTCTCATTCAAATTTCAGTTCAGATACCAGGCCCTGTGCAAATTCTTTCTTGACACATACCTTCACCCTTAAATCTCGCTCTATAAATGGTTTTGTATTTATTTAAGGGCATACAACTCATTTACCACAAATAAAATATAAACCCCCTCAGTGCAGGGAAACAATTTTTTTCTTAAGATTTCCAGGACCAAGAAGAGGAAATGTTTGCTGAATTGAATATTCCTCCCCTCCTCATGCTCTATATTTTATTCAAACTACCCTACTAACTATTCCAGGAATGAACACTTCTATTGTTCATCCTCATATGGGCTATTTCTCATATCTGAAATGCAAGTTTTCCTTCCCTACATCTCTTATAATCCTTAATTCCTTCAAAGACTCAGGTGGCATGTATTCCTCAACGTTTCTGTATCTTCTTTTCACAGAGATTGAATAATCTTTGATCCAGTAAAATAAAATTCAACCTTGAAGTCTCTTCTCAAATTAGTGACATGACATCATTGAACACTCAAATCATTAATTAGCTTTTCTTCTCCATCATTCCAGGTGAGCACAGATAGTGGTTGAAACAAATGGTATAAGATGCACTCTGAAATTAACTTTTTTTTAAAGTTGAAACACTAGTAATCCTTACTTTCGTAAAGTCAAGAAAACTTCAGAACTATTTCCAGGAAGTTTACTGACCCTATGAAAAAGATGGCAAGCAAAGTGAGACAGGTCCAGGTCAAGGAGTGCATAGTGATATTAGAAGGGAAACAGTCAGCACTCTGGTAGCTTTCTATGTTAATTATTTCTAAGTATTTGTTGAACTTTTTTCCCCTTCTCATTATCAAGTAGCTTTCAGTACCTTCGAAATCTGGTATCCTGGGACAATATTTCAGTTACCCCTACCCCGATTAAATCTTTAGGAATGCTAGAATCTTTGAAGAATTAGTTTTCCTGTAAAGGTTGTTGAAATATATTTACTAATTTATATAGGGATTATATTATATAAAAATGGGAAATTAATTCATACTGATTAAATTATAGATTTGCAGTAATGTAGTAATTATAAGTATATAGTGGTTCTAGGGAATTTGAATGAATTAATCAGTAGAAAATATATACAGAATGATAAAATGCAAATACTAATTCACTTAGTATGTGTAAGAGAGACTTTCTTCTGAGAACAATATATTCTTCAATAATTAATAACTATGTTATATTTTTTAAAAATGAGAGCATTTTGTATCATGCTCATTGGTCATTGGTATTCTTTTTGAATCTTCATGCTTTTAAATACAGAAGCCCCAGTGTCAGTTTTTCTCCATCTTAGCATAATTATTAGAGAGGTGGTCAAAGCCAGTGCTAGTGAAAGCAGTTGGCATAGTCCAATTAACGCCAAAGGAAATCAGTGGGAAAAAACGAAAAAACCTTGAGTAAATGGATTTTTAGAATCTAGTTAGCTAAATTTAAATTGGAGAAATAATCCCTGGGAGGTAAATTTATTTTATAAGGCAATGTAGTTAAAACTAGATCTTGACTCCTGACTCTAATTTCGTATCAGTTTGTCTACTATGCCTAAATTACTTAGATTCATTGTTTTAGAGATGGAAGAGATGTTAGAGGTTACCTAGACCAATGCCTTCATTTTACCTAAGAGGAAACAACGAGGAGTCAACCTGATACAGTGGGAAAAGGACCAGTTTGGAATTGTAGATTCAAACTTGGGTCCAAATCTTGTCTCTGATACATCCTATGTAGAAGAATTTACCTTGCTGATCTTGAGATTCCTTAACTGCAAAATGATATAGGTGGATTTGATAATCTCAAATTATTCTACCCTTAAGTCAATGAAGACGAGGAAAGTTAATTATCTCGTCAAATCCACATGAGTAGTAAATTATGGCAGCAGGATCAAACTCTATTTCCCTGGCTCCAAATCTAACATATTTTCCATGTCTGTTCTTTTATTTGTCTGCCATCCCTAATAAAAAAAAGTCGACTTAAAATTTATTTTATGAAATTACATTATTATTTGTTGTAGGAGTAATATCTGTTGTAAGTCATGTCTTACCTCTTTGAGAAGATGAAGTCAATGAAGGCATTTATCCCAAAATAAAAGAAATTTTAATTAGTTGCCTTCTAAAGCATGTGATGAGAGTGATTCTTAGTGTCATAGGATCCACCTGTCCATATTTTATGATTCTAATCAATAGTAATTTTAATGCAGAAGTGTGAAACCCCTCCCTTTTTCGATACATGAGTCCAGAAAACAGTTTTGTCAATTCAGCTAGCAACCACAAGGATGTATCATGTTAGTTTGTCTTACTTTCAGGACACTCTCAGAACCAGGACCCATTCATAAAATATATAAAAATAAATTTAGTATTGACCTTAAATTTTAATTAAGGGGACCCAGATAATAGAGTACAATAGAATAGCACCAGTAATAGAGTTTTTAAAAACAAAATAAAATAATGAATCTAAAGAATATAGTTTTTGAAAACAGTTGTTCATGATTTACTTTCAAAAACTTACCTTGGGACAATGTGCTTTGATTTTACTTTATACTGTGAATATTACTTGTATCAGTTTTAACTTAGGAAAGAATACCTGAATAGTTCAATTACAATTTTCCCCTGCACAGTGAATAATGAATGTTATCCAAACTAGAACCAGCTTCAGCAGACATACATTTTAATGGAAATTTATCTGAGTAATTTTAAATAGAACAGGGATCCCATCAATATGTGTATTCCTTTAAGTTGACTCAAATTGCAATTGCTCATGCCAGCCCATCCTGGGCCCCTCTTGCCTACCCATGAGCATACCCAAATAACTTTACTTTTCTTTACATTGCAAGGATACTAGTAGAAAGCATAAGGTAGCCATAAATTATTATTTTTTTTCTCACCACATCCACAGTCTGTATTCTTTTTCCCTCGGAATTTTTAAAGATACTATTTAATGGACCAATGAGCACAGTGAAAGCCTAGGAGATCATATATTGGCCTTGGACTTGGCAGACTTGGTTCTGAGTTTAAATAGTTTTTTTTTCCTTTTATTGACTGTATAATCTTGGATAGGCCACTTAACCACCTTCAGACTGCTGAACTGTAAAATGAGAATGATGATACTCAGAGACTTCATAAGACTTTGGGAGGAAAGCAGCTTATAAAGAATAAATTATTAAATATCAACTTTTATTTTCCTATAAACAGGATACCTAGTATAGCCTTTGAGACATAAATTAACCAGCAGTAAAATTTATTTCAAAGATTCTGGGTAATAGTTTTATTTTGAAAATGTTAACATTAACAATATTATCACCAAGGGCAAATTCATAGTGATTTATTTTTAAGCAAATCTAAAAAACCAAAATCAATATTTTTAGGGTCCTCCTACCATACATTTCCAAGGCAGTTTCTTGACTTAACTGGCAGTGTTAGTCATTAAACACAATTGCCCATTATGTACTATTTATATTATAAAGTGTAACTCCTTGAATCATTTGAAAATGTGTCATTGGGACAGAGTTCTTCTCCAGCAGTCAGAGGCTATGGTTTCTAATTCTGGTTCTTGAAATCACAGTTTGAAAATCAAGGGATGGGTCAGGTAGATGGTGCAGTGAATAAAGTATCAGCCCTGGGGTCAGGAGGACCTGAGTTCAAATCCACCCTCAGACACTTACTAGCTGTGTGACCTTGGGCAAATCACTTAAACCCCATTGTCTCTCCTCTCCAAGAAAAGAAAAACAAGTGATAATCTAGTACAACATCTTTATTTTCCAAACTAGGGAATTTGAAATCACAAAGTTTGAGTGGTTTACCTATGATTAAATAGGTAGCAAGCAACGAATTTTAGTCTACATCTTCGAATTCTAAGAACAGTGCTCTTTTTATCATCCAGTCGTTGTTTCATGATGTGTTGTGGAACCATCTGAAAGAATTCAGAATCAGATCACCTCTATTCCAAGAATAGGCATTTATTGAGATTGACATATCTCATGTAGCTGACTAAGTTCCAAGAGGAATCTGCAACTTCAGAGAAAGCAAGATGGATTTTATAGGGTAACAATGTAATTACATAATAGAAATTATGAATATTCAAAAAGCAGGAAGGGTTTGTTAGAGGATTAGGTAATAGAGAAGAGGTCTCAGCCATGGTGGAACAGAACATGTGATTACCCAAAATGCATACAGAAATACCTATTTGAGGGGGAGTGTGTGTGATATTTTTATTTATAATCACATTATTGTATGTTATATTATAATCAACCTCTATATGTCATAAGTTCACTCTAGGTCACTTTTTTATTATTAGTGCACAGGTACCTACTTAGGGAAAGTCTCTTCTATTGTTTTGGGGTCTAAATCCTGCTTGGGTATCTTGGTGGTGTTGCTTTCTGATTGGCTGAGTATTTTGGTCCTTTCTAAGACTAGATGGATATGGTTGTGATTGAGTTCATGGACACACTGTTTCTGTGGGATATATGAGAAATGAATCTGGGGGCACTGACTAGCTAGAGGCAGTGGCTGGGATCCAATCACATGGACATGCCTGCTAACCTGTGAGAAATATGAATTCATAGATATACTTGTTCTAGTGAGCAGTGAGGCATACATGAAGAAATCAGGATATTGAGTGGGGGGGGTGGCTAGGTAGGGGCAGTGGGCATACTGTTCAGTGGAACCTATAAAGAAATTAGAATATTGGTGTTCAGGGCAGCTTTATTAGAATTCCATCAATACCATAGCCTAATCAATACCGTTAATTTGGAAAAGTCATTTAACTACTCTGAGACTGATTTTCCATCTCTGTAAAATAGGAATAATGATATCGAAATTTCCTAACTCATAGAATTGCTGTGAGGATCAATTGCTATGATCAATGGCTGAGGATGCAGTGGATGACCTTGGAGTCTTCAGTGTCAAACCAAGCTCTAAGCACTCCACATAGCTTGCTTTGCTTAATAAATGTTTTCTTCCTTCCCTCCTCTCTCCTTCCTTCTCTTCTTTCCTTGATTCCTTCCTCCCTCCTTTACTTCCTTCCATGCTGCCATTTTTCCTTCATGACTGTTGCAACAAATTGTTCTCATATACCCATTCCAATAGGGGAAGTCTCCATATGCTTGGGGGAGACACCCCTCTAACTCACCAATGGGTTTGAAACCCATGATTACCCTCAGCCCGGTTTGGCCTTTCTCTCAAAATAGTTAAACAGGGTGTGGCCACTGTGTATCCTGAAGTTTCTTGGAGACTGAGAGTTGGGTGGAACAGGGGGACACCAATAGGTGGAAAGCAGCCCTGCAAAGGGCTCAGCAGCCATCACACCAACAGTACCGTTCCTTCCTGAATACACCATGATGGCATGTTTTCCTGGGTTCTAGAAGTGATTAAGACGCTCGTCCCTTCCCAGTCATCAGTGGAATGAAACAGGGCTGTGTAAATGCTCCCAGGCTTTTTAGCATGACGTTTTCAGCCATGTTGTCAAATATTTTCAATGAGAATAAATAAGACACCAAGGTCAGCTACTGTACTGATGGAAAATTCTTCCATTTGAAAAGACTACAAACCAAGACCAAAGTGGAAGGAGTTGGTATATAATTTTCTGTTTGTGGATGATTATGCACTCAGTGAAACCTCTGAAGCTGAGATAACAACAAAGTATAGATCAATTCTCTGCTGTCTGTGCAAATTTTGACCTAATTAACACCACGAAAACACAGGTACTCCATCAGCCTCGACCACCACACCATCCATACATGGAACCATTGGTTACAACAAATGGAGAACTTTTGAATGCTGTGGATAAGTTCACTTTCCTTGGTTGTGTACTTTCCAGGGATGTACACATTGACAATGAGGTTGATGCATGCATTGGCAAAGTTAGCTCAGTGTTTGGGAGGCTCCAAACAAAGTGTGGGAAAGAAGAGGTATTAGACTGACTACCAAAATAAATGTCTGCAGAGTTATTGTGCTGATCTCATTGTTTCATGCTTGTGAAACATGGACAATCCACCAGTGCCATGTCAGAAAACTGAATCACTTTCATTTGAACTGTCTTAAGAAGATTCTGAAGATCACTTGGCAGGATAAGACACCAGACACTGAGGTCCCTACTTGAACTAAATGTCCAAGTATTCAAACTATGCTTCAGAGAGCACAACTCCTATGGCCTGGTCACATTGTTCAAATGTAAAGTGTCCACTTGCCAAAAAGAATATTTACTGAAAAACTCACATGGGGTAGGCGATCACATGGTGGTTTGAAGAAGTGAAGTGATATAACGACATTCTCAAAGTCTCTCTCAAGAATATTGGATTTGATTGTGTGACATGGGAGACACTAGCACAGGACCACTCAGCCTGGTGATGGAGAAAGCACAAAGTAAATGTGGGATGCATAAATTTGGAGTATGCATCCCAAATGTTCACATGGACTATCTGTGCCCAACCTGTGGTAGATCATTCTGAGCTCACATTTGTTTGATCAGCCACAGTAAGACACATTGACACTTGAGTTAATCATGGCGATGTTATTTTGGTCCTCTTTGAGAACCAAGGACAGCAATCATGAAGATTAATATGAAAATATTTTGAAAACTGTAAGGTACTACACAAATGTTTGTTTTTTTAATTAATTCATAGGTACAAACAAGACACTGATTGGGGAAAAAAGTATAAAGGAAAGTAAAATTATATAACTGTATCCAACTATTCAGGAGTACTATTCTATTAGCATAACCTGTTACAATGCAGAATTTGTTGAGGAGTTTATATATGTATCTTTTATTGAAATTTTTATTGAAATGATATTGGAATATATGGGAAGTGATGAAAGATCATAACAGATAGTGTGTATTTTGTTAATAAAAGATTGTTCAGGATGCGTCCTTGGAATCCATCCACACTTAATGGAGGCATACAATGAAAAATGATAAATTTCACAAAGAACATGACGAGTAAGGAAGGAAAAATGGCAGCATGGAAGGAAGTAAAGGAGGGAGGAAGGAATCAAGGAAAGAAGAGAAGGAAGGAGAGAGGAAGGAAGGAAGAAAACATTTATTAAGCATATACTATTCATCAATCACTCTTCTGAATGATTTATAAATATCTCATTTGGTCCTCACAACAATCCTGGTAGGTAGTTACTATTATTACCCCCATTTTACATGTGTTCTGAAATAAACAGAGGTTAAGGGACTTGCTCAGAGACTCATAGCTAATCTGTGTCTAAGGCTGAATTTAACTCCCATCTTTCTGTTGCCAGATTTATCCACTGTATGAATTAGCTGCTTCCTGAATCTGGAGGAGAGACAGAAGAAGACCAGAAAATATCAGTCCCATTGAAAGGAAATGAGAGTCATAATTAATTTGAATTAAAGATTTTTAAAAGAATCATGATGGAGAGGAAAAATTTGATACTTGGTTGATTCATTGATATCAATCATATAATTATGAAACCATTATGACTGATTCTTCAAAGAACTACACTTCAACTCCAGGTTGGACACACTTTGGGAATCATTATATTTCTATGAAGCACAGAGATATATCGTCCAAATTACTGACTTAATCACCTTATTCCTCAACAAGAAAAAAATAATACAAGCAATCATTATGGGATACGTGGATGCTTAGATATTATTACTACCCATTGACAGTGTATTATGTTACTTTCTCTACAAAGCTACAAAGCAGCTAAATACTTTTTAAAATGAGAAAAAGCAGCAAATTTGTTACTTAAAAACAAGCAAGCAGAAACACTCTTATTAAGGAGGTAATTTGCTGCTCATTACCATTCCATATTTCTTGCAGCCAAATTTAAAAGTAATCTTTCTCCATCATGCTTTTGAGGTACTTATTTTCCTAAAATATCATTATTTTTAGTCTTCCTATCATAAATTTCTAAGGCAGTTTCTTGAAGAATCTTGCTCTACTCAGCTGGCAGTATTAGTCATTAACAAAATTTGACAGTTGCCTACTCTGTACTATGTGTATTATAAGTTATAGCTCCTTGAATCATTTGCAAATGTGTCATTGGGACAGAGTTCTTCCAGAAGTCAGAGGCTATGGGTTCTAATCTCCATTCTTGGCATCACTGGAATCACAATTTCAAAAGCAAGGGATAATGTAGTCTAATAGCATATATGCATATACATATATATATATACACAAACTTATATACACATGCATATATAAAAATGACATACATATACACACTTTTATATATGCACACATATACATACACACACACATATATATGTATATATATACATATATATATATATATATATTTTTTTTTTAAACTATCCATTAATACCTACTCACTTTGGCTTCCCAATGATAGTTTTAATCCTAATATTATTTTCCAATGTACTAATCAATCTAACTCAATTTCTAGCATGTCAAGCTTAATGAATATATACTTTATTCTGATATCTTCTTCCCTTAATAAAGTTAGTGGGTTTTTATTCTTCTTTCTCAAAGAGGACCCAAATGACATCATTATGTTGGAGTCAAAATACAGTATTTCCAACTAAGGCTGATGAGACTGAGACAAGCTCTGAAGACTCTACCACAGGTCAGGCACAAATAGTCCATATGAACATTTGGAGTAGAGAACTTCTTTTAAGCTACTGCAAATCTGCTTAGCTTATAAAGCACAGCACCTTTCTTTGATGCATGTAGTCCTATACCAGTACCTTCTTTGCAAAGCAATAATTTCCTAAGTTCCTCACCTTGAAAGTGTCCTTGTATTATTTCTTCTGACCACGAAGCAAATGTCTGTCTTGCATGAGTTGTCTGTAAAATAGACTTTTAGGCAAATATATGTTTAACATTTGAACACTATGGCCAGAGCATCAGAGTCATACTGTCTTCAGTAGAGTCTAAGTGCTACATACACACACACACCTACACACAGATGCACATATATATGCATATATGCTTGTGCGCATGTATATATGTATAAGTATATACCCGCTTCTCAGTATCATTAGTTGTTTCCATGAAAACTAAGCTTTAGGTGGAAAAGTACTATAGAAAGGAAGGTTTCCCAAGAAAAAATAAAATTAATGAGATTTTTATCCTTCATGGAGACAGAGACTGTGGATCTCAGGACTGAGGGAATAAATTGGGCATTTGAGAACATGGGTTTGAGCAGAGTAGAAACTAATGGGGCCAAGGAATAATGCAATTCTGGGCAGTCATGGCTAGGAGCAAGTAATACTGAGTACAAGTAGAAGTTACAGGCATAAGACTGAGCTTGTAACATATTTCTAGGCACAGAGGAGAGGAAAGAAGACAAGCTGTGATAATCAGAGACAGATTTATGTTGATCATCATTAGAATGACTGGAGTGGACCTACACACAACAAAGACACAGAAGAGAGTCCAAACAAGGGTATGAAGGAGGAAATGAAGGGAGCATTAGAAGCTGAGGCACAGTAAGAATAGTCCTCAGACAGAAGCATGAAGCCAATGAGATAGAGAAATTGGGGTGGCTCTAGGCAAGTGCAGTAAAGTATGCCAGGGCAGGGCAGAGTGAAAACAATGAAAACTGACATTTTATTTCAAGGTTTGTGAAGTGACAGATCATCAAAACAACTATGTGAAGTGGGTACTAAAGGTATTCTTTCATCTCCATTTTATTGATGGGTAAACTGAGATTTAAAATTATGCCTATGGGCACACAGATAATAAGGATAAGATGCGGAACTTGAACCCAGATGTCTTTTCATATCAACGTCCAAGTACTTCTACTGCCTGATTTTGCCTGAGTGAAGCAAAAAAAAAAAAAAAAAGAGGCGTCAGGGGAGTGCTGCCAAATTTTCAAAAACCTGTTCAATGAAAAACAAAACAAAACAATCTATTCTTTAAAGTTTAATCCGTATCATTAATATTTTATTCATTGCTTTGTTAAGTCTGGATGACCAAGGACAGTTCAAGATTACTCTACCATAGACCTGGGGTTCTGAGTGCTGAACTCAGCTGTATCTTGTATATAAATACCACATCATGTGGTATTTGTTCCCAAAATCTGATTGTGAAATATTCATTGTGGGTGTTAACACCTCAGAAAGTTGCAAACAAAACAAATAGGGGCTTGATTGATTTTTAGACTTAAGGAAATCTAAAGAGCTGGTTGATAAACATTTATTAATATATACATAGCTATATTGGTGTAGAACAACTAGAGCAATGGCAGGGGGAAGTTATCAGAGGCTTTGCAATATTGAAATAGGTATTTCATATAGTTGATGTAGTTGGGATGATTGTACCTGTGATTTCATGGTATCACGTTCAGATGAAGAAACACTATTTAAAAATGAAGTCCTTACCTTTGCAACTAACTGATCTAAAAATTGATTAGGGCACTGGGAGATACATCATCTTGACCAGGGTAGACAGTCAGTATGTGTCTGAGGCTCTATCCACTAGAAAAATGTATTGCTAGATGGATAGATGGATGAAAGAGAGAAAGAGAGAGAGAGAGACAGAGAGAGAGAGAGAGAGAGAGAGAGAGAGAGAGAGAGGGAGAGAGGGAGGGAAGGAAGGAAGGAAGGAAGGAAGGAAGGAAGGAAGGAAGGAAGGAAGGAAGGAAGGAAGGAAGGAAGGAAGGAAGGAAGGAAGGAAGGAAGAAAAAAGAAAGACAGAAAGAAAGCATTTGTTAAGTGCTTATTTTGTCTAAGTACTGTGATAAATACTGTGTATACAAATAAAAGCAAACAAAATAGTTTCTACTGTCAAGAAACTTCCATTCTTATGGGGAAGACTAAATGGCAACTCAAAAGTGGAGAGGTGAATGGTTACACTATATTGTTTCTCATTATATATTATGAAACATGTTTGACTGAAGTGATTTTGCAGCCTTGGTTTTAATGGGCTATGCCTGAAATTCCTCTTGCATGCTATTATTTTCCTGCTAACATGAAAACTTTCTACCAGGCAAGCAGATACTCCCAAATACTCAAACAAATGTTCTTAAATTTGGACTATATGCCAACCACTAGATGAGGTGCGGGGAGTATGAATTTAAAAGGGACCCATTCTTGACCTCGAAGGTCTTAGAGTCACAGATTTCTAAGTTTGGAGGAACCTTAGAAGAAAGGTCAGATAATGCAGGCATCTAATTTTAGAGATGAAGAAACTGATGCCTACAAAGAATAAGAACATTGTCAAAAGTTGCACTGGTAGAAAGTGAGAAAGGATTTCAGCCAAAGTCCTTGGAGTCCCAAAGTCAAGGCTCTTTCCTTGTACAACCAAGCCATTAGTTTTGTGGCACCCACTCTGGGCTCACTCAATTCAAAATGAGGGTTTGAGGTTTATAGTTTTATCACTCAAAAGGTCCCATCTAGTGTATATGACCCTGCCCTTAATATCAGTCAGTCAATTAGCATCAAATAGCTTTTACCAAAGGGCATTTGAGAAGACACAGTAAGGATAGACATCACAAAAATATGCCAATAAATAACGTTACATGCGCACTTTCATGAAAAAGATCTCTGGGGAGAGAAGGTTCAGATGAATTATAAAGGTAAGCAGTTACCCATGTGGAAATCAGGAAGGGCTTACATATACCTTGACTCACCTGATTCTTGGAGTAATTTTTCTCTTTGAGCAACCCTCACTAATTTTACTTCTGGATATGATATTGATGTCAGATGAATCACTTGCTCAGCTGGGATGACTCTTTTCTGGGCTTGATGCTTCAGTTGGTAGTTCAATCCACATCTGGAATCACTCCAACACATCATTGTGCAGCTGTGCTGATTTTTCACTTGTTTTAGCAACTTTTACTAGCCATTCCAGTTGTCTTTTCTCCTGACTAGGTAGTGTGGGGAATTCTGATAGTTTTCTGACATTTTGAAACTAATATGTTGAAAACTGGTTCAAATCTATCTCTGATAATCATCCACCTTAGAGAGGAAATAAATACACAAAAAGGAAAGAAAAAGGCATCATGTACTCAAAGACATTTGAAAGTCACCTGCAGGTGGTAGGGGAATAGAGAACTATGATGCTCTCCATCCGATTACTCCCTGAAATTCTTTTCTTATTCATCAGAAGGAAAGAACAGTTTGAAAGTGTCCATTAATGAGTATACTGATTTTTTAAAATGAAAACTGATCTATTTTCATTTGTAAAGTTTTTTTAATGAATAAATAATATGAATATTCACTTTCAGAGATGAAAGTAAATTCTCATGTTGGATTGACACCAGACAGAGAGTGTTTGCAAATGTTTAAAGGACTAGGCCTTCAATGGTCAATCCCTCAATTATACAATTCACTAATGACCTTGGTGTGTGCCCACTAAATAATATTAGAACTTTTATTGTTCTCTTATTGATGAGTTTTTCAAATGTGAAAAAGTTATCAATATTGTGAAGAGAGACTGTATATGCTTCTACTCCTCGTGTTTCAGAAATGAATTTGTTCCAAGCTGAATTAGTTGGCTCTGACAGTATATTTTTGATGTGATTGGATTCATTTTTTATTATTAGTGTATTAGTATGTTGCAGCATATTTAGGTAAGTTGGCAATTTTGATGCAGTATTTTTTCCCAAGCTCACATTTTTATTCTTTGTGAACTTTTTCTTTAAAAATATGACTAATCAAACATGCAAAGAGCAAGTTATTGCATTTACCCCACTGATGAGAAAAGAGTCAATCAAAATAACTTGGTCAAGGGAGGAGCCAAGATGGCTGAGTAGAAAGACTCACTGTATGCTAGCTCTGAACCCACAGCCCATAAATTTCCTGTAAATAAAAAACTCCCCACAAATTTTGGGGTAGAGCAAGCATGCACCAACACAGTGGAGGAGATTTCCATTCCAGAGAGCCCTGGAAAGCCATCCCCAGGGGTCCATCATGCACCAGACAGCAGAGCCCACCCTTGCGCTGCCCTGGCCTGTGGCCCCAGAGTAGCAGATATGAGCAGGATTCAGGGACGGAATCTCTGGTGGCCTCGAAGGTCCCTCCACCCACAGGCTCTCCAGGTCAGTGAGAGAGACTTCTGGGCTGGCAGAGAGGGGAGCGGGGTGTCTCCATGACTCGGGCCCCCTTGGGAGGCAGAGGCAGAGGCAGTGGCAGCCCAGGACTCCCCCAGCAGCAGGCAGGAGCTCAGGGCCATTACCAAAGGTCTCCACATAAACCCCTTGAGGGAACTGAGCCTGGGAGGCGGCCCTGCCCCCACCCAAGCACCAGAATTTAACCTCACATTGAATAGCAGCCATGCCCACCACGGAAAGCCCTGAGGCTGGGAAGAAGCATTTGAATCTCAGACCCCAAGCACTAGCTGGGCAGATCTAGGCAGGGGTGCAAAGGAATCTCAGAAGTCAAGTAACTGGCTGGGAAAATGTCCAGAAAAGGGAAGAAAAATAAGACCATAGAGAGCTACTTTCTTGGGGAAGAGATGTTTCTTCCTCCTTTCATTTCTGATGAGGAAGTACAATGCTTGCCATCAGGGAAAGACATGGAGGTCAGGGCCTCTGTATCCCAGACATCCGAGGTGAATGTCTGGTGGGCTCAGGCCATGGAAGAGCTCAAAAAGGATTTTGAAAAGCAAGTTAGAAAGGTGGAGGAAAAACTGGGAAGAGAAATGAGAGAGATGCAAGAAAAGCATGAAAAACGGGTCAAAACCTTGCTAAAGGAGACCCCAAAAAATACTGAAGAAAATAACACCTTGAAAAATAGGCTCACTCAATTGGCAAAAGAGGTTCAAAAAGCCAATGAGGAGAAGAATGCTTTCAAAAGCAGAATTAGCCAAATGGAAAAAGAGCTTCAAAAGCTCACTGAAGAGAATAGTTCTCTCAAACTTAGAATGGAACAGATGGAGTCTAATGACTTTATGAGAAACCAAGAAATCACAAAGCAAAATCAAAAGAATGAAAAAATGGAAGAGAATGTGAAATATCTCATGGAAAAAACAACTGACCTGGAAAATAGATCCAGGAGAGACAATTTAAAAATTACGGGACTACCTGAAAATCATGATCAAAAAAAGAGCCTAGACATTATCTTTCATAAAATTATCAAGGAAAACTGCCCTGAGAGTCTAGAAACAGAGGGCAAAATAAATATTGAAGGAATCCATTGAACACTGCCTGAAAGAGATCCAAAAAGAGAAACTCCCGGGAATGTTGTGGCCAAATTCCAGAATTCCCAGATCAAGGAGAAAATACTGCAAGCAGCTATAAAGAAACAATTCCAGTAATGTGGAAATACAATCAGGATAACTCAAGATCTAGCAGCTTCTACATTAAGAGATCAAAGGGCGTGGAATAGCATATTCCAGAAGTCAAAGGAACTAGGACTCAAACCAAGAATCACATACCCAGCAAAACTGAGTATAATACTTCAGGGGAAAATATGGTCTTTCAGTGAAACAGAGAATGAGAAGAAGCATGAAAAATAAACAGCAAAGAGAAGTCACAAGGGACTTACCAAAGGTGAACTGTTTACATTCCTACATGGAAAGACAGTAGTTGTAAATCTTAAAGATTTTCAGTATCTGGATAGTTGGTGGGACCACACATACACACATATATACACACACACACACACACGTACACGCGTGCGTGCACACACATACAGAGAGCACAGAGTGAACTGAATAGGATGGGACCATAAAGAAATTAAGGTAAATGGTGAGAGAGAAATGTAGTGAGAGGAGAGAGGGTGAAATGTAATGGGGTAAATTATATCTCATTCAAGAGGCAAGCACTAGACTTTAGTGGAGGGAAAAAGAGGAGAGCTGAGAAAAAAACATGAAGTTTACCCTCATCACATTCGACTAAAGCAAGGAAAAAAAATGCACACTCATTTTGGTATGAAAACCTATCTTACAATACAGGAAAGTGGGGGAGAAGGAGATAAGCAGGGTAGGGGCAATGATGGAAGGGAGGGCAATGGGAGGAGGGAGTAATTTGAAGTCAACACTCGGGGAGGGACAGGATCAAAAGACAGAATTGGAACAATGGGAGGCAGGATAGGATGGAGGGAAATACAGTTAGTCTTACACAGCACGACTGTTATCAAAGTCATTTGCAAAACTACACAGATAGGGCCTATATTGAATTGCCTGCCTTCCCAAAGGGAATGGGTGAGGAGGGAGGGATGGGGAGAAGTTGGAACTCAAAGTTTTAGGGACATCTTTGTTCTTGCTCCTAGGAAATAAGAAATACAGTTAATGGGGAATAGAAAGTAATCTGGTCCTACAGGACAAAAGAGAAGGTAGAGACAAGAGAAGGGAGGGATGATAGAAGAGAGGGCAGATTGGTGATAGGGAAAATTAGAATGCTCGGGTTATTGGGGTGGGGGAGGGGATAAATGGGGAGAAATTTTGGAACCCAAAATTTTGTGAAAATGAATGTAAAAAGTTAAATAAATTTAATACAAAAAAAATAACTTGGTAACTTTGTGTTTCTTGAATATCCTGTTAAGTCATGAACTTGGCAATTGTTGTATTTAATCTGAACAATGATGAGATTATAGAATATTATCTTGTAAATAAATGTCATTACCTCTCATGGGTTTCGCTTGTTTAAACAATTCTTTTTTTATATACATTTTTATTTAAAGCTCTGAGCTCCAACTTCTGTCCCTCTATATGTTTCCCCCTCCTAGAGACAGTCAACAATCAGGCATAAGTTATAAACATACAATTATCTAAAACTTTTCCATATTACTCATTTTGTTTAAGAACATTCAAATAAAAGAAAATGAAAAATAGAATGCTTTAGTCTGTGTTCAGACTATTCTCTGATTATGGATAATATGCTTCTTTTTTAGTCCTTTGATTTTGCCTTGGATCATCATATTGCTGAAAAGAACTATGTCATTCACTGTTCACCGAACAACATTGCTGTTGCCATATGCAGTGTTCTCCAGGTTCTGCTCACTTTACTATACTTCAGTTTATGTAAGTCTTTCCAGGATTTTCTGAAATCATCCTACTCACCTATTCTCTTAGCATAATAATACTCTATTGCATTCATATAGCCACAGCGTGTTCAGTTCATTCCCAATTGATGGACATCCATTTGATTTCCAATTCTTAGCCACCACAAAAAAAAACAAACAAAAAAATCCCCGCTGTATCCTTGTACAAATACATCCTTTTCTCTTTTTTTGTGCTTGAGATATGGACATAGTAGTGTTATTGCTGGATCAAAGGTTTTGCAATTTTATGTCCCTTTGGACATGGTTCCAAATTGTTTTCCAGAATCGTTGTATCAGTTCACAGCTTCACAAAGACTGTATTAAATATCACAGTTTTCCCACATCAACTCCAAATTTTTCCTTTTCTTTTTCTGTCATTAGTCAATCTGCTCGGTATGAGGTGTTACCTCTTTTATTTTAATTTGCATTTCTCTAATCAATAGTGATTTAGAGCATTTTTTCTTATGACTTTATTTAGCTTTAATTTTAAAAACTTCAAGTTTATATCTTTTGATCATTTATCAATTGTAGAATTACTTGTATTCTTATAAAATTGATCAGTTCTCTGTATATTTGAAAAATGATACCTTTATCAGATATAGCTGTTGCTGAGTTTTCCAAAGAACAAATTATATGGAAAGCAGGAAACTGCGTAAATTTTGGTTGCATTGCTTTTGCTTGTGCAAACCTTTTTTTTTCAATTTTATATAATCTAAATGATATATTTTACATTTTGTGATGAGCTCTACATCTTCCTTGGTCTTAAATTTTTCCTTTATCTGTAAATAAGGACAGATAAATTATTCCATACCGTCTTAATTTGCTAATGGTATCAATTGTTCAGATTATACTTTATTTGTGTGAAAAGAATTTCATAGTTGGGTTCATATAGTTCTTGGGTTTGTCTTGGCAGACACAGTACCAAATATTTTGTACTGACCACAATTCCTGTAACTGGAATTTCTCTATCTCTTACTGCTGGACTTTGTTGGTAATATATAGAAATGCTGATGATTTTTGTGGGTTTATTTTGTGTCCTACAACTTTGGCAAACAAGTAGTCTTTTAGTTGATTCTCTAGGTTTTTCTAAGTATAACATCATATCATCTGCAAAGAGTGATGGTTTTATTTTCTAACTGCCTATTCTAATATCTTTACTTCACTTTTCTTCTTTTATTGCTACACCCAAAATTTGTAGGATGATATTAAATAATAGAGGTAATAACAGGTGTCTATCTTTACCTTTGATTATATTGGGAAGACTTCTAGTTTATCACCAGTACAGATAATGTTTGCTGATGGTAAATACGGATTATCATTTTAAGGTAGGATGAATGTAATTTTGTCTTCTCCAGTTTTTTTTAAATAGTAATGGATGATATTTTTTTGTCACAGGTTTTGTATGCATCTATTAAGGTAATCATATAATTTCTGTTGGTTTTGTTATTGATATGATCAGTTATGCTAACTTCATTGTCTTTGTATTGAACCAACCTGCATTCCCTCTATAAATCCCATCAGTCAAATTGTATAATACTTGTGATATGTTGTTGTAATCTCTTTGGTAGTATTTTATTTAAAATGTATACATCAATATTCATCAAGGAAATTGGTTTATAATTTTCTTTCTATTTTAGTTCTTCCTGGCTTAGGTGTTAGCACCATATTTCTGTCATAAAGGAATTTGTTAGGATTATTCTTCAACTAATTTTACCAAATAGCTTATATCTTATTGAGATCATTTTTCTTTTTTTTTTTTTTTTTTTTTTTTTTTTTTTTTTAAGAATTCACTCATGAGTCCACCTAGTCCTGGGGACTTTTGCTTAGGAGAATGATGGCTTGTTCAATTACTTTTTTTTTTCTAAATTTAGTTTATTTAAGTATTTTATTTATTCTTCTGTTAATCTGAATAGGTTATATTTTTGGAGATTTTCATCCATTTCGCTTAGATTGTCAATTTTTTGGGATATAATTGGGCAAAATAACTCCAAATAGTTTTCTTAATTTTCTCTTCATTGATGGTGAATTCACCCCCTTCCATTTTTGATATTAGTAATTTGTATCTTACCTTTCCCTTTTTAAAATCAGATTGACTAATGGTTTATTTATTTTTTTTTATAAAATCAGCTCTTAATCTTATTTATTTATTCAATAACTTTCTTTCAATTTTATTAATATGTCCTTTGATTTTCATGATTTCCAAGTGATGTTTAGTTGGGGATTTTTAATTTGTTCTTTTCCTAGTTTCTTTTTAGCTACATACCCATTTCATTGCTCTCAATTTTATTTAGTTCTGAGAGGGAAAACATTGAGGTCCTCAAGTACAGTTTTTTAATCTATTTCCTCTTATAACTCATTCAATTTCTTCAAACATTGAAACTCTGTGCCATTTGGCACATATATGTTTTATGATACAATTCAGCAAAATATAGTTTTTGTCCTTAGTTCTTTTAATTAATTCTGATTTATGCTTTTGATTTGTCTGACATCATGATCGTTAGCCCTTTTTTCTTTATTTGAGTTGAAGTTCAGTAAATTTTTCTCCAACTCTTCATTTTTAACCTGTGTGTATCTCTCTGCTTCAAATGTGTTTCTTGGGGGAAAAGAAACATGTTGTAGGATTCTGATTTTCATTGTATTTTGCCATCCACTTGCATTTTATGGGTGAGCTCATTCTATTTGCAATTGTAGTTATGATAATTAACAGTGTATTTCCCTTCGTGCTATTTTTCCCTTGTTTACTCTCCCTCTTATCCTCCACACTTCCCCCTCCTCACACATGTTTTGCTTTTGATCACTGTCTTCCTCAATCTAACCTCCCTTTTGTCAGTCTCCCCTTCTATTTTATTATCCCTCTTCCTATTTACTTCCTTATAGGTAGGACAGATTTCTGTATCCAACTGAGTGCATTTGTTATTCCCTCTTTTAGTCACTTTTGATGAGAGTAAGGTTTAAACTTTGCCCATCCACTCTCATCTTCTCCTCCATTATAATAGCTCTTTCATTTCTCTTTTATATGGGGTAATTCATCCCATTCAATCTCTCCTCTCCTTCTTCCAGGGCAGTTTTCTTTGTTTTAGTTTCTGTGGTATTATTTCATCAAAGTCACCTTGTGTCGACAATTTCTATCACTTTGTGTTAGAAATTTCTATCTGTATATACTGTTCTAGTTGATCTTATACTAATGAAGTACACAAGAATTTCTAAGAGTATTTTTTCATATTGAAATATAAACACTTTATTCTTATTTAATTTCTTACATTTTCTCTTTCTTATTTCTTTTTTACCTTTTTATGTTTCCCTTGAGTCTTGTATTTGGAGGGTCATTGCGGGGGGTGGGAAGGTTGTCTTTTATTTAGGAATGCTTGAATGTCCTTTGTTTTGCTCAATATTCGTTTTTCTCCCTGAAATATTATATTGAGTTTACTGGGTAGGTGATTCTTCTTTGTAATCATAACTCTATTGCCTTCCAGTACATCATATTCCAAGTTCTCCACTTCTTTAATGTGGAAACTGCAAAATATTGTGTAATCCTGAATGAAGCTCCATGATATTTAAATGATTTCTTTTTTAGCAGTTGCAATGCTTTCTCCTTCATCTGTGAGTTCTGAAATTTGGCTGTTATGTTGCTGAGAGTCTTCATTTGGGGATCACTTTCAGGTGGTGATTGGTAGATTTCTTTTGATTTCCATTTGCCCTCTGGTTTTATTATTTCAGGGTAATTTTCTTTGATATTGTCTTGAAATATGTTGTCCAGGCTTTTTTGCTTCCATCATGGCTTTCAGATAGTCTAACAATTCTCATAATATCACTTCTGGATATTTTCTTTTCTAGGTAAGGTGCTTTCCAATGAGAAAATTCACATTTTTCTCTGTTTCTTTTAATTTGTTAAATTTTTATTCTCCTTATCTTGATGTTCCATAGAGTTGTTAGCTTTTCTTGGATCAATTCAAATTTTCCCCCATTTTAAATATGTGATTAATTTGTTTTTAATAATCAACATTCACTTCTCCAAGATTTTGAGTTTTGAATTTTCTCCCTGAACCTCTTCTCTCCACTCCCTAAGAAGGCATGCAATCTCATATAGGGTCTATTTATACATTCATAATAAATATTTTCATGTTAGTCATGATGTAAAGAAGAATTATAACTAATGGAAGGAATCACAAGAAAGAAGAAACAAAACAAAACAACAAAGAAAAATAGTATGTTTCCCTCTCCATTCATAAATCAAAGTTCTTCCTCTGGATGTGGACAGCATTTTTCATTGTGAGTCCTTGGAATCATGTTTAATTTTTGCATTGTTGAGAAGAGCTAAGTCTTTGAAGTTCAGTCATTGCACAATGCAGCTGTTACTGTGTACAGTGTTCTCCTGTTAAAGATTATGTCATTTAGCATCAGTTCGTATAAGTCTTTTCAGTTTTTGTTTTGTTTTGTTTTTTCTGAACTCCACCTGCTCATCATTTCTTATGGCACAATAATATTCCAATCCATTAATGTACCACAATTTGTTTAGTCATTCCCCAATTGATGGATATCTCCTTAATTTCTACTTCTTTGCCACTACAAAAGAGTTTATCCCCATATTTATGATCTCTTCGGGATACAGACTAAGGAGTTGCATTTCTAGGTCAAAGGGTATGCACAACTTCATAACCCTTTAGGTGTAGATCCAAATTGCTCTCTGGGATGGTTGAATCCATTCACAACTCCACCAACAATAGATTAGGGATCCAATTTTCCCACATTTTCTCTATCTTTTATTATTTTCTTATTTGGTTGTGTTAGCCAGTCCAGTGGGTGTGATGTGGTAACTCAGAGACATTTTGATTTATATTTCTTCTAATCAATAGGGTTTTAGATCACTTTTAATATAACTATAGATAGCTTAGATTTCTTCCTCTGAAAGCTGCCTATTCATATCCTTTGACCATCCATCAATTGGGGAATGGCTTGTAATCTCATAAATTTGACTCAACTCTCTAAATATTGGAGAAAGATGGACTTTTTCAGTGATATCTGCTGTAAAGATTGTTTACCAGAACTCTGCTTTCCTTCTATTCCAGGTTGCATTGGTTTTCAGGTATTATAGTTTAAGACAATCCTGACATACATGTGTATAAAGCTGAAAGTTCTTTGTGCCAAGCCTTTAAACTGAACTTTATGTAGCCTAGTTAATATATGTCAGATTCATCATAATGGTATGAGAAAAAGGCAGTCCCAGCAAAATGTAACTTTCATTTCTGAAATTTAGTAATCATGTGTACACAATTTTATAATGGCATTATTTCTTGATAAATGGTTTATATGATTATGTTTATAGTTAATCATGTTGATATTCATAAGACTGGTATTTTTTATTTGTGATAGTTTGACTATAGAACCAAATAAACTGCCATAATAGAAAAATCTGCCAGAAGTTAAAGGCATGCAAGCCTCTAGAGTCAATAACCTTTAGAAAACATTCATTTATTTCCTTCTCAAGGTCTGGGACTCTATTACCCCCAAATAAATTTCCTTTCCCACCAATTTCTAATGCTGCTCAGATCATAACAAGTCTGTACAACTTCTTTAGTAAATAATGAATATCTCATCTTCATTTATAATAAAATTGTTTATATTATGAAGGAATCATTTTTCCTAGACCTATAAGTGATACTATAAAATTATATTAAATATTATTATGTAGTCCTTAAATTTGCTTTTGAGGATAAGATCATTTGGATAGCATCAAAATATTCTAAAGGAGTAACTGCATGAGTTCAATCTAATAAAGTGCCTAGTGCTTCTTTCTTAACCTGTCTTGTAATGTAATAATGGAGGATGCTCATTGGATTTAAAGGTCAGTGAGCATAAACCAATAAACTAAAACACACGTCCTTCACTAGATCTAGTTGAATCAATTTATCAAATTCTTTAGTGCAGGAAATTGTTAAGACGAAACTATGACTGGACTTGTAAAAATGTCTAAACTGCTTTATGACTAATAATATTATCTCTTGCTCTGAAAAATCAAATCTATTTTAGGGATAATCAAATGTTTCAGCTCAGACCTTGCTTGTTTGCCTAGGGAGTTGGCATGTACAATTTCTTTATTCATCAATACAGAAAGGGTGAAGTATTTTGTAAGAAAATAATAATAATTCTAATGACAAGTATTTGAGATTTTCATGTTCTAATAATTACATTAAAGATTTCGAAGGGCAGACAAAACTTGATCCCACTATTTTAATTAAGAACACATATCATCTCAAAGGGAGGGAATCTGTTGTAATGTGTTTTTATTATCTCTATTTTAAGAGGTTCCCAGAAAAGAGTATTCTATGTTTCTTTTTCTCTATACCTATACCAATGTTTAGAAAATTCCCCTCAAAATTGTCTTTTTTGACCTAATCATACTTGTTCAGATACTTAAGCACATTTTCATTTAATCATTCTCATGACTTAATCTAGGGAAAAGCTCTGCATTAAAATAAGCAATTGACATGAACAAAAGAGGGTAAACGAGTAACATTTTATTAATTGTGGAATTGGGGTTTATTTTCCGTTGTTAATTGAAATAAAAAAAAACAGTTATCACTTTCTTCCATGTTTAAACAATATAAATAGATGAGAAATGAACATTCAAACAAATAACTTCAGGTGTCTTTTTAACTCATTGGACACTTAATGCTTGACTAGAAATAAATTTTTTCAAGGCACAACCCAGATGACAGAGTAAAGGCAGTGACTTCCTGAACTCCCCAAACACCTCCAAATACCTATAAATATTTCTCTGAACAAATTATAGAGCAACTGAACTCACCAAAAGACAGTGAAACAAATTTCCAGCCCAAGGCAACCTGGAAAGTCAACAGGAAAAGACTGTTGCATCAGGCTGAGAGAGGACTACAGTCAAGCACATGCTGTACCAGTACAGAAAAGGTCCCCACAAAACCAAACCAGGCAATAAAGGACTGATTCATTGGCAGCTGTGATTGTTTTCAATACTTTTCAACCCACAAATGACAAAGACAACTTAAACAGTCAGTAGGAAAGGTCTCAGAGACCTGGATGAGAGAGGAACCCAGTCAAGCCCCAGCCCGAGCCCCAGCATGCTGGGACCAGGCTTTGGGAGTGACTGAATCAGGAGTAGTGCTGGTGGCAGGGTTAGTGGTTTCAGCAGCTGCTTCCAGAGCTCTTATCTTCATAGACAGTAAGGGGATCAAACAACTAGTTAGAAGGGCATTGCAGGGGTCTCTGATGGCACTGAGACAAGACTCTCTTGCTTTCCCCATACTTGGCTTTGGGCTGCAGTCCTGGCTGGCAATTCTGGGATGAGGAGGAGCACTGTCTTAGCAGAGCTAGTGGCAGCAGTGGAAAGAGAATCATCCTCACACTTCCGGAGCACAAAATAGTGCTTGTAGTCATTCACAGACCAGAGCACAGACAAGGAGAGGAGCAAACACCCCTCCTTTGATCATATAACCCTGGAAGAAGTATCTCTGAAAACAGCACAAAACCTCTGATGTTTGGGATGGTATGCCCTCCACACTGAGGAGTCCTAACTTAACAAAGAGTTGAAAGGTCAAGTAAAAAACTGGGAAAATGACAAATAATGGAATAGAATTCAGACTGTAGAAACTTACTTTGGTCATGAGAAAGATCAAAACATTCACTCAGAAGACAACAAAGTCAAAACTCCTATATCCAAAGTCTCCAAAAAATATGAATTGGTCCCAGGCCATATAAAAGCTCAAAAAGAATTTTGAAAATCAAGTAAGAGAAGTAGAGGAAAAACTGGGAAGAGAAATGAGAGTGATGCAAGAAAATCATGAAAAATGCATCAAAAGGTTGTTAAGGGAGACTCCCCCCCAAAAAAGTACTGAAGAAAATAACACCTTAAAAATAGACTAATGCAAATAGCAAAAGAGTTCCAAGAGAACCAATGGGAAAAGAGTGCCTTAAAAAGCAGAATTGACCAAGTGGAGAAAAAGTTCGAAAACTCAACGAAGAAAATAATTCAAGGGATTCTGGGGAGGTGGAGCAACAGGTCAGAAAACTCCATGCTCTCGAGATTTCCCCACAAAAAAGACATAAAATATTAACTTAGGGTGAATAAAGTGTTGGTAAATATCAATGAGAATAGGGGCACATCAGGGGTCTTCTTGGGATTATTTGAGAAGATAAGAAAAATTCCAGGACTAGGTTTGAGAACTATGTAAAATAAACACCTCCAGGCTAGGGTCCTCTGTAAGAACATGTGGTAAGCCTGGGGTAAGTTGCTTTGAGATGCTGCCTTGGGTCCAGTCCCCAGAACTTTTACCCCTGATAGCTAGGAGAGTTGGAGATCTGACCTTGAAATGAGTGAAGGAACTTCTGCTGACATGAATGCCAGACTCAACTGTGCTCTGAAGAGAGGTGGGATCAAAAGGAAAGAGAACATGCCCAAGTAGCGCAGAAGCATTGGGGCAGAATGCTCTTGGCTGTGGGCACTTACACAAGGTTGGAGGTTTGGTTTTGGTTCCAGGCTGGATAGAAAAACTGAAGATCTGGAGCAAGAGACACTATTCCCCATAACCTAAGGCTAGAAGTCATTACAAAAGTTAAGTTATTACCACAAAAAAATGCACAGGAAAAGGAGAAATAATCCAAACTTAGAAAGCTATTATGGGGACAGAAAAGAGTGTGGTTCAACTTCAGAGGAGACATCAAATGGTCGTCTGCCAAAAACGAATTCATAGAAAATATTTAAAAAGTCTTTTAAAATCAAATGGCAGATGGAGGGAAAACTAAAACAAAACAAAACAAACAAAAAAAAACCAAGAGAATCCAAGAAAAACAAGAAGACTATGAAATAAAAGTCAACTGATTAGAAAAGGAGATACAGAATGTTAAGGAAGAAAATGATACCTTCAAAATTAGAACTGAGCAAGATGAGACAAACAAAATCATAAGAGATCAAGAAACAATTAAACAAAATAAGAGAAATAAAAAAAAAAATAATGACAGAGCCAAGATGGTGAAGGAAAAGCAAGGATTTGTTTGATATCTTGTCCTAACCCTTCCAAATAATGCAAAAATAATGACTAAACAAATTCTATAACAGAACCCACAAAATAGTCAAGAGAAATAGATTTTCAGCCAAGGCAACTTGGCAAGTAGACAGGAAAGGTCTGTTGCACTAGTCTGAGTGTAGAGCAGAATCCAGGGTGGTCTAGGCTGGCATGGATCTGTCCCTAGGAAACCTGGAGCAGGCCTCAAGGCACTGAAACACTGGCAGCTGTGGAAGTTTCCAGTATTCTCAATACACAAATGAAACTTAGAAGGTCGGTAGGAAAGGTTTGTTATACTGTGGTGAAAGAGGAGTGTAGTCCTGTCCCCGACCCAGGGTAGTGGCATCAGCAAAAGCAGCTATGGTTGTTTCTGGAGATCTTAGACACCAGATGATGGGAGGATCAGAGGGAGATTGTGGGGATATATTTGCTGGTGCTGAGACAGGTTCTCTTGCTTTACCTGTGCTTAGATTTGGGTCATATTCCTAGGTGGTAGTCCAGGGGTTAGGAGGAGTAATGGTATGGAGGAGTTTGTGATGGCAGTGGAGAGTAAGTCCTCCTCAGAGTTCTAAGGAAGAAAAGAGTACTTGTTGTCATTCACAGACCAGAGTAAACACCTCTCCTTTGATCATGGAACTTTGCAAGAACTCAAAATTTGTTGATCATTTGAAGCATCACTGAAAATAGCTGCACAAAATCCCTGAACCTTAGGACAGTACACCCTCCACACTGGAAGCAGAATTCTAAGTTAATAAAGAGCCAAAAAAGTCAAGTAATTGGCTGCGAAAATGAGCACACAGTGGAAAAAATCAGAATACAGAATCTTATTTTGGTGACAAATATGATCAAAACATACAACAAGGAGTTGATAGTTAAAGCTCTTATATCCAAAGCCTACAACAAAAATATGAATTGATCACAAATCATGGAAGAGTTTAAAAGGAATTTTGAAAATCAAGGAAGAGATGTAGAGGAAAAATTGGGAAGAGAAATGACAGCAATGCAAGAAAATCTTGACAAATGAGACAAAAACTTGGTAAAGAAAACAACAAAAATGCTGAATAACAACATAAAAAACAGACTCACACGAATGGCAAAGGAGTCCAAAATGCAATGAGGAGAAGAATATCTTAAAAAGCAGAATTGATCAAATGGAAAAGGAGGTCCAAAAGCTCACTGAAGAAAATAATTCTTGAAAAATTAAATAATGGAAGCTGATGACTTCATGAGAAACCAAGAAATTATAAAACAGAACCAAAACAATGAAAAATTACAAACAAATTGAAATCTCATTGGAAAAAATTGGCCTGGAAAATAGATCCAGGACAGATATTTTAAAAACTAACAGACTACCTAAAATTTAGGATCCAAAAAAGAGCATAGACATCATCTTTCAAGAGATTACCAAGGAAAACTGCCCTGATATTCTGATAGAACATATACATATATATATATATATATATATATATATATATATATATATATATATATATATATATATATATATATATATATATATATATGATATATCCTGATTGAACAAGAGGGTAAAATATATATTGAAAGAATCCACTGATCACCTCCTGATATTAAAAAATGAAAACTTACAGGAATATTGTAACAAAATTCCAGAGCTCTCAGACCAAGGAGAAAATATTGCAAGCAGCCAGAAAGAAAAAAAAGGTGAGATTTGTGGAATTATAATCAGGGTAACACGAAAAACTAGTAGCTTCTACATTAAGGGATCATGGGTATAGAACAGGATATTCTGGAGGTCAAAGATTTAGGATTTAAACCAAGAATCACATTTCTAGCAAAACTGAGCATAATCCTAAAGGTGAAAAATGGATAATCAATGAAATAGAGGATTTTAAAGCATTCTTTCTGTTTGTTTTTTTTTAATTTTCTGTAAATGTAATTGCTATTTGCTTTTACTTTTCAACAATCACTTCCATAAGTTTTAAATTTTATACCCCTCCCCATAATCTTCCTCCCTAAGAGAATATGCAATCTTATATGGGTTCTACACAAACATTCTTAATAACCCCATTTTCACATTAAACATGTTGCATGGAAGAATAAAAGTGAATGGAATAAACCACGAGAAAAACCAAAATAAAAAATAACACGAGAAAACAGTTGACTTCATTCTGAGATCCAGTTCCATAGTTCTTTGTCTGGATGTGGAAGGTATTTTGCATCGAGAATCCACTGGGAATTTTTAAGATCCTTGCATTGATAGGAAGTGCTAAGTGTACCAGAAAAATTCATTGCACACTGTGGTTGTTACTGCATACAAAATTCTCCTGGTTCTGCTCCTTTCACTCAGTATCAGTTCATATAAGTCATTCCAGGCATCTCTGAAGTCTTCCTGTTCATCATTTCTTACAGCACAATAGTATTCCATTGAATTCCTGTACCACAACTTGCTTATCCATTCCCCAATTGATGGGTATCTGCTTGATTTCCGGTTCTTGACACCACAAGGAGAGTTGATGTAAATACTTTTGTACATGTGGGAACCTTTCCCATTCTTATGACTTCTTTGAGATACAGTCCTGAAAGCAATATTGCTGGGTCAAAGGGTATGCACCTTTTTGTAGCCCTTTGGGCATAGTTCCAAATTGCTCTCCAGGGTAGTTGGATCAGCTCACAGGTCCACCAGCAATGAATTACTGTTCCAACTCTTTGCATCTTCTCCAACATTTGTCATCTTCCTGTTTCATCATGTTAGCCAATCTAATAGGTAGGATACGATACCTCAGAGTTGGTTTGATTTGTATCTCTCTAATCAATAGTGATTTAGAGCATTTTTTCATATGACTATAGATAGCTTCGATTTCTTCCTCTAAAAACTGCCTGTTCATATTGTTTTGCCATTTATCAGTTAGGGAATGGCTTGTATTGTTACACATTTGACTCAGATCTCTATATATTTTAGAAATAAGGCCTTTATCATGGACACTACTTGGAAAAATGCTTTGCCAGTTTTCTGCTTCCCTCCTAATCTTGGTTGCGTTGGGTTTGAAAAACCTTTTAAATTTAATGTCATCAAAATTGGCCATTTTGCCCTCCATAATGTTCTCTCTCTCTCTCTTGTTTGTTCAAAAATTTCTCCATTTGACATAAATCTGACAAATATACTATTCTTTGCTCCCCTAATTTTTTTTTAAAGTATCAATCTTTATACCTGGATCATGTATCCATTTGCACTTTATTCTGGTATATGGTGTCACTCATTGGCCTATGCTCAGTTTATACCACATTGTTATTTAGTTTTCCCCACAGATTTTGTCAAACAGTGAGTTCGTATCCCAGAAGCTAGAGTCCTTGGATTTATCAAAAAGTAGATTGCTATATTTATTGACTACTGTATCTTGAGTTCCCAACCAATTCCATTGGCCTATCTCTCTATTTAATAGCCAGTGTCAAGTGGTTTTGATGATAGGTGCTTTATAATCCCATTTGAGATCTAATAGGATTTGGCTACCTTCCCTAGCATTTCTTTTCATTAGTTCCCTTGATATTCTGGACCTTTTTTTTCTTCCAGATGAATTTTGATATTATTTTTCCTAGCTCTAGAAAATAATTCTCTGGCAGTTTGATTTGGTATGGTACTGAACAAGTAAGTTAATTTAGATAGAATTTTCATTTTTATTATATTAACTCAGTCTACCCATGAACAACTTATGTTCTTTCATTTACTTAGATCTGACTTTATTTGTGCAAAAAGTGTTTTGTAATTGTATTCATATAGCCCCTGGGTTTGTTTTAATAAATGCAGGTTTTTTTATAGTGTCTACTGTAGCTTTAAATGTGATTTCTCTTTCTGTCTCTTGCTTTTGGGCTTTGTTAGTAATATATAGAAATGTAGATGATTTATGTGGGTTTATTTTGTAACCTGAAAGATTTTTTGTATTGGAATTTCATTTTCTTTTTATTTTATTTTTTCAAATTCACCAAATGTTTATAAAATTTACTGTTCTTTTTCATAAAATCAGCTCTTAGTTTTTTTATTTAGTAGTTCAACGGCTTTCTAAATTTCAGTTTTTAAATCTCTCCTCTTATTTTCAATATTTCTAATGTGCTATTGACTTAGGGATTTTCTATTTGTTTTTTTTCCAGTTTTTCAGTTCCTTGTTGAATTCATTTACCTCTTCTTTCTCAATTTTATTAATCTAGGCATTCCAAGATATAAAATTTCTACCAAGAATTGCTTTCACAGCATCTCTTAAATTTTTGTAGCTTATGTTCCTATTGCCATTCTCTTGAATGAAGTTATTGACTGATTCTATGGTTTATTGTTTAACCAACTCATTCTTTAAGATAAGATTATTTACTGACCAGTTAATTTTTTGTTGAGCTTTGCATTGTCCTTTACTACATCTACTTTTTATTACATTATGATCTGAAAAGGATGCATTAATGATGTCTCTCTTTCTGCACTGGATTGTAAGGATTTTATGCTCTATTACAAGGTCAATTTTTGTGTAGGTGACATGTACCACTGAGAAAAATGTCTATTCCTTTCTTTCTCCATTACATTTTCTCCAGAGATCTACCATATCTACCTTATCCAGAGTTCTGTTTACCTCCTTAACTTCTTTCTTGTTTATTCTGAGGTAGATTTATAAAGTTCAGCAAAAAGGAGGTTGAGGGCCCCCACAAGTATAGTTTTGCTGTCTCTTTCTTCCTGTAACTCCCTTAACTTCTCCTCTAAGAATTTAGGTGCTATACTACTTGGTGCATATATGTTTAGTAATGATATTCATTGTCTTTGGTGCCTTTTAGTAGGTTATAGTTTCCTTTCTTATCTCTTTTGATTAGATCTATTTTGCTTTTGATTTTTCTGACATTAGGATTGCTACCCCTGCTTTTGTTTTTTTTTTTACATGAATTGAAGTATAATATCTTCTGCTGCAAACTTTTCCCTTTACCCTGTTTGTATTCCCCTGTTTCAAATGCATTTCTTGAAAACAACATATTGTAGAATTATGGTATTTAATCCATTCTGCTATCTGCCTAAATTTTATGGGAGCCTCCTGAGCTGAGAGACTATTTACCCCTTCAGCTGTTCCCACTATTCCAGGATTTTTCCTGGGGCAGTACTCTTCAGGTTTTTAAATGTCAACAAGGTAAGCATGAGAGCACTTATAGTTGGCTCCCAGAAATTCAAGTATGTGACTTTCAAGTATTTAATGAGGAGTGGCTGCTGCTTTTACTGGGGTCCTTTTGTCCTTCTTGGTACTTCTCTCTCACTCAGTTCCACTGAACCCCCATGCTGGACTGATATGTTTGAGAATCCACGCTGTTGCTTCTGCTTCAGTGTGCTCCAGTGGTTCCTGCTCTGCTCCATTATAGTAGAGTCTGTGACTTGCAAGCATTCTTTATGAAAAGATTAGAGCTGAATAGAAAATTTCACTTTCAAATATAAGACTCAAGGAAAACAGGAAAAGGTAAACAGGAAAGAAAAATCCCAAGGGTCTTATTAAACGTGAATTGTTTTCATTCCAACATGGAAATATGAGGTATGTAACACGTGAGATCTTTCTCAGTCTTAGGATATTTGGAGGGAATATTAACACACATGTATATATTGGGGGGAGGGAGAAAGGGGGAGAGAGAGAGAGAGAGAGAGAGAGAGAGAGAGAGAGAATACAATGTGAGTTAAACATGAAGGGATAATATGTAAAATAAAATTAAAGGGTGAGAGAGGAATGCACTAGGAGAAGGAGAAAGGGAAAGTAGGATGGTGTAAATTATCTCACATAAAAGAAGCAAGAAAAAATTTCACATGGAGGGGATGAAGGGGGAGGTTAGAGTGAATGTGTGAACCTTATTTTCATTGGATTTGACTTGAGGAGATAATAACATACATACTCAATTTTGTATGAAAATCGATCTTACTGTGCAGAAAAATAGGGAGGACGGTGATAAGAGATGGGGTATGATAGAAATGAAGGCAAATGGGAGGAGAGGGTAATCAGAAGCAAACACTTTTGAGGAGGGACAGATGCAAAGGAGAAAATAAAATGTATGGGGGAAAGGATAAAATGTAGGGGAACACAGATAGTCTTTTACACATGAATGCTATGGAAGTGTTTTTCCTGATTACACATGTATAACTTATATTGAATTACTTGCCTCCTCTATGAGGGCTGGTGGGAAGGGAACAAAGAAGAGAATATGGTACTCAACGTTTTAAAAATGAAGGTTACAAATTGCTATTCTACACAGCTGGGAAATAGGATATGCAGGCAGTGGTATATAAAAATTCATCTTGCCCTACAGGTAAAGAGATGGGGGAATGATAAAAGGGAGTGTAGATTTAGGGAAGGGGTAATCAAAATCCCTGTCATCTTGGGTTAGGGGGAGGGAGAGAAGTAGAGAGAAAATTTGGAAATCAAATCTTCTGAAAGTGAATGTTGAAAACTAAAAATAAATTAATCAATAAAGAAAAAATAAAATAGAAAGTGAAACATCTTTTAAGAAAAGCAGCAGATCTGGAGAATAGATGAAGACAAAACACAAAAATAATCAGACTAACTGAAAACAATGATCAAAAGAAAAGAATCTTGAAACAATAATACAAGAAACATTAAAGAACATTGTCCCAAATCATTAGAACAAGGGGGAAAAGTAAAAATAGAAAAAAAAATCCTTTGATCACCAGTTAAGGACATCCTATGGAAAATAAAACACATAGGATTATTATACTCAAATTCAAAATCCCCCATCTTGAGGATAAAATATTAAAAGCTACAAAGATAGAGCAATTAAATATCATGGTGCCACAATTAAAATCACAAGACCTAGGAGTGAAGACATTAAAGAACTCTAGGTCTTGGAACTCTGGATATTGAAGGATCAAAAAACTGGGGTTCCAACCAAAAAACTCATACCCAGTAATGTTAAGCACAATCCAAATATTTTTTTTTAAATGGACATTTGATCAACTGACCGACTTTCAAGACTGTTGAAAAAATGAACTCCATAGAACATTTGACAGACAATAGCCAAAAGAAACATAAGGTGTACACAAAAGACTGATTACAATAAATTCAATAAGGATATTAATTTACTTTTTATGAATGTAAAATACATGTCTAAGGTTCTTATTAATAATTGGGTAGCTCATAAGAAAGATTGGGTTAAACTTGATAATGTATAAATTTAAGAAGTAAAGTCATTTAGGAACTACTAAGAAGAGTAATTATTTTCTAGAAATGAAGTTCAAGTGGAAGAATCAATTCAGAGGAATTAAATGGGGGAGGAGGGCTGGTAGTTCTGCTAATCTATTTTCACATGGAGTGAGTTGAAGAGGGAACAATGCATACACATTTGGAAGAGTATAAAAGTTGTGTAAATTCAGAAGAAATAAGATAGTAAGGGGATAGGGAAATGGAGAAGAAAAGGGAGGGATCTTTAGGAAGGATGGTGAGGGAACAGGTAAATGGGGGATATAGAAGGTTGTTGAGATCAGTGGGAATGGGAGGATAAGGGAGGAATCTCTAGAGGGGAGGGTGAGGAAAAAGATTATAAGGGAATATAGAAGGGTTTTAGCTTTACCATAATGGGAGTATAGGGAAGGGACTCTTGGAAAGGTTTAGGCAGTATTAGGAGGGCAAGATAGAAATAAAGCACAAGAGGTGGGAAAGACAGGAAATGAGATAGGCACAAATATAAAAGCAAAGATCAGGAGTAGAATGTGTTTGTTTATATATCTATATATGTATGTATATATGTATATGTGTATGTATATAACTATAGCTATAGAGAAATATACCCTCACTTAATTATAGCCTTCATGGGGGGAAGGGGCAGAGGGAGAGGGAAAAAAGTTCCAAAAAATGTAAAAAAGAGTACAGTAGAGAACAAAAGAAAACTTACAAAGAATCAAATAAGGACAACATATATTTATCATACAGGCTTTCTTTAAATGAAAAATTATTGTTACATATTTTGAATTCTCTCATGATCTGCTATGCTCATGACAAGCTTTTTCCCCCTTTCTTACTTTGTATTTAATTTCCAAAATTTAAGTTTAAGATTTTTTTTTTGCTTCATTTCTCTGCTTTGTATTTCTGCTCTGCTGTTTGAATCTAAAAAAATAAAATCCGCAAATTTAAAAAGATGATGTGAAATATCTTGTTGGGAAAACAACTTACCTGGAAAATAGATCTAAAAGTGATAATTAAAAAATTATTGGACTACCTGAAAGCCAGGATTAAAAAAAAGGACCTTAGACATGATTTTTTAAAGGACTTTCAAGCATTCTTGATGAAATGATCAAAGATGAATTAAAAATTCGACTTTCAAATGTAAGATGCAAGAGAAGTATTAAAAGGTAGACAGGAAAGGGAAACTACAACTGACTTAATAAAGTTAAACTGTTTATATTCCTACATGCAAGGATGATACTTGTAACTCATAAGACCTTTTTCATTATTAGACCAGTTAGAAGGTGTCTATATAGAGGTAAGAAGTGAGAGTTGAATACGAAGGGACAATATCTAGAAAATATATTAAGGAGCAAGAGAGAAATGTACTGGGAAAAAGAGAAAGATAGGGGTAGAATGGAGTAAATTTTCTTTCACAAGAGAGGGGGAAAAGAAGGGAAGAGGGGGGAGTTGAGGGGAAGTGAGTCAATCTTACTCTTATCAGAATTGTCTCAAAGGCAAGGGAGCATAGAAATTTATCTTACCCTACTAGAAAGTACAAGGGGAAGGATATAGGGGGGATGATGTGTGTGGGGGGGCGCGGATTGGGGAAAGAAGTAGTCAGAAGTAAAACAATGAGATAGAGGAATTTAATACATTCTTGAGAAAATTACAGAGCTGAATAGAAAATTTGACTTTTAAATACAAGACTCAAGAGTTGGATGAACAGATAGAGAAATCATAAGGGACTTATTAAAGTTGAACTTTACATTCCTATATGGAAAGATGATATTTGTAACTCATGAGAACTTTGTCATTACTATGATAATTGGAGGGAATACACTCACACACACATACACATATGTACACACATATACAGGGCACAGAATAAGTTGAATATAAAGGAATAATAGTTAAACAATAAAATTAAGGAGTAAGATACATGTTGGGAGGAGAAAGGGAGAGGAAAGTAGGGGACAAAGGGAGTAGGGGTGAAGTTAATGAAGACAGATTGGAGGAAGGGGTAATCAGAAGTAAACACTTTTGAGGAGGGACATGGTCAAGGGAGAGATTAGAACAAATGGAGGAGGGAGAGGATGGAGGGAGATAGAGTCAGTCATTAACATCATGACTATTATAGAAGTATTTTGCATGGCCACACATGTGCAACTTACATGAGATTGCTTGCCTTCTCACTGAGGGTGGGTGAGGAGGGAGGAAGGGAGAGAATGTGGAACTCAAAGTTTTAAAAATGGATATTAAAAATTGTTTCTACATGTAACTGGGAAATAAGAAACACAGGCAATGGGGTATATCTTACTATACAGGAAAATAGAAGTGGAAGAGGATAAGAGAAGGGGGATAATAAAAGGGAGTGAAGATTGGGGGATGTGGTTTGCATGACTACACATACATAACCAATATGGAATTGTTTGCCTTCTCAATTAGGGTGGTGAAGATGGAGGAAGGGAGAGAATTTGAAATTCAAAAGTTTTAAAAGCAAATATTGAAAATTGTTTTTACATGTAACTAGGAGAAAATTAAATACTAAAAAAAAATAAAACCTTTCTATACTACATTGACTTGTATTACTGATGGATTAAATATGCTTTGCTGTTCATTAGTGCTTAGCCATCTCTTCTACAAGCTAAACAATTCCCCCCCTATAGATTTTCACCCCACAATAATTGTTTAACTTTGCATTGTATTTGCTGTTATTCTCTAACCCACATTCTCAACTCTCTTTTCCATCTATTTCATTGTCTAGCTTGACTAATCTATTATAATTGATTTCCAAAAGAGGTGAATGATATAATCATTTCTCTCATTCACAAAAGTAATCTGAGAACCCCTGTGGTATATATTGGATATAGAGCCAGTTTTAGAGCCAGGAGACTTCAAATTCAAATCTTACCTGTAACCAATAATGACTGTATCTCTTTGACCAAATCATATAATCAGTACACTAGACAACTTTCTTTTTTCACATTTGTTTATTTTTAATATACAGACTAGATGAGGAATTTCCTTAACAGTATAATAAAAAGTATGACTACACATAGAACTGTAAATCTATTAAGATGTTAAATTGCAGAGGTGTTGACCTACATTGGCTAAAGGAGTTTCATCATCAAATAGTTTCATTGACCAATGAAATAATAGGTCCAGTCCATATACCTACTGCTTTTATGATATTGGGTAAATGACAGACTTTCTAATAGCCAAGTAACAGCTTAATAAGATTTAGAGTAAGGTCTCTTTGTGGTCAAATGAGTGATAACTTTTTTTTTTAATTACAGCTCTCAGAACATCCAATTTACGATATGGTTTCAATTTAGATTGACTGTGAATTGAGGTTTATCATTGATATATTGAATCCATAAAGCTTTGAACTATAAGAGTGGTGGATAAATAATCACTCCATTAATTCAACAAAGGTAAAAAACTCCATATGTGTGTATGTGGGTGTATACACACATACTAGTCACTGTAGGGAATACAAAGAAGAATAAAATTAACTCTGTTTACAAATTAATTGTTGAAATGAGACACATTAGCATGGTAACTATATAGTATGAAGTGAATGTGACAAATGCAAAATAATCAGAGATTACTAGAGAAGGAAAGATATTTTCATATAGTATCTGGAAGATAAAATACTTTTTTTTAAATTTTATTTTTATTTATTTAACTTTTTACATTCATTTTCACAAAATTTTGGGTTTCAAATTTACTCCCCTTTTATCCCCTCCCCCCACCCCAATACCTCAAACAATCTAATTTTTCCTATCTCCAATCTGACCTCTCTTCTGTCATCCCTCCCTTCTCTTCTCTCCATTTTCTCTTTTCTCCTGTAGGGCCAGATGACTTTCTATTCCTCATTAACTGTATGTCTTCTTTCCTAGTAGTGACATCAATACTAAACAGTTGTTCCTAAAACTATGAGTTCCAAATTCTCCCCATCCCTCCCTCCGCACCCATTCCCTTTGGGAAGGCAGGCAATTCAATATAGGCCATATCTGTGTAGTTTTGAAAATGACTTCCCTGATAGTCGTGTTGTGTAAGACTAATTGAATCACCATCCCTCCTAACCTGCCCTTCATTGTTTCTCTTCTCTCTTTTGATCCTGTCCCTCCCCAAGTGTTGATTTCAAATTGCTCCCTCCTCCCTTTGCCCTCCCTTCCATCATCCCCCCCTTGCTTAGCTCCTTCTCCCCCACTTTCCTATACTATAAGATAGGTTTTCATACCAAAATGAGTGTGCATTTTATTCCTTCCTTTAGTCAAATGTGATGAGGGTAAACTTCTTGTTTTTTGTTTGTTTTTTTCTCAGCTCTCCTCTTTTTCCCTCCACTAAAAAGTCTCCTACTTGCCTCTTAAATGACATATAATTACCCCATTCTATTTCACCCTCTTTCCTCCCACTACATTTCTCTCTCACCATTTACCTTAATTTCTTTTAAGATATGGTCCCATCCTATTCAATTCACTCTGTGCTCTCTGTCTCTGTATGTACATGCATGTGTGTATGTCTGTGTGCGTGCATGCATGTACATGTGTGTGTATGGGCCCACCAACTACCCAGATACTGAAAAGTTTTAAGAGTTACAAATATTGTCTTTCCATGTAGGAATGTAAACAGTTCACTTCTGGTAAGTCCCTTAAGACTTCTCTTTGCTGTTTACTTTTTCATGCTTCTTCTCATTCTTGTGTCTGAAAGTCAAATTTTCTTTTCAGCTCTGGTCTTTTCATCAAGAATGATTGAAAGTCCTCTGTTTCATTGAAAGACCATATTTTCCCCTGAAGTATTATACTCAGTTTAGCTGGGTAGGTGATTCTTGGTTTGAGTCCTAGTTCCTTTGACTTCTGGAATATCCTATTCCACGCCCTTCGATCCCTTAATGTAGAAGCTGCTAGATCTTGAGTTATCCTGATTTTATTTCCACAATACTGGAATTGTTTCTTTCTAGCTGCTTGTAAGATTTTCTCCTTGACCTGGGAGTTCTGAAATTTGGCCACAATGTTCCTAGGAGTTTCTCTTTTTGGATCTCTTTCCGGTGGTGATCGATGGATTCTTTCAATCCTTATTTTGCCCTCTGGTTGTAGAATGTCAGGGCAGTTTTCCTTGATAATTTCATGGAAGATGATATCTAGGCTCTTTTTTTTGATCATGACTTTCAGGTAGTCCCATAATTTTTAAATTGTCTCTCCTGGATCTATTTTCCAGGTCAGTTGTTTTTCCAATGAGATATTTCACATTCTCTTCCATTTTTTCATTCTTTTGGTTTTGTTTTGTGATTTCTTGGTTTCTCGTAAAGTCATTAGACTCCATCTGTTCCTTTCTAATTTTGAGAGAACTATTAAATTCAGTGAGCTTTTGAAGCTCTTTTTCCATTTGGCTAATTCTGCTTTTGAATGCATTCTTCTCCTCATTGGCTTTTTGAACCTCTTTTGCCAATTGAGTGAGCCTATTTTTCAAGGTGTTATTTTCTTCAGTATTTTTTTGGGTCTCCTTTACCAAGGTATTGACCCATTTTTCATACTTTTCTTGCATCTCTCTCATTTCTCTTCCCAGTTTTTCCTCCACCTGTCTAACTTGCTTTTCAAAATCCTTTTTGAGCTCTTCCAAGGCCTGAGAGCACCAGACATCCACCTCGGATGTCTGGGATACAGAGGCCCCGCCCTCCACGTCTTTCCCTGATGGCAAGAATATGTCCTCGTTGTTGTCAGATCCGAAAGTCGGGATCATTTGCATCTGTTCAAAAAAACTCTCTATAGTCTTTTTTTTCTTCCCTTTTCTAGGCATTTTCCCAGTCAGTTACTTGACTTCTGAGATTCCTGTCCACCCCCACCTAGATCTGCCCAGCTAGTGCTTGGGGTCTGAGATTCAAATGAGCTTTCCGTGCTGCTCAGCTGCTAATCAATGTGAGCTTTAGTTCTGGTGCTGGGGTGGGGGCAGGGTCACCTCCCAGGCTCAGCTCCCTCAGGGGCTTTATGCAGAGACCTTCAGTAATGGAACGGGGTGGGGCAGGGCCATCTCCCAGGCTCAGCTCCCTCGGGGGTATATGCAGAGACTTTCAGTAATGAAGATCCTGCCTGCCTGCTCGGGGAGTCCCAGGCCGCTGCCGCAGCTGCTGCCTCCGCCGCTGCCCCCACCTCTGCCTCTGCTGCTTCCTGCCCCCATCTCTGTCGCCACCGTTTCCTCCTGAGGGGGCCCGAGTCATGGAGACACCCAGTTCCCCTTTCGGCCAGCCAGCCGTCTCTCTCACTGACCTGTATCGTCTGTGGGTGGAGGGACCTTCCAGGCCGCCGGAAGTCGCTGAAGCCTGCTCGGATCAGCTTCTCTGGGGCTGCAGCCAGGGCAGCGCTGGGGTGGGGTCTGTCCTCTGGAGCGCGACGGACCCTGTGGACTTCTCTCCAGGGCTCTCTGGAACGGAAATCTCTTCCACTCTGTTTCTACACACCTTGCAGTGATCCAGCACTTATGGGGATCTCTTTTTACATTAAATTTATGGGCTGTGGGTTCGGAGCTCGTAAACGTGCGTCTTTCTACTCCGCCATCTTGACTCCGCCCCCCCCCATAAAATTCTTAAACAGCTTTTCAAGGATCTCTGTCTTGCTATAGATTGTGTGCAACACTGAGAAGCAACAAAAATTTCTCAGCTTCATAATTAAAATAATGTTTCATTGTGTGATTTAAGAGACAAGGGGGATGTGTGTCATTTCAAACAGCAATATTCTCATTTGTAATTAAGTGAATATATTTTAATATTATGTAACTAAATATGTTATATATATGTTTCAATATTATGTAACTAAATATGTTATATATATGTAATATACATACATGCATATATAACATATACTTATAAATATGTATAATATATAAGTGTATTTATATATACATAGACATATATATATATATATGTATATAGATGCATGTAGGGAAGCAGACTAAGCAAGGAAGTTACATATAGCTGTCAAATGGGTTTCTGAGTAGTACATGGTTATATTTCCGTGACAGAAAGTTTAAAAATATAACATGAAATGAGAAAGTTTCATCTCACCACTCTTTAAACCTCATATTTATATCACAGAACTGAACAGTCCCTTAGAGTTCATTTATTTTGTCTTCTTAACGCTTTACATATGAGAAAAATGAGGGTCAGAATACAGAAGTAGCTTATCCAAAGTCATAATGTTTGTAAATGGCAGTCAGGATTGCTAGTCCTTTGACTTATTGCACTGTATAGTTTTACCTAGATTATCTCACGGGTCCATTAAACCTAGTGTAACATCTTATAATTTGACTTTGGACATTATTTGCTTTGTTGAGGCATCTGGAACTAAGGGCTGTTTACACTGTGTAACTTTAATAACACATGGGTATCCCTTAATGTTAGACACCAAAATAGGGATAGGTTAAATGTCTTTTTGGAGAGTGTTATATAAACGAGTGTCAAGAATAGAGGGCATGTCTTTAGAATTGTCAAACTTTATTTCCATTTTGGCTGTTTTTAACCCGAATGTAATCTCCACAGGAGGAGACCTAGAAAGTTACAAAGATATACACTTATTAAGTTTTTACATGTCCATACACATTTAATAATAAAAAGGGTTTTATTTTTTGTTTTGTTATTTTATTAATGTGAATCAATGATCTAATCTTTCTAAATTCTGTACTTGTATTTGGGGCCAGTGTGTACCTGTTCAAAGACACACTTACAAAGCAGAATCAAAGAATTTTCAAGTTCGAAGTAATTTTGGCAACCCATTAGTTCAACATAACTAAGACCTTTAGAAAAACAGTATACAATACTTCGTACGTTTTGATACGTATTTTGCTTAAGAATCTCTACTATAGTAGAATTCTTTAACTCCCCAGGCAACACAGTTTATCTTTGTTTTTTATTTTTATTTTCCAATCAAATTTTTCCTGATATCAAGCCAGATTTCACTCTCTGCAACTTCTCTCCTTTCTTTCCAGATTTTTCCTCAGGAGTTAAAAACATGCTTTTTTTCCCACAGACTTGATTTTCAAATATTTGAACAAAATTGGTATCACTTGAATTCTTTCATTTTATATTCATAGAAAACTTGTGAAGGAGATCAAATTTTATTTCTCAGAAAACTGAAGGTCACTGAAATGAAATTAGTATGTCTCTTAAAACTAAATTACATTTTTTCATACATTCATTCATTCCTTCAACAAATATTTATTAAAGAGTTACTATGTGGAAAGTTGTGTTTGGGGCCCTGACTAACATAAAGGCATATGTAGAATAATTCTTACCCTCATTTTGGAAAGATTAAATTCAGAGACTGAGAATTTCAGAGATCAAAGAGGCATTTGAGATCACCTAATAAAGTAATTCATTTTGCAGATGTGAAGACTGAGCAAGAGAGTTTATAATACTGATAAAATCATTCTAATCTGAGGATAATTCAGAAATACACTGAACTCTGTAACTCACAGGATTATTGCTAATTATCAAATATGATAAATTATGAAAATTACTTAATGAATTATAAAGTACAATATAATTGTGAGTAATTATTATTTTGATCTCCATTATTTTCATTATTATCTAAAACAGTCCTGGTCAGAAGCCTAGATGACCTCTACAAAATCCCTGACAAATGCTCAGCCGCTGATATGTGACATGGTATATATTTCATGTTTACTAAATCCTAATTTATTGATTGAATGATTCTTTGGACATCCATATTCACTCAGACAAATGAGCACTGATGATTTGATCGTTAAATGTATTGTAAATTATTTATTCTAACCCAAGCTTACCATAATGGTGTGGATCAGATATATACCTTAGTTTTCTACCTAGCAGCAGAGTTACTCAAGGTCATATCATTATTTAATATCTTCTGAATCAAGTATGGGAAACAGACTTAATTTATCATATAGAAAGTCTATATTTATGCAGATGATCTCATTATCTCATTGAATCCAGGTGTGGAGTTCAAAAAACATATCTAAATATTGTTATGTTGTAGAAAAAAGTAGGCAGGTCCTGAATAGGACAGATGTAAAAGTAATTCTATTAAGTGGTACTAAACACTGGAGTGCAAATTGTAGGTACAGGAAATTAAGTCTGAGATTGAATAAGAGGATATTTAGATGACTTTACCAGTTTAAAACAAAGATACTTTAAAAAGCTTTGATAATTCCATTATATGACATATGCAAATACATTTTTAAATGTAGTTCAATATCATTATTAGTAGCTGAATCATTTACTCCACCTCGTTTGATATAACCAATTCTCTTTACAATTCTCTTTACTCTTACAAGGGTGCTAGGCTTTAGGAATCAACTTTAATGCCAGAGAACCTAGATTAGTGAGTTCATATAGAATTTGAAACTTACATTTCAGAGAAAGAGAGTGGGGGAAAAGTCAGTCTGGTCTGACTATCTCCATATGATTACATCTTCAGATTTTTGTGAAAGATAAGGTTCAAGTTACTCCATTTGATTATGGCTAAAAAAATATGGGAATGTTAATGAATCATCCCTTTTTTGCCATTATGTTTTTGCTTTTCACTTCGCAGTCAGCACGGGTGCTCATTTAGACATAATTTGACTAACTGTACATCAGCAATATCTTTTCTATTGTCAGAGGTGATTTCAAAACACTGGATGCAATTTTCACTTACTTGCCTCTTTAAATAAATAACTCTAACTGCTTGAAAGTTACAATCATTGTAAATGAATAACAGAGTATTGTTTAATTATATTATTATTTTGTACTATATGTTCATGTTACTTTGATTACTTTCAATGCAGTCTTCATCATGCAAGCTGAGAAGTTAGCATCCAATAGAAATTTCTTTTAAATAAGGTTTACCATTTAGATTTTATAGCTGTTTCAGTTATGGCTCAGAAAGTCAAGGGCAGTGTTAAGAATACTAAATTGCATTAGAGCAGAAATTTTTTTGTTAATCTGGTTTTTTCATCCATCTCCTTGCACCATCAATAGTGTCAACAATCAACTACTGTATAATGTATTCAGGAAAAAAAAAGTGATATGCATTCCTCAAGGAATGACTAAATATATTCTGCTAGCTTAATGTAATGGAGACGCAATATGGCAGAAATAATGTAGATGAAATCAGAGAAATTTGAGAAGACTAACAGATATAGAATAAAATAAAAATAACCAGGAAAATGACATGCAAAATGACTAAAACAGAGTAAGAAGAAACAATAACAAGAAATAGACCATTGCTTAATCATAATGTCTAAACTTAGACCTAGAGAAAAGGTGGGAAAATGTAACATCATCTATTCTTTAGAGAGATAGTAGGACATGGATAAAGGATGTTTCATGTGCTACTAGAGACAAATTATGAACTCTTTGCTTTTATTAAAATGCTTCTTTTCCCCTCACTCTTAAAAAGTCAGTACTGAGCTTTTCCATAAATTCTTTAAGAAATCTCTAAAAAGTGAATCTGAACAAATTTTAGAGTGACAGAATCCACTACAAAACAGAGTATGGTAGATTTCCAGTGTGGGGCATGAATTCTCCCTTAATATAGAAGTGAATAGGAGAATGGATTAAAATCCATAATCCTACAATATGTTGTTTTTGAGAAACATTTAAAACAGATGGATATGCAGAGGGCAAAGGTAAAAAACTGGAGAGGAATATATCATGTTTTAGCTGAAGTTAAAAAAGCATAGCAGGAGTAGGATTAGGATAGTAGGATTAGGAAATCCTAATCTCGGACAAAGCAGAATCTAAAATAGATCTAGTCAGAAGAGATAAGGAAGAAAATTTTATATTGCTAAAAGGCACCATAGACAATGAAGCAATATCACTACTAAACATATATACACCAAGTGACATAGCATCCAAATTCTTAGAGAAGTTAAGAGAGTTACAGGAAGAAAAAGAGAGCAAAACTATTATGGTGGGAGACCTCAGCCTCTCCCTCTCTGAATTTGATAAATCTAATCTCAAAATAAACAGGAAAGAAGTTAAGGAGGTGAATTAAATTCTGGAAAAGGTAGAAATGATGGACCTCTGAAGAAAACCGAATAGGAATAGAAAGAAAACTACCTTTCTCTCAGCAATACATGGCAAATACACACAAAAAAAATTTTCCATGTACTACAGCATAAAATCCTCAAAATCCAGTACAGAAAAGCAGAAATAGTCATTTCATCCTTCTCGGATCATGATTCAATAAAATTTATATGTAATGAAGGGCCATGGAAAGATAGACTAAAATTTAATTGAACACTAAACAATCTAATCCTAAAGAATGAGTGGGTCAAACAACAAATCAAAGAAAAAATAAATGACTTCATTCAAGAGAATGACAATAATGAAAGAACCTACTGAAACTTATGGGATGCAATAAAACGTGTTCTTAGGGGAAGTTGTATATCTCTGAATGCTTACATGTATAAAACAGAGAAAGAAGAGATCAATCAATTAGGCATGCAACTGAAAAAAAGGTAGAAAAAGAACAAAATAAAATCCCCAATTAAATATCAAATTAGAAATACTGAAAACCAAAGGAGAGATTAAATGAAATAGGAATTAAGAAAACTATTGAATAAGACTAAGAGATGGTTTTATGAAAAAAAAAAACACAAAATTGATAAACCTTTGGTCAATTTGGTATAAAAAAGAAAGAAGAAAACCAAATTACTAGTATCAAAACTGAAAAGAGTGAATTACCTTCAATGAAAAGGATATTCAAACAACAATTAGAAATTATTTTGATCAATTGTATGCTCATAAATTTAATAATCTTAGTGAAATTGGATGAATATATGCACTACTATAAACTGATCATATTAACAGAAGGAAAATACTTAAATAATCCCATCCCAGAGAATGAAATTGAACAAGACATCAATGAACTCCTTAGGAAAAAACTCTCCGGGGCCAGATGGATTTACAGGCAAATTCTTTCAAATGTTTAAAAAACAATTTATTCCAGTACTATACAGAATATTTGAGGAAATTTCAAAGGAAGAGTTGTCAAATTATTTTTATAAAACAGATATGGTGCTGATCCCTAAACCAGGTAGAATAAAAACGGAGAAAGAAAATAATAAACCAATTATCCTGTTGCATATAAACACAAAATTTTTAAATAACATATTAGCAAAAGGATTACAGCAATTTATCAGAAGAATAATACAATTTGATCAGGTAGGATTTATATCAGGAATTCAGGGCTGGTTCAATATTAAGAAAACTACCAGAATAAAACATAATCAGCATAACCATATGATTATCTCAAGAGATGCAGAAAAAGCTTTTTTTTTTTTGCAAAACACAAGATCTATTAATATTGAAAATATTGGAGAGCATAGGAATAAATGGAGACTTCCTTAAAATGACAAGCAGTATCTCCCTAAAACCATCAGCATTATAGGTAATGCTGATAAGCAAGATGTGTTTCTAATAAGATTAGGGGTGAAACAAGAGTGTCCATTAACACTACTGTTATTATATATTATACTAGAAATGTTGGATTTAGAAATAAGAGAAGAAAAAGGAATTAAATAATTAGAATGGGCAAAAAAGAAACTGTTATCACTTTTTGCAGATCATATGATCATATACCGAGAGAATCTTAGAGAATCAAGTACAAAACTATTTGAAACAATAAACAACTTTGGCAGAGTCGCAGGATACAAAAAGAACACCACATAAATCATCTGCATTTCTATATATTACTAACAAAGCCCAGCTGCAAGAGATAGAAAGAGAAATTCCACTTAAAGTTACTGGAGACACTATAAAATATTTGGGAGTCTATCTGCCAAAACAAACCCAGAGACTATACGAACACAATTACAAAACACTTTTCACTCAGATAAAGTCAAAGAGAAATAATTGGAAATACATTAGTGATTCCTGGGTAAGCTGAACCAATATAATAAAAATGGCAATTCTACCTTATTTATTGCCTTTTCAGTGCCATACCAATGAAAGCACACACAAAAAAATTGTATAGAGCTAAAAAAATAATATAAAAAATCATGTGGAAGAACAGAAAGTCTAGAATATCAAGGGAATTAATGAAAAGAAAAAAGCTAGTGAAGGTGGCCTAGCCATATCAGATCTCAAATTGTCTTATAAAGCAGCAATCATCAAAACCACGCAGTACTGGCTAAGAAATAGAGGGGTGGATCAGTGGTATAGTTTAATTACTCAAGGCACTATTAGTCAATGAATATAGCAGTATATTATTTGACAAACTTCTGGGATAAGAACTCACTGACTGACTAAAGTGGTTGGGAAAATAGAAAATAGTGTGGCAGAAACTGGGCATAGATCAATGTCTGACTGTTTACCAGAATAAAGTACAAATGGGAACATGAATTAGGTATAAAGACTGATATTATAAATAAATCAGGGGAACATGCATCATGCATTAGACATATTTATGGAGAATGGAGAAATGTATGACCAAACAAGAGATAGAGAACATAATTAAATGCAAAATGGATAATTTTGATTACATTAAATTGAAAAGTTTTTGGACAAATAACTTTAATACAACCAAGATTAAGAGGGAAGCAGAAAACAGGAAAAAGATTCTTTCACCTAGTGTCTATGATAAAGGCCTCATTTCTCATATATAGAGAGAGAATTGAATAAAATTTGCAAGACTACAAACCATTTCCCAATTGATAAATGATCAAAGGCTATGCACAGGCAGTGTTGAGAGGAAGAAATTAAAGTTGTCTATAGTCATATTAAAATGCTCTAAATCAGTCACTATTGATTAGAGAGCTGCGAAACAAAACAACTCTGAGGTACCACATCACACCTATCAGATTGACTAACATGCCAAAATAGGAAAATGATAAATATTCAAAAAGATGTGGAGGAGTTGGAACACTAATTCATTGTTGATGGCCCTGTGAGCTAATCTAACAATTCTAGAGAGTAATTTGGAACTATGCCCAAAAGGCTCTAAAATGTGCACACCCTTTTACGCAGCAATACCACTGGGTATGTATCCCAAAGAGATCATAAAAATGGGAAAAGGAAATACACATACAAAAATATTTATAGCAGCTCTTTTGGTGGTCACCACCAACTGGAAATTGAGAGGATTGATATCAATTGGGGAATGATTGAACAAGTTGTGGTATATGAATGGAATAGAATACTGTTGTGAAAAAAATTTTTGTGAAAAATTTTTTTAAAATAGAAAAAAGCAAATCTAATTTACAGGGCAATGGAAGTTCACATGACAAATATCAGGGTGATTTTTTTTTTAGTAAGGATATGTAAAGAATAATTAGAGTGAAGGGTGTCATCAAAGAAATTCTTAATTTTAAAACGTATGTCTAGGTCGTATGATGAGAAAGTGATGACTCCTGGATTGCTTTTGTTTGCCATAGTTATTCTTGTGATTTTAGAAGAAAGAGATGAAGGCACTCAGCATATTGGATGGACTTCTTATGAAAAATATTTGGGAGGAAATGATCAAGAGACAAAATTATTCCATGTTAAGATGACAAGATATATCAGGAGATTTTAATATAGTGAATAGAAACATGCATTAAAGTTAATTTGTTATAACTTTAATATTCTGCATAATCATTATGGTGTCCTGCAGTAACTAGTTACAAGTGATGAGTACTTCACATAAAGGTCTATAATTATTCTTATGAAACAATCCAAACTTTTATATTCTTACCTCTTTTTTGTGTTAATAAATTGGTGTCTATATATAATCAGTTCCTATGTTGTTTTCCTATTTATAAGGCAGAGTTTAATCCTCTTCACATATACTCAGATCTACCCAGAGATACACATGTTGTGAAAATACAAAAGGTCTACTTCTAAGTCACCAACAGTCAAAGTTTTTTGTTTCATCAGGCTCCTCTGAAAAACTTTAAATAAAAGATTAGCAAAGGACTTACAACAAATTATCATAAAGAAAACAAAACATGCTCAATTGGGATTTACACAAAGAATGAAATACTGTTTCAATATTATGAAAACTATCAGCATAGTTGATCATCAATAACAAAATTAACAGAAGTCACATGATTATCTCTATAAATGCAGAAAAAGTTTTGATAAAATGCAATACCCATTCCTATTAAAAACACCTGAGAGCAGAGGAATAAATGGAGTTTTCCTTAAAATAATAAGCAGCATCTATTTAAACCATAAGCAAGCATTATATGTAATGGAGATAAGCTAGGAGAATTTAAAATAATATCAGGGGCAAAAAAAGAATATTATCACCACTGTTATTCAATATTGCAGTAGAAATGATAACTAGTATTAAGAGAAGAAAAGGCAATTGAAGGAATCAGACAGGCATTGAAGAAACAAAGCTATCACTCTTCAGATACTTTCTAGCTGTGTGACCCTGGGCAAGTCACTTAACCCTGTTTTGCTTGGTTCCTCATAAGTAAAATTTAACCACAAAAGAAAATGGAAAACCACTCCAATATCTTGCTAGGAAAACCACAAATGGGTCCATGGAGAGTTGGACACACCTACAAATGATTCAGCTACAATAACAAATCCTGTGTGTTAGCAACTTTTAAAAAGAGGCCACATGAACAGATGAAACCAAGCCAGACCTTGTCTTAATGACACCGAGAAGAAAGAGAAAATTTGGAGTAAGGAGACCAAAGATATTAAAAAATACCTAAAAAATTTCCTTTAGTAGAAGCTATATGAGTAGCAATGTTAGAATTTCTAGGGTAATGAGATAAGATTCCTTTACTTTCCAAATATAGTCTTCTTCCCTTCCCTTAGATTGATCAACAAATATTTATTAGGTATTTACTATGTATCAAGCACAGTTGATTTCATATTTAGAGAGAGATGGTTTAGAACTTCCTAAAACTTATCAATACTTAGTTGTCATTGAATATTAAAGAAACTTAAAGGGTTGATATCAGATCTCAATCGCTGTTAAAATGGAAGGAGAATACTAAAAAGCAGAAAGCTGCATAAAGCATTGAAAGTGGAACCATCTCTAAAGGAAAGTAAAAAGAAAATTGAATACTGGAATATTTGGAAACAAACTAAATGCACTTCCTAATTTTGCCAAAGGCTAACTTTGTTGATCTCTATCCATGCTGTAAAAAGAGAAGTTATTGCTGGGGGGGGGGGAGGGCGGCGGGGAGGAGCCAAGATGGTGGAGTGGAAAGACTCACGTATGCTAGTTCCAAATCCACAGCCCATAAATTTCCTGTAAAAAGAACTCCCCACAAATTCTGGAGCAGAGCAAGCTGCACAAAAACATAGTGGAAGAGATTTCCATGCCAGAGAGCCCTGGAAAGCCGTCCCCAGGGATCCATTGGGCACTGGACGCGGAACCCAGCCCTGCCCTGCCTTGGCCATGCAGCCCGAGAGGAGCAGATCCGAGCAGGCTTCAGGGATGGAATCTCTGAAGGCCGTGAAGGTCCCTCCACCCATAGGCACTACAGGTCAGTGAGAGAGACTTCTGAGCTGGCTGAAAGGGGAGCGGGGTGTCTCTGTGACTCAAGCACCTTTGGGAGGTGGTGGTGGAGGCAGTGGCAGAGGCAGTGGTGGCCCAGGACTCCCCATGTAGCCAGGAGCTCCATTGTTGAAGGTCTCTGCATAAACCCCCTGAGGGAACTGAGTCTGGGAGGTGGCCCTGCCCCCACTCCAGCACCAGAACTTTAGCTAACATTGAATAGAAGCTGCGACCACTGAAAGCTCTGAGGCGGGGGAGCAGCATTTGAACCTCAGACCCCAAGCACTAGCTGGGCAGATCTAGGCAGGGGTGCAGGGGAATCTCAGAAGTCAAGTAACTAGCTGGGAAAATGCCCAGAAAAGGGAAGCAAAAGAAGACCATAGAAAGCTACTTTCTTGGGGAAGAGATGTTACTTCCTCCTTTCATTTCTGATGAGGAAGTATAATGCTTGCCATCAGGGAAAGACATGGAGGTCGGAGCCTCTGTATCCCAGACATCCGAGGTGGATGTCTGGTGGTCTCAGGCCGTGGAAGAGATCAAAAAGGATTTTGAAAATCAAGTTAGACAGGTGGAGGAAAAACTGGGAAGACAAATGAGAGAGATGCAAGAAAAGCATGAAAAACAGGTCAATACCTTGCTAAAGGAAACCCAAAAAAATGCTGAAGAAAATAACACCTGGAAAAATAGGTTCACTCAATTGGCAAAAGAGGTTCAAAAAGCCAATGAGGAGAAGAATGCTTTCAAAAGCAGAATTAGTCAAATGGAAAAAGAGCTTCAAAATCTCACTGAAGAAAATAGTTCTTTCAAAATTAGAATGGAACACATGGTGGCTAATGACTTTATGAGAAACCAAGAAATCACAAAACAAAACCAAAAGAATGAAACAATGGAAGAGAATGTGAAATATCTCATTGGAAAAGCAACTAACCTGGAAAATAGATCCAGGAGAGACAATTTAAAAATTATGGGACTACCTGAAAGCCATGATCAAAAAAAGAGCCTAGACATCATCTTTCATGAAATTATCAAGGAAAACAGCCCTGAGATTTTAGAAACAGAGGGCAAAATAAGTATTGAAGGAATCCATCGATCACCACCTGAAAGAGATCCAAAAAGAGAAACTCCTAGGAACATTGTGTCAAATTCCAGAATTCCCAGGTCAAGGAGAAAATCTTGCAAGCAGCTAGAAAGAAACAATCCCAGTATTGTGGAAATACAATCAGGATAACACAAGTTCTAGCAGCTTCTACATTAAGGGATCAAAGGGCATGGAATAGGATATTCCAGAAGTCAAAGGAACTAGGACTCAAACCAAGAATCACCTACCCAGCAAAACTGAGTATAATACTTCAGGGGAAAATATGGTCTTTCAGTGAAACAGAGGACTTTCAATCATTCTTGATGAAAAGACCAGAGCTGAAAAGAAAATTTGCCTTTCAAACACAAGAATGAGAAGAAGCATGAAAAAGGAAACAGCAAAGAGAAGTCATAAGGGACTTACCAAAGGTGAACTGTTTACATTCCTACATGGAAAGACAGTATTTGTAACTCTTAAAGCTTTTCAGTATCTGTGCAGTTGGTGGGACCACACACACACATGCACACACACACAAACACGCACACACAAGTGTAAATTCGTGTGCACACACACACATACGCACATGCACGCACATGCAGAGACAGAGAGCACAGAGTGAATTGAATAGGATGGGACCATATCTTAAAAGAAATTAAGGTAAAGGGTGAGAGAGAAATGTAGTGGGAGGAAAGAGGGTGAAATGGAATGGGGTAAATTATATCGCATTCAAGAGGCAAGCAGGAGACTTTTTAGTAGAGGGAAATAGAGGAGGGCTGAGAAAAAAACATGAAGCTTACCCTCATCAAGTTCGACTAAAGGGAGGAATAAAATGCACACTCATTCTGGTATGAAAACCTATCTTACAATGCAGGAAAGTGGGGGAGAAGGAGATAAACAGGGTGGGGGAGATGATGGAAGGGAGGGCAATGGGAGGAGGGAGCAATTTGAAGTCAACACTCTAGGGGAGGGACAGGATCAAAAGACAGAATAGAAACAATGGGGGACAGGATAGGATGGAGGGAAATACAGTTAGTCTTACACAATATGACTATTATGGAAGTCATTTGCAAAACTACACAGATATGGCGTATATTGAATTGCCTGCCTTCTCAAAGGGAATGGGTGAGGAGGGAGGGATGGGGAGAAGTTGAAACTCAAAGTTTTGGGAACAACTATGAATTGTTCTGGCTACGAGGAAATAAGAAATACAGTTAATGGGGAATAGAAAGTCATCTGGCCCTACAGGACAAAAGAGAAGATGGGGACAAGAGAAGGGAGGGATGATAGAAGAGAGGGCAGATTGGTGATAGGGAAAATTAAAATGCTCTGTGTATTGGGGGGAGAGGGGATAAATGGGGAGAAAATTTGGAACCCAAAATTTTGTGAAAATGAATGTAAAAAGTTAAAGAAACAAATTTATATTTTTTAAAAAAATAGAAGTTATCTACACCAGTATAATTTTGTATGCAACTAGGCACATACGCAGCCTAGCTGAAACTTGGTAGTCAGCATAGAATAGAATTTTCTTTGAACAAATGCTTACATTTCCTTAAAAACAGAATACCAATATACAGTAAGGAACTTGAGAACAAGAATTTCCTATTTAGATACTAGCATAATGTAGAACACATTCTATTGTGAATGATAAAATTGACATTTAACAACAATGTTAATATCCATGAATGAGTATTGATGATCTAGGGGAAAATAGAAACAACAAAATGAATAAGGCATATATTTGTGAATAATGGAATTCTATACTTGCTAAAAAAAATCAAAGTTAAATATCACCCAAAGGAAAATGGAGATAACCTTGGTTTGTAGAGGTAGGCCACAACATAAAAGGACTTACAAATCAGTGATAGAATAAATGCCATTTGATAAAAAAAAAAAAAACAACTTATTAGAATCAAAAGAAAAGAGCAGTTACATAGCAAGATCAAGGGTTAACCAATAGACAACTCATTTATTCCTCTGATATGCAGCCATTGTTGAGATCATGAGAAAGGTCCAAAGTACGTTGGATGTGCATCTCTGTGTGCACACACATGTATATGTATAAAGATATGTTTTCACATATATGTATATATTGTGAGACATATAGAGTAGAACATAGATAGCAGAGTGTATACATAGATTATATAGATACACACACTCATGTATACCAATGCACATATGCTTAATTCTTTTCTGTTGCAATGATTTTATAATATCTCAATATCTGAAGAAAATAAAATTCATTTTTTCATCCTTTACAGCCCAATTGAAATCTTCATTATGTCGGGTGATATTTTTGTAAAGTTTGTGCTTCCATTATATTTCATTCTTATTCATTCTACTAAACAAACTCACCGATGGAGAATAAGAGTATGTCATACATCATATTCTAATGATTTAAAATGAATAATTATATCATATCCAAGATTTTCAGTAGAACATAAAAATTCAAAGAGAATAGGTTTTGCCATTGTCTTCTCATAGCAGATTAGTTTGTAGCAAGGAGTCAATTTGTTAAATTTCCACTTTCTACATTCAAACACTAAGTTCCTGATGCTGAAAATGGTTAATTTAGTTTTCAAATTTTTTCCTCACATGTTTTCCATAAAGAAAATATGCTGTTTCTTTTAGTAAGCATAATGAATAGAGTTTAAAATTTGGGATGAATATTTGCCCTCGTTAAAAATCATTAGATGCTAATTGCTGTTACTCCTCAAAGGAAAATTAAGGGAAAAAGCTGATGTGGATTAAGTTTGACAGGTTTGAGAGGAGCTTAACTTACACCTTATGTCAGTCATCCATCAGATGCCACAACACATGTCTCCAGGGAAAACAAGTATCCATTTTGCTCTCCCAAATGCACAGATCAATCTAGTGAGTATCTGTCAGAGAAATCTGTGGAGGAAAAGATGGAAGGACTCATTTTGCCAAATTTTGACTGGCTAAACTTGGTTGGTCCTAAATTTGAAACTAACTTGATAACTTAACTAAAATATTTTTTAATTGTCAAAATGGAAATAAAGACAGTAGAAAAAGAAAAATCAGAACAATAAATGAATTTAGCATCTTTAATAACTTCAGCCTAATCATTAAGTAAGATATTACAAAAGATGAACTTTTGTCCACACCCCTGTGGTGATAAATGAAACATTTGTTTATAGTGTTTGCCTTTATCTCTAAGATATAGTGAAACTATCCATTAATACATTATTTTCATTTTTATAATTTTAAATTGTTTTTGCAGTGCTTTCATTTCTTTCTCTAATCTACCCGCATGCCTCGTATTAATTGCCTTGACCACCACTTTTCCTACAACAAGATACTAAAGTCACTGGAGATTGAGGTCATTTCATTAATGTGTCAATGATCATTTGGTATTTCTTTTCCTTACATCATTAGCTATTTTATATGTTATTCTCTTGGTTCTTTTCAATTTAACTTTCAATCTCTTCACAGAAATCTCATGCTTCCCTATTTTTATATTAATAGTTTTATTTGATGTGAAAATGTTCTATTGTATTTCAATATATCACAGTATTTAGCCACTATCTAACTGATGGCCTGCCACAATGATTCAAATTTCTTGATACTACAAAAATGCTGCTATAAGTATATTGGCATTTTTGTTACCTTTCTCTATACATTTGAATTCCATAGGAGATTTACACAGTAGTAATACAACTGGGTAAATGGATGCAGTGGTTAGAAACTTGTAACACAATTCATTTTTTTTTCCAGAAAGGCAAGACATACTTCCAAATCTTTATTATTGTGCCTGTCTTCCCATACATCTCTAACCATGGCAATTTCTATATATTATTTTTGCTAGTTGTCAAGGAGGAAATGAGATTTTTTTTAACTAACATTAATTAAGTTATTCAAATTTTCAGTTTATATTGGGGTTATGGATTACATTTATTCTGAAAACTTTACCTGTGTTTAACCAATTGTCTATTGGGGATGACACTTGTAACTGAAATTTATGTCAATTTTCTTTCCAAATAAGATATTAGTCCACTGATTTATATAGATAAAACATATAGATACAAAATTTCTTGTGAATATCCTACATGGTTATCTTGTTCTTGAAATTTTAAAACATGTGGCAATTCTTCTAAATTGTCTTTTGTGATTAATTTTAATCTTTGGGATTTCTGGGATCCAAGATAGAAGAATAGATATAAATTGCTATACCTCTACCATATTCACCTCCAAAGAACCATAAAATAGCTTACCAAAACAAATCTTGGAATAGTAGAACCAGCAAAAAGGCACAGTGAAACAATCTTTTAACCCATGAAACCCGGATGATTTGCAGGAAAAGCCTATTTTACTGGGGTAGAAAAGGAGTGTAGTCCAGTACATGAAGCATTCCAGCAAGGCAGCAGCATGCCTTACCTCAGCAAAACAGCAAGAGATCCTGAGTCCCAGTATGAGGGAGAAGACAAACACCAACACCAAGACACTCCAAGTGCCAGAACATAATGAGAAGAATGGACAGACTCCAGCTTAGAGAATCAACATGTGGTTCAGTGTGGCCCTCGGGAAAGAGGCAAACTCCTATGACCAGACCCTTACATACTTCAGCATAGGCCCAGGCAAATAGGAAATGTGAACCTTATGATTGTTTAAGCAAAGAGGAGACCATTATGTGCTCCAGCATAGCTCTGGGCAAACAGAACAGGTCAGCTGCCAGACCTCCATGTCCTTCATTGTAGCCCCAGGGAAATGCAGAAACACCCCACAGGGCTCAGCCCATGCCAGACACCAACATTAGGACCCTGGATAAGGACCAAGTAAGCAACCATGCACTTATGGCCTCCAGCAGCACCAGCCACCCCCAACTATACCCCTTTATCACAGCACCAGACAAGAGTATCCTCTGGGACTGAGGAACACATCAGTGAAGCAGCACATAAACAACCAGGGCAAATTGGCCCAAGAATCCTGAGACAATGTCCCTTCAACCTGGGAGAAAAGCTCAAATTTTTGAAAAGTGCAAGCAACAAACAAAATAAAACAACAAAAAAGCATCTGACCATAGAAAATTATTATCAGGACAGGAAACATCAAGATACAAATGTACAAAATGACAATATGTCAAAATAGCTATAGGCAAAAGTCCAAAGAAAAATGGAAAGCGAACTCAAATGCAAAAAAGAACTCACAGAAGAACGCAAAAAAGGGTTTAAAAATCAGAAAAGATAGGTGTAAGAAAAGAGTAATGCAAAAGGTAACAGCTTGTGAAATGAAAAAAATAAAGTTGCTGAGAAAGTAGAATTGGCCAAAAAAAAAAAGGAGATATAAAAAAACTATTAAAAAAACAACTTTATAAAAATGCAAGTGGCCAAATGTACAAAAGCTCACTGAGGAAAACAATCCCTTAAAAGTTAGAATTGAGCAACCATAAGCCAATGACTCTATAAGAGTCAAGAATCAAGCAAACAAATTCAAAAGAATGAAAAAAATACAAGAAACTATAAAATACCTCATGGAAAAACTGACCTGGAAAATATATCCAGGAGAGACGATGCAAGAATCATTGGACTACCTGAAAGTCACAATGAAAAGGAGGGCCTGATCAGCAACTTTAAAGGAATTATCATGATATCCTGAAACAAGAGGTACTGGAAGAATCCACCAATGATGTCAGGAAAGAAATCCTAAAATAAAAACTCAAAGGAACAGTATAGCCAAATTTCATAACTATCAAGAACAAGGTATTGCAAGTGGTCAGAAAGAAATAATTCAAATATCAGGGAGCCAAAAGCAGCATTACAGAATATTTAGCAGTTGCAATCTAAAAGGATCAGAGATCATGAAATCTGATATTCCAAAAGGCAAAGAAGCTAGGACTACAAACATAAATCACCTACCTGATGAAATTAAGCATAGTACTTGAAGAGGAAAATTCACTTTCAATGAAATAGAAGGATCTCATACTTTCATAAGGAGAAAACCAGAATTAAACAATAAAAAATGATCTTCAATGTCAATACCCAGGAGAAGTCTAAAAAGATAAAAAAGGAAATCGAAATAGAAGGAATTTAGTGGAGTTCAACTGTTTACATCCCCGCAAGGAAAGATGATACTTGAAATTCTTAAAAATTGCACCACTGATTTTGCAGTTAGAAGAAATGTACAGACAGAGGGTATTAGTGTAAACTGAATTTCAGAGAATGGCATAGAAATAATTAAGGGATGAAAAAGAGTACACTGGGTACAGAATGAAGGGAAAGATAAAATGGGGTAAATTATTTCACATGAAGAGCTGCAACAATTATTGAGGTGAAGGGAACGATCAGAGGGTAAGCAGTGACCATCACTTCAACCTTAATCTCATCAATATTGCCTCAAAGAGAGAATGATATTCACAATTAGTTGAATGCAGAAATCTATTTTACCTCAGAGGAAAGTAGGAGGAGAATAGATTAAACGGGGGAGGGGGCAGACTGGGGAGGCAGTAAACAGGAGCAAAGCTCTCTCAGGAGGAAAGGTATAAGACGATGGGGGGAAAAAGAGAGAGAGAGAGAGAGAGAGAGAGAGAGAGAGAGAGAGAGAGAGAGAGAGAGAGAATATGTTGCTTGAAATATGTTGCTTAAAAAAGAGAGAGAATATGTTGCTTGAAATATGTTGCTTAAAAAGAAACCCATTTAATGAATATAGATGCAAAAAATTTAAATAAGATTTTCGCAAAACGAATATAGCAACTTATCACAAGAATAGTACATTATGATCAGGTAGGATTCATACCACGAACACAGGGCTGATTCAATATTAGGAAAACAATTAGCATTATCGACCATAGCAGCAACAAAACTAACAGAAATCACATGATTATCTCAATAGATGCAGAAAAAGTTTTTGACAAAATACAACACCCATTCCTATTAAAAACGTTGGAGAGCATAGGAATAAAGGGAACTTTACACAAAATAATGAGTATCTACCTAAAACCTTCTGCAAGCATTATGTGCAATGGTGATAAGCTATATGCATTTCCAATACGATCAGGGGTGAAACAAAGATGTGCATTATCACCACTGTTATTCAATATGGTACTAGAAATGTTAGCTATAGTAATTAGATAAGATAAAGACATTGAAGGAAATAAAATAGGCAAAGAAGAAACTAGGTTATCACTATTTGTAGATGATATAACAATATACTCAGAGAATCCCAGGGATTCAAGTAAAAAGCTACTTGAAACAATAAACAACTTAGGCAAAGTTTCAGGTTACAAAATAAATCCATACAAATCTTCTGCATTTCTATATGTTACTAACAAAGCCCAGTAGTAAGAGAGAAAAAAAAATTACCATTTAAAGCTAGGGTAGAAACTATAAAATATTTAGGAGTTTACCAGCCAAAACAAACCCAGGTACTATATGAACAGCACTATGAGACACTTTTCACACAAAGTCAGATCTAAATAAGTGGAAAACATCAGTGGCTCATGAGTAGGCTGAGCCAATATAATAAAAATGACAATTCTACCTAATCAGTTTACTTATTTAGTGTCATACCAGTTAAACTATCAGATAATTATTTTCTAGAGCTGGAAAAAAATAGTATCAAAATTCATCTGGATTAACAAAGGGTCCAAAATACCAAAGGGACTAATGAGAAGAAATGCAAGGGAAGTGGCTTAGTGCTATCAGATATCAAATTGTATTATAAAGCAGCAGTTGTCAAAACCACTTGGTACTGGCTAAGAAACAGAGGGTTAGACAAGTGGAAATAGGGTAGTCACTCAAGACACAGTAGTCAATGAATATAGCAATCTACTGTTTGATAAACCCAAGGATTTCAGTTTCTGGGATAAGAACTCACTGTTCAACAAAAATTGCTGGGAAAAACTGGATAAAAGTGTGGGGGGAAACTAGGTGTAAATCAATGCCTGACACAGTACACAAGAATAAGATCTAAATGGGTACATGATCTAGGTATAAAGATTGATACTATGGACATATTGGGGGAGCAAGGAATAGTGTATTTATCAGATTTGTGGAGAAGGGAAGAATTTTTTACTAAAGAGATAGAAAGCATTATGAAGTGCAAGATGGATAGTTTTGATTACATCAAACTGAAACGATTTTGCACAACCAAATTCAATGCAACCAAAATTCTAAGGGATGTAGAAAACTTAGAAAGAATTTTTACAGCTAATCTCAGGGATAAAGGCCTCATTTCTAGAATATATAGAGAACTGAGTAAAATGTACAAAAATACCAGTCATTCCCCAATTGATAAATGGTCAAAGGCACTTTTCAGAGGAAGAAATTAAAGCTATCTATAATCATATAAAAGAGAGATGCAAATCAAAACAACTCTGAAGTACCACATCACATCTATCAAATTGGCAAATATGACAGAACAGGAAGATGATAAATGTTGGAGAAGATGTGGGAGAGTTGGAACACTAATACACAGTTGATGGAGCTGTGAGCTGATTCAAACATTCAGGAGAGAATTTGGAACTGTACCCAAAGGATTACAAAAATATGCATACCCTTTCACCCAGCAATAGCCCTTCTACAACTGTGTCCCCAAGAGGTCATAAAAATGGGAAAGGGTCTCACATACACAAAAATATTTATAGCAGCACTCTTTGTGGTGGCCAAAGACTGGAAATCAAGGGGATGCCCATCAACTGGGGAATGGCTGAATAAATTATGATATATGAATGTAATGGAATACTATTGTGCTATAAGAAATGATGAACAGGAAGACTTCAGAGAAGCCTGACAAGACTTATATGATCTGATGCTGAGCAAAAGGAGCAGAACCAGGAGAACTTTGTGCACAGCAAAGACCAAAGAGTGTGAGAGTTTTTTTCTGGTAGACTTGGAACATCACTGCAATGCAAGGACTTAAAAAAAAAAAATCCCAACAGTCTTCCAAGGCAAAATGCCTTCCACATCCAGAGAAAGAACTTCCACATCCAGGAATTCAATCTCAGAATGTAGCAGATCATTTGTATGTGTGTGTCTGTGTATTGAGTTTTGTTTTATTAGATGATTTCTCCCACTCATTTTAATTCTTCAACACAGCATGACAATAGTGAAAATGTATCGAATAGGAATGTATGTGTAGAACCTATAAAAATTCTATGCCCTCTCGGGGAAGGAGGGGGAAGGGAAGGGAAAACAATGATCTAAGTTATATGGTACTTATTGTAGAACACTGAAAATATATAAAAGTAATTAATAAAAAAAGAAAAAACCTGGGACAATTAAAAGAAAAAGAAACACATTTGAAGCAGAGAGACACACACAGAGTAAAGTTAAGGAGCTGAATCAGAATCAGTTATGATTCAGCCAAAGTGAAAAAAAGGAGAGGTAGCAATCCTGATCTCAGATAAAGCAAAACTAAAAATAGGCCTAATTAAAAGAGTTACGGGGCACGTTAACGAGCTCCGAAACCAAAGCCCATAGAATTGATGTAAAAAGAGTCCCCCATAACTTCTGGGTGTGCAGAAGCAGAGTGGAAGAGATTTCCGTTCCGGGGAGCCCTGAAGACCCGTCCCCAGGGTCCGGCGCGCCCCGGAAGGTGAACCCGGCCCCCAGCGCTGCCCTGGCCGGGGCCGCAGAGAAGCTGATCCCAGCAGGCTTCAGAGACAGAAGCTCCAGCAACCGGGAAAGCCCCTCCGCCCACAGAAGCGACAGGTCAGTGAGAGAGGCCGAGCTGAAGGAGAGGGGAAGCAGGGCGTCTCCGTGACTCGGGCCCCCTCGGGAGGGAGTGGCGGCGGCAGGGACGGGGGCAGGAAGCGGCGGCGGCAGAGGTGTGGGCGGCGGCTGAAGCGGCAGCGGCCCAGGACTCAGGAATCCCCCAGCAGCAGGCAGGATCTTCATTACGGAAGATTCCCGCATAAAACCTGACGGAGCTGAGCCTGGGAGACGGCCCTGCCCCCACCCCACTCTGTTGCTGATGGCTTCTGCTTGGGACCCCCAAGGGAGCTGAGATTGGGAGGCGGGCCCCCCACCCCGCCCCCACCGGCTCCATTCCTGAGAGTCTCTGCATAAAGCCCCCCCCCCCAGGGATCAGAGTCTCGGAGGCAGCCCTGGCCCCACCCCAGCACCTGAACTAAAGCTCACTGATTGACAGCCAGCAAGAGGAAAGCCCATTTAAATCACAGAGGCCAAGCACTAGCTGGGCGGATCCAGGCGGGGGTGGAAAGGAATCTCAGATGTCAAGTAACTGGCTGGGAAAATGCCTAGAAAAGGGAAGAAAAATAAGACTTTAGAGAGTTTTTTCCAACAAATGCAAATGATCCCGACCTTTGGATCTGATGATGAGGACGTATCCTTGCCATCAGGAAAAGACGTGGAGGGCGGGGCCTCAGTACCCCAGACACCCCAGGGGGGTGGTGGTTGGGCTCAGGCCCTGGAAGAGCTCAAAAAGGATTTTGAAAAGCAAATTAGACAGGTGGAGGAAAAACTGGGAAGAGAAATGTCAGAGATGCAACAAAAGTATGAAAAACAGGTCAATACCTTGGTAAAGGAGACCCAAAAAAATGCTGAGGAAATTAACACCTTGAAAAATAGGCTCACCCAATTGGCAAAGGAGGTTCAAAAAGCCAACGAGGAGAAGAATGCTTTCAAAAGCAGAATGAGCCAAATGGAAAAAGAGGCTCAAAAGCTCACTGAATTTAATAGCTCTCTCAAAATTAGAATGGAACAGATGGAGTCTAATGACTTTATGAGAAACCAAGAAATCACCAAACAAAACCAAAAGAATGAAAAAATGGAAGAGAATGTGAAATATCTCATGGGAAAAACAACTGACCTGGAAAATAGATCCAGGAGAGACAATTTAAAAATTATGGGACTACCTGAAACTCATGATCAAAAAAAGAGCCTAGACATCATCTTCCATGAAATTATCAAGGAAAACTGCCCTGACATTCTACAACCAGAGGGCAAAATAAGTATTGAAAGAATCCATCGATCACCACCTGAAAGAGATCCAAAAAGAGAAACTCCTAGGAACATTGTGGCCAAATTCCAGAACTCCCAGCTCAAGGAAAAAATTTTACAAGCAGCTAGAAAGAAACAATTCCAGTACTGTGGAAATACAATCAGGATAACCCAAGATCTAGCAGCTTCTACATTAAGGGATCGAAGGGCGTGGAATAGGATATTCCAGAAGGCAAAGGAACTAGGACTCAAACCAAGAATCACCTACCCAGCTAAACTGAGTATAATACTTCAAGGGAAAATATGGTCTTTCAATGAAACAGAGGACTTTCAATCATTCTTGATGAAAAAACCAGAGCTGAAAAGAAAATTTGACTTTCAAACACAAGAATGAGAAGAAGCATAAAAAAGTAAACAGCAAAGAGAAGTCTTAAGGGACTTACCACGAGTGAACTGTTTACATTCTTACATGGAAAGACAATATTTGTAACTCTTAAAACTTTTCAGTATCTGGGTAGTTGGTGGGACCACACATACACATGTACACGCATGCACACACATACACACATGCACACACATACAGAGATAGAGAGCACAGATTGAACTGAATAGGATGGGACCATACCTTAAAAGAAACTAGGGTAAATGGTGAGAGAGAAATGTAGGGGGAGGGAAAGGGAAGGGGGTAACTATATGTCATTTAAGAGGCAGGTAGGAGTTTTTCTTAGTGGAGGGAAAAAGAGGAGAGCTGAGAAAAAAAAACAAAAACAAAAAACAAGAAGTTTACCCTCATCACATTTGACTAAACGAAGGAGTGAAATGCACACTCATTTTGGTATGAAAACCTATCTTACAGTATAAGAAAGTGGGGGAGAAAGAGATATTGCAAGGGGGGGGATGATGGAAGGGAGGGCAAAGGGAGGAGGGAGCAATTTGAAGTCAACACTTGGGGAGGGACAGGATCAAAAGACAGAAGAGAAACAAGGAGGGGCAGGTTAGGAGGGATGGTAATCCAGTTAGTCTTACACAACACGACTATCAGGGAGGTCATTGGCAAAACTACACAGATATGGCCTATATTGAATTGCCTGCTGTCCCAAAGGGAATGAGTGGGGAGGGAGGGATGAGGAGAATTTGGAACTCAAAGTTTTAGGAACAACTGTTTAGTATTGTTGTTGCAACTAGGAAAGAAGACATACAGTTAATGAGGAATAGAAAGTCATCTGGCTCTACAGGAGAAAAGAGAAGATGGAGACAAGAGAAGGGAGGGATGACAGAAGAGAGGGCAGATTGGAGATAGGGAAAATTAGATTGCTTGGGGTACTGGGGTGGGGGGAGGGGATAAAAGGGGAGAAAATTTGAAACCCAAAAATTTGTGAAAATGAATGTAAAAATCAAATAAATAAAAAAAAAATAAAATAAAATAAAAATAAAATAAAATAAAAGAGTTACGGAAGGGAACTACATCTTGCTAAAGTTACCACAGGCAATGAAGTAGTATCAAAACTAAATATATATATATATATATATATATATATATATATATATATATATATATATATATAGCAAGTAGTATAGCATCTACATTCTTAAAACGGAAGTTGAGGGGAGGAGCCAAGATGGCGGAAGAGAAAAATTCACATATGCTAACTCTGAAGCCACAGAACTCCCAACAAATTCTGGAGGAGTGGAAGCCACAGAAGAATGGAGTGGAGGACATTTCTGTTCCAGAGAGACCTGAAAAACCAACACCAAAGGTCCATTGAACACCGGACCCAGAGTGGAGCCCAGCCCTGCCTTGGCTGCGGCACAGAGGGGAGCAGATCTGAGCAGGCTTCAGAGACAGAATCTCCAGTGGCAAGAAGGTCCCTCCACCCACAGGTGCAAAGGTTAGTGAGAGAATCTTTATGGCTAGCAAAGAGGTGAGCAGGGTATCTCCATAACTCAGGCCCCCTCAGGAGGCACCAGCAGAGGCAGCAGAGGATAGGGGCTCCTAAAGCAGACAGGATCTCTGATCCATTATTGAAGACCTTCTCATAAACCCGCTGAGGGAACTGAGTCATGTGAGGCAGCCCTGCCCCAACCTGAGCACCTGAACTTAATCTCACACTGAATAGCAGCCCTGCCCCACTGAAAGCCCTGTGGCTGGGAAGCAGCAGCATTTGAATCTCAGACCCCAAGCACTAGCTGGGAAGGTCTGGAGGTGAGGTGGGTGTGGAAAGGAATCTCAGAAGTCAAGTAACTGTCTGGGAAACACTCAAAATAGATATCTAATGGGCTCAGGTCATGGAAGAGCTCAGAGAGGATTTTGAAAATCAAGTTAGACAGGTGGAGGAAAAGCTGGGAAGAGAAATGAGAGAGATGCAAGAAAAGCATGAAAAATGGGTCTATACCTTGCTAAAGGAGACCCAAAAAAGTGCTGAAGAAAATAACACCTGGAAAAATAGGCTCACTCAATTGGCAAAAGAGGTTCAAAAAGACAATGAGGAGAAGAATGCTTTCAAAAACGCAATTAGTCAGATGAAAAAGGAGGTTCAAAAGCTCACTGAAGAAAATAATTCTTTCAAAATTAGAATGGAACACATGATGGCTAATGACTTTATGAGAAACCAAGAAATCACAAAACAAAACCAAAAGAATGAAACAATGGAAGAGAATATGAAATATCTCATTGGAAAAGCAACTGACCTGGAAAATAGATCCAGGAGAGACAATTTAAAAATTATGGGACTAACTGAAAGCCACGATCAAAAAAAGAGCCTAGACATCATCTTTCATGAAATTATCAAGGAAAACAGCCCTGAGATTTTAGAAACAGAGGGAAAAATAAGTATTCAAGGAATCCACCAATCACCTCCTGAAAGAGATCCAAAAAGAGAAACTCCAAGGATCATTGTGGCCAAATTCCAGAATTCCCAGGTCAAGGAGAAAATATTGCAAGCAGCTAGAAAGAAACAATTCCAGTATTGTGGAAATACAATCAGGATAACACAAGATCTAGCAGCTTCTACATTAAGGGATAGAATGACATGGAATATGATATTCCAAAAGTCAAAGAACTAGGATTAAAACTAAGAATCACCTACCCAGCAAAACTGAGTATAATACTTCAGGGGAAAATATGGTCTTTCAATGAAATAGAGGGCTTTCAAGCATTCTTGATGAAAAGACCAGAGCTGAAAAGAAAATTTGACTTTCAAACACAAGAATGAGAAGAAGCATGAAAAAGTAAACAGCAAAGAGAAGTCTTAAGGGACTTACCAGAAGTGAACTGTTTACATTCCTACATGGAAAGACAATATTTGTAACTCTTGCAACTTTTCAGTATCTGGGTAGTTGGTGGGATCACACACACACACACACACACACACACACATACACACATGCACGCACACACAGAGACAGAGAGCACAGTGTGAATTGAATAGGATGGGACCATATCTTAAAAAAATTAAGTGGTGAGAGAGAAATGTATTGGGAGAAGAGAGGGAGAAATGGAACGGGACAAATTATCTCTCATAGAAAAGTCAGGCAGGAGACTTTTTAGTGGAGGGAAAAAGAGAGGAGCTGAGAGAAAAACATGAAGTTTACTCTCATCACATTCGATTAAAAGAAGGAATAAAATGCACACTCATTTTGGTATGAAAACCTATCTTACAATACAGGAAAGTGGGGGAGAGGGGGAAAAGCAAGGTGGGGGGGGATGATGGAAGGGAGGTCAATTGGAGGAGGGAGCAACTTGAAATCAACACTCTTGGGGAGGTCCAGGATCAAAAGAGAGAATAGAAGCAATGAGGGGCAGGATAGGATGGAGGAAAATATAGTTAATCTTACATAACATGACTATTATGGAAGTCATTTGCAAAACTACACAGATATGGCCTATATTGAATTGTCTGCCTTCCCAAAGGGAATAGGTGAGGAGGGAGGGATGGGGAGAAGTTGGAACTCAAAATTTTAGAAACAACTGTTGAGTATTGTTCTTGCTACTAGGAAATAAGAAATACAGGTAATGAAGAATAGAAAGTTATCTGGCCCTACAGGGCAAAAGAGAAGATGGGGACAAGGGAAGGAAGGGATGATAGAAGAGAGGTCAGATTGGTGATAGGGGAAATTAGAATGCTCGGTGTATTGGAGTGGAGTGGGGGGACAAATGGAGAGAAAATTTGTAACCCAAAATTTTGTGAAAATGAATGTAAAAAGTTAAATAAATAAATTTATTAAAAAAGAGGGATGTTGAGTTATAAGAGAAAATAGATAGCAAAATTATACTAGTGTGGGACCTCAACTGTCACCTCTCAGAATTTGTTAAAAAATAAGAAAAAATTAAGGAGGTGAATAGAATATTAGAAAAGTTAGATTAGACTTAAAGGGTGAAACTATAAGCAGATTATGAGAGCAAGGGATAGTCTATCTGTCAGATCTATGGAGAATAGAAGAATTTATGAACACACAAGAGATAGGGAGCATAACAAAATATAAGATAGATTAGCTTGATTACTTTAAATTGGAAAGTTCATGCACAACAAAACCAATACAACTAACATTAGAAGGAAAGAGGAAAGGTGGGAAACAACCTTTACAGCAAGTATCTCTAATGAACACCTCATTTCTCAAATATGTACAACACTGACACAAATTATTAAGAATACATGCCATTCCCAATAAATAAATGGTCAAAGGTAAAAACAGGCAGTCTTCAGATGAAGAAATCAAAGCTATCTTTAAACAAATGAAAAAGTGCTCCAGGTCACTTTTGATTAGAGAAATGCAGATTAAAACATTTACGAGGTACCCCCTCACAGCTATCAGATTAGCTAATGTAACAAAAAAAAAAAGAAAAATGATAAATTTTGGAGATAATGTGGGAAAACTGTGACACTAATGTACTGTTGGAAGAGTTGCAAACTAGTTCAATTATTCTGAAAAGCAATTTGAAGATATGCACAAAGGGCAACCACATTCTACATGCACTGATCCAGAAATATCACTATTATGTCTAAATGCCTTCATGCACAAAAATAATTACAGCAGTTCTTTTTCTGGGGGCAAAGATTTGGAAACTGAGGAATGTCCATCAGCTGCTGAGTGGCTGAACCAATCATGGTATATGGATATAATGGAATACTACTGTGCTCTATGAAAAAAGGAATAGGCAGATTCTACCAAAATTTGGGAAAATTTATACTAACTGACATAAAGTTAAATAAGCAGAACCAGGAAAATATTAGACTCCATATCATCAATGTAATGATCAACTATGAATGCTCTTCCAAGCAAAGCAATGATCCAAAGCAAAAACAAAAAACTGGAAAGGGAATTTCCAGTTCTGGGAGCCAAGGTGTCAGAGTGATCAGGAATTGCTCTCTCCCTCCCCTTTTTGACCTTGACAAGCCAAGAGAATATCTCCCTGTGAAAAACTCTTGAATAGTGGGAGCAGCAGAAGGGATAAACAGATTCTCAGCCAATGAGGTTACAAAGATGGCCAAGGAAGGTTCCTCTTTCTGTAACTGGAGGAGACATGCAGGATCACAATTATCCCAGACAGCCCCACCTCAACAAACCAGGAAAAGATACTGAGCCCCAGGAGGTGAAGCCAGCAACTGCCAAGACCAGGACCTCAGGCATGCCTTAGCACCCCAGGGGAATTGCAAAGACAATACCACAGACAGCTGAGCTTGCCTATGCTCTAGCTTAGCAGAAGAGACCTCCAGCTCTAGCCCACCCCTCCCCCACACTTAACGAGTTAGGTCCAGGGTAATTACTGGTAAACTCAAAAAGACTTCACCTGGACTCTGCTTTCAAGCACCAGCTAGATCAGCACCAGGCCACAGCATTTTAGCTTCTAGCTGAAAGAACCAGAGGCCACAACACACAAGGCTCCAAGTTTTAGGCACAAGAAGTACAAGACAGAGCGCCTTGTACCACAAATGCAGACATCTACTTTAAAAGTCAGGGAAAGGGTTATTATCATGAGTAAGAAGCAAAACAGTAAAGAAAAGACAAAAGAATCTTTCTGTGGAGAAAAAGACCAAAACACAGATACCAAAGAGGGCAGCATTGAGACTGTACTCCAACCAGAAACTTCAGAAGGGAATATGAACTGATCTGAAGCACAAAGAGCCTTCCAGGAAGAGCTCAGGAAGGATTTTAAAAACCAAATTAGAGAAATAGAAGAAAAACTGGCCAATGATTTTAAAAATATGAAAAAAGAATTCACTGAAGAGAACAGCACCTTGAAAATGGAAAAGGAAGTACAAAATTAACTAGTGAAAATAATCCCTTAAAAGTAACAATTGGACAGATGGAAAAGGAGATGTAAACTTAACTGAAGAAAACAATTTGATAAAAAATAAATAAAATTGGGAAAGTAGAAACTAATGAATCCATGACACATCAATAGTCAGAGAAACAAAATCTAAAGAATGAAAAGATAGAAGAAAATGTAAAATATCTAATTGGAAAAAAAACAACTGACTTGGAAAGTAGATCCAGGAGAGAAAATCTAAAGATTATTGGTCTACCAGAAATCTATGATGAAAAAAGAGCCTGGTCAATATTATCTAAGAAATCATCAAGGAAAATTGCCAAGAAGCCCTACACTCACAGGGCCAAATATTCATTGAAAGAATCCACCCTTCACCTCCTGAAAGGGACCCAAAACTAAAAACACCAAGGAATATTGTTGCCAAATTTCAGAACTATCAAGTGAAGGAGAAAATACTGCAGGCAGCCATAAAGAAACAATTCAAAAATCGAGAAGCTACAGTGAAAATCACATAGGACCTTGCAGCTTCCACATTAAAAGATGAAAGAAATTGGAATACATTATTCTGAAAGGTCAAGGAGCTGTGACAACAACCAAGGATTAATTACTCAGTAAAGTTGAGCATAATACTCCAGGGAAGGAGATGGACATTTAATGAAATAAGGGATTTCCAGACCATTCTGATGAAAATCCCAGAACTCAATCTAAAATTGAATCTTCAAGCCAAGGTCTCAAGAGAGGCATAAAAAGGCAAACAGGCGGAAAAAAATTTGTTGCACAATATGGGCAATCTTTTTACATACCTATAAGGGAAGATAATCCTTGTTAATCTTAAGAATTGTATATTTATTGTGAAGTTTAAAAGGGATATACATTGGTAGAGGGAGTGGGTATAAATTAAATGATGTGATGATATCAAAATTGATTTAAAGGTGGGAAGGGATTGTAGTGGGACGTGTGAAAAGGAGGAAGCAGAAAAAAATAAATTCCATCACAGGAAAAGGCAGGAAAAGTAATATATTATATGAGAGGGGAAGAGGGGAGGGAAATGAGCAATGTTTGAGAAGTATTCTCATCTGGTTGAATTCAAGGAGGGTACAACAAACTCAGTTAAGTATAGAAATACAATTAGCTCTATAGGCAGTAGGAGGGAAAGGGAGAAAGAAAATGGAGGGGAGGATAAAAGGGAGGGAAAGAGTAGTAAGGGAAAAGGGGATTAAAAGGGAGGGGCATTGAAAGAAAGGAGGAAAGACTGAGGGAGATTGTGGTCCAATATTAAAACACTATTGTGGAGGGCAAGGGAGAAGGAAGAACTAAAAGCATAAACAAGGGGAAAGGGAATGGAGGGAAAGACACAGACAGTAATCATAACTGTAAATGTGAATGGGATGAACTCTCCTATAAAACCTAGAAGGGAATAGTAGAATGGATTAAAAACCAAAATCCAACAATATATTATTTACAAGAAGCTCATTTGAAATGGGGAGACACACATGGAGTAAAGGTAAAAGGTTGGAGCAGAATATTTTGTGCCTCAGCTGATTTTTTAAAAGTAGGGGTAGCAATCCTAATCTCAGAGAAAGCAAAAGCGGAAACAGATCTAATCAAAAAAGATAAGGAAACTATATCCTGCTAAAAGGCACCATAGACAATGAAGCAATTTCATTATTACCCATATATACTCCAAGTGGTATAGCACCAAAATTCTTAGAGGAGAAGTTAAGGGAGTTACAGGAAGAAATAGACAGCAAAACTATACTACTGGGGAATCTCAACTTCCCCCTCTCTGAACTTGATAAATCTAACCTCAGAATAAACAAGAAAGAAATTAAGGAGGTGAATAGAACTCTTGATAAAGTAGATATGATAGATGTCTGGAGAAAATTGAATGGGAATAGAAAGGAATATACCTTTTTATCAGTTTGACATGGCACATGAACAAAAATTGACCATGTACTAGGCCATAAAACCTCACAATTCAGTGCAGAAAGGCAGAGATAGTCAATGCATCCTTCTCAGATCATAATGTACTAAAACTTACATATAATCAAAAGCCGTGGAAATGTAAACCAAAAACTAATTGGAAACTAAACAATCTAATCCCAAAGAATGAGTTGATTGAACAACAAATTATACAAACAATCAACAACTTCATTCAAGAGAATAACAATAGTAGACAACGTACCAAATTTTATTGGATACTGTAAAAGCAGTTGTAAGGGGAAGTTTTATATCTTTGAATGCCTAAATGAATAAAATAGAGAAAGAAGAGATCAAGGAATTGGGCATGCAACTGAAAGAAGTTGGAAAAGAAACAACCTGAAAGTCCCCAAGTAAATATCAAATTAGGAATCCTGAAAACCAAAAGAGAGATTAATAGAATTGAAATTAAGAAAACTATTGAACTAATTAATAAAACTAAGAGTTGGGATATTGAAAAAAACATAAAATTAATAAACCTCTGGTCAATTTTATTAACAAAAAGAAAGCAGAAAATCAAATTACCAGTATAAAAAATGAAAAAGGTGACCTCACTTCCAATGAGGAGGAAAATAGAACCATAAGAAGAAATTATTTTGCCCAACTGTATGCCCATACATTTGACAATCTAAATGAGATGGATGATTATGTTAAAAGATATAAATTGCCCAGATTAACAGAAGAGGAAGTTGAATACTTAAATAACCCCATCTCAGAAAAAGAAATTGAACAAACCATCAATGAACTCCTTAGGAAAAATCTCCAGGGGCAGATGGATTCCCAAGTGAATTCTATCAAACACTTAAAGGAACTTTAATTCAAATAATATACAGACTATTTGGGGAAATTGAAGAAGATGGGTATAAATTCTTTTTATGATGCAAATGTGATTTTGGTACCTAAAACAGGAAGAGCCAAAACAGAGAAAGAAAATTATAGACCAATTTCTCTAATGAAAATAGATGCAAAAAAATTTAAATAAGATTTTAGCAAAAAGAATATAGCAAGTTATAATGAGAATAATATATTATGATCAGGTGGGATTTATAACAGGAATGAAGTACTGGTTCCATATTAGGAAAACTACTAACAGTATTGATTATATCAACAACAAATTAACAGGAACCACATGACCGTCTCAATAGATGCAGAAAAAGCTTTTGGCAAAATACAATGCCCATTCCTATCTAAAACCCTGGAGAACATAGGCATAAATGGAACTTTCCCTAAAATAATAAGCAGTATCTACCTAAAACCTTCCACAAGCATTACTCAAAGGGAATAAATTAGATGCATTTCCAATAACATCAGGAGTGAAACAAGGATGTCCATTATCACCACTATTATTCAATATGACTCTAGAAATGTTAGCTGTAGCAATGAGAAGAAAAAGAAATTGAAGGAATTAGAATAGGCAAAGAAGAATCTAAGTTATCCCTCTTCACAGATGATACGATGATATAATTAGAGAATCTCAAAGAATCAAATAAAAAACTACTTGAAATAATTAACAAGTCTGGCAAAGTTGCAGGTTACAAAATAAGCCCACTCAAATCTTCTGTATTTCTATATATTACTAACAAGGCCCAACAGCAAGAGATAGAAAGAGAAATCCCATTTAAGGTTAGGGCAAACATTACAAAATATTTGGGAGTCTATCTGCCAGAATAAACTCAAGACCTATATGAACACAATTACAAAACACTCTTCACAAAAATGGAGTCAGATCTAATAAGTTGAAAAATATCAGTTGCTCATGGGTGGGGCGAGCCAATATAATGAAAATGAAAATTCTACCTAAATTAACTTACTTATTCAATGCCATACCAATCAAACTATCAGACAGTTATTTTGTAGATCTAGACTAAATAATATCAAAATTCATCTTGAAGAACAAAAGGTCCAGAATATCAAGGGAATTAACAAAAAGAAATGCTAAGGAAGGTGACCTAGCTCTACCAGATCCCAAATTACATTATAAAACAGCAATTATCAAAACCACTTGGTACTGGCTAAGAAACAGAAGGGTAGACCAGTGAAATAAATCATGTACTCAAGACATAGTAGCCAAAAAATAAAGCAAACTATTCTTTGATAAATCTAAGGATCCCACCTTCTGGAATAAGAACTCACTATTAGACGAAATTTTCTGGGAAAACTGGATAACAGTGGGGCAGAAACTAGTCATAAGCCAATGCCTGACACTGAACCCCAGAATAAAGTTCAAATGGATACATGATCTAGGTACAAAGATGGATACCATAAACGAATTAGGGGAATAAGGAATACGGTATTTATCAGAATTATGGAGAAGTGAAAAAAATTTTTTTGGTTTCTCAGAACACAGAAAAATTACGTTTACATTATGTTGTTATCTATTAAGTGTGTAATAGTATTATGTAAAAAAAATACTAATGTATATCTCTTAATTAAAATATGTTTTTTAAATTTATTTATTTATTTATTTTGCTTTCAGCATTAAATTCCACAAAATTTTGAGTTCCATGTTTTCTCCTCATTTCTCCCCTGCCCCCAACCCAAAATTCTGAGGATTCTAATTACCCCTACCACCAATCTGTTCTCCCTTCTAACATCCCTCCCTTCGCTTATCTCCATCTTCTCTTTTGTCCTGTAGTGCAAGATAACTTTCTATACCCCATTATCTGTATTTCTTATTTCCCAGTTGTATGCAAGAAAAATATTCAACAGTTGCTCCTAAAACTTCGAGTTCCAACTTGTCTTCCTTCCTCCCTCCCTATCCATCCCCATTGGGAAGGCAAGAAATTCAATATAGGCTATATATGTGTAGTTTTGCAAATGACTTCCATAATAGTAATATTGTGTAAGACTGTATTTCCCTGCATCCTATGCTGCCCCTCATTTCTTCTATTTTCTCTTTTGACCTTTTTCCTCCCAAAGACTGTCGACTTCTAATTGCTCCCTTCTCCCATTGACCTCCCTTCCATTATTCCCCCCACCCTGCTTAACCCCTTCTCCCCCACTTTTCTGAATTGTAAGATAGGTTTTCATACCAAAATGAGTGTGCATTTTATTCCTCCCTTGAGTCAAATGGGACAAGAGTAAGCTTTACGTTTTCCCTTGCACCTCCTCCTTTTCTCCCTTCATTCAAAAGTCTTTTTCTTGCCTCTTTTATGAGAGATAATTTGCCCAATTCCATTTCTCCCTTTCTCTGTCCAATATATTTCTTTCTCACCCTTTAATTTTATTTTTTTAGATATGTTCCCTTCCTATTCAACTCATCCTGTGCTCTGTGTGTGTGTTTGTGTGTATATGTGTATATAATCACACCAACTACTCAGGTATTGAAAAAAAGTTTCAAGAGTTACAAATATTGTCTTTCAATGTAAGAATGTAAACAGTTCAAATTTAGTAAGTCCCTTATGACTTCTTTCCTGTTTAACCTTTTCATGCTTCTCTAGATTCTTGTATTTGAAAGTCAAATTTTCTTTTCAGCTCTGGTATTCTCATCAAGAATGTGTGAAAGTCCTCTATTTCATTGAAAGACCATTTTTCCCCTGACGTATTGTACTCAGTTTTGTTGGGTAGGTGATTCTCGATTTTAGTCCAAGTTCCTTTGACTTCTGCAGTATCATATTCCACACCATTTGATCCCTTAATGTAGAAGCTGCTAGATTTTGTGTTATCCTGATTGTGTTTCCACAATACTCAAATTGTTTCTTTATAGTTACTTGCAATATTTTCTCCTTCATCTGGTAACTCTGAAATTTGGCTACAATATTCCTTTCAGAAGTAGATCAGTGGATTCTTTCAATATTTATTTTGCCCTCTGGTTCTAGAATATCAGGGCAATTTTCCTTGATAACTTCACGAGAGATGATGTCTAGGCTCTTTTTTTGGTCATGGCTTTCAGGTAGTACCAAAATTTTTAAGTTGTCTCTCCTGGATCTATTTTCCAGATCAGTTGTTCCTCCAATGAGATATTCCACATTATCTTCCATTTTTTCATTATTTTGATTTTATTTTTTGATTTCTATAGTTTTATTTTTTCCCTTTTGGGGGCATTTTCCCAACCAAGTATTTGATTTTTGAATCCTTTATCAAGAGTAGGGTATACTCTGGGGACCTGTAATATATCAGTTCCTCCAAGTTGGAACAATCAAGTATGTACACTGGTCTGCAAGCAACCACAAACTTTTGTGCCCAGAGTCTGTGACTAGTAGTTTCCTCTCCACAACCACCTGGCCTCCAGTTCCATTAAACCAGAGATTCAAATAAGTTGCTCAATTCCTCCAGGGGCTTTAGGTGGGGGCAGCATCATCATTCATTGTGAGATAAAGATCAGCTGCTCAATTCCCCCAGGAGCATTAAGTGGGGGCAGGGCCAGCAGACAGGACTGAGGCACAGATCAACTGCTCAGTTCCCAAAAGGTCTATGGGAATACCCTGTTCCCTTCTTGGCAAGCTGAAAAAACCCTCTCACTGACCTTTGGTGCATGTGAATTGAGGGACCTGCAAACCCCCACTACTGCAGCTGGGATTCCACCCCTGAGGACTGATTGGTTCCTCCTCCCTGAGCCATGCAGCACAGCCAAGACTAGGCTGGGCTCCACTTCCTGTCTGGTGCAACATACTTTTCCCATTGGCCCTTCAGGTCACCTTGGACTGGAAATTTTTGACTAAACAAGAGACAGAAAACATTATGAAGAACAAAATGAATAATTTTGATTATATTAAATTGAAAAGGTTTGCATAAACAAACAAACCTAATGCAACCAATAAAAGGGGGGAAAGACTGAGCGAGGCATTAGTCAAAAGTAAAACTCCTTTGAAAAAGGGAAGGGAAAAGTGAGAAATAAAAGCATGAATGGGTGGGTGATGAAAATAAGTAGGAGAAAAACACACAGATAGCAATCATGACTGTGAATGTGAATCAGAGGAACTCTCCCATAAAATGGAGGTGAATAGCAGGATGGATTAAAAACCACAATCCTACAATATGTTGTTTACAGGAAACACATCTGAAACAGGTGGATACACACAGTATAAACATGAAAGATTGGAACAGAATATATTATACATCAATTGAAGCAAAAAAAGAGGTAGTAATCCTAATCTCAGACAAAGCAAAAGCAAAAATAGATCTCATCAAAAGACATGAAAGTAAATGATCTCCTGCCAAGAAACATCATAGACAATGATGTAATATCATTACTAAACATATATACACCAAGTTGTACAGCATTCAAATTCTTAAACTGGGATTCTGAATTAAAGGAAATTATAGGAAGAAATAGAACGCAAATCTATGCTAGTGGGAGACCTCATCCTCCCCTTCTCTGAAATTGAGAAATTTAACATCAAAATAAACAAGAAAGAAATTAAGGAGGCAAAGAGAATTCTAGAAAGGGTAGATATTGCAGACCTCTGGAGAAAACTGAATGGGGATATAAAGGAATATACTTTTTTCTCATTGGCACATTGCACATACACAAAATTTGACCATGTACAAGGGCATAAAAACCTCACAATCCAGTGAAGAAAGGCAGAAATAGTCAATGAATCCTTTACAGATCATAAGGCAATAAAACTTACATGTAATAAAGGGCCATAGATAGGCCAAAAATTAATTGGAAACTCAGTAATCTAACCATAAAGAATGAGCATATCAAACAACAAATCATGGAAACAATAACTTTATTCAAGAAAATGACAATAATGAGACAACCTACCAAACTTATGGGATACTACAAAAGCAGGTCTTAGAGGAAGTTTTATACCTGAGAATGCTTACATGAATAAAATAGAAAAAGAGGAGATCAATGAATTGGGCATGAAACTGAAAAAGTTAGAAAAGTTAGAAAAAGAACAAGGTGCAAATCCTCAGGGAAATACCAAATTAGAAATGCTTAAAACCAAAGGAGAGATTAATAAAATTGACATTAAGAAAACTATTGAACTAATAAATAAAATCAGCCAGTGGCCTTATGAAAAAAAAATCAAATTGATAAACTCTTGGTCAATTTGATTTAAAAAAGAAGAAAATCAAAGTACCAGTGTCAAAAATGTAAAGGGTGAACTCACCAACAAAGAAGAGGAAATTAAAACAATAAATAGAAATATTTTCCAATTGTATGTCCATAAATTTGACAATCTTAGTTAAATGGATGAATGTTTAAAAATATCAATTGCCAAGATTAAAAGAAGAGTAAGCAAAATGCTTAAAAAAACTCATCTCAGAAAAACAAATTTAGCAAGTAATTAATGAACTCCCTAGGAAAAAAGTCCAGGTCCAGATGGATGTACAAGAAAATTTTATCAAACACTTAAAGATGAGTTACTTTTAATACTTTATATACTATTTGGGGAAATTTTGGAGGAGACTTATCAAATTATTTTTTATGATACAAAAGGATGTTCATACCTAAACAGAGAAGAGCCAAAGCAAAGAAATTTATAGACGAATTTCCTTAATGAATATAGATGAAAAGAATTTTAAATATTCCCAAACAGATTATTGCAACTTATCACCAGAATAATACATTTTGATCAGGCAGGATTTGTGCTAGTAATGCAGGGCTGTTTCAATATTAGGAAAATGATCAGCATAATTGATTGTAAAAACAACAAAACTAACAGAAAAAATTATGATTATCTCAATAGATGCAGAAAAAGCTTTGATAAAATATAACACTCATTCCCATTCAAAACACTGGAGAGCATAGGAATAAATAGAGTCTTCCTCAAAAAGATTAGTAGCATATACCCAAAATGATCAACAAATATTATATGCAAAGGGGATAGACTCGATGCCTTTCCAATAAGATCAGGAGTGAAACAAGGATTTCTATTATCACCACTATTAGTCAATATGACAGTAGAAACTCTGGCAATAAAGAAAGAAAAGAAAAGAAAGAGAAGGATTAGAGAAGATGGCAGAGTAGAAAGATGCACATACCCTACCTCTTCACTCACAGCCCATAAAATACCTGTAAAGAATGACTCTCAACCAATTTTAGAGCAGCAGAATCCAAAGAGCAATGAAGTGGAGGAGATTACCAGCCCATGGTTACCTGGAATGTTGAGACAAAAGGTCTGTCTCATGGGATGCGCAGTGCAGAAAAGTCCAGCCTTAACAGTATGGCACCAGAAGGACCAGGACCAGAGTAGGCCTCGGGGGCCAAATCCCCAGCAGCAGCAGAGGTTCTCAGATCCCTCAATCCACAAGTGACAAAGACATTTCAAACGTCAGTGAGAGGGCTTTTCCAACTATGTGAAAACAGAGCGGCGTCCTCCCCTACCTCCAGTCCCAGGTGGTGGGGAGCCAGCAGCAGCAACAACAGGTGGCAGTGGCTGTAGTGGTAGTGTCCACAGCAGGCAGTAGACAGCCTTCATTGTTGGCTTAAAGCTCCTGGGGGAATTGAGAAGCTGAGCTGAAAATAAGACCTGAACACTGTCCTGGGGTAATAAGGAGTTGCAGAGTTGGGGGCTATTGAGGAGCAAACTCCTCTACCTCGATTGTGCCACCTTGGAGGAACAGAGATCTGATAGGTCACCAGAGTACACCCTACTCTTGACAAAGGACACAAAAGTCAAGTAATTGGTTGGGAAAATGCCCAAAAAGGGGTGGGGGGAAGAATATAGAAGATTACTTTCTTGGAGAACAGGTAGTTTCTCCCATTCTTTTGGATGAGGGAGAACAAGCCTTACCATCAGGGGAAGACATAAAAGTCAAGTCTTCTGCATCCCAAACATCCAAAATGAATGTGCAATGATCTCGGGTCATGTAAGAACTTAAAAAGAATTTTGAAAATCAAGTAAGAGAGGTAGAGGGAAAATTCAGGAAGAGAAATGAGAGAGAAGCAAGAAAATCATGAAAAGCGAGTCAATAGCTTGCTAAAAGAGATCCAAAAAAAATGTTGAAGAAAATAACACTTTTGGGGGAGGAGCCAAGATGGCTGAGTAGAAAAATACACATATAGTAGCTTCTAACCCACAGCCCATAAAATACCTGTAAAGAGGAGGTCCCAACGAATTCTGGGGCAGCGTAAGGTGCACAACAATGGAGTGGAGGAGATTACTGTCCCAGAGAGCCCTAAAAAACCAACACCAAAGGTCTGTCATTCAAGGGACCTGGAGCAGAGCCCAGCCCTGCCTTGGCCAGGCACCGAGGGGAGCAGATTAGAGCAGTCTTCAGGGAAGAAATCTCTGGCGGCCGTGAAGGTCCCTCAACCCACAGGAGCTACAGGTCAGTGAGAGAGCCTTCTGGGCCGGCCGAGAGAGGGGAGCAGGGTGTCTCCATAACTCAGACCCCCTCAGGAGGCAGCGGTGGTGGCAGTAGCACACAGGGGCTCTCAAAACAGGCAGGAGAGCAGATCCATTATTGAAGGTCCCCACATAAACCCCCTGAGGGAACTGAGCCCAGTGTTGTGGCCCTACCCCCACCTGAGCACCTGAACTTAATCATACACTGAATAGTAGCCCCACTCCCACTGAAAATCCTGAGGCTGGGAAGCAGCATTTTACTCTCAGCCCCCAAGCACTAGTTGGGTGGAACTGGAGGCAAGGTGGGTGTGATGAGGAAACACAGAAGTAAAGTAACTAGCTGAGAAAATGCCCAGAAAAGGGAAAAAAATAAGACCATAGAAGGTTACTTTATTAGTGAACAGATATCTCCTCCCATCCTCTCTGATGAGGAAGAACAATGCTTACCATGAGGCAAAGACGTAGAAGTCAAGGCCTCTGTATCCCAAACATCCAAAAAAAGAAAAATTCAATGGGCTCAGACCATGGAAGAGCTCAAAAAGGATTTTGAAAATCAAGTTAGGTGGAGGAAAAACTGGGAAGAGAAATGAGAGAGACGCAAGAAAAGTATGAAAAACGGGTCATACCTTGGTGAAGGAGACCCAAAAAAATGCTGAAGAAAATAACACCTTGAAGAATAGGCTCACTCAATTGGCAAAAGAAGTTCAAAAAGCCAATGAGGAGAAGAATGTTTTCAATAGCAGAATTAGCCAAATGGAAAAAGAGGCTCAAAAGCTCACTGAAGACAATAGTTCTTTCAAAATTAGAATGGAACAGATGGAGGCTAATGACATTAGGAGAAACCAAGAAATCACAAAACAAAACCAAAAGAATGAAAAAATGGAACATAATGTGAAATATCTCTTTGGAAAAACCACTGACCTGGAAAATAGATCCAGGAGAGACAATTTAAAAATTATGGGACTACCTGAAAGCCATGATCAAAAAAAGAGCCTAGAAACCATCTTTCATGAAATTATCGAGGAAAACTACCCTGACATTCTAGAACCAGAGGGAAATACATATTGAAAGAGTCCACAGATAACCTCCTGAAAGAGATCGAAAAAGGGAAAATTCTAGGAATATTGTAGTCAAATTCCAGAGTTCCTAAGTCAAGGAGAAAATATTGCAGGAAGTTAGAAAGAAGCAATTTGAGTATTGTGGATATACAATCAGATTAACACAAGATCTAGCAGCTTCTATAAAGGGTTTGGAATATGATATTCCAGAATTCAAAGGACCCATGATGAAAACTGGGAATCACCTACCCAGCAAAACTGAGTATAATACTTCAGGGGAAAATATGGTCTTTCAATGAAACAGAGGACTTTCAATCATTCTTGATGAAAAGACCAGAGCTGAAAAGAAAATTTGACTTTCAAACACAACAATCAAGAGAAACATGAAAATGTAAAGAGGAAAGAGAAATCACAAGGGACTTACTAAATTTGAACTGTTTACATTCCTACATGGAGAGATAATATTTGTAACTCTTGAAACTTTTCTCATTATCTGGGTAGTTGGGGGGATTATAGACACACACGCAGACACACACACAGACATATACATACATACATATTTACATACATATACACATATGTATATATGTGCATATATACATATGTATGGAGAGAGAGAGAAAGAGAGAGAGACACAGAGAAAGAGAGTACTGGGTGAGTTGAATAGGAAGGGATCAAATCTAAAATAATAAAATTAAGGGATGGGTGAGGAATAAGTTTGGAGGAGAAAGGGAGAAATGGAATGAGGCAAATTATCTCTCCCAAAAGAGGCATGGTAATGCTTTATCAATGCAGTGGAAAAGGAGGGCAATAAGATGGAAAAAAATGAAGCTTACTCTAATCACATTTGGCTCAAGGAAGGAATAACATGCACACTCAATTTGGTATGAAATACTATCTTATACATCAGAAAAGTAGGGGAAGAGGGGATAAGCGGGGTGTGATGATGGAAGGGAGGACAAATAGGAGGAAGCAATTAGAAGTAAAATGTCAAAAGAGAGAAGAGAATAAATGGGGGCAGAATAGGATGAAAGAAAATGTAGTTAGTCTTACACAACACGACTATTACGGAAGTCATTTGCAAAACTACACATATATAGCCTATATCGAACTGCTTGCCTTCTTGGAGGGGATGGGTAAGGAGGAAGGAAGGAAGAGGAGTTGGAACTCAAAGTTTTAGGAACAAATATTGAGAAGTGCTTTTGCACACAACTGGGAAATAAGAAATACAGGTAATGGGGTATAAAAATCTATCTTGCCCTACAAGAGAGGAGAGAAGATGGAGATAAGGGAAGGAGGGGTGTTAGAAGTGATGGCTGAGTGGTGGAAGGGGTAATCAGAATGCTCAGTGTGTTGAGGTGGGAGGAGAGAAGAGATGGGGAGAAAATTTGGAACTCAAAATATTGTGGAAATGAATGTTGAAAACATAATAAAGAGAGAGAGAGAGAGAGAGAGAGAGAGAGAGGTAGATAAAAGGACTTAGAATAGTAATTCTGGAGAAACAAGGAAAATACTACTTGAAATAACAAACATCTTTAGCAAAGTTGCAGGCTATAAAATAAATCTGTTTAAGTTTTCCACATATTTGTATATATAGATAGATAGATAGATAGATAGATAGATAGATAGATAGATAGATAGATAGATATAGAGATTTATATTACTAATAATACCAAACAGAATGATATAGAAAGAGAAATCCCATTTAAAGTTAATATAGACACTATAAAATATTTGGGAGTCAACCTGCTAAAGCAAACCCAGGGCTTATATGAATACAATTATAAAACACTTTTCATACAAATAAAGTCAAATCTAAAGACCTGGAAAACATCATTTGCTCATGGGTATGCTGAGCTAATATAAAAAAAAATGACAATTCTACATAAATTCATTTACTTAGTGCTATACCAATTGAGATAATAAAAATTATTTTATAGAGCTAGAAAAATTATATCAAAATTCATCTGGAGGAACAAAAGTTCCAGAATATCAAGGAACTGACAAGAAATGCTGTAATAGGTGTCCTATCTATACGAGATCATAAATTATATTACAAAGCATCTATCACCAAAACCACTTGGTACTGCCTAAGAAATAGTGGGGTAGATCACCAGAATGGTTTAGGCACAAAAGACACAATAGTCAATGACCAATCTACTGTTTGATAAACCCAAGGAACTCAGCTTCTGGTATAAGAACTCATTGGTAAAAACTGCCGGGAAACCTGGAAAATATTGTGGTGGAAACTTGGCATAGACCAACACCATATGCCAGCATAACATCCAAGTGGGTATGTGATCTAGGTATAAAGGCCAATACTATAAATCAGGGGAACAAGGAATAGTTTATTTGTCAGATTTATGGAGAATGGAAGGATTTATGACCAAACGAGACAGAGAGCATTATGAAATGCAAAAGGGATAACTGATTACATTACATTAACAAGTTTTTGCACAAACAAAAACAATGTAACCAAGATTAGGAGGGAAGGAGAAAACTGGGAAAGAATTTTTACAACCAATACTTCCTATAAAGGCCTCATTTCTAATATATATATATAGAGAAGTGAGTCAAATGTACAAGAGTACAAGTCATTTTTCAATTTATAAAGGATCAAATGATATGAACAGATAGTTTTCAGAGGAAGAAATTAAAGTTATCTATAGTCATATGAAAATATTCTCTAAATCACTATTGATTAGAGCAAATCAAAACATCTCTGAGGTATCACATCAGACCTATCCAAGAGGCTAACATGACAAAACAGGAAAATTAGAAATGTTGGAGAAGATGTGGGAGAGTTGGAACACTAATTCATTGTAGGTGGTGCGGTGAGCTGATCCAACCATTCTGGAGAGCAATTTACAACTATGCCCCAAAAGCTATAAAAATGTGCATACCCTTTGATTCAGTGATGCTACTTCTAGGGCTGTATCCCAAAAAGTTCATAAAAATGGGTGAAGGACCCACATATGCAAAAGTATTTATGCCAGTTCTTTTGGGGTGGCCAAGAACTGGAAATCACGGGAAAGCCCATTAACTGGGGAATGGCTGAACAAGTTGTGGTATATGAATGGAATGGAATACTATTGTGATATAAAAAATGAAAACTAGTGTGACCAGAAAAATCTGGAAAGACTTATATGAATTGATGTTCAGTGAAGTGAGCAGAACAGAACAGTATATGCAGTAACGGTCCCAGTGTGTAAGGATTGTTTTTGATCAACTTAGCCCTTTTTTTTGTAGCCATTGGTAGCTTTATTGATGCAAAAGCAGTGGACCTGACTTGAGATTTATCTAGGAGGTAAACAAAGGCAATGATATAGGAAAAGGACCAGGCTTATATAGGATGATTTTAGGGTTTCCATATGGGGGTTGGAGACCTAGGGTAAGTCTTGCAAGATAAAGAAATTTTGCAAGATAAAGGCACAGTATGAGGACTATAAATGTCACATGATAAGGAAATGCCATTCCCCAGGATGAGGGTTAGGAGCAGGGATACTTTTGGTCCAGGACAAGAGGAAGTTGTGGTAAGAGGAGACTTTAGGGCTCCAAGGCCTTCACAAAGTCAATCAATATTATTTTCACTCTTAGGGCACTATTTCTATCCACATCATTTCCATGTCCTCAACCACTAAGTAGGAGAATTCTTTCAGGGGAAAGGGGCGAAGGTCATTACCTTCAGTAGCCACTTCCTGCTGAACAGGGGTGAAGATTTCACTTCAGGGGTCAGAATAGGTCAGGGGGAGGTGATCAGCATGGGGTGCAGAAGGCAGTGCCAATTGAGTCGAGGGTGGAGAGAGGCAAGCCACTTGGTGACATCAAGGTCAGGTTTAGGCAATCCTAAAATTTTCTATGGGTGAGAAGACACAAACTACCCAGGAGGTTAAACAAGCACAAACCAAGTGTAAAAGGGAGTAAAATGACCAATAAGGGGTCACAGTGAAGGGAAAGAAGGGAGAAAAACCATGGCCCCAAGAAGGAGGTCGGGGAGATATCAGATTTGAGTGGATGGATGTCTTACATTCAAGAAACTGCCTGTAATATCTTTTGAGTGCTCAAAGGAAAAATTCCATGTAGGACCTTCAGGGAATATAAGGGGAGAGCTATGGGGAGTAAACTAGTATCCCCAGCAATCATGTACTCTGTCCACCCCACAGAGTTCCCTATTTGAATTAAGGCATTAAATTTCCAGTCCCAAGGAAGCAGGCCTAACTTTGGTACAGGGTGGGAATCAGGAATCACTGGGCTAGAAATCAAAGTGGTTCAAGGTGGGGTCCAGAGCACAGCACAGCTAGAAAGCACGCAGGGAAGTAGCCAAGGTAAGGGGCTTCAATGGGTGAGGGGCTTCAATGCATATTCTTTTCTGGCTAGTCAAGCCCTACATCCTGCTTCTGCTTGCTTCTCTGTCTGCCTCACCATCCACTCAAATGCTTTTGGGAGAGGGACAAAGGCACTGTCCCTCTCTGAGTAGGATTGGGGAGAAGAGTGCGTTCATCCTCTGTTGAGAAGAAGACCATGCCATCAGAGAAATGATGACATGACTTGCACTTCACTTGGTTCTGAGTGAGGGACGGCTGTGCATGTCACCAACCTCACTTCTCTTCCAAAGCCATCTGAATCCAGTGACCAGATATTCATCAGGATGACTGGAGATGACCCAGGGTGAGGCAACTGGGGTTAAGTGATTTACCCAAGGTCAAACAGCTAGTGAGTGTCAAGTGTCTGAGGTGAAATTTGAACTCAGGTCCTCCTGACTCTTGCACTAGTGCATCACCTAGCTGCCCAGGGGAGAAGAGTAAAATGAGGGTGAAGCAACATCCAGGAGGGAAGTGATGAGGAGTGTAGAACTGTTATCCTTGTTACATGACTATCTGCAGGAGGACAGCATAATCTAGGAGACACATATCTGACAAACAAGTTCAATATGCAGGCCTCAAATAGAAGGAGCATTAAAAGTAATGTCAGAAAAGCAGAAAACCAAGGAAACCAAGAAATCCATGATATTTGACATATAGGATTTTCTAATCTTGTTATTTTCTCAAAAGTTTCCACTCTGATTTCAATTCCTTTAGGAGGATCAGATGCTATTGAGGATCTACCTGTATACATGTAAATATAAGTAACAACACTTTGCTGGTAGAAGCTTTCTTCCTTTGAGCTTAATAGTTACACAGATGAATTTACTTATAAGTAACTGACTTTAGTTCCATAAAAGACTTGGGAGGATCCATGAACAATTAATTCCAAAACAGTGCATAGCAATAAGTTGCTGATAATAAAACATATTTGTACCACAGAACACAGAGTATCAACAGTTATTATTTCCACAATAGTAACACACTTTGAATGAAACTGACTTTGTCATTAATACAAAATTATTCTGTTACCTCCCTCCAAGAAAATTGCACTGAAATTCTTTTCCTCAAACTGAATATGTTTCTGATTGTTTTTTTTCCAGTAATTAGTAGAGCAGCAGGCATGTGCCTCAGTCAGTTTTATGTTGTGTTAACACCATTTTGAAACATTTAAGTACCTTATTCATAAAGACATATATCTAGTAACAGGCAGATGGCTAAGCCAAATATCCTTTTACTAAGTTGTTTAAGGGTATAAAAAGGAATATAATCTTAGGCTGAATGGACCAGATCTTAAACACACTTTAATATAGTAGCTCAGATGTATCCCAGCCTTAGGCTATGGGATAAAGATTCAATATTGTGTTTGTTCATTTCACAAACTTATTTTCCCTTTGCCTAATTATTTCCATATCATTCAGAAAGAATGTTCTTTTGCATTGATTTAATCTTTCATGTGGCTATGCAGGAATGCTAATTTACCCAACTAGGGTATAGAATAACTATCCATTCAGACTAATTACTTAATTTGATTAGAGAAATTTGCCATAGAAAAGGAAAAACAAGGACATGAGTAGACAACTTTGCAAACATGTTGTATCAATTTCACCTCATAACCAGACTCAGGAATACTCAGGTGGGAAACATTCCTTTTCAAAAGAATGCAATAGGGAAACTGAGCCAGGAGGATCACATCCTAGGCAGAGGCTAGAATTGTCCTCTCAGCTGTTCTAGAGGAAATCTTCACCTGTAATGGTCTCTGAGTAGCTTGTGGCATTTCTCTCAGATGGTGGATTACTGTCTGGATTATTGATGGATTTTTATGATCCATCAGATAACTCAAAACATAATTTATTATAATCCCAAAAGCTTGTACCCCAGATGGCAAGTTCCACTAATCAAAAATTTACCAGGACTCACATCTCAAATTTAAATTAGTCCTGATGTAAAAGTCAATTACTAGAGATCATTTGTATACATTTTCAAATTCTCACCAAAATAAGTTACTTCTTAGGAACTCCATGTCTGCTCAGTAGGAATTCTGCTACACAGAAAACTATACAGGCTTGATAAGAATTTATGACTAGATGGTTATAAAAACCCTTGTTTTAGTTAGCAACTTCATGATCTGAGAGTACAAATCTTGATCTAACAACATCTAGATTACAAGAGAAATTGCTTTTCTAGCAACATAGGTAATGCAATTGTTAACCAAATTATACAATGTGAAAATTCAGAAATATAACCCTACCATAAACAAATAATCATGCATTTAAAATTTGAAACAGAACCAATTATTCACCAATCTAGTAACTGTAACTTAGTTGAATGAGCAAATTAAATCTGGATTCATAATCACTAGTGGTAACATTTTAATTTTTAAGGCCTAATAATCAGCACTTTAAAAGAAAAGATTATCCACATATTCACATTTTTTCCTAACCTAAGTGCAACTCACAGGGAAATTCTGCTGAGTCCAGCTACAAGGACCTGGTGGTCAATAGATCAGGAAAAAAGGGTGATCTTGTAGGCATAGGCATAGAGACAGGGAGTATTGGGGTACAGAGGAAAGGGAGCACCCACAGTTTCCTAGAGCTGAGAGAAATGAGGGAATTGGACTTAACCTTCCAGATAGGGCTTTGGAAGGTGTGTCCAGGTCCATGTCCTCCAACTGCTGGACCCAGAACCTTCCAGTCTTGGCTGGAGAGGAGCTGTAGTTGCTTGTCTGTTTTACCTTTGAGACTTAGCAGACTAGAAAATACATATCCCTTAGGGAGGGGAAGAAAAGGGTAGTGACAGAGAGAAGGCTTACATCTAGGCAATAAACCATGCTCAGAGACCCCCAGGGCACAGAGACTCTGAAACCAGGTTGCAGGGATCCCTAAAGAAAAACAGGAGCAGAGGGCCACCTACCCGTCTCCCCCAATGTCCCAAGGGGAAAAGAAGAAACAACACAGGGTACACCACGGTGCTGGGGGAACAGCACAGGGAAAAAAGTCTTCTCAAGGAGAGCAATGTGCCTTTTCTTTAAGTTTTGGACACCAAATTTCCTAAGCTTGTTTTGTTTAGAAATCCCCTTCACACATTACTTTTCTAGATTATATGGAAGCCAGGCTGTATTACAATGGAACACTAGCTGCTTTTCCTTAAGATCTCCTCCCCAAATTCCCCTCCCAGCAGTCTCCAGGCAGCCTCTTGCCACTTTTTCCTAGTGTCCCAGGAAGAGGGAAAAAGAGTGTCCCCTTATACGGTTGTGCAGTCCCACTGACTGCCCAGAATTCAGTGGAGCTACAATCGCCGCTGGCAGTGTCTGGGCACTCCAGGGGTCTTGCTGCTAGAGAGAAGTAGGAGCAGAAAGGTCTGAGGAAGAGAACAGAGAAAAGGGAGCTTAGTTCTTATCCCAGGGGCTAGGAGAAGATCATAGGAGGCCAATTAATATTTGAACTCTCGGGTTTCAGCACCATTATGCTGAAGATAGAGATGAGAGAGCTGCTTCAAAATATGAATTAATTCACTTAGACCTTCTCTGTAGTCATTGGGAGCTTTATTGACAAAAAAGCAGTGGGTCTGAGATTTAGCAAGGAGCTAAACAAAGGCCAACTTAGCCCTTCTTAGAAATTCAAGGACGTAAAATATTTCCAAAGGACTCATGATGCAAAATGCCATCTACATCCTGAGAAAGAACTATGAAGTCTGAACACAAAATGAAGCAGATTATTTTCTATTTTGTCATGTTTGATTTTCTTTTGTTTTTCTCATTGTTTCTCCATTTGTTTTAATTATTCTATGCAACATTTCTAACGTGAAAACGTGTTTACTAGGAATGTATGTGAACAACCCATACAAGAAAGTATGCTGTCTTGGGGATGATGGGAAGAAAAGTTGAAACTTATGGAAGTGTTATATACTAAAAACAAATAAATTAATAAACTTTGGGGGAAAGGAAATGCAAGAAATGAAAAAACATAACCTTCTCTTTGCTTTGTAGCTATTGTAGGGATAGACTCCCTCTGGCTCAGTTATCTTAACCAACCATAAACAGCACACCCCACCAAAAAGAAACTAGTTCTTTACGGTGATTGATCTTAGAACTACAAATGTCTCTCTAGATATTCTCCACAGGTATTAAAATGCAAAATGCATCTCCTAGGTGATCTTTAAGATTATTTTAATGGCAAATTCCTTGACCTTATTTTGCTTCTGAAATCATAACAATCAATGATCCATAACCAAAACTCACCTGAACAATATTAGAATTGAAGAAACTTTTGTAATGTAGAAATTTTCGTACCCAGGAAACCTCTATATACTTTATCAAGTTTTTTTTTTTTTAAGTTTCTCAGTTATGGACCCAATTCATTGTCTACTTCAGTTGCTTATCCAAAGATAGTCATCCTGATGGCAATACTTGATACGCTAAAGATAATATCTATGGGTCTTCATCCATGGGCTTTAAAGAATAAAGATGTTGAGAAATTCTTTGAAGAAACTGACACACCACTCAAAGTTAAGTCTTTTAGTGTTTGATTATTTTAATGAGAAAGTGGATAGAGTGAGGATGGTGAAAAAGAGAATGAAAAATATGATCTTGAATTAAATAATTAAAGTTTTTAAAAGGTTATTAGATAAATCACAAGATATATGCCCATTCTTCAATAATACATACTTCACAAAGGAAAATGACTGGCATTGGCCATTACCAGCAACAAGAACTATAAATATTAATTATAATAGTTATGAGATATTATATGTTTTTAGACCAGACTTATAATTTTATTATTGCAGGAGCTCTAGGTAAGAGGAGAAGGAAATGTCTCTGAATTCACAAACATCATCATTTTCATTATCATCATCATCATCCTCATAAATAACACATCAGCAGTCTTAGAGAGTTGTCCAGGTGACAGATGTTAAGTGATTGTCACAAGGTCACACAGTCATTATTTGTCAGAGATAAGACTTGAAATCAGGTTTTCATGACTATAGCCCAGCTCACTCACTATCTATTCTGTTTTACTGTCTTTTATATTCTATGTATTTAATATTTATTGTAATCACTAATACTATCATAAAAATCAAATTAAGTATACCTTAATGGACAGGGGAAGAAACAGACCTTTTAAGTATCTTATGTTGGTGTGTTACAAGATCATACATTGGTTAACACAAAGGTTAAAGTGAAAGCCAAATTCTAAGAAAGGATAAGGATGCGAAGATGCTATTCACAATTACAATGGCCTCAGCTAGGTTTGTCACAAATCCGACCTTCATAAATAGTTCATTTGACACCAGTGCTCTAAGTAGTTAGTCAGCATTGAACAAATACTTATTAAGTTCTCACTATGTGCAAAGCGTTACCTAATTGTTCCAAGTCAGTTTTAGGAGATTATGTAAATACAAGAGTATTACAATATACATACATACATATATATACATATATATTTATATATATTTTTAAATAGCTGTATCACAACTGTGATGTTTTCCAGCTCTCACATTAGGTTCATTAAAAGCCAGGCCTTGAGCAAAATGCAAATCTTCTCTGTACTTCAAAATTAAGATAAGGTGTAGAACCTATCCCTAGGGTTGTTTTAAAGATTACATGATATATATAAAGCACACTGCAATGCTTAAAACACTATTTAAATGAGACTAATTGTCACTATTACCATTGCTATTATTACTATTATTCATTGTCTATTCAAAAATAATATGTCTTGTATCATGATATCCGTGTTCTACCAGAACTGTTTTCCTGAGGGAATAACTAATTCGTTATGAACTTCCCAATGGACATTAATGCCTAAGATAGTGGAAATTTATGGATAAAGCATGGTTTAAAGAGATTACTTCTGAATACAACTGTTAATGGAAGCTTTATTTTTCAGAAAGACAAACGATCATCAACTTTTTAGACAACTTGTTATCTCAGAGACTCCATGTGTACTGAAATTAAATGTTTAACTACTGGTGACCTTGTCTTTATCCCTACATACCTTGTATCAACCAACATCAAGATTGAATACTTTCAATGAATTATATTGTTGGAAATACATAATAAAATTCATAAAGGAAACTTTCTCACTTATATGAGTAACCCAATAACTTTAATCATTCTTTCAAAGTGTTTGGGAAATCATCTCATATGTAATAGAGCTGCTCTGGCAAAAAAAAAAAAAAAAAAAAAAACCAAACCAAAAAAACACATAATCCAAGCTCTAAATTTTTATGATCATTTTGTTGTACCTTGTGGCTGACATTCTTATTTGCATTCTTGAAAGAAGGAACCAGCAAGGATGCTTTCTCAGCTCATCTCAGATTTTACTTACACACCCATGGGACTCATTCTCACTGTAGTTGACAGCTTTAAATTTTTATAATCACCTTGTGATATCTGGCACTTGCAGTTTGCTGGTCACTTTGTCAGTTATATTGGCATATGATAGTCCCTCTAGATCTAAAAGGACTTTTCAGGGAGATTGGTGCTTTTCCCCCCTATTGACTTGCCATAACTCTGTGTTAGGACACTCCAAATTCTTCAGTGAATGCAGATCATACCCTTAAAGAAGAATGTCTATTAAAATCTATGTCTCTTGTGCACAAGAACATGAGAATATGATGCACTTTTGGCAAACAAGACATTACTTTCACAGAAATTTTATTTAATAAGAGTTTGCAAGGAGTGCTAGTTATTTAAAAGCTTTGAATTTTTCTTCATAAATATGTACTGTGGCTGGACCAGCTTTTTCTTCTTTGCAGCCAAGACTCCAGTGACAATTTGCCCTCCCAGACCCTGAAGGAAAATTAATTCATATATAGATTGAATTTCATGTTAATTTAATTTGATAGCATAATGCTGGAAAGAAATGTGCCTGAAAAACCCAAACTCCTAAACTTAGTTATGGATATTTTCACTAAGGTATTGCTTACTTATTGAAGCAGCAAATATACTACCATTATACATAACATGGTGAATAGTTACAAAATTGTTCACTCATTATATAAATTTAGACTCACAAGGGTGCAGAGCTTGTGACCTTGAGGCCACATGTGGTCCTCTAAGTCCTCAGATAAGGCCCTTTGACTGAATCTAAACTTAACAGAACAAATCCACTAAACAAAAGAATTTGTTAAGTAAAACATGAACTTATTCAAAAGATTTCACCCAAGGAGCTGAAAGGTCACATAAGGCTTTGAGGCCACAGGTTCCTCATCCCTGGTAGAGACTGGAATAAGGACTACACTTGTGATTTCACTGATATAGAGGACACCTGGAAGAAGATACACTCTCTACCAGAGTAGCTTGGTAACTGCTTTGTACTTTGTAATATTAAAGATTGCCTAGAGCACTAAAAATTTAAGTGATTTTCCCAAGGTTACAGTCAGTATTTGTAGAATACAACACTTGAATACAGGTCTTCCTTGTTTCCAGGCACACTATCTTTATCATGCACAATATACAATACGTACTTGCATGTGACATATACACATGCAAATGAGCATATAAATATGTGTGTGCATATACACACATATATATTCACATACACAGAGAGAGGAGAGAGAGTGAGAAAGTGAGAGAGAGAATAATGAACTTAAATAATTACTCGTTTCCTTTGAAATAGTACATACTTTCCATCATGAATTTAAAAACATGATCCTGAGAAAGAGTCCAAAAGCTGCATCGACTGCAACAGGGTCGAGTACACAAAAAATATCAATGATTCCTGCTCTAACATACTTTTCTGATTTCTGAATTTCCAGAATGCTATCATTTAAACATTATTTGATAGCTAAATAGACCTCTTAAGTTAGTGATATTTAATTGCCCAGAGAGTAAATAGCTAAGTGGTTCAGTGGATAGATTGCTAAGCCTGGAGTCAGGAAGACTCATCCTCCAGGGTTCAGATCTGACCTCAGATACTTACTAGCTTTGTGATCGTAGGCAAGTCACATAACAACATTTGCCTCAGCTCTTTATCTGTAAAATGTTTTAGAGAAGGGAATGGCAAACCACTCCAGCTATGTTTGACAAGGAAGTGCCAAATTAAGTCAGACACAAATTAATGATACAACAAAGTTGCCTGGAATAAAAGAAAGATGGTGTCTTGACCATTAAATAAAGGGGGAACCCAAAAATAAAGAAATATTTATAGATATATCGATTAATTTTAAGTCTCTTCAAATACTTTCCCATGGTTTTCAAAAACAACAGTCAATATTCCATATAATGTTTTAGAGGGAGAACAAGAACCATGGTAATTCCAACAGACCATAATATTGCAAAATTATATCACCTTTCTTTGCATTTTATAACAAGGAATATTCTAAGTTGAATATTTGCTTCTTCTGCATGTAGCTTTTTGATATAACAAGGTTCTGCAATTTTATTGAAGTTAGTTTTCTTCAACAATAGAAATTACAATCTGTCTATAACAGTAGAATTTCTTTGTAAAGAGATTTCTAATCATCAGAAATATTGAGTGATTGGCTTGAATCACAAAGCAATTAAGCATTTTGACCAGGTCTTTCTTATTCTTGATCCCAACCTTTAACTTTGATTCATTTCTTCTTATTTTCTACAAAGTGTGTTAATAATCACAAAATCATAGATAGTACAGGTAGAATATTTGTCTTGGCTTCCTTATTAGGGTGATAAATATAATGTATCGAAAGAGAACATGTTTTGCAGACTCTGAGCATGTGGCAAGACCACTGATAGAATAATTTTCAGTATTGCAATGCATATTTTTAGCTTCTATGGATATTTCTAATTCTTTCTTTTTTCTATATTGCATGTATATCATGATTAAACTAATTTTTTGAATGAATGGATTTGGCCAGAAGTTTCACTGGCCTACTTTTCAGTCCAGCTTCTTTGTCTTCTTTACCCCAAGAATGTCAACACAGCTGTCTTCACAGTAGTAACCCTGTGATTTCTTATTTAGTTTCTCCACTTTTTACCCTGACATTCTTTGGGTTTTAATGATTTCCTCTCATCAGTACTTTCTTGTCACCCTAGCTGCCTGTCCCCCACTGCCCACCCAGAATCTCTTATGGTAGGTGTGTTGCTCTTTGATTCAAGCAATATACTCATACTGTTGCCACAGTTATTTTTTTTTCCTTTCAGTCAGATGCATTGAATTGCCTTTCTTTATTAAAATCTTTATGCTGCAGGAATACAAAAACAAAATCAAACAAACAAAAAACCTTAGAGTTGATAACTGAAAAGTGAGGGGAGAAATAATTTTAGATTAGAAGAAATAGTGTACTTTCATGAACTTTCCTATAGTTTAAAAATGAGCAACTTTATTCAGGGGTGGAAGGTTAGTACGAACAGGGGCAGGGTAGAGACACAAGGCTGACAATCAAGAAGTAATGAGATGGAACGGTCCTGGTGTCTAGGGGCACAGACAATTAGTCACCAGAAAGTTGTGCCAATTATGATGCCTATCTGAAATAGATGGAGAAAGAATCTATGAGGGCAGCACCATTACATTATCCTAACAAACACTAATTAATGGTTAAATAATTAGCTGCAAACACCCCTTCACTATGATATTCACAAAGTGCCTTGATAAATTGCTTCATTATCCAATTGGGCTTAGATCAATTATGCCAGTAGGGCTTATGTTCACTTCTCTACATCTCCTTAAACTCTTCCCCCACAAGCTGTATTTGTGATAAAATGGTATTCCAAGAACTCTCATTAACAGAACTATGTATATATATATATATATATATATATATATATGTATATGTATATGTATATATATATGTATATATGTATGTAAGTATATATACATATATGAATTAAAGAGATTCTATTTTTGAGAGGGAAATGTGAGTTTAATTATGTTAGATATGAGTCATAGATTTGCCCCTCTCTTTTATACCTTCTTTTGACATCATAAATTATGATTACAATTCTCAAAGGCATAAGGCTATAAATGTGGTCTTTTTTGTTAATTCATGAAGATTTTGATGGAGGTGATTGTCATAGTTATTTGACTATTTATTTTAATTAACATAAAAGAAGGATAGAATTTATAGGTAAAATTTGACCTTTTAAAATTAATATCATCTGGATTCACCTCAGCTCTACAAAGACTCACAATTATTACCACCTAACTCACTATCTTTAAGGTGACATGCAGGTAAAAATCTGATTGCAAAGTAGTTTAGTACTTTCAAACTATTTTACTACAGTTGAATTTTAAATGCTTAATCAGTAATCCCCTTTTTTTTGTTATTCTGGAAAAAAGAAAAAAATAGATAGGTCTGTTATCTTAAAAGTGAATGGCAATAGAGTGACAGTGAAAGAAATATGAGAAAGAGGAGAAAACAAACTTTTAAACTTTCTTTTTGGAAGGCAAATGCCAACATACTTTTTGACTATACAGATGTTTTATTTGCTTTGTTTTTGTTTATATTTTAACTTAGAAGCTATTTTTTTTTTCCAAAGAAGAGAACTGAGTGTCTTAGGAAGGTTAAAGTAAAGGGATAGAAGATAATTATTGCTGAAAATAAATTCATTTGAAAGTAATAACAATGACTGTATTTATCTTTTTGTATCTTCTTATCCTTTAGCCCATAATGGAAAAGCATTTGATATAAAGCACAACTACCACATAGAGAAGGATGAGAAAATGTTTTACATTACTAAACATAAGCTTTGTGGAGAGTTCATTGCACTCAATTAACGTAAGCACAGAGACCTGGGTCTGGAGTCACCAAGATCTGAAATCAAGCCCTTCTTCTGACACAAACTAGCTGCTTGTTTATACACAGACATTTTACTCCTTGACAGGCAACTCCTTAAGCTGAAAATTATGAAAGAATTTCTGATTTGTGAAGCAGATTAGTGGAAAGAATTTCCATCATGACAAATTTACCACTATATTTTTTATTTGTATTTTTTTAGTGGGTATGGCATACCTTTTTTTTTATTATAAATTTATTTATTTAACTTTTTACATTCATTTTCACAAAATTTTGGGTTCCAAGCTTTCTCCCCATTTATCCCCTACCCCCACCCCAATACACTGAGCATTCTAATTTCCCCTATCACCAATCTGCCCTCTCTTCTATCATCCCTCCCTTCCCTTGTCCCCATCTTCTCTTTTGTCCTGTAGGGCCAGATGACTTTCTATTCCCCATTAACTGTATTTCTTATTTCCTAGGAGCAAGAACAATACTAAACAGTTGTTCCTAAAACTTTGAGTTCTAAATTCTCCCCCATACTTCCCTCCCCACCCATTCCCCTTGGGAAGGCAGGCAATTCAATATAGGTCATATCTGTGGAGTTTTGCAAATGACTTCGATAACAGTCGTGTTGTGTAAGACTAACTGTATTTCCCTCCATCCTATCCTGCCCCCCATTGTTTCTATTCTGTCTTTGGATGCTGTCCCTCCCCAGGAGTGCTGACTTCAAATTTCTCCCTCCTCCCATTGCCCTCCCTTCTATCATCCCCTCCACCCTGCTTATCTCCTTCTCCCCCACTTTCCTGTATTGTAAGATAGGCTTTCATACCAAAATGAGTGTGCATTTTACTCCTTCCTTTAGTCGAATGTGATGAGGGTAAACTTCATGTTTTTTTCTCAGCTCTCCTCTTTTTCCCTCCACTAAAAAGTCTCCTGCTTGCCTCTTGAATGAGATGTAATTTACTGCATTCCATTTCTCACTCTCTCCTCCCACTACATTTCCCTCTCACCAATTACCTTAATTTCTTTTAAGATATTTTCCCATCCTATTCAATTCACTCTGTGCTCTCTGTCTCTGTATGTACGGGCATGTGTGTATGTATGGGGGCGTGCATGTGTGTACCTGTGTGTGTGTGTGTGTGTGTGTGTGTGTGTTTATGCCTGTGTGTGGTCCCACCAACTACCCAGATATTGAAAAGTTTTAAGAGTTACAAATATTGCCTTTCCATGTAGAAATGTAAACAGTTCACTTTCGGTAAGTCCCTTATGACTTCTCTTTGCTGTTTACTTTTTCATGCTTCTTCTCATTCTTGTGTTTGAAAGTCAAATTTTCTTTTCAGCTCTGGTGTTTTCATCAAGAATGTTTGAAAGTCCTCTGTTTCATTGAAAGACCATATTTTCCCCTGAAGTATTATACTCAGTTTTGCTGAGTAGGTGAGTCTTGGTTTGAGTCCTAGTTCCTTTGACTTGTGGAATATCCTATTCTATGCTCTTCGGTTCCTTAATGTAGAAGCTGCTAGATCTTGTTTATCCTGATTGTATTTCCACAATACTTGAATTGTTTCTTTCAAACTGCTTGCAATATTTTCTCCTTGACCTGGTAAATCTGGAATTTGGCCACAGTGTTCCTAGGAGTTTCTCTTTTTCTATCTCTGTCAGGAGGTGATCAATGGGTTCCTTCATTACTTATTTTGTCCTCTGGTTCTAGAATCTCAGGGCAGTTTTCCTCAATAATTTCATGAAAGATGATGTCTAGGCTCTTTTTTTTGATCATGGCTTTCAGGTAGTCCCACAATTTTTAAATTCTTTCTCCTGGATCTATTTTCCAGGTCAGTTGTTTTTCCAATGAGATATTTCACATTCTCTTCCATTTTTTCATTCTTTTGGTTTTGTTTTGTGATTTCTTGGTTTCTCAGAAAGTCATTAGTCTCCATCTCTTCCATTCTAATTTTGAGAGAACTATTCTCTTCAGTGAGCTTTTGAACCTCTTTTTCCATTTGGCTAATTCTGCTTTTGAAAGCATTCTTCTCCTCATTGACTTTTTGAACCTCTTTTGCCAATTGAGTTAGCCTATTTTTCAAGGTGTTATTTTCTTCAGCATTTTTTGGGTCTCCTTTATCAAGGTATTGACCCATTTTTCATACTTTTCTTGCATCTCTCTCATTTCTCTTCCCAGTTCTTCCTCTACCTATCTAACTTGATTTTCAAAATCCTTCTTGAGCTCTTCCATGGCCTGAGCTCACCAGACATCCACCTGAGATTTCTGGGATACAGAGGCCCTGACCTCTACATCTTTCCCTGATGGCAAGCATTGTACTTCCTCATCAGAAATGAAAGGAGAAAGTAACATCTCTTCCCTGAGAAAGTAGCTTTCTATGGTCTTATTTTTCTTCCCTTTTCTCGGCATTTTCCCAGCCAGTTATTTGACTTCTGAGATTCCTCTGAACCCCCACCTAGATCTGCCCAGCTAGTGCTTGGGGTCTGAGATTCAAATGCTTCTCCCTAGCCTCGGGGTTTTCCACAGTTGGTGAGGTTGCTATTCAATGTGAGCTTAAGTTCTGGTGCTTGGGTGGGGGCAGGCCACCTCCCAGGCTCAGTTCCCTCAGGGGCTTTATGCAGATACCTTTGGTAATGGCCCTGAGCTCCTGCCTCTCTGGGAGTCCTGGGCCACCTCCCGAGGGGGCCGAGTCACAGAGACACCCTGCTCCGCTCTGGGCCAGCCCAAATGTCTCTCTCCCTGACCTGTAGCACCTGTGGATGGAGGGATCTTTGTTGCCACCGGAAGTTCTGTCCCTGAAGCCTGCTCGGATCTGCTCCTCTGGGGCTCTGAAGCCAGGGCAGTGCAGGGGTGGGCTCTGCTGTTAGGAGTGTGACAGACCCCTGGGGGCGGCTTTCCAGGGCTCTCTGGAATGGAAATCTCTTCCACTGTGTTTCTGCATGGCTTGCTCTGCTCCAGAATTTGTGGAGAGTTCTTTTTACAGGAAATTTATGGGCTGTGGGTTCAGAGCTAGCATATGTGAGTCTTTCTCCTCCGCCATCTTGGCTCCTTCCCACCACACTCCTTTAAACTGGAGGTCCAACATCCCTTCAAAAGAAAGACCTATAATCCATTAGTCAATAATTAAAAAATTCTTAATCAGTTACTTTCTTATTGACCTTGTATTAAGTACGAGAAATACTCACCAGCTGCACACATTTGCCTAGAAAAGACAGTTATAAAAGAGTTTTCCTTTGCAAAAATTATTTCCTAAAAAGAATTTTGAGGAAACAATTAGTATTTAATAATATACATATAAATGTACGTACATATATAAGTATATGTATAAATGTGTGGTTATGTGGATATTCCACATTTTTATTTCAGATCAAGTTCTCTGTGAGTAAAGTAGGATTTTCAAATCTTGCTGTCTTGAATTCATGTGAAGGAGAAAAAATACTGTGATTCAGGCCTAAAAAAGAATCCTTTTGACAATAGGTCTATTGAGTGGCTGTATTTCTTTTGTTTAAAGACCTGGGGCTTTATCCTAAGACGAGTGAATAAAGAATTCCAAACAAATTCAGCTCTCATCACCGCAACCTCAAGGATATTAAGAAATGTACAAAAATCAAAATAATTAACTGAAAAGAATTCCTAAAATTATTCCCCACAGAATAATTAAATTGCAGGATAATAGAGTTGACAATTTGTTCATATAAATGATCAAATAAATTCTAATCCAATTTTTAAATAAAGTAACACTTATTAATCAAAATTATACATTTATTTTCCCACTGAAAAGCATTTCCATGGGGAAGTGAAATATAACAAAAATGGAGATGGAGGCCTTAAATGTCTACAGTCTAAAGGAACTTGAGTATTAGAGAAATAACCCACTTTAGTTCTGGAGAGAAGGACTCAGAGCTTTTGGTTGCAACTGGCACCCAGAAAAGTGGGAGGATGGTAATAAGGGAAAAATGACCATTTACAGGGCAAATGGTATGAAGAATTGTGTGATGGAGAAGAAAGGTAAATTCCTATCATTGCATAATAATATATCCTTTCAATGACCTTCAGAAATTAGTATTTATTAGAATGAAGCAATATTTTTAAAAAAGAGGGGATAAGAAGACAGTATATTCAAGGTAATAAAATGGCAATTATTTAGAAGTGGGAATTCAGACTGAAAAATAGGTACCTTGATGACTTTAATTTCACAAGGAAGATAGAAACTAAAGTAGAAATAAATAACTCTAAGGGCTATGAATAACATAATAAAATACTAGAATGGAGAGACAGGAGGAATAATGCAGAGGAGAGATGATTTTCTTTTTAGGAAAAAAAAACAAAGAGAAAGAAAATAAATGACACTTTCACCTCTTAGAAGATAATTCTAGACTCCTAGCTAGACCATCAATTCCAGATGCCCAGGCTAGAAGAATTACTAAACAAAAAAAGTGATAAAGAACTATTATGAGGCAAGAGATGTTTAAGAAACAAATTCAGAAGAGAATAACCCTAAAACACCTACAAGAAATGCATCAATGAACAATATTACTTGCCCACAAGATTGATTATGTTTCCTAAAATAAATTAAAGAGTAAAAAAATGAGATGAAAACATTAAGAATAAAATGAAAGTGATGGAGGAATGAATAGAAAAATAAATTAAACTTGAAGAGAAACTTAGAGAATTAATGAGTTTTAATAAGAATTACATCTTAATTAATGGAATTCTGGAAAATTGGAGTGAATCAAATAAAATTTGTCTAGAAACAATAAAAATGTCAAAACAAAATCAAAAGACAGGAAAAATGAAGAAAATATACATGATCTCATTTTAAAAATTGAACTGAAAAAGAGACTGAAGACTAATATAACAAGCGTTGCATGTACTTGAAAGTCATGACCAAGACAGACTTATTAAAAGAAGAGAGAGAGTGAGAGAGAGAAAGAGAGAGATAGAGAGATACACACAGAGAGCAGTAAGGAAAGAAAATTGGCAGGATCTCTTCAATCCAGAAGACAAAATGAAACTACAAAGAATCCACAAATGACCTCCTGAAAGAAAACTCCAAATGAAAACTGTCAAAAATACCATAATCAAAATCAAGAGTTTCTAGGTCAGAGAAAAAAAATCTGCCAAGATGAGAAAAAAATCTTAAGAACCATATTCACACAATATTTAACAGAAACCAGCAAAGGGGATGGAAGCATGAAATATGATATTCCAACAAGCAACAACAACAAGATAATAGACTTGCCACTGAAAATAACTTACCTAGCAAAAAAAAAATTAATTTTACAGGAATCAAAAATTCCTATAAGGAACAGAATAAAGACATTTAAAAAAAATCTGGGTTGAAACAGTAGAGCAAAGGATAATCACTGGAATACAAAATAAAGAGTTAAAAGAAACTCAAAATGTGAATGCAAGTTAGTAATCAAAAACAACTTGATGATAAAGTGTATGTATTCTAATGAACAAAGAGGACTGATGGAAGCATCCTCTTTGAAACATAATTTCAGCAAGGTTTATGTAGGGAGTCAAAATTTGGTGCCTGCAACTATATGTAGTTATATTTATAATTTCTTCATTTTTTTTTTTGGAGGGGAGAAGGCAAGGCAATTAGTGTTAAGTGACTTGCCCAAGGCTATGCAACTACTAAGGGTCAAGTGTCTAAGGCTGAATTTGAACTCAGGTCCCTCTGACTCCAGGATCAGTACTCTATTCACTGCACTACCTAGCTGCCCTTGATCATTTCTAAAGAATAAAGTAGAAGATAGTAGGATACTAGGATAGTAAATAGTAGGATAGTAGGATACTAGGATAGTAAAGGAGTGGTTTGGGGAATATTTATGTCACATAATCAGAAAGCATAAATAGAAAGCCTCTATACAAATGTGGAAAAGAAGATCTCTCTTGAACCTTTAAAATGATGGAGAGGGAAGTGAGCAGTACCAGGAAAATAATATACAGAATGAAAACAGCAATGTGAATGGCAAGAGCAGCAGTCAAATAATCCAAACTAAATGATGTGAAGTAAGATTAAACAAGCATGGTTCCAATTAAGAGATATGAGATTACACCACTCTTGCTCTTTTGCAGAGGAGAATGGGCAGAAGATAATGCATGTAATGTTAGATTTTTTTTTTGAGGCATAAAATGATTTTTTAAATTTATTTATTTTTAGTTTTCAACATTTATTTCTACATGGTTTTGAGTTCCAAATTTTCTCCCTATTTCTCCCCTCTCCTTACCCCAAGATAGCCCATTCTGAATGCCCCTTCCTCAAATCTTTCCTCCCTTCTATCATATCCCTACCAATCCTTATCCCCATTTTCTCTCTTTTTTTTTAGGGCAAGGTAGATTCTAAACCCCATTACCTGTACTCATTATTTCCCAGTTGCATGAAAAATGATTCTCAGCACTGGTTCCTAAAACGTTGAGCTCCAACTTCTCTCCCTTCCTCCCCGCTCATTGAAGGCAAGCAATTCAATATAGGCTATGCATATGTAGTAATGTGAAAGACTTCCATAACGGTCATGTTGTGAAAGAGTAACTATATTCCCCTCCATTCAATCCTGTCCCCCATTTATTCTGTTCTCTCATTTGTCCTTGTCCCCCTCAAAAGGTGTTTACTTCTAATTACTTCCTCCTCCCATTTGTCCTCCATTCTACAATTCCCCCACACCCCACTTATTCCCTTCTCCCTTACATTCCTGTAGCATAAGATAGATTTTCATACCGAATTGAGTGTGCATGTGATTCCCTCTTTAAACCAAATGTGATGGGAATGTTTCCCTTTTTCCCTCTCACCTCCCCCCATTCACCTCCATTGAAAAAGATTTTTCTTGTGTCTTTTATGAGAGATTATTTGTCCCATTCCATTTCTCCCTCTCTCCTCTGAATATATTCCTCTCTCACTCCTTAATATGAATTTTTTTTACGTATCATCCCTTTCTATTCAAGGCACATTGTCCCATCTGCTACATGTATATAATTCCTCCAAATACCCAAATAATGTGAGAAGTCTCAAGATTGACAAATATTATATTCCCATGTAGGAATGAAAACAGTTCAACTTTGGTAAGTCCCTTATGCTTTCTCTCTCCTGTTTACCTCTTCATGCTTCTCTTGATTCTTATGTTTGAAAGTCAGATTTTCTATTCAACTCTGGTCTTTCCATCAAAAATTCTTGAAAGTCCTCTTTTTCACTGAATAACTATATTTTTTCCCTAAAATATTATACTCAGTTTTGCTCAGTAGCTGATTTTTGGTTTTAAACCTAGTTCCTTTGACTTCTAGAATATAATATTCCAGGTCCTTTCATCACTTAATGTAGAAGCTTCTGAAACTTGTGTTATCCTGATTGTATTTCCACAATACTCAAATTGTTTCTTTCTAGATGCTTGCAATTTTTTTTCCTTGACGTGGAAACTCTGGAATCTGGCTACAATATTCTTAGGAGTTTTCTTTTCAGATCACTTTCAAGAGGTGATTGGGTGGATTCTTTCAATATTTATTTTCCCCTCTGGATCTAAAATATCAGGGCAGTTTCCTGTAATAATTTCATGAAAGATGATAGCTAGCCTCATTTTGCATCATCACTTTCAGGTAGCCCCATAATTTTTAAATTGTCTCTACTGGATCAGTTTTCCAGGTCAGTTGTTTTTCCACTGAGATATTTCACATTGTCTTCAATTTTCTCATTCTTCTCAGGGAGCAATCAAGATGGCAGAGTAGAAAGATTCACATATGCTAGCTTCAAACACACAGCCCAAAAATTACCTATAAAGAGAAACTCCCAACAAATTCTGGAGCAATGGAACCCACACAGCAATGGGGTGGAGGAGATCTCTGTTCCAGAGAGCCCTGAAAAACCAACACCAAAGATCCATTGCGCACCAGACCCAGAGAAGAGCCCAGCCCTGCTTTGGCTGTGCAGCACTGAGAGGAGCAGATCCGAGCAGGCTTCAAGGACAGAATCTCTGGTGGCTGCAAAGGTCCCTCAATCCACAGGAGCTACAGGTCAGGGAGAGAGACTTCTGGGCTGGCCGAGAGGGGAGCGGGGTGTCTCCATAATTCAGGCACCCTCAGAAGGTAGCGGTAGAGGCAGCAGCAGACTGGAGCACCCAAGGCAGGCAGGAACTCAGATCCACTGTTGAAGGTCTCCACATAAACCCTTGAGGGAACAGAGCCTCAGAGGTGGCCCTGCCCCCACCTAAGAACCTGAACTTAATCTCTCACAGAATAGCATCCCTGCCCCCTGCTGAAAGCCCTGAGGCTGGAAACAGCATTTGAATCTCAGACCTCAAGCACTAGTGAGGCAGGGGTTGAGAGGAATCTCAGAAGTCAAGTAACTGGCTGGGAAAATGCCCAGAAAAGGGAAAAAAAATAAGACCATAGAAGGTTACTTTCTTGGTGAGCATATATTTCCTCCTTTCCTTTCTGATGCAGAAGAACAATGCTTGGCCATCAGGAAAAGACATAGAAGTCAAGGCCTCTGTATCCCAAACATCCAAAATAGATGTTCGATGGCCTCAGGCCATGGAAGAGCTCAGAAAGGATTTGAAAATCAAATTAGACAGGTGGAGAAAAAACTGGGAAGAGAAATGAGAGAGATGCAAGAAAAGCATGAAAAACAGGTCTATACCTTGATAAAGGAGACCCAAAAAAATGCTGAAGAAAATAACACCTTGAAAAATAGACTAACTCAATTGGCAAAACAGGTTCAAAAAGTCAATGAGTAGGAGAATGCTTACAAAAGCAGAATTAGCCAAATGGAAAAAGAGGTTCAAAAGCTCACTGAAGAAAACAGTTCTCTCAAAATTAGAATGGAACAGATGGAGACTAATGACTTTCTGAGAAACCAAGAAATCACAAAACAAAACCAAAAGAATGAAAAAATGGAAGAGAATGTGAAATATCTCATTGGAAAAACAGCTGACCTGGAAAATAGATCCAGGAGAAAGAATTTAAAAATTGTGGGACTACCTGAAAGCCATGATCAAAAAAAAGAGCCTAGATATCATCTTTCATGAAATTATTGAGGAAAACTGCCCTGAGATTCTAGAACCAGAGGACAAAATAAGTAATGAAGGAACCCATTGATCACCTCCTGAAAGAGATCCAAAAAGAGAAACTCCTAGGAACACTGTGGCCAAATTCCAGATTTCCCAGGTCAAGGAGAAAATATTGCCAGCAGTTAGAATAAATCAATTCAAGTATTGTGGAAATACAATCAGGATAACACAAGATCTAGTAGCTTCTACATTAAGAGATTGAAGGGTGTGGAATATGATATTCCAGAAGTCAATGGAACTAGGACTCAAACCAAGAATCACCTACCCAGCAAAACTGAGTATAATCCTTCAGGGGAAAATATAGCCTTTCAATGAAACAGAGGAGTTTCAAGCATTCTTGATGAAAAGACCAGAGCTGAAAAGAAAATTTGACTTTCAGACACAAGAATGAGAAGAAGCATGAAAAAGTAAACAACAAAGAGAAGTCATAAGGGACTTACCAAAGGTGAACTGTTTACATTCCTACATGGAAAGATAATATTTGTAACTCTTGAAACTTTTCGGTATCTGGGTAGTTGGTGGGACCACACGCAGGCATACACACACACACGCACACACACACAGGTACACATGTGTGCGTGCACACATACACACATGCACGCACATACAGAGACAGAGAGCACAGAGTGAATTGAATAGGATGGGATCATATCTTAAAAAAATGAAGTGGTCAGAGAGAAATGTATTGGGAGGAGAGAGGGAAAATTGGAATGTGGCAATTTATCTCTCATAGAAGAGGCAGGCAGGAGACTTTTTAGTGGAGGGAAAAAGAGGAGACCTGAGGGAAAAACATGAAGTTTATTCCCATCACAATCGACTGAAGGAAGGAATAAAATGCACACTCATTTTGGTATGAAAACCTATCTTACAATACAGGAAAGTGGGGGAGAAGGGGATGAGCAGGGTGGGGGGATGATGGAAGGGAGGGCAATGGGAGGAGGGAGTAATTTGAAGTCGACACTCATGGGGAGGGACAGGATCAAACGGGAAAATAGAAGCAATGGGGGCAGGATAGGATGGAGGGATATATAGTTAGTCTTACACAACATGACTATTATCATGGTCATTTTCAAAACTACACAGTTATGGCCTATATTGAATTGCCTGCTTTCCCAAAGGGAATGGGTGGGGAGGGAGGGATGGGGAGAAGTTGGAACTCAAAGTTTTAGGAACAACTGTCGAGTATTGTTCTTGCTACTAGGAAATAAGAAATACAGCTAATGGGGAATAGAAAGTCATCTGGCCCTACAGGACAAAAGAGAAGATGGGACAAGAGAAGGGAGGGATGATAGAAAGAGAGGGCAGATTGGTGATAGGGGAAATTAGAATGCTTGGTGTATTGGGGTGGGGGAAGGGGATAAATGGGGAGAAAATTTGGAACCCAAAATTTTGTGAAAATGAATGTAAAAAGTTAAATAAATTTATTAAAAAAAATTTTTCATTCTTCTTTTGTTTTGTTTTGCAATTTTTTTTGGTTTCTCATAAAGTCATTAGCTTCTATCTGCTCCATTTTAAATTTTAAAGAATAATTTTCTCCTCTTTGGCTTTTTGGACATATTTTGCCATTTGGATTTGTGTATCATTAAAGGTGTTACTTTCTTCAGCAGTTTTTTGAATCTCCTATAACAAGCTGTTGACTCACTTTTCATAATTTTCTTGCGTTGCTCTCATTTCTCTTCCCAATTTTCCCTCCACCTCTGTTACTTGATTTTCAAGATCATTTTTGATCTCTACCATGGCCTGAGACCATTGGAAATTTATTTTGGAGGTTTGGGATGAAGAAACCTTGAATTTCATGTCTTCCTCTAATGGTATGCTTTGTTCTTCCTCTTCTGAAGCATGGAGGAAAATACCTGTCCATCAAGAAAATAACCTATAATCTTATTCTTTTTCCTTTTTTTGAGAATTTTTCCCATCCAGTTACTTGACTTTTGAGTCCTTGGTCATGTGGAGAGTATATTCTAGTGATCTGTAAGTTCTCAGTTCCTGCAAGGTGGCATAATCAAAGGAAAGGAGTTTCTTCCTCTCTTGGCCTGTGCTCTGGTCTGGAAGCAAGAACAAGCTTTTCTACCCAGGATCTGTGAGTAGGGTTCCTCTCCACAACTACTTTCAGCTCTACCACACCAATGCTCCTCCTCACCCCAGTGACACAACTTAGGGATGAGATTCAGATGAGCTGCTTGGTTCTTCCATGGTCTTTAGGCCAAGGCTCCAAAACGGGATGCTGCTGCAGTAACTTTTACCACCCTGGGGCCAGGGCCAGTGTTGGACCCTGCTCCCTTTCTACCCAGGTGAAAGAGCTTTCCCACAGACCTTTGAAGTAGTCTTTGGCATTTTTGGGTTGAAAAATCTGGAAGCCAGAACTACTGCTCATGAGCCTGCATCCTGAAGCCTTCTTCAGTCTTGTCTGAGCTGGGCGGCACAACCAAGTCTGGAGTGCACTGTGCTCTGAGTCTGGTGCAATAGACCTATCCTGTCAGTCCTCCAGTTTGTCTTTGGCTGGAAATATCTTTCACTCTGTCGTTTTGTGGTTTCTGATGCTCTAGAAATTGTTTAGCATCACTTGTCACACTAGTTTATAGGTTTTAGGGGTAAAAGTAGAGAAGGTTCATCCTTCTACTCCACCATATTGGCTCTCCCCTCCTATATTTTTGATGTTTAACTTACTTTTGTGGATTGCTTTTAATCTTTATTATAAATTATTGCCCCATGTGAAGGACTGTGGGAGGAATCAAGTGGAAAATTTGATGTAAGAACAAAAATCATCAGTAAAAAATTAAGAATAAAAAGGCCACAGTGATTTTTCAAATGTGATGTAGAATAAGAAAATTTAAAAACTGGAAAGGACTTCCAATTCATTACTAAAAAAAATTATCTAGAGAGCCAAGATGGAATAACAGCATGGACTTCCTAGAGCACTCCTGCTAAGCCCAGGCAAATATCTGTAAAAAAATGGCTGTAAACAAATTCTGGAGCTGTAGAACCCACAGAATTGCAGCATGAAGCCAATCTCCTGCCCAAGACAGCCTGGTAAGTCGCTGGGAAGTGTCCATCAGGCCACGAAGTGGGCAGGGGGCAGTCCAGTGTGGGTTGTGCCAGTACAGACAGGACTTGAGCAGATCTTGGGGAGACTGAATTTCTTGCACCTGGGGCAGTTTCCAGACTTCAAGACCCCCAAACGCTGAGGACAAATTGGAAGATCAGTGGGAAAAGTCTGTGGGATCAGTGCAGGAGAGTGGAGTGGACCAGCCTGCACTGCAGAGCAGCTGAGGGGGGAGTGGTAGAGGAGCCTGACTGTTTCTTGAGCTCTAGGCCCACAGATTGTGAGGGCAATTGAGCAGCTGACAGTACACCCCTCCCCCATTAGAAGCAGAGAACTACCTTAATAATGAGCTCAAAAGTCAAATAAATGGCTGGGGAAATGAGCAAAAACTGGGAAAAAAGAATCAAACTATCGAATCTTACTTTGGTGATAAGGAAGTCCAAAGCATGCAAACAAAAGAAAATAAAGTTAAAGTTCCTCCCTCCAAAGCCTCCAGGAAAAATATGAATTGGACTGAGACCATGGAAGAGCTTAAAAAGGATTTTAAAAACCAAATAATAGAAGTAGAAGAAAAATTGGGAAGAGAAATGAAAGTGATGCAAGAAAATCATGAAAAACAGGCCAACTGCTTGCTAAGGAGGCCCAAAAAATGCTGAACAAAATAACACTTTAAAAAGTAGACTAACCCAAATGACAAAAGAAATCCAAAAAGCCAATGACGATGAGTGCCCTAAGAAGCAAAATTGACTAGTTGGAAAAGGAGAGCCAAAACTTACCGAAGAAAATAATTCCTTAAAGATTAGAATGGAGCAGATGGAATCTAATGACTTTATAAAAAATCATGAAACTATAAAACAAAACCGAAGGAATGAAAAAATAGTGGACAATGTGAAATAGCTCATTGGATAAACAACTAATCTGGAAAATAGATCCAGGAGAGACAATTTTAAAATTATGGGACTACCTGAAAGGTATGATCAAAAAAAGAGCCTAGACATTATCTTTCAGGAAATTATGAAGGAAAACTGCCCTGATACTTTAGAACCAGAGAGCATAATAAATACTCAAAGAATCCTCAGATCACCTCCTGAAAGGGGTCCCAAAAGAAAAACTCCTAGGAATGTTGTAGCCAAATTCCACAATTCCCAGGTCAAGGAGAAAATATTTCAAGCAGCCAGAAAGAAACAATTTGAGTATCAAGGAAATACAAATAGGATAACACAAGATCTAGCAGCTTCTACATTAAGGGATCAAAGGACTTGGAATATTATATTCCATAAGTCAAAGGAGCTAGGTTTAAAACAAACAATCACCTATCCAGTAAAACTGAATATAATACTTCAGGAGAAAAAAATGGTCATTCAATGAAATATAGGACTTTCAAGCATTCTTGATCAAAAGATCAGAGCTAAATAGACAATTTGACTTTCAAACACAAGAATCAAGAGAAGTATGAAAAGGGCACCACTACTCTCTTTTGGTCTGAGATTCTCAGGGGTCCTGCCTTTAGCTTTTTAATCTGCAGGATCTTTGGACAGCAGGTTGCTTTGAGCAAGCTCCTAGTGGTGACCTGGCTGAAGTCTAACTGTGTATTACAAGCTGGCATTCTCCCTCAATACCATCTCCTGTGTCTGTGCAAGGAAAAGATGCTATTCATTCCTTTGGGACTGCTGCGGAAGTGATCTACCCAAGGTCACTTGGGTAAATAGCAGAACTACAGCAATGGAGATTTGCTATGGAAGATTATTGTGCAATGAATGAAAGCCAGCTGGATGACTTCCTTTTCTAGGCAGGGTGACTGAAAGCTTAGCTCAATTTTAACTCCTTTCTGAATACTTCTATGTAAGGATTGGGTCTCCTAAAGGACTATTCCTGAATGGCCTAAGGGTTGATTAGACACTCCAATTGTTTTTTAATTTACAATTCTGGAGTATGGAGTGAAGTCACATCACCTCCACTACTCCAATATCTCTGCTGTTCATAAAATATGAAGCATCAAGGTTTGCCAGCAATTCAGATCAAAATTAAAATTCTTCTTCAGGAATATCTAGTGTAGGAAAATAATACTGGACAAGGAAATGACAATATTTTTGCCAAGAAAACCCCATGGAAAAAAGAATTTGATGTAATTAAATGACTGAACAGCAAAAAGAAAATAATAAATGTGTTAATTAGATTTAGAGGTGGCAGAAACCTTTAGAAGAGGAGTGCTGATTTGGGAGAGCAGATAGTTAAATTTGTAGTGTGATCGAATTTGCAGTGACACCAAATGTTCCAAATCAGGGCCTGATTTATTGTTTTTATCAATTGTCTATACTTAATAAAGAGTTGGAAAAATGCTACTAAACAGGCTAAACTTATAAAAAGCAACTAGACTCTTAATAAGGTACCCAATAAATCATGATTCAGTCTTGTTTCCAGATGTTCACTATGGAGAAAAACTAAATTCTAACATAAAAGTCATAAGATGTAATTGGTAGGAAGTTGTCTCTTTCCCTTTATATAAAATATAATTAGATCTGTTTGCTGTTTCCACCCAATGTTTCTATTTCTTCCTTCTGGGAACAGACTGAGTTTAATCCCTTTTTCTCAGGAGAGACTTTCAACTATTCAAAATTATGATTGCAATTGTTATTGTAGACAACTAACCAGTCTTCTTGTCTCTAGGCTCCCTAAAATGTAATCAATTTTACAAACTATTTTGAGAACAACATGCAGCAAATCAAATTATTTGGCAATAGAAGGAACTTTAGTGATTATCATAACCCATACCCCAAAAGAATACTCATTATTCCGTCCATGACAAGTGTTCATATAGTCTCTTCAGGAAGACCACTAAAAAAAGGAAATCAACACCTCCCAAGGCAGCCCATTAAATGTTTGGATAGTTCTCTTAGGAAAATATCTTTAGAATTAAACAAATTTGTTTCCCCAAAAGTTCTACTCCCTGCTTTTAATTTTTCCTTCTTGAGACGAACAGAATTAATTCAATCTCTCCTCCAGATGATAGCCTTTCAAATAATTGAAGAAAGTTATTATCCATTCCCTCCTCCAACTTGTGGACTTTATTTTCTCAAAGCCAAGTTTTTTCAATTGAGCCTGATATTGCATGCACTCAAGGCCCTTTTCCAACATGATTCCCTAAAAGTACACACTTTCCATCTCATCAATATGCCTCTTAAATTGTACCCAGAAATGAATACAATACTGCAGAAGTCTGACCAGTAATTCTTTCGTTTGTCAAATATTTAAGTATCTACTATGTGCCAGACACTGCCACAGAAAGAGTTGAGAAAAATTACAAAGATCATATATTCGACTAAGAGAGAAGTCTGGACAACATCCAGCTAGAGGCTCAAGTATGAAAAAAGACAGTAATTTATGATAGCCAGGGGATGGAAGTAGAGTGCAATTGTAGATGAAGACAGCTGTTCTATAGGAGGTGGTAGTTGAGCAGAGCTTTGGAAGAACACAGACAATATTCCATAATTGTAGAATTGGAAGGAAGACAGACTTTAATATCAAAATAGCAAAAATAGTAAATTAGCTAGTTTTACTGGAACATAAAATGATTTTTCTCTTTACCATGTTCCAGCCTAGGGTCATTTAAAATGAGCATTAAATGTGTCTACTTACTGTCTTATTAAAATTACTATGTAATTAATGCTAATAATATGTATGATATACTTTGTTATTAAAATCATGTTAATAAATAAATCCTTTCTTATGTCTACAAAACGTTTTCTATATTCATTATAATGACTCCTCAGTATTCCTTACTTATTCCTAATTAACAATGTCACCTTTTAGGGTACTGGCTTTAGAATATATAGGTGTCAATAGTTAGTAAGAGTTATATGCAAAATCCATCTTAAAAACCATAAAAAGGATACCTGCCACTTTTACATATTAATTTCTATTGATTTTCTGGGAAGTCTGAACTTGTGTTAAAAATTTTGTTGAAGAACCTTAGGTATATTACAAAGTTTTAAAGAAAATTATTTCTTTGGTATATATAAAATTGATTTTCAAAAGATCTGAAGTAAGACAGGCTCATCTAAGTATATTCAGGTTTGTCTGAAAGTATTACATTGTCAGGCCTAGAACATCATTAAGTCAAAATATTGAGAAACGTACTCTCTGAAACCTTAAATGTATTTTTTGCCCTTTACTCATTTGTTATGGAAACAAAGCCAAAAAAAATTCACGCCAAGTTTAAAGAAAAAAAAATAGGAGATAAAAAATTTGTACTACACATACACACACACACACACACACACACACACACACACACACAGAAACACACATCTTTATCTCACCATGGTATGTAGGACATGTTTTATATACTTGCAGAGAACACTGGTTTTGGCAGGGTCTTCGTTGCTGGAAAGATTTCAAGAGTAGTTATAGCAACAGATGAACTTGATTGCAAAGTCCAATATTACTAAATATAGAAATATTCATCTCCAATCAACTGACTACTTGGTAATGGACTTTTTGCCTATGGAAGGCCATGTGACAAAGCAAAATGCTATATGTCTCTCAGACCTGTGTTACACTTTCTTTTTCTGCTGAAGCAATGTTAGAGTTGTGGAAAGGGGAAAAGAGAGAGTCCCATAATTTTTAATTATCTATTTAGTTACATATGTAATTTAACGTTGTCATTGATACTCTCAGTTTGTGATATTTGTTCAGTGATAAAGAGGATATACAATTAGAAAAACTGAGTTCTTAATCCTGTTTTAATCCTGACAGTCTTGCTATTAAAACAGAAAGAAGGAAGTTCGTGCTAAATGAAAGGATGGCAGGTTCACTTTGGAGGGGTGAATAAAGAAGTTGACACAGAAGGTTTTATCATTAATCCAAAGAGAACAAGAAACATCATTTTTTATTATTTAAATAAAAGCTATTTATTTTTCTATCTTAGTCATCATTATCATAATTTAGGTCATCACCACTTCATACCTGAGTAACTCAAATAACCTAACTGCTTCCTTGCTATTAGTTTATCCAACACAATCTGATACCTACTACTCTCCTTTTCATTTACTGCCTAAGTGTGATGCATTTTTCTTTCTTTCTTCCCTTTTTCCTTCCTTCTTTTCTTTATTTCCTTTTTCCTTCCTTCCTTCCTTCCTTCCTTCCTTCCTTCCTTCCTTCCTTCCTTCCTTCCTTCCTTCCTTCCTTCCTTCCTTCCTTCCTTCCCTCCTTCCTTCCCTCCTTCCTTCCTTTCTTCCTTCCTTCTTTCCTTCCTTCCTTCCTTCCTTCCTTCCTTCCTTCCTTCCTTCCTTCCTTCCTTCCTTCCTTCCTTCCTTTCTTCTTTCCTTCATTTCTTCCTTCTTCCTTTACTTCTTTCCTTCCTTCCTTCCTTCTTCCTTTACTTCCTTCCTTCCTTCCTTCCTTCCTTCCTTCCTTCCTTTCTTTCTTTCTTTCCTACTATTATCTGTCTCTTTTTAGTATTCAACACTGACTTTTATAAAATTTTGATTTCTCAGTTTTCTCCCTTCCTTTCTTTCCTCCCCCTTATGCAAGATGGCATGTAATCTGATATAGGCTATATATGATTATAATGCAGACATTTCTGCATTAGTCATGTTGTGAAAGAAGAATCAGAACAAAAACCACGAGAAAATAAACAACAAGAAGCAACAAAAGAAAGAGAAAATAGTATGTTTCAATCTGCATTCATATTCCATTGTTCTTTCTCCAGACGTGGATAGCATTTTCCATGAGTCTTTTGCACTTCTCTTAGATTATTACGTTGCTCAGAAGAACTGAGTTTAACAAGGCTGGTCATCAAGCAATGCTGCTATTACCGTGTATAGTGTTCTCCTGGTTCTGCTTACTTCACTCAGCATCAGTTCATGCAAGTCTTTCTAGGTTTTTCTGAAGTCTCCCAGGCTTCTCTACATTCTTCCTGGGATGATGTTAAGGGCTCCAGGCTATGTTCACAAGCTGATTCTCTGACTTTCCTGGCACATGCTGCATCCTTTCTCTCCATCAGGATGTCTTCCTTGCTACGATGGCTTGCTTGCCCTGTGGGCAGTGTTTGGTTGGTTTCTTCTTCACAGGAGTTGTTTCCCCAGATGATGCCTGTGGAGACTGTGCTGAGCAAGATGTTACTGAGGAGCAGTGAGAGAACATAAAGACTCATTGTTTGTCTGACATAGTAGTCAGAGGCAGTTATCTTTTGACCTATTGCATTCTTATCTTAGAACTGTGCTCAATATGCAGGCTGCACTCTCTCTCTCTCTCTCTCTCTCTCTCTCTCTCTCTCTCTCTCTCTCTCTCTCTCTCTCTCTCTCTCTCTCTCTCTCTCTCTCTCTCTGTAGTTTCCCGTTGCTCCCAGCAAGTGAAATTCAATCACTTGTTTGCTGTTCTCTGTTGTGCCTTGCAGGTGTCCTTTGGCATTACTTTCTAGTACTGCCCCTTCTGAGGCTTACAACCTAGTATGATATTGGGCAAATGATTTAACTTTCCTCTGCCTTAGTTTTTGCTTATCTTTTTTTTTTAGGACTCCAAGGAATTCCATCTTTCTGGGGTCTGAGAGCCTTTTCGGATTACATCATACCAGGAGCATAACATGAAGTTGAGGAGAGGAGAGGGAGTTTAGGTGCCTTAGGTGAAGAAGTGGAAGCCCTGAATGTCAAATTATTCCTCTGAAAGATTACACTGAATTTTGCTGGATAATTCACTTTTGGTTGTAATGTAAGCTCCTTTGCTTTCTAAAATATTATATTCCAGGCTCTGAAATCATTTGATGTAGAAGATGCTAAATGCCATACAATCCTGACTGTGCTTGCTCAATATTTTCTTTCTTGATACTTGCAGCATTTTCTCCATGACCTAATAATTCTAGAATTTGGCTACAATATTCTTTGGACTTTGCCTTTCAAAAGGTGATTGGTGAATTCTTTCAATGTCTATTTTACTTTCTTTTTCTAGGATTTCAGGATAGTTTTCCTTGACAATTTCTTGAAGGAAAAAATTCTGGCTCTTTTTTCTTAACATGGCTTTCAGGTAGACCAATAATTCTAAAATGATATCTCCTGGATCTATATTCCAGGTGAGTTGTTCTTCCAATGAAATATTTTAAATTTTCTTTTCTTCATTACATTGGTTTGCTTGACTGGTTCTTGATGTTTCATAGAGTCATTATCTTCTGGTTGCCTGATGCTAGTTTTTAATGAATTGTTTTCTTCAGATAGTTTTTGTACCTCTTTTTCCATTCGACCAATTCTACTTTTTAAGGAGTTCTTCTCTTCAATGAGTTTTTGTACCTCTTTTTCAATTTGGCCAATTCTAATTTCTAAGGAATTTTCTTCAGTGGAATGTTTTTTCATTTGCCCAACTGTATTTTTTTAATTTATTTTCAGTGTTCTGCTTAAACATTTTTGTCTCTCCTTCCCCCCTTTACCCCCTCCCTCCCCAAGAAGGCACACAATTTTATATAGGTTCTACACATACATTCTTATTGAATACATTTTCACCATAGTCATGCTGCATACAAAAATCAAAATGAATGAGATAAATATAACAAACCAAATAAAAAGATAATGATCTGCTGCATTCTACGATTGAATTCCATAATTCTTTCTACAGATGTGGAAGGCATCTTGCTTTAAAAAACCATTGGGATTTTTTTTTAAGTCCTTGCATTGCAATGAAGTTCTAAGTCTACTGGAAAAGTTCCTCTCACACTGTGATTGTTGCTGTGCAAAAAGTTTCTGGTCCTTTTTGCTCACCATCCGATCATATATCTTTCCACACCTCTCTGGAATCTTTTTGTTCATCATTTCTTTTAGTACACTAGTGTTCCATTACATTCATACACAATAATTTATTCAGCCATATCCCAATTGAAGGGCATTCCCCTTCATTTCCAGCTTTTGGCCACCACAAAGAGAGCTGCTATAAATATTTTTGTACATATGGGACCCTTTCCCATTTTTATGATTTCTTAGGGATCCAGTACTAGAAGCAGTATTGCTGGATCAAAGAGTGTGCACATGTTCTTAGTCCTTTGGGAGTAGTTCCAAATTGCTCTCCAGAATGGTTAGATCAGCTCACAGTTCCACTAACAATGAATTAGTGTTCCAACTCTCTCACATTTTCTCCAACATTCATCATCTTATTTTGTCATGTTAGTCAATCTGATAGGTGTGATGTGGTATCTCAGAGTTGTTTTGATTTTGTATCTCTCTAATCAATAGTGATTAAAAGCATTGTTTCATATGACTATAGTTATCTTTAACTGCTTCCTCTGGAAAGTACCTGTTTATATCCTTTGACCATTTATCAATTTTTCAATGATTTGTATTATTGTACATTTCATTCAGTTCTCTACATCTTACAAATGAGGCCTTTATCACAGACACTAGTTGCAAAAGTTCTTTTCAATATTCTGTTTTTCTCCTAATCTTGGTTGCATTGGGTTTGTTTGTGCAAAAGCTTTTCAGTTTAATGTAATCATAATGCTCTCTCTCAGTGGTTTAGTAAAAAATCCATCCCTTCTCCATAAATCTGATAAATGCACTATTCCTTGCTCCATCAATTTATTTATATCATTCTTTATACCTAGATCATGTAGCCATTTGTAATTCATTCTTGTGTATGGAGTCCAAAATTGGTCTATGTCTAGTTTCCAGAACACTGTTATCCAGTTTTCCCAGGAATTTTTGTCAAACAGTGAGTTCTTATCCCACAAGCTGGAGTGTTTGGGTTTATCAAATAGTAGATTGCCATATTCATTGCCTACTGTGTCTTGAGTACCTACATATTCCACTGGTCTACCCTTCTGTTTCTTAGCCAGTACCAATTGCTTTTGATAATTGCTCTTTTGTAATACAATTTGAGATCTGGCAGAGCTAGGCCACCTTCCTTAGTATTTTTTTTCATTCGTTCCTTTGCTATTCTGGACATTTTTGTTCTTCCACGTGAATTTTGATATTATCTTTCCCAGCTCCAGAAAATAATTATCTGATAGTTTGATTGGTATGGCACTAAATAAGTAAATTAATTTAGGTGGAATTGTCATGTTTATCATGTTGACTTGGCCTACCCATGAGCAACTGATGTTTTTCCACTTAGATCTGACTTTCTCCGAGCAAAAAGTATCTTGTAATTGTGTTCATACAGTCCCTGGGTACATTTTCTCAAGTAGACTCCCAAATATGTTGTAATGTCTACCCTAGCTTTAAATGGGATTTCTTTTTCTATCTCTTGCTTTTGGGTTTTGTTAATAATATATAGAAATGCAGAAGATTTGTGTGGGTTGATTTTGTAACCTGCAAATTTGCCAAAGTTTTTTATTATTTCAAATAGGTTATTACTTGACTCTCTGGGATTCTTTAAGTGCTTTTGCTTTGCTGAGATTATCATCAAATCATCAAAACCACTTGGTACTGGCTAAGAAACAGAGGGGTAGATCAGTGGAATATGTTGGGTACTCAAGACACAGTAGTTAAAGAATATAGCAATCTACTGTTTGATAAACACAAGCACCCCAACTTCTGGGATAAGAACTCACTGTTTGACAAAAATTGCTGGGAAAACTGGATAACAGTGTGGTGGAAACTAGGCATAAACAAATGTTGGACTCCATACACAAGAAAGAATTACAAATGGCTACATGATCCAGGTATAAAGAATCATAATATAAAGAAAATTGGTGGAACAAGGAATAGTGCATTTATCAGATTTATGGAGAAGGGAAGAATTTTTGGCTAAAGCAGAAATAGATCTAGTCAAAAGAGTTAAGGAAGAGAAAAAATAGTATAAACTAATTTTTCTAATGAATATAGATGCAAAAATTTTAAATAAGATTTTAGCAAAACAAATACAGCAACTTATCATGAAAATAATAACATTATAATCAGGTAGGATTCATATCAGGAATGTAGCGCTGGTTCAATATTAGGAAAACTATTAGCATTGTTGGTCATATCAACAACAAACCTAACAGAAATCACATGATGATCTCAATAGACCCAGAAAAAGCTTTTGCCAAAATACAACACTCATTCCTATTGAAAACACTGGGGAGCAAAGGAACAATTGAAACTTTCCATGAAGTAACAAGCAGTATCTACCTAAAACCTTCAGTGACCATTATATGCAATGCAGATAAGCCAAATGCATTTCCAGTAAGTTCAGGGGTAAAACAAAAATCTCCCTTATCACCACTGTTGTTCAGTATGGTACTAGAAATGTTAACTGTAGCAATAGGAGAAGAAAAGGAAATTGAAGGACTTAGAATATGCAAAGAAGAAACTAAGTTATCCTTGGAGACTGTGGTTGTTGCTGTGTATAAAGTGATCCTGGTTCTGCTCCTTTCACACAGCATCAGTTCATATAAGTCTTTCTAGGCCTCTCTGAAGTCTTCCTGTTCATCATTTCTTACAGCGCAATAGTATTCCATTACATTCATATACCAAAATTTATTCAATCATTCACCAATTGATGGACATCCCTCTGATTTCCAGTTTTTGGCCACCACAAAGAGAGCTGATATGAATATTTTTGTACATATAGGACCCTTTCTCATTTTTATGAACTCTTGGGGATAGAATCCAACAAGTAGTATTGCTGGGTCAAAGGGCGTGCACATTTTTATAGGCCTTTGGGCATAGTTCCAAATTACTCTCCAGAATGGTTGGATCAGTGTTAGGGGCCAAGCTCTGGACCGCCTTCTGGTGCTGGGACCGCCCTGAGGGATGTGGCCCTGCCCTGAGGGAGGAACACGGGAAGGGCTCTAGCTGGGGATATAAGGAGCTGTTGGGGAGGGATCAGGGGAGAGATGTAGGAGATGTAAGCAATAAAGTGAAGTGCACTGGCCACCTCGGGTGCGCGTGTAGTCATTTTCCCCTCGGTGGAGGAGGGGATAGCCCTGCGGTGGAGCTAGACTACACGGCCGCACAGCAGGGGCCGGAGACGTCCGAAGACCCAGAGGCAGGGTAAGCAAGCGAAGACTGGGGGCAGCCCAGTGGGATACGGTCGGGGTTAGAAAGCCCGACCAAGGCCAGGGGATAGCCCCGTGCAGATCAGCTCTCAGTTCCACCAATAATGAATTAGTGTTCCAACTCTCCCACATCTTCTCCAACATTTATCATCATACTGTTTTGACATGATAGACAATTTGATAGGTGTGATGTGTATCTCAGAGTTATTTTGATTTGCATTTTTCTAAATAGTAGTGATTTTGAGCATTTTTTCATATGACTATAGATAGTTTTGATTTCTTCCTCTCAAAACTGCCTGTTCATACCCTTTGACCATTTATCAAGTAGGGAATGATTTATATTCTTGTACATTTGACTCAGTTTTCTGTATATTTTAGAAATGAGAACTCTATCACAAACACTAGTTTCAAAAATCCTTTCTCAGTTTTCTGCTTCCCTCCTAATCTTGGTTGCACTGGGTTTGTTATCTTGTATTTTTTTTTTTGCATTGAAGTTGAGTTTTTTTTTTTTTTACTTGTATTTTTCTGGCAGGTTACTAATGTTTAATTATATCTATGCATTCTGTCATCGAGATTAATATATTCTACTTTTTTTTGGTAATCATGTTTTCTTTCATAATGCTTTTTTGCTATTGCTTTTCATTCTTATTTTCTTTCAGTTTTTCCTTCATTTTTGTGCATTTACATTTTTTTTATTTCTTTGGCAAAACTTGATAACAGAGATTTAAGTTTTTGTATTGTTCCAATTATTTCTGCTGAATAAATCATAAATTCTCCATAATTTTCTTTTAAACAATTGAAAAATATCTTTCTCTGCTCCTTTGCTCTCTTCAAAATTCACATGGTCCTCTATCTCACAGGGTATTGATCTCCCTTTCTCTTACAACAAGTATTCATAGAAGTTTAAATTCATTTAGTAGATCTGGAGTACATATTTCCTTTTACAGTTAATTTTTTACCTACTGATTTATCTTTTATATAGTCAAGGTTTTTTAAATTTTCTTCTTCTTGAGATTTCTAATAATTTCAATCTCTCCCCCCCACCATTTGTCCATATTCCTCACTTTCTGACAACCATTCCCCTCTGATAGCACTCCTTGAGGCAGTATCTCTTGTCTAGATTTCTAGCCCAAATGACCTATGACAATATAGAACTGGGTGCAATTGGATGCTGGAATCTTTCTTTCAAGCTTAGTAGATATGCCTACAGAGCCTTTACCAGTTTCCCCTATTTCTCAGTTCTCTGAGAAACAGTTCTCTTGAGACATGTGGAAGAAGGAAGGATGGTTCTGGGTGTAGAGTTGAATTCTGTTATAAACCTACATATCAGGTTGTGTAACACTGGCTACAGAGAGCTTATTGGAATTTGAAGCAGCTTTGTGAGTCAACAGATAAAGCCCTGAGTCTGGAGTCAGGAAGACTTAAGTTAAAATGTCATCTCAGACATTTACTAGATGTGTGATCTTTGACAAGTCAGTTGACTTCTGTTGGCTTTAGTTTTCTCAACTATATTGCTGTTCAGTCATTTTAGTCATATTTGAATCCTCATACCCACATTTGGGATTTTCTTGCCAAATGTAAAACCTATTTCTAAGATTGTTACTAGTAATTTGGTAGTTTATGAGAAAAATTGGGCAAACATGAGTATGACATGACTTTAAAAATTAAAACCATTCAACAACAGCTAAAAGAGTAATTATCCTACACAAACGTGGTACAAGAGGAAGAACTAATGCAGAGGAATTAGATGGGTGTGTGTGATGCTTTTAATTCTGGAAACCAACTTTCATTGGAAATGGGTTTTAGGGGGGGAATACATATATCTAGAAGAGTATAAAAATCTTCTAAATTTAAAAAAAAATAAAACTCTAAGGGGATAGAGAGGGAGGAAAAGATAAAGGAAGCATCCTTAGAGGGGAGGGTGAGTGGAATAGGTTAAAAAGAGAGTATAGAAGGACATTAAGATATAGAGGGATGGAACTTTATAGGGGAAGGGGATGGAATAGGTCGAAGGGGTGTAAAATGGGTGTTTAGATTTAAGAGAGTGGAAGGATAAAGGAGAGATTGCTAAAGTGGAGGTAGGTTAAGTATTAAGAGGACAAGCTAATAAATAGATGTGCAGTAGAGGAGTTAGGAGAGATAGGAAAAAAAAGATATGCACAAACACAAAAACAAGATTAGAAGTACAATCTCTTAGAAGTAGTATATACGTATGTATGCATATATATGTATATATATACACACATAAATACACACACACATATATATATGTATATCTGTATATTGTATGTATATATCAATACCCATACATCCATATATCCATGCTCAATTGTAGGCTTGGGGTGGCAGATGGGGGAGGAGGGAGGAAAAAAGCCCAGAGTAAAAAAGGTACAGCAGAGAACAAAAGAAAACCTACAAGGAAGCAAAGAAAAGATGAATGACTTTCAACATAATGCACAGTATTTAATATATAGCCTTTCTTAAAATGATGTGTTATACTGTTCAGATGTCATTTTTTAAATTTTATATTTAAGTTTATAATGTTTCTTTTTCTTTTCTTATTACATATTTAAATTTTAGGATTTGTCTAACATTATAAAGGAGAGGCAGCTAGGTAATACAGTGGATAGAGCACTAGACCTGGAGTGAAGAGAACCTGAATTCAAATCCAGCTTCAGACACTTGACACTCACTATCTATATGACCCTAGAAAAGTCTCTTAGCCCTGAATATCTCAAAAAAAAAAAAACAACCCAAAAAACTGAAGATATTTCAAGAAGAGGAGCATTATAGCTAGATCTATGCATAAGGAAAACTCAAAACACTAAACAAACAAACCAACATTATTCTGTCAGTTATATGAAGTATACAAAAGGAAGGATTTAATTCCTGGAATTCTGTAACTATGCTAATTCTGGCACAGGTAAGTTAAATACCTTATTGAACTTGGAGAACTGATATTACCTATCCTTGCTTGACCAGCAGGTTAAAAGCAAGGGAGTGGAACAGTGTTCTTAGGATTCAAGTAAATATCCTGCCCTAATTATAAACTATTCCATTATATTTCATTAAGAAATTAGACCCATCACTCCACATCCTAGCATATGAAGTATCATTACACAAGTTAATATTTCAAGATAATTATCTAAATAAAATTTCAAAGTAACATACTCTTTAATTTAGGGGACTATACTTTATCATCCTCATGATCATCTTAAATCATGAAAATTAAATTTGCTATAGAATATCCCAAATATATCCTATGAAAAAAACATTTACAATTTAAAAGAAGAGAGAAAAAGTGGCAGTTCTTATACAGCAACAGTCTATACTGATCTTCTAAAAAAAGTTGTTGCAAAGTATACCACTTCTATATGCTGTGGCTTCACATTCTCATACTTGGCTAATTCATTGTGAATAAGATTGATGTATTTTCTGACAGGATTGAATTGTACATATAAAACATTTGTATGGCTATGAGAAAATGTTTTTGATAAGTTTATTACTATAAGAGGTAGAAGAAGGTGAGAGAGATCCTTTCTTTTTGGATGAATCTCATTTGAGGAGCTTATGAAATGTATAAATATTAAATACCTATAATGGGTAGATATAAATGAGTTACAAACTATAGCAATGCAGGGAATACCAGTATCAATGTGACCACAGATTCACATCACTAATATGAAAATTCTATGTAATAGATGAATTTATGTTAATATCATATAAAATATAGACATATACATGTACACAAATTTGTATAATTATTACGTTTATATATAGCTGTTTTTTTACCTATTTACTATCATTTATCATTCTACCTATCTGTCTATCTCTTCTCTATCTATTTATCAGTAAGAATAGGGTGTTGGTAGTAGAGTAAGAAGAACTGGGAACAAACCCCATTTCTGATACTTTTTAGTTTGTTTTTTTTCTAAAAAAAAAACACATACAAATCATTTATTATCTCTGTACCTTAAACAACATCCTTGACCTTATGCAGGGTGTCACAGATGGACTTAATGCACTGATATCTGATCATGGATTTCCCCATTTTGATGAAATCTCAGGGCATTTTTTATTTATAAATAATAAAATAGATCCAATTTTTGTTATTCAGTTCATAAGACATTAGAACCCATGAAGTTTTACAATTTTCCACACTCAAAAAACATCAATTTATTTCTGGAAAATACATCCTTAGTATAAAATCCTATATGCTATTATTCATGCTGATGATACAAAAACGGTATTAAATTTTCTTTCACTGGAAATGATCCCAGAATCCCTGAATCAAAGGACACAATTTTAGAGTTGGAAACATATATCAAACTCAATACATATATTGAAGGATCCCTTCACTACTCTCTGCCTAACAAGGGCTCATTCAACTTCTTTTGGAAGGTTTCCAAATGTAGGGATATGCATTAGCTTCTGAGGCATCTTGTTCCAAATCTGGAATTTAAAAGGAGGGAAAAGACATTTCATATAATTCATCAATTGCTTTTTGTATAAAGGGAAAATATCTCTTAAACTACTTAATTTTTAAAGTGTCCTAGAATAATGTTAAATTGCTGTCTTCATAGAATTCCCATTGCCTATGCCCTATCTTAAAAATGAGAGTAAATGAGAGATAAAGTGATTTGAGTGTCATAATGAAAGCATTTCAAAGTTAAGTATTTCTAATAGTTGTTTCTCCTTAGGAGTACTGTAAATGTAGGTCTAGGAAAATGTTACTTTCCTCCAAAAAAATCAATATTCATGCTCATCTGTGAATGGTTAAGTATCAATATGTTGGTATTAGAATAGGCTTAATTTCCCGCGAATATTTCTAGTGGATTTCAGTCCTTTAAGAATTGATTTTGCTTTGCAAATATGTTCTTTACCCCATGTGCTATATAATTACAATTGGATACCTTGCAGTGGTGATACTGTGAGCAGAAGGGAAATACTATTAACTATTATTGGGGAGAAAAGAGGGAAATTAAACTGTATACTGTATATAATATTTAGTGTGAAATGTACTCATTAATTCCTAAAATGACAAAGACTTTACAAAATCAGTTTAATAGAGATCATCTTTCATCGCTGTTACATTTGTAAAAAAAAAATAAGTTTTCAGTTATTTAAAAATATGTTACTTTAGTTATTTAATATATTTTTAAATGAATCAGATATTTTCATGGACAAAGAGCTGTAAATTTTTCAGTCAGTGCATTGCATTAAAATAACCTTTCAAAAATCAATTTCTATGTTCCCCAAAGGGCCCTTTAGATATTTTGCCTATTATTACTTTAATTCTGCCTAAAACTTTCCCCAGGTATCAAGAATCTTATTTAGATTAGTAATTCATGACAAAATTAATCATGGTACTCTTTTGAATACTTAATATTCTATGTACATGTGGTTGTGCATGTGGTTGTGCGTGCGTGCGCGTGTGTGTGTATGGAGAAAGGAGGAAAGAGAGAAAGAGAGAGAGAAAGAGAGAGAGAGAGAGAGAGAGAGAGAGAGAGAGAGAGAGAGTTTACCATTTTATATTTTTGCCATTTTCAATTTAATCTAAACAGTCAAGTTATGTAGTCCATTATTTTCAAGTCCTAAGTTTTAATTAACTAAAGAAATAGTCATTTAAAAAATTCTAATTCTATGAATGCATGACATTATTGAGTATACTTTAAAAGAAGAGTTAGTATTTGTCCTTCATTTTAGGGTTTCTCAAAGCTTTTCTCACTGTTGAATTTTCAATCCTAAAATGAAACTTACATTTGTTCAGTCAGTAAGTTAGAAGTTCTCCCATGTAGTTCCTGAGTGTCTGGGGAAAAGAAAATTTAAGACTAGGTTCATAATAGAATAATGCAACAAGAGGAATGAGAAAAAGATGAGCAATAAAGTCATTTTATATCAAAATACTTTAAGCTTCTGTGATGTGGATAATGAGACCTTTGTTCTTGAACAAGTGAAGAACAAGTCAAACTCTTTCCAGATAGACCTTTCCTGTCTGCCTTCCCAGTTACCCTTGGCTGGAAATATCTTTCACTCTGTTGTTTTATGGCTTCTGATGTGCTAGAATTCATTGAGAGTCATTTTTTGAAGGTATTTTGTGGGCTGTGGGGGAAGTGCTAAAGTATATGTATCTTTCTACTCTGCCATCTTGGCTCTGCCCCTGAGCCATAAAATTTCATTGAAGAAAAAAATGTTGAGGAAAATAACACCTTTAAGAAGAGGCTAGCTCAATTGTAAAAAAAGGGGTCCAAAAAGCCAATGAGGATAAGGAGTCTTTAAAAAGCAGAATTAGCCAAATGGAAAACCAGCTTTAAAAGCTCACTGAAGAAAATGGTCCTTTGAAAGATGGAATTGAGTTCAGGGAAACTAATGATTATGAGATAAACCAAGCAGTTCGAAAACAAAATCAAAAACTTGAAAAAATAGAAGATAATGAGAAAGATCTCATAGGAAAAACAACAAACCTGGAAAATAGATCCAGGAGAGAAAATTTAAAAATTATGGGACTACCTGAAACCCATGATCAAAAGAAGAGCTTAGACATCATGTTCCATGAAATTATCGAGGAAAATTGCCCTGATATTCTAGAGCCGGGGGCAAAATAATTATTGAAAGAATCCACCAATCACTTCCTGAAAGAGACCCAAAAAAGAGAAACTCCTAGGAATATTGTGGCCAAATTTCAGAGTTCCCAGGTCAAGGAGAAAATACTGATTCCTTAAAAATTAGCATTGAGCTAGTGGATACAAATGACTTCATAAACACTGAAAAAAAATAGGCAAAAGTCAAAAGAATAAAATAAAAGAAAATATTAAGTATCTCATTGGAAAAAGAATTGGCCTAGAAAATAGATTGAGGAGAGATAATTTAGTAATTATTATACCATCTGAAATTATTGTACTACATATCAAAGAAAGAGTCTAGACATCATATTTCAAGAAGCTAGAAAAGAAACAATTTGAGTATTGTGGAAATACAATCAGGATAACATAGGATCTGGCAGCTTCTACATTAAGGGATCAAAAGGTTTGGAATACAACATTCCAGAAGTCAAAGGAACTAGGATTAAAGCCAATAATCATTTACCCAGCAAAAATGAGTTTAATTCTTCCAGGGAATAAATGGTCATTCAGTGATACAGAGGAAATTGAAACATTCATGATGAAAAGAACAAAGATGAACAGAAAATTTGACTTTCAAACATAAGAATCAAGAGAATCATGAAATGGTAAGAAAAAAAGAGAGAGAAATCATAAAAGACTTTCTAAATTTGAACCGTTTACATTCCTACATGGAAAGATAATATTTGTAACTCTTGAGACTTTTCTCAGTGTTTGGGTAGGTAGGCGGATTACACGCACACCTGCGCGCACACACACACACACACACACATAGACAGAGAGTACAGGTTGAGTTGAATCAGAAGAGATGATATCCATTAAAAATAATAAAATAAAAATTAGAGGGTGAGGGAGGAAAATACTGGGAGGAGAAAGGGAGAAATGGAATGGAGCAGGCTATAACTCATAAAAGAGATAAGAAAAATCCTGTTGAATGTAGGAGAAAAGGGAGAAGATGAGAGGGGAAAAGTGAAGCTTACTCTCTTTACATATGACTTAAGGAGGGAATAACATGCTCACTAAATTTGGTATGAAAATCTATCTTACACTGCAGCAAAGTAGGGGAGGAGGGCAGAAGTGGGGTGAGGGTGATGACAGAAGGAAGTACAAATGGGAGATGAGAACACTTTTGAGAAGGGACAAGAACAAATGAAAGATTAAAAAAGGGAGGAACTGGGTAGTATAGAGGGCAACATAATTAGTATTACACAACATGATTATTATGGAAGTCTTTTGCAAAACGGCATATATATATGTGTATATATATATATATATATATATTGGATAGATAGATAAATCCTGTATTGAATGGCTTGCCTTCTCAGTGGGGATGGGGAGGGAGGGAGGGAGGGAGGGAGAGGTTTGAATTCAAAGTATTAGAAATGAATGTTGAGAATCATTATTACATATAACTGGGAAATACAGAACACAGGTAATGGGGTATAGAATTTATCTTGCCCCACAAGAGAGAAGATAGAGATAAGGGAAGGGTGGGGTGTGATAGAAGGGAGGGTACTTTGAGGAAAGGGATAATCAGAATGCAAGGTATTATGGGGAGGGGTAAGATGGGGAGAAAAATTGGAACTCACTATTTTGTGGAAATGAATACTGCAATCTAAAAATAAATGAATAAATTTTTTTAAATGAAATTTTATGCCTCTTTTTTCCAATTGGCCTATTTGCTTCTTAAGGAATTCTTTTCTCTAGTAATTTTATTTAAACTTTTATGCCTATTTTGTTTTTTAAGATACTATTTTCTTCAATATTTTTTCTCTTTTATCAAACTGTAAATTTTCTTTCCATAATTTTCTTGCATCCCTTTCACTTCTTTTTCCAGTTTTTCCCCTAACACTCATTTCTCTCTTTAACTCTTCCAGGAATTTTTGTTGGGCTGTGGTCAAATTATCATTTTTCTTTAAGGCTTTGTAGCTGTTTTCATATTGTATTCCTTTGAGTTTATATCTTGATCTTCCTGCCATCAGGGTAGTTTGTTTTTTTTTTTTTTAATGGTCAAACTCTTTTTTGCTGTCTGCTTATTTTTTCTATACTTTTTGTCTTTGCTTTGAACTTCATGTTGAAGTTGAGCTACGCTTACTTGTATGTGAATAGGCACTTTCCTAAGCTTCAACTTGAACTGCTGTTATTTTCAGAGCTAGTTCTGGGGTCTGCAAGTTTTTGGTGCTTCCATGGTGGTGTGATCTAGGGAGAAGTATGGTCACTGCTCTCCCAATCTACATTCTCTTCTTTAACCATGGAAGTTGACTGCTACCCTGTAGCCAAAAGTACTAATGTTTTCTTTACCCTCGAACTGCCACCAGACTGTCTATTCCCTTATGACTGACATCCAGCACTCATCTCCTCCCTGGAACAATGGGTCATAAAATATCCAATCAGTGGCAGCATTCCAAGTGCCAGTAAGGGTTCCCCTGAACTCTCTTTCTCACTTGTTGTCCCACCCTCTTACTCTCTCTGAGGTGAGAACTCCTGAACTGTTGGTCCCTGCTGCATATATGGGATCTAAACAGACTTTCACTGTCATGTCACAACCTTCTCCTACCAACCTCCTAAATTTTCTTATGTCAGGAAAAATCTACCTTGGTTCTTTTTTTTTTTTATTCTGCTGTTCCAAAATATTACTTGAGGCATTATTTTAAAGCTGTTTGGAGAAAAATTGTGAGAGAGTTCAACTGGGTTATCTCTAATCTATCATCTTGCCCAGTCAACTTTTTAAGACTATAATTTACAGACAAATTATATTTCTATAGTGTTAATGTAGGAAAAGGGGTTCCATACTAGGAGTTTCCCACAATGACAAGACAGTGTTACAGGTTATTCTCTTACTTCAAATCAATCTAGAAAATAATCACTTAAGCTTTGTTAATTTTAAAGGCAAATTCATTTAGAATTCTGGTTTTTGTTCATCAACAAAATGTACTTTGAAAGATGATTTGAGATCTAAAAAGGTTTGCAGCTTTAAAAACAGCTTTTTAAAAGCTTCCTTTGAAATGGAGTGTGTCATCAGTTTACTACTGTAAACAATCAATTCAAATACTTTGCCTGGTTATACCATTTGGCAAAACATGACACTGCAATGAGGCAGCATTTTGAGAGGAGCTCCAGTACTTATTTCAAAGGGACAGCTGGCGATCTCCATGAGGTATTGAGTTCAATAACATGGACATATCCATGGCTTAAACACACAGCTAAATTACATATCTTTACCTATGTCCAGGTAAATCAGGAAAGAGAAAAAGGAATAGAAAGGAAAATGGGTATCAAAAAATTAATCCCTATAATGAATCTTAACCATCATGAATCTCACTATTCAGTATCAAAAGAAACATGGTAGATGTGCAATATAAGAGCTCATTTCTTAATCATGGCATGCACATAGATAGAACTTCATAAATGTTTGTGGAAATAATTGGAACTTAATTATTAACTGTGTCTAGCATTCATAAACAAATCTTTACAGTGCTTGTTGATACAAATTCTTGGTGTATTGGGTTTGATATTTTACTACCTGATAAATGAAAAACTATTGTCATAAATTCCTAGGGAAAGAACTTCCTATATAATAAGGACTCATGAGAAAACCAAGGCATAATTTGAAAAGCATTATGTTTATGCCAACCTTTTATCACCTTTTGTTCAGTCATTTTGCTGTTGTCCGATTCGTTGTGACCCCATTTTATTGTAGTTTTTGTTTTGACATACGCACTTATTTGCCTTTTATTGCCATTCTCTATCATTTTATGGATAAGGAAACTGAGGCAAACAGACTCAGTTCCTTCCCAGGGTCACAAAGCTCTCAAGTGTCTGAGGACAGATTTAAACTCATGAAGATGAGTCTTGCTGATTCCAAGCCCAGTGCTCTATGCACTCATCATGTAATTTTCTGTAATAAACTAATATCTAAATAACACTGAAGTTTCATTTCATATAGGCAAATTGGCAATGATGACAAATAATTAGGATAGTCAAATATTGGAGGGGCTAAAAAATATAGGGATACTTATGCAGTATTCATTGGTAGTTACGTATGTATCTGACATTCTGAAAATTTTGAACTACTTTGAAAACTGATTTAAATGTTGATATCCTTTGACCTAGAGACTACAATCTTAAGTATACACAAGGCTAAGGTCAAGAAAGAAAGAAAAGTTATACATAATTGAAAGAATGAAGTGTAGTACTCTTTGTGGTAGCAAAGAACTAGAAGTAAAACATAAATTTTGAGGAAGCTGAGGCAAATGGAATGTGATATGCTACTTGCTAGAATAGGAAGAATCTGAGGGAATCTATATTATGTGAGAATTTGTTGAATGAACATGTATAATCAGAAGAAGAGAAGACTTTGAGAAGGAGAAGGGTCAATAACTGTTGCCAAGTGTTTAAAATGATGTCATGAAGAAGAGAAATTAGAATTTGTCCCTTTAATTCAAAAAGGCAGAACAAAGAGTAACGCAAAGAGACAACTTTAGGATCAATGTCCAGAAAACATATTACGTATAGATTTGTCCCAATGTGGAAATGGTTGTCTCAAACAATCAAAAAGTATTTATACGTTTTCTATGCATCAGACATTGCTAAGCACACTAAACAACAAAAACTAGGATTTACATAGGACTTGCTATGTCTCAGAAACTGTGCTATCTTATAAGTATTATCTCAGTTAATGATCAAAATAGTCCAGAGAAGTAGGTGCTTTTATTATCCCCATTTTACAAATGATAAAATAGGCAGATGAAGGTTAAGCAACTTTCCAAGGATCCCATGGCTAGTAAGTATCTGGGGATGGATTTGAACATAGCCCTTCTTGACTCTTGACCAAAAATTTTATCCATTGTGCCCCCTAGATGTCTCTGAAAAGATCAATTTCTTTAAAATATCCTGATAACACACCTAGGGAGTTTTTTCTTATATTAAGGTCTGAAGGTGAGAGACTGTTTCAATCACAGCCAGTGGCAAAATGCAGACATACTAGGACAATTGTTCTCCCCTCTCTCAGGCCATGTGGGTCTAAGAAATGGACTTTTAATTTTTCTCTTTCATACTAGGTTCAGGGAGTGGAATATCCGATCTGGTTTGAGAGCTCAAGTCATAGTGGGCCCAGTGATCAAGACTAGGAGTTGCAGCCAGCTCAACACAAAAAGTGGGGAAACCCAAATGCTAACCTGGACTTTGGATTTGTACTTGTTAGGATTAATACTATATAGAAAACAAGGTAATTGGTGAAGCAAATTCTGCTCAACTTCCAGAGACTAAAGTGACGATATAGGGGTGTGTTAGGGTGGGGCAAGGGAATAATTATTTTGATACAGTGGGAAAGTTTTTGTTCTGTTTATCTCTGATTTACTACATATAACTTGTTTGTACATAGTTATTTCCAGGTTCTCTCTTCCATTAAACTGTGACCTCCTTCAGACTTGGAATTATCTTTGGCTTTCCTTGTATTTCCAGTGCTTAGCACAGTATTTAAATGCAGAGTAAGTATATAATAAATGTTTATTGGCACTCTGACTTGATTTTTTCTTTCTATATCTTTAAAGCAAATATGCCTTTTATAAAAGCTAATTTAATGTTAAGTAAATAATTGGATCTTCAATACTAATCAGTGGGTCCCCAGAATGGTGGAAAGGGTGACAACCAACAGGTCCTCTAGGCAATTACTGGAAATAGAAAATCTCTAAACCTCTAATGCTTCCAGAGAATCCTAAGGGAGATACAAATGTATTAGGCCTTACTCTGAGAGAATAGATCAGAGTCTACTATGTTAAACAATATAACAAAAATTAACTCTTTCCTCAAAAAAGCTTTTCCAGCACAGGGTTGGTAACCCTTAACTCAGTTATTTTATAGTGGGGATACCTTTGGAGCCTGGGTTGACGTAGATAACATTTTATGCCCCTTAAACAATAAAAATGATGTGATTCTGGCTATGATCTTCTTTGGTGAAGGGACTACTCATCCCCCTCACCCCATTCAAAGACTCAGCTATAACAATAAGAAAAGGCAAAAAATCAGTGGCTTAAGCCCTGGCAAAAGGATTACAATTACCTCTCCTTTTACAGAGTACAGTAGTTTACCTAGAAAGCCACAGGCTATCAACAATAACAATAAGCTAATAATGCTGTCATGAATAAAGTACCAGGAGAAGAAATACCTCCTCAAATCAGCATCTTTTTGTATATTTCAAAAAAATACAGGAAGAAGAAAGAAAGAAGAGTTTAATTCAAAGTAACAAATGTCTTAAGGAAACTGGCAGGATACAAACCAGATCTAAGTGGGTGAAACTACAAGATTTCATAAGAATAAAGTCCACAAATATCAGAGAAAAATTTAATTTTTGTGGTTGGGCCCAATCATATCAAAGGCAATAATAAAGAAAAAAGTTAATATTAAGGGGATTGACATCAGGAGATCATAATTTCTATTACAATATAGTAATGAAGAAAAATATTTAGTAATAGAAAAAGAGGAAAGGACTTCCTCACAATTATCATATAAATGTACCTTTAAGAGAAATTTCCAAGCAGAAGCTGGATGACTTCTGGTGACTGTGGCAGAGCGGCATTTAGTATAGCAAGATTCCTGATCAGGTATAGGTTATATTAGGTCATGCTTGCAGTTTTTTTCAGCTCTTCGCTTTTCTGATTTAAAACCAGAGCTGGCATTAGAGTACACAGTACCCTAGGTCTGGGTATTGCAGCGTCAGCATGAGGACACAGTACCAGAGCCAAAATGGGTGGTCAACAAAATTAATTTGACAAGGGCATCTCTGGTAGTCTATATAGACAGGTTGTCCATGGTCATCCAAAAATTAAAAGATTTTTGAGTTAGTACCTGAATAGGACCAGACAGTAAATTATTTTGTTTAAATTTATCTTGTCAAAGTTTCAAAGAGTGCACTGTAACTGGAATTTGGAGGTTTGGTGAACAAATCTGCATTTAAATTATTCATTGTTAGTAAAATTTTGATTAGGATCCCTTTTGGCTTATGCTTTTAGAGACTAAATAGTTTCCACCTGTTATAGATTGGTCTAATAGAGCAGATTTCTCAATTAAATCTGCTTATTTAAATAATGACTTACCCTGGATATATAATGAAACCAGTTCTTCTAATTTCATTAAAATTTTCTTAAAATGTGGTAACCAAAGATACACTCATTATTTTAGATATATGGGAATACTGTCTATTCCCACTGTTTCTCGGTAACCTCAATGATGACCAATCAATCGTCTATCAAGCAAGCAATACGTACTAAGCACCACATTATGTGTTTGTGATACAAAAAAAAACCAAAAAACAAAACAGAAATGAAGTAATCCTTTCCTTCTATGCAGTACTTTATGCTAAGATCTTTCTGGAATTGGAGGTCCTCAGCAACATAGAGCATTAGCATCATGTTTAGCTAGAATGTATTTTGCATCTGTTGATCAGTAATTTTCTGTCATGTTTCAGTCTTTGTGACATTTTGTAGATAAGTAACTGAAGCAAACAGGATTAAATGACTTGCCAGGGTCGTGAAAATAATAAGCCTCTCTAGGCTAGATTTGAACTAGATTAGGACTGCAAGTCTTACTGCCACTGTGTCACCTAACAGCCAATATTTTCCATTCTACTACAATTCAATCCTTTCATTTAATTGATGAGAAAACAGGCTCCTAGAGATAAAGTGAAGAGTAGTCCAAAATTACACATTTACTAAGTAGTGGAGCCTGTTTTCAAACCCAAGATATCTGATTTTAAACATCAGAATGCTATCCATTATACTACATAGCTCTCCTGATTCTCAGGGAAACAAGTACAATTTACATTTCACTTTCCTAGTTTGTGCCCCAGTTAGTTGTTCAGAGTGCTTTATTTTAGCCATTAAGCTTTCTTTCTAAATTCATTGTTTCAACCTGTATTAAAATTTCTTCCCCTCATACCAACTTTTAATGCCAGACTACAATGTAATGCCCTAATTTATCACAAAACAGTGCTTTGTAAATTTTACTATTTTTCTTATTCTGTGTTGGGTACAGCTTTCTGTAGCTGACTTACAGGATGTGGAGACTGTAATCTATACCTCTAAAGGGAACACATGCATTGGTGAGGTGAGATATCAGATAACAGTATTACTTGTTTAATAATCTTTACACATATCCACACATAAAACACCCCTTTTATATATCCTCTCATTATTACAGGGAGGATTGTAGATTCCAGAGAGCACTGATAAACAGTACTTATTGAAAAAAAGGAAATAAATTGCAAAATTGAATAATATTTGACTCTTATTTGAAGTTCAATCCACATACATATAAAATGTTGTGGAAAAATAAAGCACTATATAAATACAAGTTATTAAAATAAGGATGATGATGATGATAAATTTAGTGACATTTTGTCTTACTTATAAATGTGAAAAAAGAAGATTAAAAGGTCATTTGTTCAACCTTTTGCCTCTGGCATAATAAGTAGAATGATGTTTGATTTGGTTTCCTCATCTGTAAAATAGGAATAATTAAAGCACCCACATCCCAGGGATATAGTGATGATTAAATGAGATATTTGTAGTATATTTTTCAAACTTTAAAGCACCATATGAATGCCAGTTACTATTATTGCTACTATTTTTCTTATAGAATTTCATAGTTATGAAGAAAATTAGAATGTTAGCCCAATTACATTTTGCCAATCAGTAAGTCAAGCATAGATAGGTACATTCACGGACTTAAATCAGGACTTGATTCTTATAGATTGTCTTGACCCCACTATTAGAATTACATTTAGTCATGCAAAAGATATTACCACATTATGTTATGAAAGAAGATATAGAACCAAAGGGGGAAAAAACCATGAAAAACTACAGAAAGTGAAAAATAATAAGCTTTGGTCTGTATTCAGACTCTGTCAGTTATTTCTCTGATATCAGACAGCATGAGTCCTTTGGAATTTTCTTGAATCATTGTATGACTGAAAATGAATGGATTATTAATAGTTGATCATTGTACTACATCGTGTTACCTTGTACAATTACCTTGTACAATTGTTCTGTTCACTTGACTTTGCATAAGTTCAAATAAATATTCCCATGTTATTTTTTTTCTAAGAGTGGTCTGTACATCATTAATTTCCATCACAAACATATAAACCAACTTGTTTAACCAATTCCCAGTTGATGGGCATTCCCTCAATTTCCAATTCTTTTCTACAACAGAAAGACCTACTACAAATACTTTTTGTACAAATTGGTCTTTCACTCTCCCCTTTTTTAAAATCTCTTTGGGATAAAGACCTAGTAGTGGTATCGCTGAATGAAAAGGTATGCATAGTTTCAATACAATTTTGAATTCCAAATAGCTCTTCAGAATGGCTGGGTCAGTTCACAACTCCATCAACAATGCATTAACATCCCAATTTTCCCACATTTCCTCCAACATTTATTATTTACCTTTTCTGTCATATTACTAATTTGATATGTGTGAAGCGGTACCTGAGAGTTGTTTTACTTTCTGTAATAGTGATTTAGATAATTCATATGCATATAGAGGGTTTTAATTTATTTAATTTAAAACTGTTTGTTCATATCATTTGATCATTTATCCATTGGGGAATGAGGTGTATTCTTATTAATTTGCCTCAATTCTCTACATGTCTGAGAAATGAGGTCTTTATCAGAGACATTTGCTATAAAAATTATTTCTTAACTTTGTTTTCCCTCACATCTTGGTTGCATTGGTTTCATTTGTGCAAAACTACTTTTTTAATTTAATATAATCAAAATTGTCCATTTGGTATATATTACTGTTTCTATCTCTTACTTGGCCATAAATTCTTCACTCCTCCATAGATCTGGCAGGTGGAGTATATTCCTTGATCTAATTCACTTATGGTGTTAGACTTTATGTTTAAATCACACATCCATTTTGATCTTTTCTTGATATGTGGTATAAGATGTTGGTCAATAATTAGTTGCTGCCATAATATTTTCCAGTTTTCCCAATAGTTGTTGACAAATAATGAATTTTTGGCCAAAAGTCTGGGACCTTAGGATTTATCAAAAATCTTTTATTTTTAAATGACACTATTTTCTACCCCATACTTTATCAATTATTTAATGTCTTTGAATCAGAGAACTTTAATAACATGGAAATGCCCCCTTTCATGTCACTGCTTTTATTATCTCTTCTATATTGAAGCAAATATTGTACTAATGCATTGAGGTGCCCTCACTGCAGATTAAGAGATGATGAGTGTAATACATGAATTGATTTGTTTATAATCATTAGGGAAGATCAGAAGGTAGAGATGATATGGAATGTACCACATATGACTCTCATAGCTTGTAATCACTTTTATTTGCCTAACTCTGCACATTGCCTGCTAAACTAGGTGCAGGTGTTGACTTTAATATGCCCAAATGAAAAAAGAGTTAATGATAAATCTTTGTATATTATGAGATGACTCCATAAGCAGTGCTAAGCTTGCCAAATATTTTACATGTGGTTAAGGGGGAAGAAAATGAAACTGCAGCAGCTTGCATTTGAGATCCTCAATAGCAAATGAAAGCATCAAAATAACAAGAAATGAAATAGGATTAAAAATAATCGTTAACCAAAGTAAATCATGAGCTGTAGCTGTTATATTTTATTATTGTTACTGAACATGCAATGTCTTTATTACAGTCACCTATAAAATATGGTCTTAGAAGAAAAATTGAGAAAAAAAAAACAGCTCAAGAATGCTGAAACTATAGGAAACCCTTTTTAAGTATTAGTCAAGATTATGTCCTATTCGGGTTTATGAAGAAAGAATGTTATCTCAATTCAGAAACTATATGAAAAATCTACAGTGAAAGGTGTGGGGTGATCACCAATATGTTCCAATAATGCTGGACTAGGATCAAGAGACCTACATTTTAATTTTGACAGGCATTTCTACCTATGAATACTGGGCAAATTGTTTATATCTATGGGCCTCCATTTCAACAAAAATAGAGTGAAGGTGGTTAAATTTAATGTCTGAAGAGGCCCTTTTAATCTTAGAATTTGATGAGCCTATGATTATTAATTTATGATTAGGAATGGAAATCTTTTTAAAACAGTGCATTAAACAAATAACTTATCTACCACTGTATGCAGTTCTTGTTTAGATGCCTCCCCTCCTTTAAGAACTCTTTATTCATAAGACCAAATGACTGTGCTGCTCAACCTAAGGCCATATGGAGGAGGATTTGTCTAAATATACCAGAGGGTCCATAATAGGCATTTCAAGTCCTTGGAAAGTGATTAACCTAAATAGGTTCCAGATCATCTAAGTTTAATGTTATACCAGAGTATAGATTTCAGGAAGTACATGTGACCCAACAGAGTCCATCCAGGCATTGCAACAAAAATAATACTAAGAAAAACTCAAGGAAATAGACATTCTATGGCATACATAGTGAGTATTTCTTGGCTCGGCTCCTTTAAATGCCATAATCTTAGAATTAGCCTTCTAAGTCCTTGAAAATCCCTGTGATAATAGTCCCTTTTGATCCATTCTTTTCAATATTACTCTACAAATAAACTTCTTGGTGGCAACATAAATAGCTTGAAAATGAACAGTAAATGAAACTCATCATCACATCTGTAACTAAGTCAGTGAAATCTCATTTACCTTTCCTTACATATACATACATGTACACACACACACACACACACACCTTTATATGTAAATGTGGTGCAGTTGATAAAGCACTGGGTTTGGAATCAGGAAGACTCATCTTCATGTTTTCAATCCTACCTCAGATACTTATTAACTATGGGAACTTAAAGAAATCACTTAACCCTATTGGCTTCAGTTCATCATCTGTAAAAGGAGTTGCAGAACAAAATGACAAACACTCAGGTATCCCTGTCAAGAAAACCCCAAATACATCACCAAGAGTTGGACACTACTGAAATGACTGAACTGTAAAAATATGTGTATGTACACACAGATTTTGATTTTCTGTTCATCTTTCTTGAGACTAGGTCTCCCAGTCTCAATTAGGCTAAAAATGCAGTACCAACTAAAGGCCCAACCCCAAAACTTAGATTGGCATTAGAATTTTAATAGTTAGTTTTCAAATCTTTTCTATTTTTCTTTCCTTTGACAGCCTGCCAGATGCCAATAGATACAAGATTTAGTTTAGTCACTTAATCAGCCTTAAGTTTACTTTAACGTACTTCAACTTAGAACTCTCAAACTCAAATGATCTACCAGTCTCAGCTTTCCCAGGCACCAATATACCTATAGGGCAGCTAGGTGGCACAATGGATATAGGGTTGGATCTGGAGTCAGGAAGACTCATCCTTCTATGATCAAATCTGGCTTTAGACACTTACTAGCTGTATGACCCTAAACAAGTCATTTACCTTTGTTTGCCTCAGTTTCCTCATCTGTAAAATGAGCTAGGAAAGGAAATCGCAAAAAGATATTCCATTATTTTTGCAAGAAAATCCCAAATGGGGACATGAAAAGTCAGATGCAACAAAACAACAACATGTCTCAATATTCTTTGTCATATTATGATGTTTCAAGTTTGTAGATCTCTGCATATTCCTGATATCTATTCTTCCAAGTGTCCTATAGTCTGCCTTCAAATCATTTCTATTTCTGTCATCAAGATACCCTCACTAAAATCTTGAATATATTTTTAAATGCCAAGCTAATGAATACTCAAGTTCTTTCCCAGTCTGGTGAGAAACTTACACATGAATGTTTTGGGAAGCTTCCAATTTTCCCTTTAGCAACAGGCTGCTTTAATAACTTTCTCCACCCGAGATTTTCTTCATAAATCTGCCTTTTTTTCCCTTCCACCTCAATTTCTCTGGGCTCTACTCTTCTTATTTAATGGCCTCCAGTAGGAAATTCCAAGGACATTTTTTTTTCCTATTTGTGATTCCCTTTCTAGTAAAACAAACCATATGGCCAGGAAATGGAGCAAGTAAATCTTGGCTTATGTGAATTATTTTGATACAGAAGACACCACTGTAATGTCTTTAGGGAAAGTAGATAGTGGACAGGAAATGAATTAAATTAAATTCAACAAATATCAATTAACGTCTTATTATCTAAGCTGTGTGTGATGCCAAGTACCTGTAATCCTTTCTACTGAAGAGTATGCAGCTGGAGGATTCTTGAGCTCAGGAGTTCTGAGCTGTAGCATCTAACTAATACTGACCAACCAATTCACCAATCTAAGTAGCTTACTTTGTATTGGTAAGAAATGAAATATACATGGAAAAGTTAAAAAGTTAAAAGCAGATAATGTGAGGACAGGAGTACTAAAAATTGCACTATAAGAAAAAGGTTTCCTGTGGGAGATGATTACTGTTTTGGGCTTTGGACAAACTTGGGAATTCTAAGATGGAGAGATGACTAGGAAATGCACCCCTACATACATGGCATTGATTGCAAAATACAGATTAAATTTACAGGAATTATAAAATTATAACCACAATGAATTTTTACGTATCTTTTCTTCTATGCATCCTGATCAGTTGAGAGTTTACAACAGTTTCCATTATGCTTAATATAAACACTATATCATTAAAATGTAACCTGAAAGAATTGGTTTTGTTTAGTAGTTGGATTACACATGTAGTAACCTCAGAGAAAGTCTTCTCAATCTATTTCTGATTGCCATCTCTAATTTAATGACTTTAAAAGATCAGATTCTAAGTGAATTTGCTTCATCACATTCACAACATGATTTTAAAAATGCATTAATAATTTATTCTTGGTCACATCACCTAAAGATCTGAAAGCATTTTAAGTCATAACTGATTTTTTTAAAATATGACCAATTATTATCACTTCCCTGTTAGAAACAAACTGGTAAATAAAAAGAAAAATTGGAGAGATCCTAATTTTCTCCAAGTAATTCAAGTTAGTATAGTTTATTTCATAATTAATGAGGCTAGAAAAAATAATGAATGCCACACTCCACTAAGTAGAACTATACTTTTATCTACAATGTGTAGTTAATAAACCCATATGAATATGATTATACACTGCTCTGGGTGTTGTAGATAAAAAAGGGGCTATATAAGTACTAATTACAGATGTGCAGATTGCTGTAAATTTCTAAAGCTAGCAATCCTTTTAAAAATATAATGAAATCAGTGATTCTTCTCTGTGCAGTCTCCCATATCACCACGCCAATTGAAATTACATTAGCATATTCATTTAAGTCATCTTTTTGAAGAGTTGATAACTTGATTTTATAACCTGGAGGTTAAAATGTGTTATGACCTTGCATAATTTGTAGAAATTACATTTTTTTTTTAGAATTCACTTAAAAAGTCATGTTATTCATCAGAAAAAGAATTTAAAAATTAAATATTTAGACTCTTCGGCATGTTATTTTGTCAACTTTGTAGAATAATTACATTAGCATTTTATAGGTATTGCAAAGCTCAATGACATTATCATGCACACAAAAAATCCTTCTCATTTCAATGGAAGGAATTTGGAAGTTATGAGAGCATGCTACATTACAACTAATATAAAATGACATATTTTAAAATACTGATACTAGGTTATACAGGTACCATATCTCATAAAGTGATACTGAAAACTTATCAAAGAATTACAATAATATATATTCATCATCCAGTTTATTTTTTTAAATTAAATTATTTTGTTTATGGTGTTCTGCAATCACTTCCGTATATCTTGGATTTTTTTTAACTCCTCCCTCTCCTTCCCTCCTCCCTCCCCACTCCCTACCTGAGATAGCATACAATTTTATATATGTTCTACACACACATTCCTATTAAAGATATTTTCACCTTTGTCATGTTGCATAGAAGATTTAAAATGAACAGGAGAAATCATAAAACAAAACAAAATATAATACAAAAGAAAATGGCCTGCTTCATTCTGTGATAGAATTTCATAATTCTTTCTGTGGATGTTGAAGGCATTTTGCCTCGAGTCCACTGAGAATTTTTTAAGTTGTTGCATTGCAATGAAGTACTAAGTGTACCAGAAAAATTCCTCTCACACTGTGGTTATTGCTGTGTACAAAGGTCTCCTGTTTCTGCTCTTTTCATTCAGCATCAGTTCATATGTCTTTTCAGTCCTCTCTGAAGTCTTCCTGCTCATCACTTCTTATAGCACAATAGCATTTCATTACATTCATACACTACAATTTATTCAACCATTCTCCAATTGGTGGGCATCCCCTTGATTTCCAGTTTTTGGCCACCACAAAGAGAACTGCTATAAGTATTTTTGTACATGGTGGGCCTTTTCACATTTTTATGGTCTCTTGGGGATACAGTCCTACAAGCTGTATTGCTGAGTCAAAGGATATGCACGTTTTTGTAGCCCTTTGGGCATAGCTCCAAATTACTTTCCAGAATCATTCACCAGCTTCACCAGCAATGAATTAGTGTTCCAACTCTCCCACAACTTCTCCAACATTTATCATCTTCCTATCTTTTCATGTTAACCAATCTGATAGGTGTAATGTGGTATCTCAGTGTTGTTTTGATTCACATCTCTCTAATCAATAATGATTTAGAGTATTTTTTCATATGACTATAGATAGCTTTAAACTCTTCCTCTGAAAACTGCCTGTTCATGTCATTTGACCATTTATCAATTGGGGAATGACTTGTATTCTTGGACATTTGACTCAGTTTTTTATATTTTGGAAATGAGACCTTTATCATAGACACTACTTGCAAAAATTTGTTCCCAGTTTTCTACTTCCCTCCTAATCTTGGTTGCACTGGATTTGTGCAAAAATTTTTCAATTTACTGTAATCAAAATTATCCATTTTACCCTTCCTAATGTTTTCTATCTCTTGTTTAGTCAAAAAATTCTCCATTTTCCATAAATCTGATGAATACAGTATTCCTTGCTCCACTAATTTGTTTATAGTATCAATCTTTATACTTGGATCACGTACCTATTTGGACTTTATTCTTGTGTACAATGTCAGGCATTGGTCTATGACCACTTTCCACCATACTGTTATCCAGTTTTCCCAGAAATTTTTTCCAAACAGTGGGTTCTTATCCCAGAAGCTGGAGCTCTTGCTTTATCAAACAGTAGATTGCTATATTCATTGACTACTGTGTCTTGAGTACCTAACATATTCTACTGATCTACCCCTCTGTTTCTTAGCCAGTACTAAGTGGTTTTGATAATTGCTCCTTCATAATATAATTTGAGATCTGCTAAGGCTAGGGTACCTTCCCTAACATTTCTTTTCACTAGTTCCTTGATAATCTGGACATTTTGCTCTTCCAGATGAATTTTGATATTATTTTCTCTAGATCCAGAAAATAATTACCTGATAGTTTGATTGGTATGGCACTGAATAAGTAAACTAATTTAGGTAGAATTATCATTTTTATTATATTATATTGACTCAGCCTACTCATGAATACCTCATGTTTTCCTACTTATTTAGATCTGACTTTATTGGTGCAAAAAGTCTTTTGTAATTTTGTTCATGTAGTCCTTAAGTTTGTTTTGGCAGGTAGACTCACAAATATTTTACAGTATCTACCTTAGCTTTAAATAGAATTTCTCTTTCTATCTCTTGCTGTTGGGCTTTGTTAGTAATATATAGAAATGCAGAATATTTCTGCGGATTTATTTTGTAACCTGCAACTTTGCCAAAGTTGTTTATTATTTCAAGTAGCTTTTTACTTAAATCTCGGGGATTCTCTAAGTATATGATCATATCATCTGCAAAAAGTGATAACTTACTTTCTTCTTGGCCTAGTCTAATTCTTTCAATTTCTTTTTCCTCTCTTTGTCAAAGCTAGCATTTCTAGAACCATATTGAATAATAGTGGTGATAATGGACATCCTTGTTTCACCCCTGAGCTTATTGGAAATGCACATACATTCTCTTTTAAATTCCCATTGATTGTATAGGACTCATTTGGGTCACACTGTCAGAAAATGATTAAAGGTTTTGGAAAGGTGACAAATGTATTCGTGCTGTACTCTTTTAAAGTAAATACAATACAAATTTCTTATCCCTTAGCCTAGTCCCTTGAATAGGCTCTTAGAATTATAAAATATTAGAGTTGAAATGAATCTTAGAGTTTATCTACTTCATTCCCATCATCTTCTACCTTACTTCCATACTAAAGCTTGAGAGGCAGCTTGGCACAGCAGGTAAGAACTGGCTTCAGATGTAGGAAGATCTATGTTTAAATCCAGCATCTGTGACATATTGCCTAAGTAACTATGGGCAAGTCCCTCAAATTCTCACAATCATAACCAACCTTAACAGAGAAGATAAGCATTTTTTAAATATAAACTTATTTATTTCACTTTTTAAATTCATTTTCACAAAATTTTGGATTCCAAATTTTCTCCCCTTTTCTCCCCTCTCCCAAACCCAATACACCGAGCATTCTAATTTTCCCTATCACCAATCTGTCCTCTCTTCTATCATCCCTCCTTTCTCTTGTCCCCATCTTCTCTCTTGTCCTGTAGGGCCAGATGACTTTCTATTCCCCATTAACTGTATTTCTTATTTCCTAGTAGCAAGAACAATATTAAACAGTTGTTCCTAAAACTTTGAGTTCCAAATTTTCCCCATCCCTCCCTCCCCACTTAGGGAAGGCAGGCAATTCAATATAGGCCATATCTGTGTAATTTTGCAAATGACTTTGATAATAGTCGTGTTGTGTAAGACTAACTGTATTTCCCTCCATTCTATCCTGCCCCCCCATTTTTTCTATTCTGTCTTTTGATCCTGTCCCTCCCCAAGTGTTGACTTCAAATTTCTCCCTCCTCCCATTGCCCTCCCTTCTATCATCCCCCCCACCTTGCTTATCTCCTTCTCCCCCACTTTCCTGTATTGTAAGATCGGTTTTCATACCAAAATGAGCGTGCATTTTATTCCTTCCTTTAGTCGAATGTGGCGAGGGTAAACTTCATGTTTTTTTCGCAGCTCTCCTCTTTTTCCCCCCATTAAAAAGTCTCCTGCTTGCCTCTTGAATGAGAGATAATTTACCCCATTCCACTTCACCCTCTCTCCTCTCACTACATTTCTCTCTCACCATTTACCTTAATTCTTTTTAAGATATTGTCCCATCCTATTCAATTCACTCTGTGATCTCTGTCTCTGTATGTGTATGCATGTGTGTATGTGTGTGTGCGTGTGTGTGTGTATGCCTGTGTGTGGTCCCACCAACTACCCAGATACTGAAAAGTTTTAAGAGTTACAAATATTGTCTTTCCATGTAGGAATGTAAACAGTTCACCTTTGGTAAGTCCCTTATGACTTCTCTTTGCTGTTTACTTTTTCATGCTTCTTCTCATTCTTGTGTTTGAAAGTCAAATTTTCTTTTCAGCTCTGGTCTTTTCATCAAGAATGCTTGAAAGTCCTCAATTTCATTGAAAGACCATTTTTTCCCCTGAAGTATCATACTCAGTTTTGCTGGGTAGGTGATTCTTGGTTTGAGTCCTAGTTCCTTTGACTTCTGGAATATCCCATTCCACGCCCTTCAATCCCCCAATGTAGAAGCTGTCAGATCCTGTGCCATCCTGACTGCATTTCCACAGCACTGCAACTGTTTCTCCCTAGCTGCTTGCAACATCCTCTCCCTGACCTGGGAACTCCGGAACCTGGCCACAATGTTCCCAGGAGTTTCTCCCCCTGGATCTCCTTCAGGCAGTGATCGATAGATTCCCTCAATACCTATCTTACCCTCTAGTTCGAGAACACCAGGGCAGTTCTCTTTGACAACTTCATGAAAGATGATGTCTAGGCTCCCCCTTTGATCATGGACTTCAGCTAGTCCCACAACTTCCAAACCGTCTCCCCTGGGTCCACCTTCCAGGTCAGCTGCCCTTCCAATGAGAAACCCCACATCATCTTCCATTTTTTCATTCTTTTGGTTTTGTTTTGTGATTTCTTGGTTTCCCATAAAGTCATTAGCCTCCATCTGGTCCATTCTAATTTTGAGAGAACTATTTTATTCAGTGAGCTTTTGAACCTCTTTTTCCATTTGGCTAATTCTGCTTTTGAAAGCATTCTTCTCCTCACTGGCTTTTTGAACCTCTTTTGCCAATTGAGTTATCCTATTTTTCAAGGTGTTATTTTCTTCAGCATTTTTTTGGCTTTCCTTTAGCAAGTTATTGACCTGTTTTTCATGCTTTTCTTGTGTCTCTCTCACTTCTCTTCCCAGTTTTTCCTCCACCTGTATAACTTGATTTTCAACATGCTTTTTGAGCTCTTCCATGGCCTGAGCCCACTGGACATCCACCTCGGATGTCTGGGATACAGAGGCCCCAACCTCTATATCTTTCCCTGATGGCAAGCATTGTTCCTCTCCATCAGAAATGAAAGGAGGAAACATCATCTGTTCCCCAAGAAAGTAGCTTTCTATGGTCTTATTTTTCTTCGCTTTTCTGGGCATTTTCCCAGCCAGTTACTTGACTTCTGAGATTCCTCTCCACCCCAACCTAGATCTGCCCAGCCGGTGCTTGGGGTCTGAGATTCAAATGCTGCTCCCCAGCCTCGGGGCTTTCCATGGAAGGCCCAGCTTCTATTCAATGTGAGCTTAAGTTCTGTGCGCTTAAGTTCTGGTGCTTGGGTGGGGGCAGAGCCACCTCCCAGGCTCAGTTCCCCCAGGGGGTTTATGTGGAGACCTTCAGTAATGGAGCGGAGCTCCTTTCTGCTCTGGAAGCACCTGGCCACCACTGCCTCTGCTGCTGCCTCCCTAGGGGGCCTGAGTCACAGAGACACCCCGCTCCCCTCTCAGCCAGCTCAGAAGTCTTTCTCATTGACCTGTAGGGCCTGTGGGTGGAGGGAACCTTCATGGCCACCACAGATTCCATCCCTGAAGCCTGCTCAGATCTGCTCCTCTGGAGCCATGCAGCCAGGGCAGAGCAGGGGTGGGCTCCTCTGTCCAGTGCACGATGGACCTTTGGGGTCGATTTTTCAGGGCTCTCTGTAATGGAAATCTCTTCCACTGTGTTTCTGCATGGCTTGCACTGCTCCAGAATTTGTGGGGAGTTCTTTTTACAGAAAATTTATGGGTTGTGGGTTCGGAGCTAGCATACAGTAAGTCTTTCTACTCTGCCATCTTGGTTCCTCCCCCCGAAGATAAGCATTTAACTAGTTGCTACTGTGTGTCAGGTAGGGCAGCTAGGTGGCATGGTGGATAGGATACTTTTAGTCAGAAGGACTCCTCTTCCTGTGTTCAAATATGACTTCAGATACTTATTATCTGTGTGACCGTGGGCAAGTGATTTATCCCTATTTGCCTCAGTTCATCATCTGTAAATTGATTCGGAAAAGGAAATGGCAAACCACTCCCATATCTTTTCCATGCAAACCCCAAATAAGTCCATGAAAAGCCAGATATGACTGAAACTACAGAGCAATGAAAACAATAACAACAACGTGCCAACCCTGTATGCAAAGTGCTACTTCACAAATAGTATCTGGTTTGATATCACAACAGTCCTATATCTTTAGTCTTTATTATTCCTATCTTATATTTGAGGAAATTAAGGTAAACAGGTTAAGTGACTTGCTCAGAGTTAAACAGCTAGTAAGTGTCTGAGGCTAGATACGAACTCAGATCTTGATTCCAGGTGCAGACTTCTATCCTCTGTGTCAGCTAGCTACCTTACTTCTAAGACTACAGTTTGTAAATCTATAGATTATCATTAGTGGTGGAAGGTTTCACCTTCTAAGGAGTTCTCTGTAGTAGTGTAATCATAGATTGGGATAAAAATATTTTCCTACATGGACAATCAGGACAAACTGGATTGATTGTGGAATTTATTTAAGAGGCTCTACAAAGATTTAGGGCTGGATGTAGTCAGAAACAGGAGCAGGTAGATTTACCTGTTTGTCTATCTATAATCATCCATCTATCAATTGAAAGAGGTGTAGATATACATATTATATATACATATGTTTATATATATGTGTGGATAGATAGATAGATAGATAGATAGATAGATAGATAGATAGATAGATAGATAGATAGATAGATAGATTGCTTCTTTCATTTTGAATCTGTCGTATGCAGTCTCTGGTAACAAGAAGCTTCAGTGAGAATACATCTCTCTCTTTTATAACGTTTTGACAAAAATAATTAAAGAGTTATTGCAAATATCAATGAAAATCCTATGACATTTAAAAATAATTGTGGAAGGAGGGACTTGAAAGTGACCCAGGGATAGGGTTGCTTGATATTTTCTCAATCAATTTAACTTATTACACTCAGCTTTAATGAGAAGATGGTCAATCAATCAATCTTAGACTTTTGAATTAGCACAAGAAGTCCTCCAAACTGGGGTAATAATTATTACTAATTGCATTTGTTCAGATCCTATTAAATTTTTTTCATTTGATTCAGTCTTTTTATCATCACTTAAGCTATTCTGTTCTTTCTTTTTTTGAGAGGTTCCTGATTTTGTTACATTAATTATTTCTCCTAGCATTATATTATCTTCAAACTAAATATTATTTATTTAAGAGATTATATTGAATAGCTTCTCATTATTCATCAATATTCACTACCCTGGAAGGTCTGGGTTTTTTTGCTTGTTTGTTTTGTTTTGTTTTGTTTTTATATCATACTCTTGGAACCTCCTTATGTAGACAAAAGACTTTATCATCCTGCAATATCCCATCAGCCTTGGTATTCCACCAATTTTTTTCTCTCTTATTTGTGCATGGAATCATTAACTCTAAAACCTCCATTTTAGAAAGGAACCCAAATATGAACATCTCATTTCTAATGTGGCTAAACTGGGACTTCTCTGACTTTTCTACCATGTTCACACATCCTGTTACTTCCCCACAAAAGCCTCCCTCCTGGTTTTCAGCTGTGCTTTGTGTATCATCTTCCTTTATTAAACTGTAAGCTCCTTGAGGATGAGAATGTTTTTTATATTATTATTCTGTCTTAGGACAATGCCAGTACTTAATCAAAGTTTATTGACTGAATGACTGATATATGAACTTAAGTATTTTTCTATTTGGCGGTATCTTTTCTACTTATTCATGCGACATGTGGAAGACTACAGTACAAATTTGATGGCATCATTGACATTGGTGAAGAAAAGAGTTTGCTATATTAATGTATAGAGGCCTTTTATCTATGTGATATTCCATGTCCTGTTTTATCTACAAATGTTTTTGGAATGGTCAGCTTAGCTATCTCTTTCACTAAAGGTTCTGAAAACTAATTTTCTTTTCAAAATTTCAATTCTATTTTATGAAATGACACTGCTCATAATCCTCCATACAAATGACCAGATGATGGACATTTTGACTTTATGTACTGTGCCAGTAAATGAGATAATTTACTTATGAGAAAATGTCAACTTCACTTCATTTACTATCCATATCTTTGCTTTGGTATGCAGCTCATTTATTATTTTAAAGTAAATGGAAATAATTTAGGTATGCTAGGGAAAGTTTTAGGAAAAGAATCTCTTTATGGCTGATGGTTTGAGGATTTTTTCCTAGCCCTTTTTAGAAAATATTTATTAAGTGTATACTGTTTTCATAGCACTGTGTTAAAATCTGAAGAATATACAAAGTTGTTTTCCCTCCCTCGCACACTCTCTTGCCCGCTCGCTCTCGCTGACAGTCTCGCGTGCTGTCACCTCACTCCCTTGCGCTGGCTCCCGGGAGGAAGAAGCTCCTTCGCTGTCTAGATCACAGCAGAGCCCAGCTGCTCGGCTCTGTCTATTCCCCGCCCCCGCCGGCCCAGGGACCACACTTCGCTCAGGATCATAGGCTTTGGAAAGATGGACTCGGGAGTGCGAATAGCTGATGAAGTATGCCGCATTTTCTATGATAGGAAGGTTCGGAAATGTTTCACACCAGAAGAAATCAAGAAAAGAAAGAAGGCAGTTATCTTTTGTCTCAGTACTGACAAAAAAATGTATCATTGTGGAAGAAGGCAAAGAGATCTTAGTGGGAGATGTTGGCGTAACCATTAATGATCCTTTCAAGTATTTTGTGGGAATACTTCCTGAAAAGGATTGTCGCTTTGCTTTATATGATACAAGCTTTGAAACAAAGGAATCAAGAAAAGAAGAGTTGATGTTTTTTCTATGGGTACCAGAACTAGCACCTCTCAAAAGTAAAATGATCTATACAAGTTCCAAGGATGCAATCAAAAAGAAATTTCCAGGCATTAAACATGAATGTCAAGCAAATGGACCAGAAGATCTCAACCGGGCTTCTATTGCTGAGAAACTTAATTGTAGCTTTTGAAGGATGTTCTGTATAGATGATCATGTCAGTTCCACAAGGCTGAAAAGCTTCCGTGTTCAATGCATCTTCTTGATAAATATATAAAACAAATATGCTTAGGCCAGAGTTTCACTGAGGGGGAGTTGTCCTGTTCTAGATTAAACTAGATTTTAGATAAACCTGTATAAAATAACCCTAAATATATCTAAAGTCTAAAGTTTAAAAAAAAAAAGAATATACAAAGTTCATTCTCAGAAGAGAGTAGTCCAGTTGAATGAGTGAATAATTAAAAAAACAAAAACAAAAACTTCTTATTAAGTACTTTCTGTATGCCAGGATCTATGCTTGCAGTTGGGGATACAAATAAAAGAGGGCAAGACAATTCCTTCCCTAAAGGCACTTACACACTAATAATAGAAGACAACACACATAGAGAGAAGTTATCAGACAGAAGTGTTGTGGTATTGTTGAGTTGATTACTGCTTGGAAAGTCAGAGTAGGAAAACAGGGTGTGCAGTTGGGGAAGGCAGTAAGATTTGTATATTTTAAACATTAAATGAAGATGGAGACATCTAAGAAACATACAAGCAATGACATGTAAGTAGTTTTCATTCGTGAGGCACAGAGTAAACCAGTTCAGACAGACCATAGGTATGAGCAACATGTACCTACATTATGAGGCTAGAACCCATATGTGAGACCTGGTTTTCAGAAAGAACTTCCATTTACTAAGCCTTATGAAAGTTTTGATTCTCCTCTAAAATACATTTAGAGCCATCCTCTCTAGCACTAGTTATCTATTGTCATGTATTCCTCAAGGAATACCTCAAGGTATTCCTTTCTTTTTTCCCCAACTGATTTTCTTGCTCCCTCTGTATTCTGTTAGGCAGTCAATAAGTATCTGTGGCAGCCAATATGTACCAGGAACTGTGGGAGAACAAATACATAAAAGAGAGATAATCCTTGTCCTCAATAAACTTTAAATCAAATTAGGGAAGACAACACACACAACAGGACAAAAAAATCTGAAGATGGAGCAAAGAGGGAAGGAAGCTATCTGGTTGCTATGGGGAAATAATAGAGAAGCCCAGAAGAGTGTAACCAAGTAATAAATGTAGAAATCTTCAGCCTGAGCTCCAGAAAAGATATTCCAAACTTCAAGCCTCTCACCCTTCCTGCCTCTCCCTCTTTCAGCTAAGGCCTATGCCTCTTTACAGAGAAATTTGAGATCATTTGACCCATACTTTTTCTTCTCACATTCTTTTCATCTCAAAACCCTCAGTGTCATTCCCTTCCTTTTCCATTCCCACCCCCCATCCTCTAACAAAGAGATAGTCATTCTCCTTGTCAAGGCCAGCTTTGCTGCTTTTGGACTTGACTCGATCTCTTTCAAGCCCTAGCAGATGGAACATACAAGATAAATTATTCATGCATTCTCTGGGATCTTTAACTTTTGCTCATCTGCAGGTTTGTTCTCCATCATCTCCAAATATACCCTATCTTAATAAAAAGAAACATATGCTAGTTAGATCCTACCATGTCCTCAAGCTACGGTATGCATTTTTCCTTCCTTTCTCAGCCAAATGACTTGAAAAAAAATTGTCTGTCCTTACTATTTTCTATCTCCTTACACTGCTTAACCATTGTCAGTCTTACTCCTAATGTCATCACAATACAGAAACTACCCTCTTCAAAGACCTCTCAGCTGCTATATCCATTTTTTCTCAGTCCTCATCCATTTTGTCAGTTGAATTGGTTGCTATTGACCATTCTCCCCTCCTGAATGCTCTTTCCTCTTAGTTTTCATAATGCTATTTCTCTTCTGGATCTCCTTTAACCTACCTGACCACTTTTTTCTCAATATATTTTGCTTACATTCATCCCACATATTATTCCAAAACTTAAGGTATACCTAAAATCCTGTCTTAAGTTTTTATCTCTTTCCCCTCTATATTCTCCCTTAGTAAATTCAAAAGATCCCATTGGATTAATCATAATCTCAATGAAGAAGACTCTGAGTTCTACATATCAATTCCCAGTATGTCCCCTAAATTTGATTTTTGTTTTACCACTTGCCTATCGTTTATTTCCACTCAGATGTCTAGGAAAGATCTTATACTCATTATTTATGAATTTTGAGTTTATCTTTTCCTCTAAACCCTCCCCCAAAATGTATTTTTTCCAAAGGTATCACAATGCTTCCAGGCTCTCATATTCATGAACTTCAGTCCTTCATCTCAAATATCTAGTAAGTTATCCAATTCTTTTACTTCTACTTTCACAACATCTGATGTCATCTGACCTTTTCCTCTTATCTATTTACTATTACTACTACTAAAATCTCTCATATGCACTATTGTCAAAGTGACTTTCTTAACCATAGATTTATGTCACTCTCATATCACTAAAGTCAAGTGACTCACTATTGACATTAGAAAAAAATTAATCTCTGTTTAGTGTTTGAAAACTTTTTGATGAGGGAATGACCCAACAAATGAAGTGAGCAGAATCAGAGGAACAATTTATATAGTAACCACAACAACGAAAAACAATTTGGAAACACTTAAGAACTGTGATCAATACAACGACCAGTCATGATACCAGAGGACAGACAAGTGTAGACCTTTGTATGTGGTAAATGTATGGATTTGGCAAGAGACAGAGAGACAGAGAGAAAAAAGACAGAGATAGAGGAAGAAAGATAGAGTCATTAAAGAATCTTTAAAAATGTACAGAAGGAATTTCAGAGATATAGACCAGCAGGATAACACTGAAAACAACAGGTTGAATTATGTGTGTATATATGCATGTGTGTATACATATATGAGTGAATATATGTATATGTGTTTATGTACATTTACATATATTATAAAAGTAAGTTGAAATAATGATTTGTTATTTCTTGTAATCTTTGTTTTTGCTGTTTTATTAAAGAAAGACCTGTTTTGCCTTCTGAAAACGAGGTCTATATTGCTCTAAAGGAAGGAGAATTTGGGGGAATTATTCCTCTTTGTCTTCTGCTAGAAGTAAATGGGTTGGTGGTAAGGTTGGAATCTCTATTCTTAGGGCTAGTGTTAGACAAAGGTGAACAGGTACTTTTCTACATGATGTGGTTTGAGAGGTCCCAGTAGAACGCCCTTGCTCAAAAGCACCTTGGCTACTGCCATCATTTTAGATAATTTATTTGAACTTTTTTGCATATATGCCAGAGTGCTCTATAAAAAACAAATCCTTTAGGTCTTGAAATAAGAATGTAATCACATTTACTTCTTTATGGACCCATGACCAGCAATAAAATAAATTAAGTTTCTTTTCTACATTGGTTGCTCTTTATTTCTTTTTTCTTTGATAACATTGGAAAGTGTTTCATTTTTATCATGTTTTGTTACACTACCAAAAGCTATTAAAGTATTATATATTCAAAAAAATAAAAATTTCATAACGTGGCTCCAGTTCATCCTGCTGATATCAATTGACATTACTCTGTCATTATTTTATTTATTGTATTTTTATACCTAGTACTTACACAGTACCTGGGAACACAGTAGGTATCTGATATATAACTCAGGAATAATTCATTGAAAGTTTTAATGATAGGTAACAGAATTAAATCCTACTCAGTAGGTAATAGGAAGTTGTGACATTTTTTTTTAGTAAGTAGACATATCAGAAGAAAGATTAATTTGACCCTGATATGGAGAACTCATTGGAAGACAGAGAGTGGACATGGCAAGAACATATAGGTGGAGGCCCGTTGGAATTAGAACTTCAAAAATGTTATAATGAAGGAATATACTAGAATTGTGGCAAGAATAAAGAAAAGTAAATCAAAACTAGAAATGAACTGAAGGGATAATTTACAGCACTTCGTAACTGTGGGAATATGGGAAGAGATAAAGGAAGAGAAGAGGCTGAAAAATAGACACCAAGTTTTCAATAATGGAAAACTATGTGAATGACGGTAAGTACTCTATTCAGAATCAGATCTCAGTTTGAATTCTAGTTCTTGGTTAATGTTTCCATAGTCCTAGGAAAGTCAAATAAATTCTTTGAGACTTTTTTTTTTCATTTATAAAATGAAGTGGTACTTGTATTATCTTAAAGCTATTTATTTGTTTGTTAACTTGATGGTGATTTAATTTTCCCCAGTTATGTGTCAAGAAAATTGTTAGCATTCAATTTTACAAGATTTTGATTTCCAAATTTTCTCCCTATCTCCCTTTCCATCTCCCTTCCCTCCACTTTTCTGAAAATGATAGGCAGTTGGATATAGTTTATACATGTGCTATCATGTAAAAAAATATTCCATGTTAGTCACAGTTGTAAAAGAAAAAATGAATTTAAAAAACACAAGAATAAAGTGAGAAAAAAAAGCTTCAACCTGTATTCAAAATCGATCAGTTCTTTATCTGGATATGGATAGCATTTTTCTTCATAGTCCTTTGGATTTGTCTTGGATCATTGCGTTGCTGAGAAGAGTAAAGTCCTTAGTAGTTGATCATCACACAGGGTTGGTTCTGCTCATTTCACTTTGTAGGAATGCATACAAGTCTTTCCAGGTTTTTTCTGAAATATGCCTGTTAATAATTTCTTATTGCACAACAGTATTCCACTACATTTATATACCACAGCTTGTTCAGCCATTCCCAACCTGATGGACATCCCCTCAGTTTGCAATAGTTTGTCACCATGAAAAAGTCTGTTATAAATATTTTTGCACATGTAGGTCATTTCCCCTTTTTATTGCCTCTTTTGGACATAGACATAGTAGTAGTCAAAGGGTATGCACAATTTGGTTGCCCTCTGGTCCTAGTTCCAAATTGCTCTCCAGAATGGTTGGATTCAATTAAAAACTCCACCAACAGTGGACCAATAGTGTCTCAATTTTCCCACATCCTTTCCAACATTTATAACTTTTCTTCTTTCTGTGTGTGTGTGTGTGTGTATGTGATATAAGCCAGTCTGATAGGTGTGAGATTGTATGTCAGAATTATTTTAATTTTCATTTCTCTAATCAAAAGTGATTTAGAGCATTTCTTCATATGCCCATAGACAGCTTTGATTTCTTCATCAGAAAAATTCTTGTTCATATCCTTTGAGCATTAAAATGTTGTTTTGAGGGACAATGCTTCATTATCATCAAAATATTATAAGAATAAATATTTATTTCATTGTAAATTGTATTCCTTGTAACTTGAGTTTGGTCATGGGTTAAAAATTGAAAACCAAAAGTATTCTATTGAGTTTTGTGTGATGATACAGCATGGAAGAATTTCATCTGTTACTCTGAAGGGAAGCAGAAAATGCAATGGGAATACTAGAGCACTGGGTTATCTTGTTGAACTCAGGTTGACCCCAGAGTTTCAGTGACCCTAATGGGGAATTTCTCATTGTTTCAAGGAAGTCTCATTAAGCCAGGTAAAACTGGGGCTACTTGTAGCCCTAATTGCTATCTTTGGCAGTATCTAACAACTTCTCCAACCCAAAAGTTAGTCCTTGAAACAAGTACAGTGCTTTCAGGAAACGAGTAGACTTTTCCCAGACCTGACCCAAAGTAGTGGCAGACTTGGACATGTTTTATTATTCAGAGACATTCTGGATTGGAAGGTTTAGGTTAGGGAACTCTTATAACTGAAAGGCAGTTAAACAGCTAGGTATATTTCAAAAGAACAAGAGCTCAATGGCATATCCATGTCCTCTCTCATAAAAAATTTATGGGTAGACAGAAGTTACATGCTTTTTCCAACATCATTTCTTTATTCACTGAATTATAGGAGGATTTTTCTACCCTTCAGCATTCTAGTTAGAGTAATTCACCCCTTTAAAAAAGGGAAAGTCTTCTTTTTCATCTTAATCCAATTGGTGATGACACATTCTATTCAGATTACTTTGCAGATGATGTTGAGAAAGTTCCAATTCAAGAAGACATTATTTCCCCTGCTTAAAGTTAATTTTGGTTACAACAACTGTTTCTCTATTCAAGACACATTTTTATCTAAAGCATGTAATGACAAGGGATAATGATTGAGTTAAAGATGAGAGACCCAGAAATGTATTTGCTTTGCCTAGGTTTGCCTTAGATCTGAAGCTCATGAAATGTAATTTCTTCAAATTTTCATTTGTGGTCTGTCACATACAATTATTATTCAGAAAAAAAATCCCTTTGAGCAAAACTTGGTTGAGACTTTTACAAGAGAGAAAAATGTAAGGTGATAGATTAAGCAAACAGCCAGGATACCAATAAAATTTTTTTGGAGTGTGCATGCATGCGTGTGTGTGTGTGTGTGTGTGTGTGTGTGTGTGTGTGTGTGTATTCAGCTTCTATCATGGAATTTAATTGATTTCATTTGGGACTTACTATGACAAAGATTGTACTCAACAATTTAATATTTTGTCCTTTTCTGTGGTTTTCATCAAAGGTGAGAAATGTGAAATTATCAAATATGGAGAATTTATTTTTTATTCTTGGCATGGGAATTACTACAACAGAAAACGAATTTTAAAAAATCCCATTTTGTCCTATGGAACCAAGTGTGTTGATTGAGTACTGGTAAACCAACTATATTTTCTTCTTAGCCCAAGAAGAATGAATCTGCTTGCTTTCCAATGCTCTTATCTCAGTGACAAGCAATAATTAGAATACTGAATCCAGAATCAGAAGAGATGAGGTAGAATCAAGACACATTTGGTTTTAAATTCTGCTGAATGACCTTGGGGAAATCATCTAAACTCTCTGAAACTCAGTTTCTTTTTTTGTGAATTAATCACACATGTTACATTGTAGGATTATGTTAACGATCATATAAGATCAATATGAGCTTCTATTAGGTATGCTATTATTTTGTTGAGTGAGCATATAAATGTAGTTAGAATTGTAAGTAGAGATATTAGTACATAGAAATACACACATACATACATATACATATGTGTGTGTGTGTGTACAAACACACAGATACACACAGGGTCAGGAAAACAGCATATGACACACAGAATCAGCATGATGTAGGAGATATGAAGCTGATATTAGAATAGCAAACACCTGCTTTTAATATTGCCTCTCAAGCCCACTGGCTTCATAACTCTGGACAAGTCACTTACTCTTTCTACAACTCCCTCTATCTTTCTAACACAATAGTTCCAGAAGAACTACTTATTCTATAAGAACTTTCCTCAATGGAAATTCATGTTCCAATGCAATATTTAGAAGTCCATTATATGATTAGTATTATCTCATGCCATGTTGACATCAAGAGCATTGTAATAAGACTATGAACTACAAATATCCCTATAACCTTGACCACCATTGGTAATGATGATGCATCATTACTCCAATGAATCTATGATCTTACTCATTTGAATATGTCCAAGAGTGTCAATCTCCCTTTGTATGTGTTGTCCTGGCTTTCTATATTTTTTATGGAGAGTCTGGCTAAACAGCTCAGAGAGATTTTCCTATGGCTAACATTCAATGCCAACCATTGTAGATATTTTTAATATAGTTACGATAATATAACTATTTAAAGCATTCCTTCAAAATTACATTTAATGAGCACCTATTATGTGAAATCTTGACTATACCCCTCCAAGAGTCATCATTTTGGTCTAGAGCTAACCCTATGTTCTGAAAGGTTGTGCCAGCAGAACATTACTTCTGACAGATTCTACCAACCTTAAAAGGTTTCTAATATTCACCCAATTACAGAATGCGTATTATCATCCCAGGGTGATCTTAGAAAAGTGCATGAAATGTCAATACCAAACGTACTGAAGGATCTTTTTTCCAGTTATAATCATACCTGATTGAAGAGATGGCAGTCTGTATTGGTAAAAGGAGTACCTATGGGGACAACATGACACACACACATGTGTAATTATATGTATGCATATATGATTACACACATACATATGTGTATATATATGTTTGTATTTACAGCATGTAAGACATTTTAGACTATGTGAGGGTTAAAAAATGGCTACCTTTCATATAATTCACTGACAATAAAATAGTGTTCCAGGGCAGATCAGATGAATAGAAATATAAGTAAAATGAAATTTTTACATTTGAATTATGGATACCCCCCTGTTATGATACAGACAGTAGTTACTCCATTACTGCTCATCCTGTTTACCTTTATCATATAATATTTCACAAATCCACCACAGAGGGATCAACTCAGTGTGCTAACGACCTTCCTCTAATACTCTGAGCATTGCATGGGTACCAGTGAATCATATAGGCTACTTAGAGATTCACTCTTGTCACAACATGATTTATGCATCTTTTCCCCCTTCTGTTTCCCATGTTCAATGCCTTATTTCTAATGTCTGGCAGTCCACTAAATACATGTCTTTACAGTAACACTGAAACCTCTATTCCCATTTGAGTATTCTGAAACTTCAATTCCTTGAAGAGATTACTATCCAAGGGCTTGCAGATATATCATATCACCAGAAAATAATTGTGTGAAAAGAAATCTGTTTAATTGCTAGGAAGAAGTTGAGGGTGATTACAATATTGTGGAGCTTCCCAATGGGAATTCCACTCAAAATATAAGGTGGAGCATCAAGTACCCTAAGGAAGAAATAGGCAGTGCCATGGGATGTCTAAAAGTTCAGATATGACTTCTAGATGGGAAAATAAGAAAGGTTTCATGAAACAGGAAGCAGGTTGCATTTGATCTGCATCTTAAGTGATGGTTTAGCAGGAGGTTCTAGGGAATTGAAGCATGAAGAAAGTGTGTGTATAGGTGACCTTTTTGTTTGGGGGTGGGGGAAGAGGGGATAGTAGGTATGGTTTATAATCTAGTTTGAAGGTATTTGTAGGAGAGTGAAAAGAGACCAGCAACTGACTTCACAGGGAACTCATATGCTAACTTATATATGCATATATAAGTAATATATACATATGCATATGTACATACGTTCACATACTCACACATGTACACATATGTACATGCATGCATATATAGGCATGTATATGCACATATACATACATATATGTGCACTTACACACACATATACCTGTTACATTAAGCACCCCAGCACACACAGGGGGGCCTGCTACCACAGGTTCTTAGATCTGCATTCATAAAAGGATAGGCAACTTTTGATGGGGTAACAATTTTAATCAAACTTTAATCAAACACAAGTTTCAGAGAAAATCAAAATTTCAGAGAAATCAAAAATCAACAGACAGCACTTCCAAACTGCCTAACTATTTACATACATGCATCTTTACCAGAGAGGGAAGCATCAACACCTGGGTTTTCAAAAAGCCAGAGGGCTACTTAGTGGCTTCCTAGATTCTCATCTAGCACACAGACCTTCAAAAAATTAAGCCCCAAAGTAAAACCTCACCCTTACAGTATTTATACAGTTTCCAAAGACAGAGTGCATAGCCCTCTGACCCAGTGCCTCAATAGGAAAAACAAAAGGGACTTGAGACCCTCCTACAAAACAACTCCCCTAATCAAGTTTCCCTCAGTGGACAGGCCCATCAATGGATGGGGAGGGTCTTCTTTGAGCATATTATTCAATCAGAGGCACTTCTAGTAAAAAACAAAACAAAACAAAAACACAAACAAACAAAAACAGCAAAAGATCCTGATCTGATTGCCATCACAGTACTATGTATATGTGTTTGTGTGTCTCTGTACATAGAAAATAGAAGCAAGGATCGATAAATAGAGAGAAAATAAGACTTGGTAGGATGATCTTACAAGAATAATGTTAAAATGCTAAAGCGTATAATGAAATGAAGAGTTACAAAGGATTATGTCAAAAAGGGAATATTTAAGCCATACTGAATATATGGGACAGAACTTCTATTCAGAGACAAAAGAATGATAAAAATCAGTGTAACGGGCAGAGTTATAAAACCTTTCTCCCATTTGGAATTGATAGGGAATCATAAAGTGGCTTATGCTTATTACACTCTCAGAGAACTAAACTCTCTATTATTGGGTTATCTACCTTATGCTACTTAGTCATTTCAATTGCACCCTCATAACGGATGGAGGGACTGAAAGGACTCCAAGTAGCAACTTCAAGTGTTTATGAGAAATGTTCGATATGTAAGGTGTGTTCTTTAACAGAATTATAAAATAAGCAGTTAAGTGGAAAGAAGCACAAGCATACTTGAAATGCCTATTCCTGGTTGTTGGTTTTTTTTCTCAGAGTTCCTGTTACTGGAGGAGAATATATATGATAGAAAAATAGACATATATTGTTCCTGTTGTCCAATACAAAGTTATCTCATATGGTAATGCAAAAAGAAATTGCAAATTTTGGCAGACACTAGGCAGTTGTATTACTGACATGAGGCAGCTATTACTTCTTCTTTCTCTCTGTAAAAATTTCATCCTCTTGAGAGCTGATCTTGAATGCTTTTTTCTCTTCCTAAGAAGGGAAGAAGTGCAAATCCTGGAATCTTTGTGGCCAATTATCGCTTTTTCAGAAATTGTTACAAAGAAAATGGAAAGAAGGCAGAACTACTCAACATCTACTTTGATTTAATGTTCTCTGTCAAGGAGAATGATCCTCAGTCTAGAAATAATGGAACAAGAATATTTCCTAGGGACCTGAAATCCAAAATTAAATAAATAAATGACGCAATGATATATGTGAGCCTTTAATGAGTTATATTCTCTGTTGAGATGAACACTATCACAGGATATTGAAAAAGTTGACAGATATAATTGTTAAGCCATTTTTAAAAAAGGTTGTGGGGAAGCTAGGTGGTACAACTGATACAGCACTGGCCCTTGAGTGAGGTGGACTTGAGGTCAAATTCAACCTCAGATACTTGAAATCTACTAGCTGTGTGACCCTGGGCAAGTCACTTAACCTGAATGCCTTGCCAAAAAAAGCCATGGAAAGATCATAAAAAATAAAGTAAAGTGCTTCAGGACTGGAAAAGGATGAGAATTGTATTGATTTCTAAAATGGGAAGAAAATAGATTCTGCAAACTATATATCAAAAATTTTATCTTTGATTCTAGAAAAAAAATTCGAGGTCATTTTTTATTTTTTTTAATGTTCTACAATCACTACCATAAAATTTAGATTTTCACTCTGCCACTCCTACTCCCCACTACCTCCCTCCCTCCCCAAAACAGCATACAATTCTATATAGGATCTACATATACTTTCCTACTGAATACATTTTCGCTATAGTCATGCTATGCAGACTAAATAAAATAAATGGAAGAAATCATGATACAAACACACACACACACACACACACAAACATGATCTGCTATATTCTGTGAATGAATTCCACAGTTCTTTCTCTGAGTGTGGAAGACATTTTGCCTTAAAAAACTATTGGGAATTTTTTTTAAGTTCTTGCATTATCATGAAGTTCCAAGTCTACCAGAAAAAAAACTGTGGTCGTTGCTGTGCACAAAGTTCTCCTGGTTCTGCTCCTTTCATTCAGCATCAGATCATATAAGTCCTTCCAGGCCTCCCTGACCTCTTCTTGTTCATCATTTCTTATGGCGCAATAGCACTCCATCACATTCATGTACCATAATTTATTCAGCCATTCCCCAATTGATGGGCATCCCCTTGACTTCCAGTTTTTGACAACTGCAAAGAGTGCTTCTATAAATATTTTTGTACATGTAAGACCCTTTCCCATTTTTATGATCTCTTGGGGATACAGTCCTAGTAGTGATATTGCTAGATCAAAGGGTATGAACATTTTTGCAGCCCTTTGGGCATAGTTCTAAACCGTTCTCCAGAATGATTGGATGAGCTCACAGCTCCGCCAACAATGAATTGACGTTCCAACTCTCCTACATCCTCTCCAACATTTATAATTTTCTTGTTCTGTCATGTTTGCCAATCTCATAGGTGTGATGTGGTACCTCAGAGTTGTTTTGATTTGCATCTCTCTAATCAAAAGTGATTTGGAGTATTTTTTTAATATAGTTATCTTTCATTTCTTCCTCTGAAAATTGCCTGTTCATATCTTTTGACCATTAATCAATTGGGGAATGACTTTTATAGTTATACATTTGAGTCAGTTCTCAACATATTCCAGAAATGAGGCCTTTATCCTTAAGATTAGATGTAAAAATTCTTTCCCAACTTACTACTTCCCTCCGAATTTTAGTTGCATTGGATTTGGTTATGCAAAAACTTTTCAGTTTAATGTAATCAAAATTATCCATCTTGCATTTCATAAAGCTTTCTATCTCTTCTTTAGTAAAAAATTCTCCCTTTCTCCATAAATCTGATAAATACACTATTCCTTGCTCCTCCAGTTTGCCCATGCTATCAATCTTTATACCTAGACAGTGTACCCATTTGGACTTTATTCTTGTGTACGGTGTCAGGAATGAGTCTATGCCTAGTTTCCACCACACTGTTATCCAGTTTTCCCAGGTGGGGTCCTTGGGTTTATCAAACAGGAGGTTGCTATATTCCTTGCCTACTGTGTCTTGAGTGCCAAGTCTATTCCACTTGTCTACCCTCCTGTTTCTTAGCCAGTACCAAGTGGTTTTGATAATTGCTGCTTTATAGTACAATCTGAGGTCTGGTAGCACTAGGCTACCTTCCCAAGCATTTCTTTTCATTAGTCCCTTTGATATTCTGGACCTTTTGTTCTTCCAGATGAATTTTGATATTATTTTACACAGCTCTAGCAAACAGTTATCTGATAGTTTAATTGGTATGGCACTAAATAAGTAAATTAATTTAGGTAGAATTTTCATTTTTATTGCATTAGCTTGGCCTACCCATGAGCAACTGATGTTTTTCCACTTACCTAAATCTGACTTTTTTTGTGCAAAGAGTGTCTTGTAATTGTGTTCCTATAGTCCCTGGGTTTGTTTTGGCAGGTAAGCTCCCAAGTATTTTATAGTGTCTACCCTAGCTTTAAATGGGATTTCTCTTTCTATCCCTTGCTGTTGGACTTTCTTGCTAATATATAGGAATGTAGAAGATTTGTGCAAGTTTATTTTGTAACCTGCAACTTTTCCAAAGTTGTTTATTATTTCAAGTAGTTTTTTTTTTTTTACTTGAGTCTCTGGGATTCTCGAAGTATATCATCATATCATCTGCAGAGTGATAACTTACTTTCTTCTTCGTATATTCTTATTCCTTCAATTTCTTTATCTTGTCTAATTGCTACAGCTAACATTTCTAGTACCATATTGAATAAAAGTGGTGATAATGGGCATCCTTGTTTCACCCCTGATCTTATTGGAAATGCATCTAGATTATCTCCATTGCATATAATGCTTGCTGAAAGTTTTAGGTAGATACTGCTTATTATTTTATGGAAAGTTCCCTTTTTTCCTATGTTCTCCAGTGTTTTTAACAGGAACAGGTGTTGTATTTTGTCGAAAACTTTTTCTGCATCTATTGAGATAATCATGTGATTTTTGTTAGTTGTTGTTCATATGATCAATACTGCTAATAGTTTTCCTAGTATTGAACTGAAGTGGGCATTATTCCTCTCTGGGCCCCTAAGCTGAGAGATATCTGTTAGGTTACTGGGCAGGGTTAGATAATCTGCCTAGTAACAGGTTTTCTGTTGTTGGGCCCCTGTCAAAATGTTATTCCCCTTTAGTTTAATATCTGATGAATTGTTAACAGTCACTTTTGTTTAGTCCATTTGCATGGTAACCACCTGTGCCCCGCCTAATGTTAGACTCCCATTGCCAGGTAACCACTTTCTGCTGAGTTCCCCCCACTTTCCTGATTGGCTACCTCTCCTGGCACCTGTTTTCTGTTAGACGTTCTTTTCCTAGTAGCACCCTGACAACCGCCTTCTGTTTGGGGTTCTTGCCTAGCAGCAAGCCCCCCTCTTGCTCTGTCAGAACTCTGTTGTGGAAACTGCAAGGCTGTACAGAGTAGTGCTGAAACGTTTAAAATGCACTCACCCACCTCTGTTCAGGGCTGTCTCCTCTGGGTTTTCCCATGAGGCAGCCACCAGCCTGGCTAATAAATGACATTCTTGAAATTTCTAATTAACTTGCCTGTGATTTATTCTTGGTCTGTCCATTTCACATGGAGGTTCCACTGAGACCGCCTTTGGTTCTTCATGCACAGGCAAACTGTCTGTGGCCTTTGGCTCTGTATGTACAGGCAAACTGTCTGCCATGGATGACTGAACTTTGAAGTCAGGGGTGGCCAACAGGATGATGTTCCCCAGTCCCCATTTCAGAGGACAGTTTGAGTCAGGCTTACGGTAGCAAAAATCTCCTAATCTGGCCAAAAATTGAGCATCCTGTCTGTTCTGGTGAGTACTCTTGGCATAGTAAGTGGCTAATTCTGGGTGCAGCAAAAAACGCCCTTACTGACCTCCACGGGATGCCACCTGAGGTCCCTGGCTGTCTGACTGTGTCCGCGGATTCTGGTTGTCTTTGTTCTGTGTTTCTGTTTAGCTGGCCTTTGTGTCTCACCTCCCTCCCTGCTCTCATGGGCCAAGTACAATCAGGTCCCGAAAAAAATTATTGTGTCAACAGGAATGGCCCACCTTTGGGGTGGATTGGCCACCTGAGGGGACGTTTGAAAAATCAATTGCAGGGCGGGTGTGGAAAATAATGAACGGAAACCTGGCCATCTGGATCAGATCCCTTATATCAGCATCTGAACAGTGATAGAAAGTAAGTGAAAGTTGTCTGTATATGTGTTATGTCTTTACATGTTCTGTGTGTGTGTTTGTGAGTTATTACAGCCAGCTCCATAGTAGCTGGGATTTGGAATGTTATCTCTTTTCCTCCCCCTCCTCCCTTCTCTCGGATGGCTGCAGCATCAGGGAGGGGAATGGGAGATTGAAAGAGAGAAACTAATCTTACAAGGAATGCAAGGAAATACTGTATGTGCAGTTTTAAAGAGGCTGTAGTCAAAACCCACTAGGAGAACAACATGGGATAAGTTTAAGGATTATTGGAAAGTTGTTGGAAAATTTTCTCTCTCTTTACCTCTTCTAACCCTGGCCAGGTTGTGAAGGTGGAGAGAAAGACAAGAAGAAATTGGGGAAAAATTTTCCCCTCATATCAGCGAGGCAGATTGAATAGCTTTTAATTACCTCATGCCTCACCTATAAGAGAAAAGTTTTTGTATACGGGATACAACTAAAAGGCAGTTATTCTGGTCATATTTTAAGTGAAACATGTCACTCCTAATTGGATATTTAAAACAGGTCAGAATCTGTTGTACTGTTTGGCACTAAGGCAATTTGAGAAGGCTTTGAACTCTGAAGTAGAAAGGAGGGGACTAGGCGCCAGTGGACTTGTTCTAGAGTCTCCTTCACTTCTGCTTGTGGAAAAAAAACAAAAACAAAAACAAAACAAAAATAACATTTTTTAAGGAGTGGACACAGACATGAAATTTTCTTGACTAAAAATTAGAAACATTAAGATTTTATTTTACTCTGAAATCCAGAAATGATGTTAGAGAAATTAATTTGTAATCTGAATTTTGTTGAAAGTAAAAGATGTTGGAAAAATTGTGTAGTCAGTTATGTTGTTTAAAACCAGGTATTTTCACCTTTGCCTGTTAAAGAAGTTACAGCTATCATTTATAAGAGTTGTAAGATTGTCAACTAAGTCTTTGAAGTTGCTATTTTAATACTAAACCCTAAAATTGTTAATTGGTTACTGAGTTTAAAGAAATGGAGTAAAAATTTATTTGGACTGGTTCTGCCCTGCATTCCTGGTATGAATCCTACCTGATCAGAATGTATTATTCTTGTGTTGAGATGCTGTATTCGTTTTGTTAAAATCTTATTTAAAATTTTTGCATCTATATTCATTACAGAAATCGGTCTATAATTTTCTTTCTTTGTTTTGTCTCTTCCTGGTTTAGGTATCAAAACCATATTTGTATCACAGAAAGAATTTGGGAGGAATACTTCCCCAATTTTCAAAAATAGTCTATATGGTATTGGAACTAACTATTCTTTAAATGTTTGACAGAATTCACTTGTGAATTCATCTGACCCTGAAGATTTTTTCCTAGGGAGTTCAATGACGGCTTGTTCAATTTCTTTTTCTGAGATGGGGTTGTTTAAGTATTCAACCTCCTCTTCTGTTAATCTGGGCAATTTGTATTTTTTTTTTTTAATACTCATCCATCTCATTTAGATTATCGAATTTGTGGGCATAAAGTTGGGCAAAGTAATTTCTGGTTATTGTTTTAATTTCTTCCTCACTGGAGGTGAGTTCACCCCTTTTATTTTTAAAATGAGTAATTTGGTTTTCTTCTTTCTTTTTTTAAAATGAAATTGATCAAAGATTTATCAGTTTTATTAGTTTTTTCATATAACCAACTATTGGTTTTATTTATTAATTCAATAGTTTTCTTAATTTCAACTTTATTAATCTCTCCTTTGGTTTTCAGTATTTCTACTTTGGTATTTACTTGGGGATTTTCAATTTGTTTTTTTTTTTCTAGCTTTTTCAGCTGCATGCTCAAGCTATTGATCTCCTCTTCTAGACCATTTTATTAAAGATTTTGTAAATATCTAGAAAGGATAAGTTATATCTATCTGTATGTGTCTCTGTCTGTCCATCTGTCTCTCTATTATACACACACATACACACACACACACACTTTTGTCCTCTTAAGAAACAAATCATGGCTATGTCAATTGATATCCTTATTGGACAGGATTACTAAGCTCAAAGTAATTTCATGGATATAAGTAATCTAAATTAGATCATCAAGAAAAGATAGAGAGATCAGGATTAGACTATAGCTGACTTAGAGGATTTTAAATACATTGAATAACTATAGCCACAGCATTTTAAGTAATGACTTTCAGTGTCAACTTGGAAAGAAATCTCTAGTGAAGTGTCCTAGATATCTCTGACCCTGTGTACAATATATATTTTACATATATAATGTATATAATATATGTGTATATGCATATGCATGTTGTATGTATATATGTATGTGTATAAAATCCGTTAAAGATGAAGTCCTAGACAATATGTTCACAGAGTTTGTAAGTGTCATAGATTGAGAAGAATAGCTAACTCTCTGGGATAAGGAATGATAATTTAAAAAAAAAAGTCTTAACAGGCTGGACTATAAGATCAATCTAATAAAATAAATGGGATTAATGAATCACTTTTATAGGGAGGTATATCTACACTCCCCCCCACCCCCAATTGAAAACATTTCTAAGGATCTGTAATGGTAATTTAAATGAGAAGATCTTTCCCATTCATAATAGGCCCATGTGACCTGCCCTGGTCACATGGAAACCCAAGTCACATGAGTCTGTCGAAGGAGGATTTTGCTGATCTGGTAGAACAGGATGGGTGGAACAGGAAGATTTGGAGCTAATGCAGAGCTGAGAGGAAGTTAGTTATGAGAGCAATCAGAGCTTGGAAGGATGCAGGCAAGCATGCAGTTGACTACCATCAGTGAAAGGGCTTGTTTTTGATTTGTTTAATGGAGTTGGTTTGTGGGAAGATTAGCAGGGGGAAGGCTTGGGGATGGTATTATCCTCTACATTGTTATTATGTATAGATTATGAAGGATTTGGCTTTCTGGTGTCTGAATAAATGTTTTGATTCTGTCTTCCATGTATAGAGTCTGTTGTATTTCATGATTCAGAATTGGGTGAGGATATTCATACTGCTATAGGCACTGTGAATATCATGTTGGTACTACAGGTTCTATTGAATTACAGTTTCAATTTGTCCAGGGCAGTGATAAGATAGCCAAAAAATCTAATAGGATCATTAAGAGTGAAGTAGATGGAGATGAGAGTTTCACTGTACTTTCTCCTGACCATAAAGTCATCTAAAGTCTTTTTTTGAGTCCATGCAAAATGAAGATTGGTTGAATTAATTAAGATTGTTTAGAATAACAAGGAATAGTCTTAATGAAGCAGTATGATAGCTATCTTTAGGAACTTAAAATGGTGCTATATAGAAAACAGATTAGTTCTGCTTAACAACCAAGAGTACACCTAGGAAAAATTGTGATAAGCTGTAAAGATAAATACTTTTTTATATAAGGGCAAAACTTCTGAAAGATTGGAACAATGCCAAAGTGTAAAGAGATGCCACAGAAATTATGGATTCTCTCTGGGTGTTGGTATTTAAGCATGGAATGGATTGTTATTTTATATGTTGTAGGGTATATCCTTTTTTCAGGAATCAGCTGAGTGGACATTGCTTCCAACTCCAACATCTTGTGATTATGTAAGCCTGGAAAGGTAAATTGAACCAGTCGATGGAAGATCTTGAAGATACCACTAAGAATACCAAGTTGTATTCAAAATTTGAAGAAAACCCAAAAATTTATTTTATTAGAAGTGCTGAATGACTGAAACTGTACTATATAAAGATTGACCTAGTATACCAGATGAATTGGGTACAGAGGAAGAGACTGGAGGCAGGAAGACTATTACAGATCAGGTAAAAGGTATTAGAAGGTTTGTGGTAACAAGAATATGATTCAAAGATTCATGAGCCAAAGATAATTACAAATAGAAATACTTTTATTCTATTGTTTTAAAGTGGTGAATCAAAATATGGAAAAATATAAATACTATTGTGTTTCCGTAAGATTTTATTTCATAGTAAATGAGTGAATTAGAAACCCCATTTCTCTGGAAAAAAAGACACATTGAGTTATTAGGCAATTTTTATTTTATGACAAAAAATACCAAGATGTAAAGTTTAATTTATGTTATGGAAATGGAAGAACAGTATAACTATAAAACAGAATTAATTTCATATAACAGATATGAAACTGAAATTAAGCTGAAAATTAAAACAAATTAAGTCCCTTTCTATAACTGAAAAACTGGAGGTTTTGTTGTTTTCTTCCCATTTTGCTGCTGAAGACTTTAGAATTTGTAATAACCTCACTTAAAATGATTATGACTATAAATAAACAGCAAAAAGAGATGATGCCATTCACTTCTTATACTCATGTCACACAAGTAAATTCTCAAATAGAAAGAAACAGAGATGATTTGCAAATATGTCTCTTCAACAGAATGTTTTATGGGAGTTCAGGGTGGCAGAAAGGTTCTCTTCATTTAGGATCACGAATTTTGTTGCAATGATAGTTTCTATCAACTTAGGTAAATTTGCCTAGATCCACAGACACCACATCAGGGAGAAATTAGTTTAGGCTTAAAAGAAATTAGCCTCTACACAATAATTAATTTTAGGATGACCAAATCCCACATATTCCAAAGAGAATCTTTTGACATCTTCAAAGAAAAAAAATCTACTCTTTTATCACCCCTTTGAAAAGGCCAAGAATGACCTCAAGGGATTAAGTTGTTGGCAGATTTTATTTCACTTCTACTCCAAATAGTAAAAACAAACAAACATGTTTTCTTGTGGACCTAGGATAGCTTCAAAAGTTAAAACATCTTGGATGTGGAGATCAAAGCTGAGCTGAGTTTTAGCCTTTCTCGTTGAGATGCTTTCAGGGAGGTGACAACATATTCCTATTTGTTTCTCATGATTGTGGATGTTTTCTCCAAAGGTGAATATTACATTTCAGCCATATTTACACATTATGTTGTCTAGTCCCTGCCCCGCACACACACACACCCTTTTATATATGACAGAAATTAGCATAATGTGCTAGAAAACTGCCTTGCTTTCTCTTGATATCAAGAGGTTACCAGCAGATCGTAAGGATGATCTAGTGTCTTGCCATCACTTTCAGCACATGACAAGCACATCTTGAATTTTACCACAGTATTTTTTGGGGGGAGAAGGAGAGTAGAACCACATATTTTTATTAAGAGATTAGAGTCCTTGTCAGTGAGATAAAGCAATAAACAAAACAGTTCTTGCCCTCAAGAAATTTATATTCTCCTGAGATTGCACACAGTACAATCAGGAAAATATAAATAGGAAATTATTTGAAAAGGAAGAGAGAACATTAGCAATCACAAACTTGCCTTGGAGTATTTCTAGATTGGGCAAAACAATTGAGTAGTTGTGTGGAGGTCAATTCAACTGTGATTAGTTGATCCAGATATAGAGGTGGTCTAGTTGATATACACTTGAAGACTGTTGGAAAGTTTATGATCTGTGAAATAAATGCCAAGGCAATAGATTTGGGGCTATATGTGGATGATGACTTATGAATAATAATAATGGTAATAATCATAGTGGCATAGTAGTAATAAACATAGTGGCACAGACTAGCAATAGCAATCCAATAGTGATATCAAGTATGTAGCACTCATTCCCATCATTCTGAGGCAAAGTCCTATTTGTTTTCTGTTTGTCATAGGTCTTCCTAGAACCTGATTTGTATAGACAAAAGTTTTGATATAAATGCAAAACATTTTCAGGGATGTAGGCATGATGGGAGTGTATTCCAGGTATGGCAGTGCCAGCCTCTACAAAAGCACAATGCCCTGAACAAAATAATTGCTAAAGAATTCTTATTGATTGACTGAATGGAAAATAAAGTTTGAAATTTTCTGAACAACTCATAGGCAATTTGGCTGGGATGTAGAATGTATGAAAAGGAGTATCATGAAATTATGGCTAGATAGGTATATGTGAACTTTACTGTGGAGGGCATTAAGTCATTGCTGAAGAATTTGCTTTTTTTTTTTCTATTATGGAGCCAGAAAAAAAAATTTTGAGCAAGTGCATAGCATGCTTATACTAGTGTTTACATATGTATGTGTATACACATATACACACAGATATACATGCATGTATGTACAATGTCTACGGGTAGGGAGTATAATGAATAAAATACAGAAATGAGAGAACCTGTAGGCTTTCATAAGCCAACCTGAATGAACCTTAGAATTCTTTGAGGGGAGTAATGAGATAACACTTGAATCAAATCATAGATTACTTTAAATGTCCTCCATTCACCAAGATCTAATCCATTGGTTGCCACTTTTTCTTTATGATATGTTTTTTGTCATTTTTGAACTTGTGTTTCTTGAATGACATCCTTTATGCCATTTTCCATTGCAATTTCTAATTTATATTGTCCATTTCAAAATACTAATACACTCTTAGTAATATTTATGGCTCTGAATCATGGAACACTATGGTATCTGAAGAACTGATTTTAAAACCCTCTCAAAGAACAGTGAAGAGGTACGTGGTAGGCACAAACATGAAAAATATTTATTAGGCAAGAGCAAACGTTTAATGATGTTTGTACAAAGCATTGACATAAATAGGTCTATGTCTTAGACAGTTTATGTGAAAGATGGGTTAAAGAACAAATGAAATGGAGAGAGTAGAGTCAGGATGGTAGAATAGAGGCAGCTTGCTAGTTGAGTTCTCCTGACTCCTCTCAAACAATGTTAAAATAGTGCCTCAAACCAAATTCTAGAGTAGCACAAAGTTAACCAAACATCAAAGAGAGACATATTTCTACCTTATGGCAGTTTAGGAGGTCAGCAGGAAACATCTATGAAAAATTGACAGGGGTCAGCCTGGGTGCATCTGGTGGAAAAACTAGTGATGGGCCTTCATGAACACTTAAAGGTGTCTGTGATAATGACAGCAGCAAATTTGGCAGCTCAGCAAAAGGGGTCAAACAACTGGTCAAAAAGAGATTACAGCAGACCATTTTCTTGTTCTGGGTGCTGCTGTTGCCAAAGATAGTTCTGGGGATGTGAATTTTGTTGCTTCCAAGGTGGTGTGTAATCTATAGAGAGGCTTGGCCACTGCTCTCGTGGTCAGTTTTCTGGTTTGTTACCTTGCTCTTCTGTTTTGGCAAGTGTTAGAGTTCTATTTGGTCCTAGAATAGTTACCAGTTGCTTTGGTTCCCTGCACCATCACATACTAATTCTCTTCTCCGCCTTGTAACTATGACCAGGTTTCCTGCTTCCTTCTGACTGACCACAAGAGTTCCCCTCTGCCCTAGAACTGTGATTGAGAACTGCTTATGGATAATCAATTTGTGAACAATGTCAGACTCTGCACAAAGTTTTTATATGACAGAATTAATTCTTTCTCTAAGAATAATTTTCAGAAATGTTTTGAGTTTTAAAGGGCAGAAATACCAGAATGTAAAATAGTTATTGAGAGATAATATGATGAGGATTTGGTAATAGGAATGAAAAAAAATATGTACTTATCTCAAGATTTAGTGTACTATATAGGATTCTTTTTGTTCTTCTTATTGTTGCTATTAACAACTCATGCTATTCCTTCTCTGAAATAATTTTGTTCACATCTTGCAAGTAAATAGAAAAAGGAAACATTGCAGAAAAATGATTATTGAGTAATCTGTATAATTTGCTAAATAATATCAAACATTGATAGTTTGGGTTTTTTTTTTTGTTTTTTTGTTTTGTTTTGTTTTTGTAAATCTTAACGCATCAGAACTTCAGGTAAATGAGCAAGATGCCTGAAAAACATTCTCATATATTCATTTTATATTTGGATTTTTTCCTCTTAAAGTCTTATGAAGCATTTTTTTCCTGTAGACCAAGCAATGTTCCCTATTTTGAGAAGGGTAGTATGAAATAAAATTCATATAAGCCAGTTGTTTCCATGGCAAAATTAGTTGTGTATTTGTTCACACACTCTAATTAAATCTTAGAGAAAGTGAAAACATTAGAAAAAGTAATTGTTTTTGCATAATAATTCACTTCATCTGTATTTCTTTTTTTATTTATGTTTATTTTTATGTTTATTAATTAATTTATTTTCTATTGTCATTTCCACAATGATAGGTCTTGTCCTGAAATACTCATTCTGGCATGCAACATTTTCAAGAGTCAGTGGGTGATGCATTTTCAGGAGGGAGCATTCTATTCTCTGTATTATCCCTCCAAGGTGCCAATTTTATGAAATAAAAAAAAAATGGTCAGGTTAGGAATAGCCAGCCTTTTACTTCTTCCTGTTATTGCCACATTAGTGGTTTTCATTAGATAAATATGAAATTTGAATGGTTACCAGAAACATTCCTGCATACTCCAGCCACAACTTTGTTCTCTAGCCATATCCTACTCAACTATTCTCAGGCAAGTCTGAGATAAACAGAATAAAAGAATCACAGAACTTCCATTGCTCATGGGCTTCCTTAGATGTGTATTACTCCCAAAATGTAAGGTTAGAAAAGGAATCCACAGGACCCCATGGTTCTTCTTCACTATGTTTCTTTTGGACTTTACTCAACATTCTGTAGTTCAGCTTTCCAACAGGCTCAATATTGATAAAATAATACCATTCTAATCCTTTCAATAAGAAGAAGCATTAACAATTCTACCAGATACGGAGATTTCAGACCCAGCACCCTACAGTTAGCCAAAAATCTCTATCATTGATGAAAAATGAGTTTTGTGGTTGTATATTCCAGTGTGGGTGTATGTGTGTGAGTGTTAATATATATGAGCAATTTTACCTTCTAGATAATCCAGAGAAAGACTAAAAAGCTTTTGCCTTACAAAAGTCTTCTCTCCTATGAGCCTGAAGGACATAAATCATTTCTGTGATAAGATCTTTTTTCTTTGTTTTTGTTGTTGTTGTTTTGTAAAATAACACATTTTTTTCTTCCAAGAAGAGTTCTATTACATAATTCAGGGGACTAGGTCTGCAGTATTTCTTTTAATAGATTTCAGACTGCCTGTTACTATGAAAAAAGGATTTACATATCCTATTCTGTTGGATAACAGGACACTGTAATGTGTGGACATTTACTGTAAAAGGATCTGGAACCTGAACCCACAAAACGAATACATAATTATTCTTCTAGAAAAGAGGTATTTAATGGGAAACAAAATTTGAAATCAGAGGGAAATATTTACTTAATATGAAACATAAAAATCTATCAAAATAATTTATATATAATTTAAACACAATTATAATCAAAAATCTTAAAAATACAGAATATACTACTTTTTCCTGGAAAGTGAATAACAATGGATAAAACTGATACCTAACTTTATCATATCAAAGCATACTTGGATAGAAAACCATGCGGAATTCACAATGAGAGCACAAGACAGAGAGAGGCAGACAGATTGAGACAAAGTGAGACACAGAGACACAGAAATAGAAAGAGACACATTCAGAGAGTACAAAGAATCATAAGATCCAAGAAAAAAATAAGCTTCTTCATCCTTTACTGACTAAAAAATAAGCCTCTGAACCACTAAACCTCTAAACTACTCATAAGCTGAGTGTATCATACAATCTTTTTTGCTTCATTCTCAAAACCAGAAAAGAGGCAATAGAGTAAGACATGCAGAGAAAAATTTGCTCCCCTTTCCAACCACAGAGAAAGAGAAAAGGGTAAACAGAAACATCAAGAGTCAGAGATAATATCCAGCACATTTAAGTCTTAGATACTTTCTTAACTCTCTGGGTTAACATTTGTTCTTATCATTGTTCCTCCTTGCTAGGATGAAAGCCTAATTCCCAGATCCACTTCAAATTTAAGGAAATATATCTTACCTATATTTGAAGTTTTGACACCTCTGAACATCCTTGAATGTGACGACAATATTCTAAAGAAAACCTCCATTTTGAATCAAGAACATCCTTTCTGCACATGCCAAATCAGTCATTTCCTTCAGATACTTCTTCTGTAATACCTATAGTCATCTAAGAATGTTTTGGGTAGTTCTATACCTTTCAACTCCATTTTCAAATATATAACAAAGAATTTGTTATAAATTGTGAAATATGAAATTTCAATGATAGATATGCTGCAGAGCCTTGTAATACTAAGCTACCTAGAGACAAGATTTGTGATAACTCCTTCATACCAACATCCATTTTATGAAAAATATAACTGAAAATTTGGAACTATTTAAAATTTTACCTACTAAGCTAATCTGTCATTCCTCTTTACAAAAGTATTGGTACGTCTCTCAAAGTCTGTTTCACTACCTAAAATATGATTTTATATCCCCCCTATTTCCTCCTAAGTTCCACTCCGTATAGATAACCTGTAGTATACTATTTCCATTTTGTCTACCTTGGCCTCAATTTAGATGTATTCACAGAAAATTCAAGGATTGCAAAGGTGAGACTCTTAATTTTTTGATATTTTATTTTTTCTAATAATATATATAATTTTTTCTAGCACTCATTTTTATTTGAGTTCTTAATTTCCTCCATCCTGCCCTCTCTTTGAGAGGGAAAGCAATTTGATATAGGTTATACCTATGTAGTGATGCAAAAAGTATTTCCATATTAGTCATGCTGCGAAAGAAAACACAGAACTCCTCAACCCCCTCCCCCAAAATGAAAACTAAGAAAAAGAAAGAAAGAAAAAATGTGCATCAATATGCAACACTTTATTCTCTGAAGTGGATACCATTTTTCATCCTAAGTCCTTCTGAATTGTTTTGGATCATTGTACCACTAATAGCTAAGTCATTCACAGTCAATTGTGCAACATTGCTCTTACACAGTATAATGTTCCCCTGGTTCTTTTCACTTCACTTTACATCAGTTTGTGTAAGTATTTCTAGATTTTTCTGAAACCACTTGCTTATTGTTCCTTTTAGCAAGATAGAATTCCATTTCAAACATATACCACAACTTGTTCAACCATTCCCTGACAGATCGGGATCTCTTCAATTTCCAATTCTTTGCTACCACAAAAAGAACTGCGATAAATTGTATTGTCCAAATATTTCATTTTTATGTTTTTTCTTCTTTCTTTCTTTCTTTCTTTCTTTCTTTCTTTCTTTCTTTCTTTCTTTCTTTCTTTCTTCTTTCTTCCTTCCTTTCTCTCTTTCTTTGCTCCCTTCCTCCTTCTGTCCTTTCTTTTCTCCTTCCTTCCTTGCCTCTTTCTTTTATCCTTGGTATATAGATCTAATAGTGATATTGCTAGGTCAAAGATATGGATAATTTAAAGCTATATTGGCATAATTCTGAATTTCTCTCCATAATGGTTGAATCACTTCATGACCCCACCAACAGTGCTTCATTGTTTCAACATTTGTCACTTTCCTATCATATTAGCTAATCTGATATTTATGAGGTAATTTCTTGGAGTTATTTCAATTTGTGTTTTTCTGATCCATAGTTATTTAGAGCACATTTCCTATCATTATAGATATTTGTGATTTATTCTTCTCAAAACAGCTTATTCAGGCATAAAAGCAGGGGCTTGCTTGAGTTCTCCCCCAACCCCACCAAATACCTGGAAAAATGACTCTAAATTCTCAAGCAGCAGAACCCAGAAAATGGCAGAGTGCAACAGATTTCCAGCCCAAGACAACCTGGAAGATCAACACGAAAGTTCTGTTGCACAAGTCTGAGAGAAGTGCAGTACAATGTGGGCCACATCAAAACAGACAGGGCCAGAGCAGGTCTCAGGGGATTGAATCGCTGGCAGCTGTGGATGTTTCCAGACTTCTCAACCCACAACTTAGAGAGTTCATTAGGAAAGGTCTATTAAACCTGGGTGAGAGGAGAGAAAAATTCTAACCCAGGCCCCAGCCCCAGGACAGTGATGGTGGCAGTAGAGGCAGTGTCCCATGGCTCAAAGAACACTGACAGTGAGGGAAACCAGTGAATGATGTAGGTTGATTGCAGGGATCTCTTTCATTGTACTGAGGCAGAATTCTCTTGCTTTGCCCATTCTTGCATCTGGGTCGCAGTTCTGGTTGCTAGTCCTGGGGCAAGGAGGAGGGCTGGACTGGCAGCGCTCATGTTGGCAGTGGAGAGGGAATCCTCCTCACAGTTCCAAGGCAGAAAACACTGCTTGTGGTCACTCACAGACCACAGCATAGGTCAGGAAAGGAGAAAACACTTCTCTTTTTATCATACAACCTTGAAAATAAATGAAAATTTACAGGTCCCTAGAAATATCTCTGAAAATAGTAGCACAAAACCGCTAAAGCTCTGAACACTATGCCTTCCATAGTTGGAAGCAAAAAAGAAGCTTATAAAGAGAGGTTAAAAAATCAAGTAATAGGCTGGGAAAATGAGCAAACAGCAAGAAAAAAATCAGACTATAGCATCTTATTTTAGTGACAAGGAGAATCAAAATATGTAACCAGAATAAGACAACAAAGTAAAAGCTTCTACACCCCAAGCCTTCAAGAAAAATACATGTTGGTCTCAGGTTGTGCAAGAGCTCAAAAAGGATATTAAAAATCAAGGAAGAGAATAGAGGAAAAAATTGGAAAGAGAAATGAGAATGATGCAAGAAAATCATGGAAAAATGAGTCTACAACTTGCTAAAGGAGACACAAAAAATGTTGAAGAAAATAAGGCCTTAAGAAATAGACAAATGCAGCCAAGAAGGCAGAGTAGAAGGACAGACTTTTTCTAAGTATCCCCCCATAGCCCATAAAATACCTGTAAAAATGATTCAGAATAAATTCTAAAGCAGCAGAAGCCACAAAATGACGAGATAAAATGGATTTCTAGCTAAGGTAGCCTGGAAGTCTGACAGAAAGGGCTCAGTACACCAGGCTTAGAGCAGAGTAGAATCCAGCCTGAGCCACACTGCACAGGCAGGACTGGAACAGGCTTCAAGGCATGAAATCACGGTTAGCCACTGTGGGTTCCCAAATTTATCAACCCACAAATGCCAAAGACAACTACAAAGGCCAGCAAGAAAGCCCTTTCATCTGGGTGAGATGGAAATTGACTGATCCCAGCCATGGCCCTAGGGTGGTGGCAGCCACTGTAGCAGCAGCCTCCACTTTTGGAGCCCTGGGGAAATCAAACATGGTGATCTGGGTTTCAGTCCTTATTGGTGTCCCTGGGGAGAGGAGGAAAACTGGCATGGTGGAGCTGGTGGCGGCTATCGAAAGGAAATCTTACTCAGAGTTCCAGGGCAGAAAAGAGTGACCATCATTACTCACATACTGCAGCAAAGGCCAGGAGAGGAGTAAACTTCTCTCCCTTCATTGTGCCACCTTGGAAGAAGTGAGAACTTACAGGTCTCTAGAGATGTCTCAGAAAATAGCTACACAAAACCTCTGATGTGATTTCTGGTTCTGGAAGCCAAGATGGCGAGTGATCAGTAACTGCTATCTCTCTCTCCTTTTTGACCTTGGTGAGCCCAGAGAATGTTTCCCTGGGAAAAAACCCTGGAAAACTGGGATCATTAGAAGGGGTAAACAGATTCTTAGCTTGTGAGGCTAGAAAGATTGCTAAAGAGAGTTCCTCTTGCTGTGACTAAAGGGGACTAGTGCATGATCATAGGTGTTACAGACAGCTCCACCTCAACAAACCAGGAGAAGATCCTGAGCCCCAGGGAGCTGAAGCCAGCAACTGAGAACACCAGGATCCCAGGCATGCCTCTGCCTCCAGGGGAATCATGAAGACACTAGCACAGACGGGATCACCAACTGCTGAGATTGCCTATGCTCACCCTCAGCAGAGGAGATCTCCTGTGCCCACACCACCTCTTCCTCACACTTAATGAACTAGCTCCTGGGTAACTGTGGGAAAACCCAAAAAGACATCATCTGTCCTCTGCATTCCAACACCAGCCAGCTTAGCACCAGGCAAGCTGTGGTATTTTAGCATCTAGCTGAAAGAACCAGAGGCCATGACACACAAAGCTTCAAGTTTTAAGCACAAGAGCTGTGAGAAAGAATTCCCTGTGCCCCAGACACAGAGACCTTCTTTCAAAGTCAGGAAAAAAGGTTCTCATTATCAAAAGTAAGAAGTGAAGCAGAAAAGAAAAGACCATAGAATGTTTCTATGGGGACAAGGACCAAAATACAAATATCAAAGAGGTCAGCATTGATACTGTACTCCCATCTGAAAAGTCAGGAGGGAACATGAACTGATTTGAAACACAAAGAGCCTTCTCAGAAGAACAGAGGAAGAATTTTAAAGGCCAAATTAGAGAAACAGAAGAAAAACTGACCAGTGACTTCAAAATTCTGAAAAGAGAAATCACAGAAGCATTTATATTTTTTTAATTTAAATTTATTTAAGTTTTCAACATTCATTTCCACAAAATTTTGTGTTCCAAATTTTCTCCCCATTTCTTCCCTCCCTTCACCTCAAAATGCCAAGCATTCTAATTACCCCTATCAACAATCTCTCCTCCTTTCTAACATCCCTCCATTCCCTTGTCCCCATCTTCTTTTTTGTCCTGTAGGGCAAGATAAATTTCTATACCCCATTACCTGTATTTCTTGTTTCCTAGTTGCAAGAACAATACTCAACAATTGTTCCTAAAACTTTGAGTTCCAACTTCTCTTCATCCCTCCATCCCCACCCATTCCCTTTGGGAAGGCAAGCAATTCAATATAAGCCATATCTGTGAAGTTTTGCAAATGACATCCATAATAGTTGTGTTGTGTAACACTAGCCATATTTCCCTCCATCCTATACTGCCCCTTATTGCTTCTATTCTCTCTTTTGATCCTATCCCTCCCCAAGTGTTGACTTCTAATTGCTCCCTCCCCCCATTGTCCTCCCTTTCATCATCCCCCCCACCCTGCTTATACCCTTCTCTGCCACTTTCCTGGGTTTTCATACCAAAATGAGTGTGCATTTTATTCTTTCCTTTAGTCGAATATGATGAGAGCAATTTTCATGGTTTTTTTCTCTTACCTCCTTCCTTTCTCCCTCCACTGAAAAGGCTTTTGCTTGCCTCTTTTGTGAGAGATAAATTGTCACATTTCATTTCTCCCTTTCTCCTCCCAATATATTTCTCTTTCACCCCTTAATTTCATTTATTAATAGGATCCCATCCTATTCAATTCATCCTGTGCTCTCTCTCTATGTGTGTGTGAGTGCGTGTGTGAGTGATTCCATCAACTACCCAGATACTGAAAAAAGTTCAAGAATTACAAATATTGTCTTTCCATGTAGGAATGTAAATAGTTCAACATTACTTAGTCCCTTATGATTTTTCCTTGCTGTTTATCTTTTCATGCTTTTCTTGATTCTTGTGTTTGAAAGTCAAATTTTCTTTTCAGTTCTGGTCTTTTCATCAAGAATGCTTGAAAGTCCTCTATTTCACTGAAAGACCATTTTTTGCCCTGAAGTATTATACTCAGTTTTGCTAGGTGGGTGATTCTTTGTTTTAGATCTAGTTCCTTTGACTTCTAGAATATATTCCACACCCTTCTATCTCTTAAGGTAGAAGCTGCTAGATCTTGTGTTATCGTGACTGTATTTATACAATACTTGAATTGTTTCCTTCTAGCTGCTTGCAATATCTTCTCCTTGACCTGAGATTTGGCCACAATGTTCCTAGGAAGTTCTGTCTTTGGATCTCTTTCAGGAGGTGATTGGTAGATTCTTTCAATATTTACTTTGTCCCCTTGTTCTAGAATACCAGGGTTGTTTTCCTTGATAATTTCATGAAAGATGATGTCTAGGTTTTTTTTTGATCATGGCTTTCATGTAGTCCCACAATTTTTAAATTGTCTCTCCTGGATCTATTTTCCAGGTCAGTTGTTTTTCCAATGAGATATTTCCTATTATGTTCCAGTTTTTCATTCCTTTGGTTTTGTTTTATGATTTCCTGGTTTCTCATAAAGTCATTAGCTTCCATCTATTCCATTCTAATTTTTAAAGAACTATTTTCTTCAGTGAGCTTTGGAAACTCCTTTTCCATTTGGAAGATTCTGCTTTTTAAAACATTCTTCTCCTCATTGGCTTTATGAACCTCTTTTGCCAATTAAATTAGCCTATTTTTCAAGGTGTTATTTTCTTCAGCACCTTTTTTGGGCCTCCTTTATCAAGGCATTGACCCACTTTTCATGCTTTTCTTGCATCTCATTTCTCTTCCCAGTTTTACCTCCACCTGTCTAACCTGATTTTCAAAATCCTTTTTTAAGCTCTTCCATGGCCTGAGACCATTGAATATTTATTTTGTTTGTTTTGGATACAGAATTCTTGACTTTTATGTCTTTCCCTAGAGGCAAGCATTGTTCTTCCTCATCTGAAAGGATGGGAGAAGATATCTGTTCACCAAGAAAATAAACTTCTGTAGTCTTATTTTTTCCATTTTGGGCATTTCCAAACCAGTTACTTGACTTTTGGGTCCTTTTTCCTCTCCACAGCCACCTGGCCTCCAGTTTTGCTGCCATTCAGTGTGAGATAAAGATCAGCTCCCTCAGGGGCTCTACATAGGGCTGAGGTAATGATCAGCTCCTTAGTGCCCCCAGGGTTTTTATGATCCAATAATGGATGCAGGGTGCTGTAGGGGCTGACCTGGGAACTGCTGTCACCTGCTTATGTGGCCTCTGCAGCCATTGCCTGAGGCCAGAGCTATGGAAGGCCCTTCTGAAAAAACCCTGTCACTGACCTTTGGCACCTGTGGGTTGAGGGATCTGTGAACCATTGCAACTGGGACTGGAGATTCCACGACTGGAGATTCCACCCCCCCCCCCAAAAGCTGAGCTGTACAGCCAAGGCTGGGCTGGCCTGTGTTCTGAGTCTGGTGCAATTGACATTTCCCATGGACCTTTCAGGTCACCCTGGGCTGGAAATCTCCTCCACTCTGTTGTTCTCCACTTCTGCTGCTCCAAAATTTGTTGAGAGTCCATCTCTACAGGTATTTTATGGGCTGTGTGTGGAGAGCCTGCATATGTGTGTCTTTCTACTCTGCCATCTTGGCTCCACCCCCACAGAAGAATTTAAAAGGACAGTTGGACAAAGGGAAAAGGAAGTACAAAACCTAACTGGAGAAAATAACACTTTAAATGTAACCATTGGACAGATGGAAAAAGAGATGCAAAAATTAACTGAAGAAAGCAATTTGATAAAACAAAAGAATCAGGCAAAGAGAAACCAATGAATCTACGAGACATCAAGAATCAATCAAGCAGAATCTAAAGAATAAAAAGATAGAAGAAAATGCAAAACATATAATTGGAAAAACAACTGACCTGGAAAATAGATCCAGGAGAAAAAAATATAAGGATTATTGGTCTGCTAGATATTATCATTCAAGAAATCATCAAGGAATATTGTGCAGAAGTCCTAGATCCAGAGGGCAAAATAGTAATAGAGAGAATTCACCATTCATCTCCTACAAGGGACCCCAAACTAAAAATACCAAAGAATATAGTTGTGTTCACTATCAAGTGAAGGAGAAAATACTGCAGGCAGCCAGAAAAAAAAAAAAAAAAACAATTAGAATATCAAGGAGTGTCAGTCAGCATCACACAGGACCTTGCATCTTCTACATTAAAAGATCAAAGGAATTGGAATACCATATTCCATAAGGCAAAGGACCTGAGACTACAACCAGAAAAACTGAGTGTAATATTTCAGAAAAAGACATGGACATTCAGTGAAATAAGGAATTTTCAGAGCTTCCTTATGAAAAGTCCAGACATCCATAGAAAATTTGATCATCAAATGCAGGTCTTAAGAGATGCATAAAATGGTAAACACGGGAGAAAAAAAATTGTTGCACAACATGGAATAACTGTTTACATTCCTCTAAGGGAAGACATTATTTGTTATTCTTGAGAATTGTATATTCATTTTGAAATGCAAAAGGGATATACATAGATAGAGGGAGTAGGTATAAATTAAAAGGTGGGATGATAATAAATATGATTCAATTGTGAAGGGATTTTAATGGGAGATGTGGAAAGGAGGAGGCAGAAGGAAACAAATTCCATCCCAGGAAGAGGCGCAAAAATATATTACAGCAGAGGCAAAGAGAGGAGAGAGATGAGCATTGTTTGAGAGGTACTTTCATCTCATTGGATTCAAGGAGGGTAAAACAACCTCACTTAAATATAGAAATAGAATTAGCTCTATGGGCAGTATGAGGGGAAGGGAGAAAGAAAAGGGAAGGCAGGCTAAAAGGGAGGGAAGAAGTCATAAAGGAAAAAGAGATTAAAATGGAAAGGAGTTGTAAGAAGGGAGGGAAGACTGAAGGAGGAGAGACCAAAAATTAAAACTCTATTCTGGAGGGGAAGGGAGAAGGGAAAATTAAAAGCATAAACAAGGGGGAAAAGGGAGGAGAGAAATACAAAGATAGTAATCATAACTGTGAATGTGAATGGGATGAACTCTCCCATAAATCAGAGATGGATAGCAGAATGGATTAAAATCCATAATCAAACAATATGTTATTTACAAGAAACACATTTGAAAAGGGGGCATTCATACAGGCTAAGGTTAAAAGGTTGGAACAGAATATTTTGTGCTTCAGTGGATGTGAAAAAAGCAACAGTAGGAATCCTAACCTCAGACAAAGAAAAGCAGAAATAGATCTAATCAAAAGAGATAAGGAAGGAAACAAAATCCTGCTAAAATGCACATAAACAGCAAAGCAATTTCATTACTAAACATATAAGCTCCAAGTAGTAAAGCATTCAGATTCTTAGAAGACAAATTAAGGGAGTTACAGGAAGAAATAGACAGCAAAACTATACTAGTGGGGGACCTCAACCTCTCACTCTGTACTTGATAAATCTAACCTTAAAATAAACAATAAAGAAGTTAAGCAGGTGAATAGAATTCTGGATAAGGTAGATATGATATATCTCTGGAGAAAGTCGAATGGGGATGGAAAAGAATATGCCTTTTTCTCAGTGGTACATAGCACATATAGGAAAATTGAGCATGTATTAGGCCATAAAAATCTCACAATCCAGTGCAGAAAGGAAGAGATAATCAATGTATCCTTCTCATATTATGATGCAATAAAACTTACATGTAATCAAAGACCGTGGAAATAGAAACCAAAAACTAATTGGACATTAGACAATCTAATCATAAAGAATGAGTGGGTTAAACAACAATTGTAGAAACAGTCAACAACTTCATTCAAGAGAACGACAATAATAGGGGATGGAGTCAAGATGGCGGAGTAGAAAGACTCACTGTACGCTAGCTCCGAACCCACAGCCCATGCATTTAATGTAAGAAGAGCTCCCTACAAGTTCTGGATCACTGCAGGGTGTGCAGAAACACAGTGGAAGAGATTTCCATTCCAGAGAGCCCTGGAGAGCGGTCCCCAGGGTCCGTCGCTCCTCGGAAAGTGGACCACACCCCAGTGCTGCCCTGGCCACAGCCTCAGAGAAGCTGATCCGAGCAGGTTTCAAGGACAGAAGCTCCGGTGGCCAGAAAGGTCCCTCTGCCCATGGACGCTACAGGTCAGGGAGAGAGAAGTCTGAGTTGGATGAGAGGGGAGCGGGATGTCTCCTTGGCTCGGGCCCCCTCAGGAGGAAGCGGAGGAGGCAGAGGCAGCAGCAGCAGCCCCCAGGACTCCCTGAGAAGGCAGGCAGAATCTTCATTACTGAAAGTCTCTGCATAAACAACCTGAAGGAGCTGAGCCTGGGAGACAGCCCTGCCCCACCTGCTCCATTACTGAAGGTCTCTGCATAAAGCCCCTGAGGGAACTGAACCTGGGAGGTGGCCCTGCCCCCACCCCAGCACCAGAACTTAAGCTCACATTGAATAGCAGCCCCTCCCGCCGTGGAAAGCCCATTTGAATCTCAGACCCCAAGCACTAGCTGGGCAGATCTAGGCGGGGGTGGACAGGAATCTCAGAAGTCAAGTAAGTGGCTGGGAAAATGCCTAGAAAAGGGAAGAAAAATAAGACTATAGAGAGCTTTTTTGAGCAGATGCAAATGATCCCGACTTTCGGATCTGACGACGATGACGAAATATTATTGCCATGGGGGAAAGAAGTGGAAGGTGGGGCCTCTGTATCCCAGACATCTGAGGTGGATGTCTGGTGGGCTCAGGCCGTGGAAGAGCTCAAAAAGGATTTTGAAAACCAAGTTAGACAGATGGAGGAAAAACTGGGAAGAGAAATGAGAGAGATGCAAGAAAAGTATGAAAAACGGGTCAATACCTTGGTTAAGCAGACCCAAAAAAATGCTGAAGAAAATAACACCTTGAAAAGTAGGCTCACTCAATTGGCAAAAGAGGTTCAAAAAGCCAATGAGGAGAAGAATGCTTTCAAAAGCAGAATTAGTCAAATGGAAAAAGAGGTTCAAAAGCTCACTGAAGAGAATAGTTCTCTCAAAATTAGAATGGAACACATGGAGTCTAATGACTTTCTGAGAAACCAAGAAATCACAAAACAAAACCAAAAGAATGAAAAAATGGAAGAGAATGTGAAATATCTCATTGGAAAACAACTGACCTGGAAAATAGATCCAGGAAAGACAATTTAAAAATTATGGCACTACCTGAAAGCCATGATCAAAAAAATAGCCTAGACATCACCTTCCATGAAATTATCGAGGAAAACTGCGCTGACATTCTACAACCAGAGGGCAAAATAAATATTAAAAGAATCCATTGATCACCACCTGAAAGAGACCCAAAAAGAGAAACTCCTAGGAACATTGTGGCCAAATTCCAGAACTCCCAGGTCAAGGAGAAATCTTGCAAGCAGCTAGAAAGAAACAATTCCAGTATTGTGGAAATATAGTCAGGATAACCCAAGATCTAGCAGCTTCTACATTAAGGGATGAAAGGGCGTGGAATAGGATATTCCAGAAGTCAAAGGAACTAGGATTCAAACCAAGAATCACCTACCCAGCAAAACTGAGTATAGTACTTCAGGGGAAAATATGGTCTTTCAATGAAACAGAGACTTTCAAGCATTCTTGATGAAAAGACCAGAGCTGAAAAGAAAATTTGACTTTCAAACACAAGAATGAGAAGAAGCATGAAAAAGTAAACAGCAAAGAGAAGTTATAAGGGACTTACCAAAAGTGAACCGTTTACATTCCTACATGGAAAGACAGTATTTGTAACTCTTAAAACTTTTCAGTATCTGGGTAGTTGGTGGGATCACACACACACATGTACACACATGCACACACACACACACACATATACACATGCACCCACATACAGAGACAGAGAGCACAGAGTGAATTGAATAGGATGGGACCATATCTTAAGAGAAATTAAGGTAAATGGTGAGAGAGAAAGGTAGGGTGAGGAAAGAGGATGAAATGGAATGGGGTAAATTATATGCCATTTAAGAGGCAAGCAGGAGACCTTTTAGTGGAGGGAAAAAGAGGAGACCTGAGAAAAACAAAAACAAAAACAAAAAACAAGAAGATTACCCTCATCACATTTGACTAAAGGAAGGAGTAAAATGTTCACATCATTTTGGTATGAAAACCTATCTTACAGTATAGGAAAGTGGGAGAGAAGGAGATAAGCAAGGGGGGGGGGATGATAGAAGGGAGGGCAATGGGAGGAGGGAGCAATTTGAAGTCAACACTCAGGGAGGGACAGGATCAAAAGACAGAATAGAAACAATGAGGGGCAGGATAGGATGGAGGATAATTCATTTAGTCTTACACCACACACGACTATTATGGAAGTCATTTGCAAAACTACACAGATAGAGGCTATATTGAATTACCTGCCTTCCCAAAGGGAATGGGTGGGGAGGGAGGGATGAGGAAAATTTGCAACGCAAGTTTTAGGAACAACTGTTTAGTATTGTTGTTGCTACTAGGAAATAAGACATACAGTTAATGAGGGAAAAGAAAGTCATCTGGCCCTACAGGACAAAAGAAAAGATGGGGACAAGAGAGGGGAGGGATGACAGAAGAGAGAGAAGATTGGAGATAGGGAAAATTAGATTGCTTGGTGTATTGGGGTGGGGGAAGGGAGAAAAAGGGGAGAAAAAATTGAAACCCAAATTTTAAAAATAAAATATAATAATTATAAAATTATAATTATATAAAATAAAAAGTTAAATAAATAAAAATAAATAAATAGATAGGTAGGTAGATAGATAGATAGATAGATAGATAGATAGATAGATAGATAGATAAATGAGAAGAGAATGACAATAATGAGACAACCTACTAAACCTTATCAGATGCTACAAAAGCAGTTTTTAGGGGAAGTTTTATATCTTCGAATGCCTAATGAATAAAACAGAGAAAGAGGAGATCACTGACTTGGGCATGCAGCTGAAAAATCTAGCAAAGGAACACATTAAAATCCACAATTATATATCAAATTATAAATACTGAAAACAAAACTCACCTCCAATGAGGTGGAAATTCTAACAATAATTAGAAATAACTTTGCCCAACTGTATGCTCATAAATTTGACAATACAAGTGAGATGGATGATTACTTCAAAAATATAAATTGCCCAGATAACAGAAGAAGAAGTTGAATTCTTAAATAACTCCACCTCAGAAAAAGAAATTGAACAAGCCATCAATGAACTCCTTAGGAAAAAATCTACATGATCAGATGGATTTACAAGTGAATTTTAGCAAACATTTGAAAAACAATAAATCCAATACTATATAGACTACTGGGAAAATTCAAATAAGATATTAGCAAAAAGATTACAGGAAATTATCATGAAAATAATACATTATGATCAGGGAGGATTTATACCAAGAATACAGGGACTTATCAATTTTAGAAAAATTATTAGCATTATTGATCATATCAATAATAAAATTACAGAAACTGCTTGATTATCTCAGTAGATGCAGAAAACGCTATTGACAAAATGTAACACCCATTCCTATTGAAAACACTGGAATGCACAGGAATAAATGGAACTTTTCATAAAATAATAAGCACTATCTACCTAAAACCATCAGCAAGCATTATATGCAATGGGTCAAGGTAAATGCATTTCCAATAAGACAAGGGTGAAACAAGGATGTTTATGATAACCATTGTTATTCGGCATGGCATTAGAAATACTAGCTATAGCAATAAGAGAAGAAAAAGAAATTGAAGAAATTAGAATAAGTAAAGAAGAAATTAAGTTATCACTCTTTGCAGATATGATGATATTCTTAGAGAAGCCCAGAGAATCAAGTTAAAAAACTACTTGAAATGATAAACAACTTTGGTAAAATTGCAGGTTACAAAATAAACCAACATAAATCATCTTCATTTCCATATATTACTAACACAGACCAAAAGTAAAAGATAGAAAGAGAAATCCCATTTAAAGCTCTATTAAACACTATACATTATCTGGAAGTCTGCCTGCCAAAGCAAACCGGGGGACTATATGAACACAATTACAAAACACTTTTCACACAAATAAAGTCAGATATATGTAAGTGGAAAAACATCAGTTGCATATGACTTAATAAAATGAAAATGACAATTTTACCTAAAGTAATTTATTTACTCAGTGTCATACTAATCAAACTACCAGATAATTATTTTCTCAAGTTAGAAAAAAATAACATCAAAACTCATATGGAAGAACAAATGGTTCAGAATATCAAGGGAAGTAATGAAAAGTAACTCTAGAGAAAGTGACCTAACCCTACCAGATCTCAAATTATATTTCAAAGCAGCAATTATCAAAAGCACTTGATACTGGCTAAGGAACAGAGGGGTAGAACAGTGGAATATGTTAGGTACTCAAGACACAGTAGTTAAAGAATGCAGCAATCTACTGTTTGATCAACACAAGGATCCTAGTTTCTGGGATAAGAACTCACTGTTTGACAAAAATTACTGGTAAAACTGGATAACAATGTGGCAGAAACTGGGCATAGACTAATGCATGACATTGTACACAAGAATAAAGTTTAAATGGATATATGATCTAGATATAAAGATTGACATTATAAACAAATTAGAGGAGCAAGGGATAGCACATTTGTCAGATTTATGGAGAATGGAGAAATTTATGACCTAACACAAGATAGAGAACATTATGAAGTTTAGAATAGATAATTTTGATTACATTAAATTGAAAAATTCTTGCACAAACAAACCCAGTGCAACTAAGTTTAGAAGGGAAGCAGAAAACTGGGAAAGAATTTTTGCAAATAGTGTCTGTGATAAAAGCCTCATTTCTAAAATATATAGATAACGGAGTCAAAAGTACAGTAATACAAGTCATTCACAAACTGATAAATGTTCAAATGATATGAACAGGGAATTTTCAGAGCAAGAAATTAAAGCTATCTATAATCATATGAAAAAAATGCTCCAAATCACTGTTGATTAAAGAAAGGCAAATCAAAAGAACTCTGAGGTACCACATCACACTGATCAGATTGGGTAACATGAAAAAACAGGAAGATGATAAATTTTGAAGAAGATGTGGGACAGTTGGAACACTAATTCATTGTTGGTGGAGTTGTGAGCTGATCCAACCATTCTGGAGAGTAATTTGGAACTATGCCTAAAGGGATACAAAAATGTGCAGACCTTTTGAACCAGCAATATAGCTTCTGGGACCTGATCCCAAAGATCATAGAAATGGAAAAGGGTCCCATATGTGCAAAAAATATTTACAGTAGTTCTCCTTGTGGTGGCCAAAAATTGGAAATCAAGATGATGCCCATCAATTGGAGAATGGTTGAAAAAGTTGTGCTATATGAATGTAATGAAATGCTATTTTGCTATAAGAAGTGATGAGCAGGAAGACTTCAGAGAGGCCTGGAAATACCTATATGAATTTATGCTGAGAGAAATGAGCAGAACCAGGAGAACTTTGTACACAGCAACACCCACAGTGTGAGAAGAACTTTTCTGGTAGACTTAGCACTTCATTGAAGAGCATGGACTTAAAAATTTTCCAATGGACTCTTGAGACAAAACATCTTCCAAATTCAGAGAAAGAACTATGGAATTGGATTACAGACAGAAACAGAACATTTCCTTTTGTATTATGTTGTGTTTTGTTTTGTTTCATGGTTTTCCTCCTTCATTTTAATTCTTCTATGCAACATGCTTTGGATAGGAATGTATGTGTAGAACCTATATAAGATTGTATGCCATCTCAGGGAGGGAGTGTGCACAGATGGGGCATAAGAGAGACAGAGCAGAAAAAAAATCTAAGATATATGGAAATGATTGTCAACACTGGAACAAATAAAATAAAACAATTCAATGTAATAAAAAAATAACCTCTGAAGCCTAGGGTAGTATACCATCTACTTGACAAAGGACTCAACAGTCAAGTAACTGGCTGGGAACATGGCTGAAAAACGGAAAAAAATAAGACTATCAAAGGCTATGTTCTTGGTGAAAAGGTATTTTCTTCCATTCTTTTAGATGAGGAAGAACAAAGCATACTATCAGAGGAAGACATAAAAGTCAAACCTCCAAAAACAAAAGTATGAAATGTTCTCAGGTCATGGAAGAGCTCAAAACGGATTTTGAAAATCAAGAGGTGGAGAAAAAATTGGAAAGTGAAATGAGAGCAATGCAAGAAAATCATGAAAAATGAGTCAACTTCTGAAGGAAGACCCCAAAAAATGCTGAAGAAAATAGCACCTTTAAAGGTAGACTAATTCAAATGCCAAAAGAGGTCCAAAAGGCCAATGAGGAGAATAATGCTTGAAAAGCAGAATTGGCCAAATGGTAAAAGGAGGTTCAAAATCTCACTGAAGTAAATAATTCTTTAAAAATTGGAATGGAGCAGATGGAAATTAATGACTTTTTGAGAATACCAAGAAATTACAAAATGAAACCAAAAGAATGAAAAACTAGAGGACAATGTGAAATGTAATCAGAAAAACAATTGGCCTGGAAAAGAGATCCAGGAGAGATAATTTAAAAACCATTGCTCTATCTGACAATTATGACCAAAAAAAGAGCCTAGACATCATCTTCAAAGATATTAACAAGGAAACTGCCCTGATATTCTACAATGAAAGGGCAAAATAGAAATGGAAAGAATTCATTAATCACCTCCTGAAAGAGATCCCCAAAGGAAAACTCCTAAGAATATTGTAGCCAAGTTCTAGAGTTCCCAGGTCAAGGAGAAAATGTTACAAGCAACCAGAAAAAAAAAATCAAATATTGTGAAAATACAATCAGGATAACACAGGACTTAGCAGCTTCAACACTAAGAGATTGAAGGGCTTGAAATATGATATTCCAGAGGTCAAAAGAGATAGGATGAAAACCAAGAATCACCCACTGAGCAAAATTGAGTATAATACTTCAGGGGGAAATTGGAATTTTAATGAAATAGAGGATTTGTAAGCTTTCTTGTTGAGAATACCAGAGCTGAATAGACATTTTCAAGCAAAACATGAAATGATAAACAGGAAAGAGAAGCCCTAAGTAACACATTTAACTTGAACTGTGTACATTCCTACATGAAAAAGATGTTATTTATAATTTGTGAGACTTTTTCGTTATTAGAGTAGTTAGAGGGAATGTTTGTATATGTGTATATGTGTGTGTATGCATATATATGTACATATATGTGTGTGTACAAATGCACATATATATGCAGGTGTGTATGAGTATTATGCATGTGTATATTATATATGCATAGGTATGTATATGAACATGGGTGTGTGTATGTGTATATCTACATGTGTGTATATGTAGATATACACAGATACATGTATGTCTATATACAGAGAGAGATGGCACAGGATGAGGTGAATATGAAGGGAGAACACTTTAAAAATAAAATTTACTGTTGAACTTACTAGGAGTAAGAGAAAGGGAGAGGTAGAATATAGTAAATAATCTTACATAAAAGAGCAAAGAAAGAGCTGTTACAACGGAGAGGAAAAGGGAGGAGATGAAAGAAAATAAGTGAGCCTTACTCTCATGATATGTGGCTTAAGGATGAATAATGCACACTCAACTGAATATAGAAATCTACTTTACCCTGAAGCAAGGCAAGGAGCAAGGCAATATGTGAGGAAAGATAATAGAATGGACAGTAAATTGGGGAAATGTATGATCAGAAGAAAACACTGTTGTAGGAGGACAAGTCAAGGGGCAGAATGGATTAAACTGAGGTCAGGATAGAAATGAGGGAAATGTGGTTAGTCTTTTACAACATAACTATTATGGATGTGCTTTGTGTTATTACACATTTATGACCTATATTGAATTGTTTGTTTTCTCAGTGAGGGGGGTGGGGAGAGAGGGAGAGAATATGGAACTCAAAGCTTTATGAATGAATATTAAAAATTATTTTAGCATGCAACTGGAAATTAAGTTATGCAGGCAATGAAGGATAGAGATCTACTTTGCCCTTTAGGAAAATAGAGGAAAAGGGGGATGGAATAAGGGTTGGTAATAGGAGAGAGGACAGACTGGAGGAAAGGGTCAATGGGGTGCATGCATAGGTGCCTGCATCCCTACATGGTACAAGAAAGACACGGGAGGCAGAAGAAGAAAGACCAACTCTGTTTGTTGATCTGAGGGTCAAGGTATTTATAGACAGAAACTGCAAGCCTATGTGACATTCTGTTTATCTCCTACCCTAGTGATTTAATCAGTCTTATCTTAAAGATTGTGAGTCTAGAGGGCATCTGTTTGGCATATCCCTTGTTTTCTGTAATTCTGTTGTTTATCTCACAGAGACAGCAACATCCAGGGGGCATGGAGAGCCATTCCAGATGATAATAAGCACAGTCTCAAAGAAGAGTTTCCCTAAAGGTCTACCCTGACCTTGTCAACCACACCCCGCTCTGGCCCTCAACAATTCCCCCTTTCTTTTGTTGTAACCAGAGATAAGGTACTTGGGGCTGAAAAGCTCACCCATGAGAGAAGACACTTATGAATATGTGGTCATACAGAGAAACAAAGGGACAGAAATAATATAGATGAGCCAATGGAACAGGGATGCAAAGGTATTGTATTAGCAACATAATCTCAAATGGGCTTGCATCTTCCTTGGAGGTCAATATTTCCCTTGGAGGCCTGATCTATAAATTATGTATAGTGGTATTATAATGGACAGGAGTAACACAAATAGAAATGAACCTATAGTCACATGAACAATCTTGTTTCAAAAACATCAACCTTGTTTCCCACCACCACAATAGTTTCCCTTAAAGTATCTATTAAATTGTATGTATGGATAAACCAATTGATACAGTCAATGATGCCACAAAGCTTATAATGCCTAAAATAATGCAACTTATACATCTTTTCTGTCTTACTTTCAACATTAACTGATTAAAAGTTTGATCAGGTACAGATACCAACCTTTACTTTTGATAGGCATTAAAGCAAACCTAGGACACATAATTACAGATATAATGCTAGTGTTAGCTATATGAAAACCAATGTATTCGATGATAGTACAATTAAAGCATGTTATTTCCCAATCATAACAGCAAAAATTCTATCTATATCAATTTGTTTCCCCAAACCCTTAGACTCATATGCTACCATAATTACCTCCTCTATCTTCCCTCCCCATTTCACCACCCTAACCCAAGGCAGATTATGTACAAAAAGTCCATCTATCTTCCTCTCAATCAGTTCTTTCTGCTGCAGTGGTCAGCTGGAGAGTGCCCAGAAGCAGAATGAGTGTCTTCATTGTCCTGTCAGGTTTGTGGTGGTCTTGGCTTTTGTTTTTCTTTCCTCTTTTCCTCAATCCTTATCTTCTCTGATATAAGGCAGAGGTCGGATGTTTCTTTCCAGTATCCAGATTGTTTCTTCACCATTTCTTGTGGAAGTAAAAGCATACCCTTGCCCTCATGTTAATACAGGGCCTGCCTTTGTATTGTTCCATTTCACCTTCACTTTCTTTCTAATCAGTGAGGTGTGTTTTGATTTTTTGAAATTTTTGAGCAGGCATAAATCTCTCTCTATCTGGTGTCAGGTATACAACACCATGTCAACTCTTCTCCTTATTCTTTTGCCTTCTTCTACCCCTTCCTTTTGTTTTTAGAGGAGAGTTTCTATGTCATGATTGTGATGTTCTACAATGGCTTGACCAGTAGGATTATATGGGAGCCAGTTTTATGCTGTATTCTGTATGACAGACAGAACTTAGTAAAGGCTTGACTAGTTTAAGTTGGACCACTATCTGTGTGCAGACTTGCAAAACACATGAACAGATGATCGATAACAAATTTTGTTGATTCCCCAGTCAGTGAGTAGCAATAGTATGACCTGAATATGTATCTAGTCACATGAAGGTATTTATTCCTTCCAAATTCTGGGACATGTGTGACATCCATTTGCCATATTTCAAGAGGATTGCCTCCTCGAGGATTGATGGATGGATTTGATGGAGCTGGCAAAAATTGCTCGTCTTGTCTGCAAAGCATGGAAGCTGACTGATGAAATTGGTTGTAGGAATTCTGTGCTTCTAAAACTGTCAGTGTGAGCAAGCTGTCTGCTTGCTTATTTCTCTCTGAAACAGACCCTGGCAGTTGTGTATGGGATGGGGCCCAGGATCTTTGGGGTAAGGGGTGAAGGTCTCAACTTCTGAAATTGCTTCTTGCTGAGATTGCATGTGGAGCTGTCCCTACCTTGATAGGTCTTATTCAAGGGATACATAGCCTGAGCAATAACCTGGAAGTTGATGGCTTGCACTCTGGAAAAGACAAACCTGGCATGGAGGTTAGACAAAGACCAAACAGGCACAAAAGGAGTATTACAAAGAAGACAATTTCCCTGGTATAAGAGACAAAGGAAGGCCAGGCTAGGACAAGGGCCACAGATTTGAATATGAAAGGCCAGATTAAGTGGGAAGATTCCAGAAGACCTAGCTACAAATTTGAATATGAAAAGTCAGGTTAAGTGGCAAGATTACCATAGACGATAGTTCACAAGTTATCATTCTTGTGATAGCATAACTATATATATATCACTAGCATAACCATATTGTCTTAAATAAAAGAGATATCAAACTTGAACCTTACAACTGAATAGATGTACATCATTTTTTCGCAGGCTAGTTTCTCCTTCTCTGATTACATTTACTCTGGAAGAAAAGCTTTTAGAAATTAAGTTGTTGATAAGTTCAAAAACTAGTTTTAACTTTTGCTTAGGCCATGGAATGACTACAAATTCAGATTAAAAGAGAAAAATCTTTTCTGCTTTATAGATCATTACATATTTATCAATACATTGCCTTGGAAATGAATTTAGTAGGTTTTACAAGAGATTGTTTTAAAATATTTCTTCTAAAAGTTTTTGTTTTAAAACAGTTTAAAATTTGTCCTGATGTTTATAGTCACTATACTTTTATAAAGAAAATAGTTGAAAACTTTAAAATGATAGTTCTGTTTTCACTTTGAAACAAAAATAAATCTTTAAGATTAAAATCCATGAAAGCTTAGTTGGTATGAAAATGTCCTTAAGTGATATGAATGCCCAAAGTATTACAACAAACCAAATTCTTAGTTATCACAGAATTCCTAAATAACACAAAATGCTTTAGTCAAAAAGATGCAATATATACTCTCACATTGATAACAGTAAGAGACTGATTACAGAAAAACATTACTGCTTATAAAATTCTTTTAAACAATGGAGACATCTTAGGTGAGTCTTAAGTAGTTTACTTAGATTGCTGAACATATGAGATTTCCCACTAAGATTACACAAAAGGGCCTCACATGTTTTGTTGGTCACTTGCTATATTGATCATAGAAATTCGCTATAGAAAGAGAAAACAGGGACATGTGACATAGCAAATATGACAGAATAAAACATCCTTGACTTTGTTTGAATTCAGATAAGAGTAAAATTCTCCAATTATGTAGTATCAGTTTCATAGCCAGACCCAGGAATAGTCAGGTGGAAAATATTCCCTTTGAGTAGATATTTCTCTCAGAAACTGATTGCAAATAACCACACCCAAATTCAAACTCAAAACAAAAATATTTAGGATCTTAAATGTCTTTTGCCTTAAACAGCAAAATTCACTCATCAGCTCAGAGCCAGAGAGTCATTCCTATTCTGATGGAGTTACAATAAGCAGGACTCATATGCGTAAAGGAGTCCTATTAAGATCTTTCCTTTTCAAGTTTAAAACTTGTCCAGATGTAAAAAACAAATTGCCAAAAATCCTCTTCATTTATTACAACTTCTGACCAAATCCTATTCATTGTTTATAATTTGCATAAGTCAATCAAGTTTCTTTCTCAGGGTTGATGACTGTACCTACAGGGATGGTTTCCCAGGGGCCTTAGCAATTTTACAAATTAGAGGAGATTGGTACCACACCCATGCCTGCCATCAATAAGCATACAGGAGGACTGTTCTGAATGGGCATATCTAAATAAAGTTTTCATTCAATTCCTTTATTTCTACATACAGTAATCTATTAACAATTTTAGGGTAAGCATTAAAACAGCAACTCCAAATAACTTAAGTTGACAATTTTACAACTTTTGAAATGATAGCCATGTTGTTTTGACTGAAACTTCTTTAACACATAAAGGTGAAAATACCTGGTTTTCTAAATGACAATTACAAAAACCAAAACATTATAAGACAGGGGTTAACAGGACTGATAAAATTTAAAATAACATAACTGGTTTTACATAATTTTCCCAACATCTTTTAGTTTCAACAATTCAGATTAGAAATTGGTTTCTCTAACACTGTTTCTGGATTGCAGGGATTACTCAATTTTTACAATACAAGACTATAATACTTTAGAATCACAACAGTAACACAAATAGTGAACCTTAGGTATCATTAATTACATTTCCAAACCATCACATGTAAATATTATTAATAGAAGATTGAGTTTACTAAATGTAGGGGCTAGTTGGCTTGTGATCTCATACTGCTATGACCCAATCCCTACCCTCGGGGAAGGGTAGCATTCTCTTCCCTTGATCTAATCTGGGATGATCAGAGCTACAATTCACTGTAGTCCTAGCTGGCTATTCTGGAGGTCAACAGAGTAGGATTAAAACTGAGAAGTACCTACAAAGCAAAACTGAATATGATCCTTCAAGGGAAAAAAATAGACATTCAATGAAATAGAGATTTTCAAGTATTCTTGATGAAAAGACCAGAGTTAAATAGTAAATCTGAATTTCAAATACAAGAATAAAACAAGGCATAAAAATGCGAACAGGAAAGAGAAAACATATGGGACTTACAAAAGTTCAGCTCTTTATATTCTTACATGGAAAGATGATATTTGTAATTCATGAGACCATTCTTAGTATTAGGATAGTTGGAGAGATTATGTATGTACGTATGGATATATATATATATATATATATATATATACATGTATGTGTATACACATGTAAATGTGTGTATATATACATATACATGTTTATATATGCATACACACACAAAGTGTACAGGTGAGGTGAATATCAAAGATAATATCTAAAAATAAAATTGAAAGTTAGAAGGCAAGGTATTCATAGAAGGAGAAAGGGAAAGATGAAGTGAGTAAAGTATGTCACTTAAAACTGGCAGCAAAATGTACAATGGAGGGGAAGAGGGAGAAATTGAGAGTACATGAGTCAATTTTATTGTCATCAGATTTGGCTTAAGGAGAAATAGCATACACATTCAATTGGATATGGAAATCTATCTTACCCTACAAAAAAGTAGGATAGATAGGGATAAAAAGTGGTAGAAGATAGAAAGGAGGCCAAATGGGAGGAGGGGGTAATCAGAAGCAAACACTTTTTGAGGAGGAACAGGGTCACAGAAGAAAAGAGAATGAATATGGTGGGGCAGAATAGGATGGAGGGAAAAATGGTTAGTCTTTCACAACATGCCTGTTATGAAAGTGTTTAGGATGACTACATATGTATAACCTTTATCAAATTGCCTGCCTTCTCAGTGAGAGTGGGTGGAGAGGAAGGAATGGAGAGAACATGGAACTTAAAGCTTTAAAAATGAATGTTAAAAATTGTTTTTAGAGTGTGGAGTCAAGATGGCAGAGCAGAAGCAGGTATCTGCTTGAGCTCTTCTCTCAACTCCCTCAAAATACCTGATGCTCAAAATGATGCTAATCAAAATTTAGAGCAGGAAAATCCACAAAATGACAGATTGAAACATATTTGTAGCCCAAGAAAATCTGGAAGGCCTACAAGAAAGGTCTATTGAACTTTCAATACAAGAATCAAGAGAAACATGAAAAGGTTAACAGGAAAGAGAAGCCACAAGGGAAACAGTAAAGCTAAAATGTTTAAATTTCTACATGGTAAAATGATATTTGTAACTCATGTGACCTTTCTCAGTATTAGAATATTTAGAGGGAATATATGTGTGTGTGTGTGTGTGTGTGTGTCTGCGTGTCTTTCTGCATATATGTCAATGTGTGTCTGTCTGGAAATATGGATGTATATATGTATATGTACATATGTATGTGTGTATGTGTATGTATGTACATACATATTATGTATGTATATGTATATGTGTGTATATGTGTGTATGTATATGTGTTTATAAATGGAGATAGATCTCTTTATATAGATAGATAGAGATGAAGATATATATATATATAGAGAGAGAGAAACTGATTGATAGATAGATTATCTCTCCAACTATCTATATATCTATTTAAAGACAGATATCTATATCTGTCTCTATATAGACATATATGGATAGATGATAGATAGAAAAATAGACACATGGATTATAGACAGAGGATATAGTGTGAGCTAAATATGAAGAGGGGATACTCAAAAAATAAAATCAAGTGTTGAGAGTAATGTAGTGGGAGAAAGAGAAAGGGAGAGGTAGAATGAAGTAAAATATCTCACATAAAAGAGGCAAGTAAAATGTTTCACAATGGAAAGCAAGAGGGGAGAGGTGAGAGGGAATATGTGAGCCTTACTCTCGTCGGATTTGGCTCAAGAAGGGAACAACACACATTCATTTGGGTATGGAAATGTATCTTACCTTGCAGGAAGGCAGGGGAAAAGTCATAGAGGGAGGATAATAGAAGTCTGGCAGATTGGGGCAAGGGGCAAACAGAAGGAAACATTTTTGTGGTGGTATAGATCACGGGAGAGAATAGAGTAAATTGTGTCCAGGACAGGATAGAGAGAAATATGGTTAGTCTTTTACAATATAACTGTCATGGAAGTGTTTTGCATGGCTACACATGTATAACCTATATTGAATTACTCGCTTTCTCAGTGAGGGTGGCTGGGGAGGGAGGAATGGAGAGAGTGTGGAACTCAGATCTTTAAAAATGAATGTTAGAGGGTAGAACCAAGATGGTGGAGTAAAAGCAGGAACTTACTAGAGCTCTCCCCCCCACCAAACCCAGTACCTATATTAAATGACTAAACAATTCTAGAGCTGCAGAAACCACCAAATGATAGAGCTAATCTTCAGCCCAAGACAGCCTGGAAGGTCACTGTGACATATTTATCACACCAGCTGGGAGTAAAGTGTGGTCTAGTATGGCAGTCAGCACAGATGGGACCTGAGCAGTCCTGGGGAACTTAATCACTGGTACCTGTGCTAGTTTCCAACCTTCACAACCCCAAAATGCCAAGGACAAATTGAAAGGTCAGTGAAAAAAATTTGTTGGACCTGTATGAGAGAGTAGAGTGGTCCAGCCCCAGCCAGAGCACCGTGGAGGGGAGCTGGTGGCAGTTAAAGCAGGGGCAGTGGCAGTGGCTGTTTCTGGACCTCTAGGCCCACAGATTGTGGGAGGATTGAGTGTCTTATAGTACACCCTTCCTACCCCACTGGACACAGAGAACTACCTTGACAAAGATCTCAAAAGTCAAGTAATTGGCTGGGGAAATGAACAAAAATAAAGAAAAATATCAGACTATAGAGTCATACTTTGGTGACAAGGAAGATCAAAACATAAAAGCAGGAGACAACAAAGTCAAAACTCCTGCTTCCAAAACCTTAAAAAGATATATGATTTGGTCTCAGACCATGGAAGATGCAAAAGCAAGAGAAGTAGAAGAAAAATTGGGAAATGAGAGTGATGCAAGATTCCCTAAAGGGAACCCAAAAATTGTTGAAGATATTAACACCTTACAAAATAGACTAACCCAAATAGAAAAAGAGATCCAAAAAGTCAGCAAGGACAAGAAAACCATAAAAAGCAGAATTGGCCAAATGGAAAAGGAGGCCCAAAAGTTTACTGAAGAAAACAATTCCTTAAAAATTAGAATGAAACTGATGGAAGGTAATGACTTCAGTAAAAATCAAGAAATTATAAAACAAAATCAAAACAATGAAAAAATAGAAGACAATGTGAAATATCTCATTGCAATGACAACTGACCAGGAAAAATGGATTCAGGACAGACAATTTAAAAATTGTTGGACTACCTGAAAGCCTTGGTCTAAAAAAAGAGCCTAAATATCATCTTTCAAGTAATTATCAAGGGCAACTGCCCTGATATTCTAGAACTAGAGAATAAAATAGATATTTAAAGAATCCACCAATACCCTCCTGAAAGAGATCACAAAGGAAAAACTTTTAGGAATATTGTTGCCAAATTTCAGAGCAACCATGTCAAGGAGGAAATATTAGGAGTAGCCAGAAAGAAATAATTAGGGTATTGCGTAAACACAATCAGGATAGCATAAGATCTAGAACCTTCTTCATTAAGAGATCAGAGGACTTGGAATATGATATTCCAGAGGTCAAAGGAACTAGGATTAAAACCAAGAACCACCTACCCAGCAAAACTGAGTTCAACATTTCAGGATTAAAAAAAAGTGGTCATTGAATGAAATAGAGGACATTCAAACATTCTTATTTAAAAGACCAGAGTTCCAATAGGAAATCTAACTTTCAAATACAAGAATCAAGAGAAGCATAAAACGGTAAGAAGCAAAGAGAAATCATAAGAGATGCACTACATCTAAAAAAATAAAATTAAGGGTAAGAGAGGAATATATTGGCAGAAGGAGAAAGGGAGAAATAGAATGGGATAAATTATCTCTCACATAAAAGAGGCAATAAAGTTTCTTCATTTGAGGAGAAGAGGATGGAGGTGAGAGGGAAAAAGTTATCTTTATTCTCATCAGATGTGACTTAAGGAGGGAATAACATGCACACTCAGTTTGGTATAAGAATCTGTCTTTCACTGCAGGAAAGTAGGGGGGAAGGGATAAGTGGAGGGCGGAGGAATGATAGAAGTGAGGGCAAACGGGAGGGGGGAGAAATTAGAAATAAATACTTTTGAAGAAGGACAGGGTCAAAATAGAGAATAGAATAAATGGGGAGCAGGATAAGATAGAGGGCAAATAAAATTAATCTTTCACAACATGACTATTATGGAAGTTTTTTGTGTGACTACACATGTATAAACTATATCAAATTACTTGCCTTCTCAATGGAGGTGGGTGGGGAGGGAGAAAGAGATAAGTTGAAAGTTAAAGTTTCAAAAATGAATGTTAACAACTGTTTTTACATGCAATTGGGAAATAAGACATACTGGCGAGGGCCATAGAAATCTATCTTGCCCTACAAGGAAAAAGAGGGGAAAGAGATTAGAAAAGGGAAAGATTCGAGAGAAGGTAGGATAGATTGTAGTAAAGGGTAATCAGAATCGATGCTTCTTGGGGTGGGTGGAGGGGAGAGATGTTGAGAAAATTTGAAACTCAAAATCTTGTGGAAGTGAATGTGAAAATGAAAATGAAAAAATAATTAAAATTTAAAAAAAATATTTTTTTTTACTGCTTATAGACGGAAAATAAGATATACAGGCAATGGGGTTAGGAAACTGTCTTTCCCTATAGAAAATAGAGGGGAGAGAGATGGAAGAAGGAGGTGAGGGAATGGAGGGGAGATTAAGGGAAGGTGTGGTTGGTGGGCACACTGCCCTGGAGTGGGGGAAGGGGAGAAAATTAGGAATTCAATATCTTGTAGAAGCGAATGATTAAACCTGAAAATAAATAAATTATATAATAAGAAAGAAAAATTATTTTTACATGCAACTTGTGAAATATGATATGCATTCAAGGGGGTAAAGAAAACTGTTTAGCCCTACAGGAAAATACATGGGAAAGGAATGACAAAAGTAGGAATGATAGAAGGGAGGGCAGATGGGGGAAAGGGATAATCAGAATGCACACTGTCTTTTGGTTGAAAGAGGGGAGAGATGGCGAGAAAATTTGGAACTCAAAATCTTGTGGAAGCGAATGTTGAAAGTTAAAAAGAAATCATTTTTAAAAAACTGTTCATAGCCTCTGAACATTCATTAACTGTGGAATGATTTATATTCTTACAAATTTGAATCAGTTCTCTATATATTTGAGAAATGAGGCCTTTATCAGACAAATTTCTGTAATTATTTTCACAGTTATGATTATGGCATATTTCCCTCCATTCTGTTTTGCTTCTGTTTATCCTTCTGTCTCTCTCCCTTCACTTTCTTCCTCCTCAAATGTGTTTTGATTCTGACCTCTGTCTCCTCTCAATATGTCCTCCCTTTTATCACACTCTCACTTCTTTTATCCCCTTCTACTTGTACTTCCCTGTAGGGTAAGATGGCTTTCCATATGCAACTGGGTGTGCATAATATTTCTTCTTTGACTCAATTTTGATGAGAGGAAGTTTCAAGTGTTATATGCAACTACCACCACTATCCATCTTCCTTTTCATTGTATAAGTTCTTTTGCACCTCTTTTATGTGAGATAGTTTGCCTCATTCTATCTCTCCCTTTCACTTTCTCCCAATGTATTCCTCTTCGTCACCTTTTTTAGATATTATCCTATCATTGTCAACTCACATCTGAAACCTCTGTCTATGCATAGTCTTTCTAACTGAACTAATAATGATAAAGTTCTTCAGAAGTTACAAATATCATTTTCACTTGTAGAACGCAAACACTTTAACCTTATTGAATACATTATGATTTGTCTTTCCTGATTCCCTTTATAAGCTTTTTATTTTTGTATTTGAAAGTTAAATTTCCTATTTGGCTCCGGTCTTTTCATCAGGGATGTTTGAAAGTCCTTTATTTCATTGAATATCTATTTTTCCCACTCAAGAATTATATTCAGTTTTGCTGGATAGGTGATTCTGGATTGTAACCCTAGCTCCTTCACCCTCCAGAATATCATGTTCTTAGTCATCCAGTTCTTTAATAGAGAAACTGATAGATTTTGTGGCTTTCAGGAGTTCAGTAAGAATTAAATTATCTCTCAATATATTTTCAGTATATTTTCCAGGTCAGTTGTTTTTCGTTTCCCAATGAGATATTTAACAATTTCTTCTTTTTTTGTTTTGTTTTTATTTTTTCTTGATGTCTCACTGAATCATTAACTTCTACTTTTCCAGTTTTGATTTTTAAGAAATTATTTCCTTCAGTGAGGTTTTGTACTTCCTTTTCCATTTGGTCAATTATACTTTTCAAGAGTTCTTTTCTACAATGAATATTTGTGCATCTTTTTGTATTTGCCCAATTTCACATTTTAATTAATTTTCTTCTTCAGTGAATATTTTAACAAACGTTTTCCCACTTAACCAATTCTGCCTTTTAAGCACTTCCTATTCTCCCTGGATTTTTGGTGCCTCTTTTTCTATTTGGTCTAATCTGTTTTTTTAAGTGTATTTTTCCATATGTTTTTTGTGTCTTCCTTACCAAGCTATGACTTGTTTTCATGATTTTCATGCTTCACTCTCATTTCTTTTTCCAATCTTCCCTCTATCACTCTAATTTTATTTTGAAAATCCTTTTTTGTCCTTTAAGGGTTTTTTTTTTAAATCCTGAGATCTCTTCATATTTTTCTTTGAGGCTTTGAATGTAGCTACTTTGATTTGGATGTCTTTTTCTCAGTTTGTATTTTGATCTCCCCAGTCATTTTAATAACTTCATATGCCAGGTATATTGTTACTTATATTTCCAAATTGCTTTTAATTTAATATTAAATTTGGACTCTACCCCCTTTTTGAGGGATCAGTGTACTAAGATTTTGGTTTATCATGTTGCTGTTTTCAGAACTAGTTCTGGGGTTCTTTAAGTTTTCTGCTCTTTTACTGTGGTATGACATAAAAAGAGGTGTAATCACTTCTCTACTGGCCTGTGCATTGCTCTAGGAGTTACCACAAATACTCTTTTCAACTCTGGCACTAAGATGAGGATCCTCACTGCTGTTAGTGCTCCTCTTCCCTCTCAAACTGTGATCTGCAATTGCATATGGGCAATAAAACAGAGTCCTGCCCCCAGTGCCTGCAAAGAGTCTCCTGTAACTTCCTTCTGACCAGGTGTCTATCCTCTTACCATCTGTGGACTGCCAGATCCAGAAGCCTTGGTCACCGATACATGTCCCCAAGATCTGCTGCTGGCTTACTAGGTAAAGTTAGTGTTAGACTGTGCTCCACTCTCACTCCAGTGACACAGACCTTTCTTGCCAACCTTCTAAGATTTGGGGGCTGGAAAATTCTTTCACTCTGTCCTTTTATTGGTTTGATCACACTAGAATTCATTTTGAGATGTTATTTTAAAGTTGTTTGGAGAAGAATTAGGGAGAACTCAGGTAACTCCCCACCTTTACTCCACCATCTTCTTCCTATTTTTTCAAACAGTCAACCTATGAATACTTGATTCATCCTCTTAATGTTTGCGAACACTTGGATCCAAGATCCAAATCAATGAATCCAATTAAAAATGAATGAAAATATTCATTTATCATCCCACATAAAGTTATCAACCATATTTAAAATGTGATCAAACCTGATTTACAAGTTCAATCTACTGCCAACTTCTCCTTGAACTCTGAATAAGAATTCTGACTGAATGGATTTGGATTTCCCTTCTTTATGCTGAAATCAGAACCTATAATACGAGAAACTGAGAGACTGAAAAGTTAGTGAAAGGGGAAATAAAGACAAAAATCTTGGAAAAACCATTTGAGGATGAATTGTGACCTACACTAATGGATAAAGTATTCATACTAGGTAGATCACGGATCCATAGAAGTAAAAATACATATGACCTTATGAAGTGCCAAGGCTTGTTACAATTTCTACTATTTTCAAATATCCTAATAACTTTCAGTTGCTGCAGTGTCTCTCAATATTACTAACAATACTACCAATTATGCATAAAGGACTTCTACACTCAATGATGTTAGCAATCAATATAAATTAGAGCAAATATAATTAAAATTCTCTATTTCTCCTGATTGTGAAATATACTTCTTCAATCTTCCTCCTTCAAAAAAATATTGTACTTTAGTTGGGTTTGTTGATAATTAAATTCCATAAATGAGAACACTTTGAAAATTCTGAATGTAGACTCTGTAACACAACTCATAATTAAAAAGAATTATCTGCACTGGGAAATATGGCAATATCATATTGTCATGAAGCTATAAGTTATCCATGAGCATCTTCCCAAATCTTATATTTCCCATCTGTCTTCATACTGTTTTATTTGTTTTAATTTATGTAGGATATAAGCCACCATCCAAAAGATGTCTCAGGGAAACAATTGGTAACCTTGCTTTGCTTTATGCTTGACAAACAAAACATTGTAAATTAATCAAAACTACATTAGGAAACCTATAAAAGAGAATTGTTTTATGGGAATGTTTACACTCTTTCAGAGAACGGTTGTGATCTTCTATACAGTGGCTGGTAAACTACCAGATTATTCCAAGAAATAAAAACTTGAAAAGTGTGATGGTTTAGCATGATTAATACAGTCTAGCAGAAAAAATATACATTTCAGTATTTTTTAAGTTTACAAAATGATTGATAAAAGGTTTTAACAATTCAACACTGAAATAAAACAATGTGAATGTTATCCTTTGTCCTTTATTAGAAAATATGAATGCAATATTCTAACTTCAAAGTTAAATTTTCAATATATTTTTCTATTTAAAAAACATGTGAATGTAAGTTTCTCCTCATTTCCTGTGTGAATTCCAATAGATTTATCTTTGAAAGAAAACATAACAAAAATCCCCATATCATCATATTTTGTGAAAGAGCTAAAGATCGATCTGCAATTCATATTTTTCTTTAATAACATAAGCAGTTTGGCCAAAAAAAAAAAAAACCTCCCCCTCAATGTTCTGTTATATTCAAGCTTATATCAAACTTTTCTGTCTAAGAAGGACTCCAATCTTCTCTTCAAATCACGAAGTTATAGAAAATGTATTCCCAAATTACAAAAAGTAATGAAATAGATGTAAATGCTCCTGCTTTTCCTAAAGGACCATTTTTAGATATTAGTTTTCATACATTAAATTGCACAATATATTGCTTGAGATAATCACTGTTAGTTTTTATGTTTTCCTATTTCTATTGCTCAAAATCTTATTTAGCTAAAACCTAGCATATGATATTGATATGCAAAATATAAGTGAGAGTACTATTTGAGGGGAATTACTGTTTGGTAAAATTTTATTCTGAAATAAGTCAAAAGTGAAATTAAACTTAAGGAAATACCATATACTTCTTTTCTAATTACTGGAATTAAACTGCATGGTGGTAATAAAGGGAAATAAAATAAGGTTTCCATAACAAAGAGTTCAGAGTGGGCACCGACTACATGTATAGAATGTCAAGACATCAGAATGAAGTATCCAAAATTACATTTCAATGTTTTGTCTTCCTTTCATACATTGAAGGTGGCCTGATTTGTTTGTCTCTATGCATGGCTAAGAAGTACATATCACTTACCCCTAAATATTTTCTTTCAATGCAATTCTTATATTTAATCTATATATTTCCAAAAATTATTTAAATATGATTCATCCAATACCATGTTAACTTTAAATGTGTTAAATGACTACAATAAATTCCTCTTTATTGGTAAATATTGTCTTTTATGCCCATTTCTCTCACATTGTTCATTACAGATTACAGGAGTAAGAGAACTTATGCTCATCAATATTAATTATTTTTTTGGCAAAAGAACAAATTGGGATCATTGGAAGTACTTCAATTTAAAAAAAAATCAAGCCCTATATATATTTCCTAATCACTTCTGTACCTGAACTATTTTTTCCTTGTATCACATATCCAAGATAGATATGTTGGTAGTCTCAAAATATCACACTTTAAAGTCTATGATATATTATGAGTGATATATGTCTTTCATCTACTTTGTTTTTCCATTGTTTATGATGATGACTTCATTCACTTTGATAAAAAATTTATTTTGAACTATTACAGAGTTTGATACAATTAATTCTATGTCAAATGAAATAAGGGATTTGGTTAGCTATATTCACTATTGAGAATATTTACTTTTTTCAACTTTGTGGAAAATATCTCCCATGATATTAGCAAAGACCTTAAATGAATATATGAATTCCTGTTCACGAGCATACTTGATATCAGAATTTTTCAAATAGATAACAAAATTATCTGCATGGTTTTCTTTTTGAGAAATTTTGTATATTTTAAGTTTATTTATATATAATTTTTCACTTGAAGGGAAACTTCATGGATGCATTGGCTTTACTGAGAAATTTTTACTCTTAAGTAGGAAAAACAATAGACAATGGAGCATTTCATATTCTCTCCATCTTTTAATCAGTTGCATGGCCCTTTGTAGAATGTGATTCGTGGAAGTCTGTTTATTCTTTTCTTTCTGTTCATATTTCATTAAAGATAACATCAGTTGTTATACGGATCATTCTTATTTGTAAACATTTATATTCAGACAATAAATGTAACTATCAGTAGTTGCTGATATCTTTTTGTTGTCTTCTGTGATAAAATTATTTTCTTTCCATTCTTGGGCATTATTATTTTTAGTCATCATCACAATTAATTACTGAGTCCCTTTAAAATTAGGTCCCTCACCACACATATAGATTGCTATTTATACTTGTTTGGGAATAAACATTTTTCCCCAGTTTCATTCATAATATATCATTTGTTACTTTTTGGTATGATATGCAAGGTATTGATTTGGAAGAACCCAAATGTTTTGTTAAATAGGACAGTAGGAATAAATTACTAGCTTCAGAGTTCATAACCAAGTACATCGTATGGTCATTCCTTTTTTCACCATTTCTGATATGGCTAAGATGGGAATTTTTTTTTTTTTTGGAATGGTTATTTTTTTCTTGTTTCTCAATAGATAAGGAAAGGAGGAAGAGGATGAGTGGAATTAAGAATTGAAAGTAAAACAAGAGTTACCAAAAAAGAAGAAAATTGATAAAGTTATTTTCTGTTTTTACCAGTTTGTTATCTTTCTTATTTGATCTACAAAATTGTTTGTTAGATTCATCATTGCTACAATTCATGCCATCATTTTTGCATATGTGTTTTCTCCTCTAATATTTCTACCAATTTTCTAGGTTTACCATGTATAAAATTAATCATATTCTTCTCTCATTATGTAAATGAGCATATTTTCTCAACTAATGCTGCCCTTAGCTGTCTTGTGGTTCAGGCTAAATGTTTGTTGGCAGAGATATTGGCTTGTTTTTTTGCTTCCTCCTTTCTGTGACTATTTTGAATCAATCAATTTATATAATAAATAGTGATCAACCTAATATCTTCATTTTATTTCATTCTTTTACCTTGGTAAGTGAAAGTTCGTTTGAATAGATCAGAATGGAGGTACTATAATTAAAAAAAAGATTTTCTCATCTTTAACCTGATGATGATGATGATGATGATGATGATGATGATGATGATTTAGTAATTTTCAGTCATGTCCGACTCATTGTGACCCCATTTGTGTTTTCTTGGCAAAAATACTGGAAGGATTTGTAGTTTCCTTCTCCCACTTCTCTAGCTCATTTTACAGATGAGAAACTGAGGCAAATAGGAGTAAGTGATTTGCCCAGGGTCACAAAGTTACTAAGTGTCTGAGGCTGAATTTGAACTCATGAAGTTGACTGAGTCTTTCTGACTTGAGACCTGACACTCTATTTACTATCCCACCAAGCTGCCCTTCCACTTTTATCCTAGTCATGTGTATTTCTTAGCAATTTCAAGTAATTTGGTATTTATTTTGATATTTGCTTTAATCAATGTCATAATTACACTGAACTAATGGAAAATTAAATTTTTGTTATATCTATAAGAGATTGTTTATGGCTTCAAATTTACTTATGAGATTCTTTGGTATTTACTACATCCAACATTTAGTACAACAACAACAAAAATAATAATAATAATTTATACAGCACCCAAAATTTTTAAAGAATTTTTAGATTACATTCTCTCATCTGGGACTTAAAACATTCCTAAAAGGTTGGCATATATGAAGAGAAATAGTCTCAAAGGCATTCAAGAGTTTACATATAGCAATAAAGGATGAATATCAGTGGGACTGTGGGCCACTTATTCTTTTCCCCAAATTCAGCCCTTAATATCACAGAAAATGTTTTATGCTATTTATTATGAATACTCTGCACATGATGGAAGCCACTATAATATCTGATTTCTTGATTTTTTAAAATGCATTTTCCACTATAATGCTCATTGCCCTCTTGATTATTTTTCAATGAATTCATTAATTCTTAGTGTATAAACTGATTAAATTTGGAGGATCTTATAAAACTCTTCATGCAATGTATCTGTTTTATGGGTATCTGTGGTGTGTGTGTGTGTGTGTGTGTGTGTGTGTGTGTGTGTGTGTGTGTGTTTCCCAATTATTGGAATTTTAATAACAATAGTCTTCATAATTTTCAGTTGACTCTGGGGCAGGTTTTCTATACACTCATTAAAATGAATAAATAAAATTATTTTTGTAGATGAACTAAATAGTATATGATTCTTAATATCATTCCAGTTTTCTGCTAATATTATCATTACATAAATGTAATGAAGATTCATAGAATGAAAAAAATTGTTATATCTCACCTGCAAAAAATAAAGTGCTTTTAAAAAACATTATCTACTGACTGAATTTCTTGTGATAATTGTTTTAGTAATTCTGGGAACCACAATTGCTGCTTGGATTCCACCCCCTGAGGCCTGCTCCAGTCCTATCCCTAGGCAGAGCTGTGTTCTGCAGGCTGTGCTCCACTCCATGCTGGGCGCAATAGACCTTTCCTGTCAGTTTTCCAGGCTGTGTTGGGCTGGAAATCTCTTTCACTCTGTTGTGTTGTGGCTTCTGCTGCTCTAGAATTTGTTTGAATCATTTTTTTTACAGGTATTTTATAGGCTGTGGGGGGAGAACTCCACCATCATGGCTCCACCCCCTCAAGTTATGGTCTTCTAAACCAATTGGTTGTCTGCACAAAGTCCAGTACAACCATTTAAAGCAGTGGTTGAACAGGCTGCCTAATGAACAACAGACTAATCCAGGTCAAAACTGAAGTAGGTCAAATATTCTATGTTGATCAGTAGTAGGATAGGAACTTTAAGGGGTCACTAAATTTCCAGCCCTGTTGAGATAGGGAGAGCTAGCCTCAAAAGAAAAAAAAAAGATGTGTTGAATTAGATGTCTGGTGAAGTAATTTTCAGCTTTAAACCTACAATTATTTTTATGCATAAACCATGGGAGCTACAGAAGGAGAGACATTATGATGTTGTGGGAAACGTGTTATATTCGCAGTTCAGCTAGGTTTTGAACTTTCACCTCTATTATTAATGTCCTAAGTGATCCTGAACATACCATTCAAATATATTGAGATTGATTTTTATCCTTTGAAAAATGAGGGCAGTCTCTAATGGAATGCCCATAGAAAATCTCCTTGTTTCTTTTCAATTCATCACATATCACTGGCTTGCAAAATGATATACATAGAATATACACAAACTTTTCTGATGAGAAGTATCTGGAAGAGACAGTTGACAACTTGGGTATCAGAAACAGGCTCCTAAAGAATTCTAAAAAGTTACATGGATGAATGAAGTATGGTATTTACCACAATTAAATGTAATGTTCTACATTTGTAGCCAGAACTACCTAAGTATTGAATAGGAGAGTTAAAAATTGACAAAAGTTTTTATTAAAAAGTATCTGGAACCTTTAGTAGGCTACAAGTCCAAAATTAATAGTCAATGGTAAATTATGAGAAATACATTTTAATTAATGGAACAGTGTCCACAATGAGAAATTTAATGATCTCATTTTGCTCTTCCTAATATAGAACCAATTTGTAGTATTATGTTCAGTTCTTTGAATAAAAATTTTTAGAAAGGATAATAAAAAATAAAGCTAATAGAAGAGAGTAGCCAGAAAGGGATTTCTAAAGGATCCAGGGTAACATTTGAAAATTATAGGTTGAAGAAGTAACCTGGAGAAATGAAAGTTCTCATCAAATGCTTGACAGACTGTCGTATGAAAATAATATTAGGGGGGAGGAGCTGAGATGGCGGAGTAGAAAGACTCACATATGCTAGGTCCGAATCCACAGCCCAGAAATTTCCTGTAAAAAGAACTCCCCACAAATTCTGGAACAGAGCAAGCACGCACCAACGAGGTGGAGGAGATTTCCTTTCCAGAGAGCCCTGGAAAACCATCCCCAGGGGTCCATCACGCTGCGGAGAGCGGAGCCCACCCCTCTGCTGCCCTGGCCAGGAGGCCCCACAAGAGCAGATCAGAGCAGCCTTCAGGGATGGAACCACTGGTGGGCACAAAGGTCCCTCCACCCACAGGAGCTACAGGTGAGTGAGAGAGATGTCTGAGCTGGCCGAGAGGGGAGCGGGGTGTCTCCGTGACTCAAGGCCCCTCGGGAGGCAGCAGCGGAGGCAGCGGCAGAGTCAGCGGAGGCCAGGAACCCCAGCAGCAGGCAGGAGCTCAGGGCCATTACCAAAGGTATCTGCATAAAGTCCCTGAGGGAACTGAGCCTGGGAGGTGGCCCTACCCACACCCAAGCACCAGAACTTAAGCTCACATTGAATAGCAGCTGCACCCACTGCAGAAAGTCCTGAGACTCGAAAGCAGCATTTGAATCTCAGACCCCAAGCACTACGTGGGAAAATTTAGGCAGGGGTGGAGAAGAATCTCAGAAGTCAATAACTGGTTGGGAAAAAGCCCAGAAAAAGGAAGCAAAATAAGACCATAGAGAGCTACTTTCTTGGGGAAGAGATGTTCCTTCCTCCTTTCATTTCTGATGATGAAGTACAATGCTTGCCATCAGGGAAAGACGTGAGGGTCAGGGCCTCTCTATCCCAGACATCCGAGGTGGATGTCCGGTGGGCTCAGGCCATGGAAGAGCTCAAAAATGATTTTGAAACCCAAGTTACACAGGTGGAGGAAAAACTGGGAAGAGAAATGAAAGAGATGTAAGAAAAGCATGAAAAACGGGTCAATACCTTGGTAAAGGAGACCCCAAAAAATGCTGAAGAAAATAACACCTTGAAAAAAAGGATAACTCAATTGGCAAAAGAGGTTCAAAAAGCCCATGAGGAGAACAATGCTTTCAAAAGTAAAATTAGCCAAATGGAAAAAGAGGTTCAAAAGCTCACTGAATAAAATAGTCCTCTCAAGATTAGAATGGAACAGATGGAGGCTAATGACTTTCTGAGAAACCAAGAAATCATAAAACTAAAACAAAAGAATGAAACAATGGAAGAGAATGTGAAATATCTCATGGGAAAAACAACTGATCTGGAATATAGATCCAGGAGAGACAATTTAAATTTATGGGACTACCTGAAAGCCATGATCAAAAAAAGAGCCTAGATATCATCTTTCATGAAATTATCAAGGAAAACTGCCCTGAGATTGTAGGAAAAAATAAGTATTGAAGGAATCCATCTATCACTTCCTGAAAGAGATCCAAAAAGAGAAACTCCTAGGAACATTGTGGCCAAATTCCAGAATTCCAAGGTCAAGGACAAAATATTGCAAGTAGCTAGAAAGAAACAATTCAAGTATTGTGGAAATACAATTAGGATAACACAAGATCTAGCAGCTTCTACATTAAGGGATCGAAAGGCATGGAATAGGATATTCCAGAAGTCAAAAGAACTAGGACTCAAACCAAGAATCACCTACCCAGCAAAACTGAGTATAATACTTCAAGGGAAAATATGGTCTTTCAATGAAACAGAGGACTTTCAAGCATTCTTGATGAAAAGGCCAGAGCTGAAAAGAAAATTTGACTTTCAAACATAAGAATGAGAAGAAGCATGAAAAAGTAAACAGCAAAGAGAAATCATAAGGGACTTACCAAAAGTGAAATGTTTACATTCCTACATGGAAAGACAATATTTGTAACTCTTAAAACTTTTCAGTATCTGGGTAGTTGGTGGGACCACACACAGACATGTACACGCATGCACACACACACATACACACATGCACACACATACAGAGACAGAGAGCACAGAGTGAATTGAATAGGATGGGACCATATCTTAAAAGAAATTAAGGTAAATGGTGAGAGAGAAATGTAGTGGGAAGAGAGAGGGTGAAATGGGTGGGGGTAAATTATATCTCATTCAAGAGGCAAGCAGGAGACTTTTTAGTGGAAGGAAAAAGAGGACAGATGAGAGAAAAACATGAAGTTTAGTCTCATCACATTCGACTAAAGGAAGGAATAAAATGCACACTCATTTTGGTATGAAAACCTCTTATAATACAGGAAAGTTGGTGAGAAGGAGATAAGCAGGGTGGGGGCGATAATGGAAGGGAGGGCAATGGGAGGAGGGAGCAATTTGAAGTCAACACTCTTGGGGAGGGACAGGATCAAAAGACAGAATAAAAACAATGGCGGGCAGGATAGGATGGAGGGAAATATAATTAGTCTTACACAACACAACTATTATCGAACTCATTTGCAAAACTACACAGATATGGCTTGTATTGAATTGCCTGCCTTCCCAAAGGGATTGGGTGGGGAGGGAGGAATGGGGATAATTTGGAACTCAAAGTTTTAGGAACAACTGTCGAGTATCATTATTGTTGCTACTAGGAAACAAGAAATATAGTCAAGGGGGAATAGAAAATCATCTGGCACTACAGGACAAAAGAGAAGATGGAGACAAGAGAAGGCAGGGAGGATTGAAGAGAGGACAGATTGGTGATAGGGAAAATTAGAATGCTTGGTATATTGGGGTGGGAGGAGGGGAGAAATGGGCAGAAAATTTTGAACCCAAAATTTTGTGAAAATGAATGTAAAAAGTTAAATAATTAAACCCAAAATAAATAAATAAATGAATGAATGAATATATAAATAAATAAATGTCTGAAGGCAAAAAAAAAAAAAGAAAATAATATTAGATTAATTCTACCTGTTTTCCAGGTCATGTGAGCAACAAGATGGTGAATTATATATTTTATTTGGTATCCATGACCTTTCAGATATCTCCAAAACTAACTTCAGCTATTCTCACATTCTAGAACACCAGAAATCCAAAACAACATTTTTTTAAATCCCCCAACCCAGACATTAATGCTCACTAATCTTGAACTGACTAAACATCCCTCTCTCACCTTTCACACAGCTAGCAGCAATACTGTATTAGTCAACTGAGCTTACATGATGCTGCAGTCCAAAATTCCAGTCTCCCTTCCCCTTTCCCAGTGCCACAGAGACCCCCATCTCCAGACTGTGGAAATTTTCTTGGACCTCAGCATCCAGGTTGCCCACAATTTTTCAAGGGCAAAAGCCTACTGGAGCTGCAACTTGGAAGCACTAAAGCTACAAAGCTCTGAACTTCCAATGACTCTGAATTGTCCATGACAGGAAAAGCAAGCTAGAGTACTAGTGCCAGGCTAAAGAACTAGGGAACAAAGTAATTGGAAAAGTTCACACAGTTAGGACACTCTACATGTAAGGAGCTGTGCAGCCTCCAAGACTGAGGGAAGAGCAAAGCATTCAACTTGACTCAGTTCTGACCACCCAAAAGTCAATTGGGGCAAGAGATCTATGTTGGTCAACTATGAATTGCCTAGTGTCTGAGGAGGTGGAGAAACTTTATGCTACAGCCTTCAAGTAAAACACAGTCAGAGGGGAAGATGTAAGAATTGTGCAGTAAAGAAAATGAAAGAGTAGGAGGGGTGTGAAACTATGAAAAAGGCCAGGATGAAGCATTCTCAAAAACCTTGAACATAAACAGATAAACTAACAGGAAAAACAGGAAGAAAAAAGCTAAATAAAAAAATGAAATATGACTTCCAGGTATAGTAAATAAGTTCAGGCTTTTATAAATAAATACTGCAAAATAGAGTAAGATGATCTAACACTTAATGCTACATAGAATTCTATGTAAGTTGAGAACATGGAACTGTAATTTGCTGTTTCTGAGTTGTTTAAAAAACATGAAAATTAAGGGCAGAGATCTCTCCTGTACAGCAAAAATAATGAACAGAATAGAAAGACTTGAATGTATACAAACAAGCCTTGTCTAGGAAACAAAAGTGAAAACAATAGTTAAGAGTGAAAATTCACAAAACTGAGATTTGTTCTACTTCTTCCCAGAGGGAGGGAGAAACTAGGAATTATAGATAGAATCTTCAGGTAAGGATGTTTTGGTTAAATGGTTTCCACCCTATAATGAAAGGCTATCTTGGGAGTTAGTCTGTAACCCTCAGGGAATGCTTTTCAAGCACAAGCTGGACAGCTACTTGTTATGAATGAGATAGAAAGTATTGCCATTTAGGAAAAAGTTTTAAGGACAATTGGATGAATCTAGAAGACAGACTATGAAACAGCCCAGCAGTGTTCTACCAAATGTGTAAAAACCAGATTTCTGACTTGGGGTAGTGGTAGGGAAAATACGTGTGACATATTTATAAAGTTTAGTATAAATTATTACCATTTTCTCCATCAATTTCCACAGTCTAGACAAATAACAAAACAAAAACTCAAGTCCCATTTTTTAGTGTTTACTAATTTCCAAGGTATAAATGATCATATTGAAAATTTAACAATCTATGTTCATAAACTGATTCCAGCATACACTTGGCTTAGTTTAATGTGAAATTTAATAACAACAAATGTAAAATTATATGCAAAGGATTAAAAAAAACTTTCTTCAATTATACAAGAATAGGAGCATAAGTAGATCATGGTTCATATGATAAAGATCTGGGAGTTTTATTGGATTAGAAGATCAAAAGGAATAGTTAATAATGTAATATATCAGACAAAATAGTTAAAACCTCTCTAACCTAAGGACATTGATAAGTCACAGCATATTTAGACCAAGGAAACCAAAACAGTAGCAGAATTTGTGACAATTCCATAAGGTCTCAGTCAAGAAAATGGTGATATATAGTTTGGAGAAGAATAAACTGAAAGACAACTAAATAGCTATATATAAGTACCTTATGGGTAATCATAAAGAAATGGGATTTGATTGGATTGGCTTGACTCTGAAGGACAGAAATATGAGCAGTAGGTAGAATTTGAAAGGCAATTCATTCTTGATATCAAGAAAAAATTCCACTCCCAAAACTCTGGAGCTTGGTCAGTCTTAATAGAATGCCCAAAAGGTAGAAGACATTATAATCTTCACTGTTTCTTTGAGCATTATTAACATTCTAAGTTTTTCCTACCCAGCCCGAAATCCAATAAAATATCCTAGACTCAGAGGAGCCAAGATGGCAGAGTAGAAAGACACACATATGCCATCTCCGAAACCACAGTCTACAAAATATTTGTAAAGAAGAACTCCCAACAAATTCTGCAGCAGTGGAAGTCACAGAACAAGGGAGTGGAGGAGATTTCTATTCCAGAGAGACCAGAAAAACTGACACAAAAAGTCCATCATACACTGGACCCAGAGCAGAGCCCAGCCCTGCCCTGGCCGCATGGCCCCTGAGAGGAGCAGATCAGAGGAGGCTTCAGGGATGGAATCTTCAGCAGTTGTGCAAGTTCCTCCACCCACAGGCACAAAGGACAGTGAGAGAGCTGTTTTGGCTGACTGAGAAGGGAGTGGGGTGTCTCCATAACTCAGGCCTCTTCGGGAGGCAGCAGTGGAGGCAGCAGCAGACAGGAGTTGCCAAAGCAGGCAGGAGGTCATATCTATTATTGAAGGTCTCCACGCAAACCTCCCAAGGGAAATGAGACCTGTGAGGCAGCCCTGCCCCAAGCTGAGCAGCTGAACTTAATCTCACATTGAATAGCAGCCCTGCCGCCACTGAGCAACTAATTTTAATCTTACTTGAATAGCAGCCCTGCCCCCACTGAAAACTCTGAGGCTGGGAAGTAGCATTTGAATCTCAGACCTCAAGCACTAGCTGGGCAGACTTGGAGGCGAGGTGGGTGTGGAAGGGAATCTCAGAAGTCAAGTAACTGACTGGAAAAATGCCCAGAAAAGGGAAAAAAAATAAGATCACAGAAGGTTACTTTCTTGGTGAAGAGATATTTTCTCCCTTCCTTTCTGATGAGGAAGAACAATGCTTACCATCAGGGAAAGATATAGAAGTCAAGGCTTCTGTATCCCAAAAATCCAAAATAGATATTCAATGGGCTCAGGCCATGGAAGAGCTCAAAAAGGATTTTGAAAATCAAGTTAGACAGGTGGAGGAAAAGCTGGGAAGAGAAATGAGAGAGATGCAAGAAAAGTATGAAAAGCAGGTCAACACCTTAATAAAGGAGACCCAAAAAATGCTGAAGAAAATAACACCTTGAAAAATAGGCTCACTCAATTGGCAAAAGATGTTCAAAAAGCCAATGAGGAGAAGAATGCTTTCAAAAGCAGAATTAGCCAAATGGAAAAGGAGGTTCAAAAGCTCACTGAAGAAAACAGTTCTTTCAAAATTAGAATGGAACAGATGGAGTCTAATGACTTTCTGAGAAACCAAGAAATCACAAAACAAAACCAAAAGAATGAAAAGATGGAAGAGAATGTGAAATATCTCATTGGAAAAACAACTGACCTGGAAAATAGATCCAGGAGAGACAATTTAAAAATTATGGGACTATCTGAAAGCCATGATCAAAAAAAGAGCCTAGACATCACCTTTCATGAAATTATCAAGGAAAACTGCCCTGATATTCTAGAACCAGAGGACAAAATAATTATTCAAAGAATCCACTGATCACTTCCTGAAAGAGATCCAAAAAGAGAAACTCCTAGGAACATTATGGCCAAATTCCAGAATTCCCAGGTCAAGGAGAAAATATTGCAAGCAGCTAGAAAGAAACAATTCCAGTATTGTGGAAATAAAATCAGGATAACACAAGATCTAGCAGCTTCTACATTAAGGGATCAAAGGGCATGGAATAGGATATTCCAGAAGTCAAAGGAACTAGGACTCAAACCAAGAATCACCTACCCAGCTAAACTGAGTATAATACTTCAGGGGAAAATAATGGGCTTTCAATGAAACAGAGGACTTTCAAGCATCCTTGATGAAGAGACCAGAGCTGAAAAGAAAATTTGACTTTCAAACACAAGAATGGGAAGCATGAAAAAGTAAACAGCAAAGGGAAGTCATAAGAGACCAAAGGTGAACTGTTTACATTCCTACATGGAAAGACGATATTTGTAACTCTTGAAACTTTTCAGTATCTGGGTAGTTGGTGGGATTACACACACACACACACACACACACACACACATACACATGCATGCACACACAGAGACAGAGAGCATAGAGTGAATTGAATAAGATGGGATCATATCTTAAAAAAATGAAGTTAAGCACTGAGAGAGAAATGTATTGGGAGGAGAGAGGGAGAAATGGAATGGGGCAAATTATCTGTCATGAAAGAGGCAGGCAGGAGACTTTTTAGTGGAGGGGAAAAGAGAAGAGCTGAGAGAAAGCATGAAATTTACTCTCATCACATTCTACTAAAGGAAGGAATAAAATGCACACTCTTTTTGGTATGAAAACCTATCTTACAATACAGAGAAATGGAGCACAAAGGAATAAACAGGTTGGGGGCGATAATGGAAGGGAGGGCAATGGGAGGAGGGAGCCATTTCAAGTCAACCCTTGGGGAGGGACAGGATCAAAAGAGAGTATAGAAGCAATGGGGGGCAGGATAGGATGGAGGGAAATATAGTTAGTCTTACACAGCAGAACTGTTATGGAAGGCATCTGCAAAACTACACAGATGTAGCCTATATTGAATTGCCTGTCTTTCCAAAGGGAATGGGTGGGGAGGGAAGGATGGGGAGAAGTTGGAATTCAAATTTTTAGGAAGAAATGTTGAGTATTGTTCTTGGTACTATGAAATAAGAAATGGTAATGGGGAATAGAAAGTTATCTGGCCCTACAGGATAAAAGAGAAGATGGGTACAAGGGAAGGGAGGGATGATAGAAGAGAGAGCAGATTGCTGATAGGGGGAATTAGAATGCTTGGCATTTTGGTGTGGGGTGAGGGGAGAAATGGGGAGAAAATTTGGAACCCAAGATTTTGTGAAAATGAATGTAAAAAGTTAAATAAATAAATTTATTAATACAAAAAAAGAAAGAAAAGAAAAATTTCCTAATAATTTTAAGTAGGATTATATCAGTGGAATGAACTGACTTCATTTCTAGTACATATTCTCTCACTAAAATTTTTCATGCAGTGGTTTCTTAATCATTGGTTTTCTGTGATTTTTAGGAGAGTTCTGATAAGGTAAGGGTTAAAACTATATAATTGCTAAATCACCTATCATTTCTGATATTCAGTGACTCTCTGATATTGTGAATAGGTTATTTCTAAGGTTCCTTATCAATCTAAATCAATTATTCTGTAAGTCTGTCTTCGTATAGTTACCCAAAACCCTGATATCAATTTTTAAGGAGCTTACTAGTTGAAGAAAGACAGCCTGAGTTTTGCTTAAATCAAGTTGACCACTCTCACCTTGATTGTCTTTAGAGACCTAACATTACCATAAATTTGAATATACATACTGCAGTACAATCAATCAAGGCATAAATATTTATTTATCTCTTATACATTAGCCATTCTTCCAAGATAGGGGTTCTTGTATTGTTTTTCCAGATAATTATAAAGTGATATTTGGGCCATATTATTTCAGAAAGAAACAAAGGAAGGAAGGAAGGAAGGAAGGAAGGAAGGAAGGAAGGAAGGAAGGAAGGAAGGAAGGAAGGAAGGAAGGAAGGAAGGAAGGAAGGAAGGAAGGAAGGAAGGAAGGAAGGAAGGAAGGAAGGAAGGAAGGAAGGAAGGAAGGAAGGAAGGAATGAAATCAGAAAAGAATTGAAAAGAGAACTGCAAAAAATTAATTTGAGGAATTTAAACTTTAGTACATTCTGTTCCTTTCAAGCACGATCAATTTATTTCTTAATAGAGGACAAGGACCAGATATGTGATTTCACTTGTAAAGGTAGCTCACTGATTAGGAAACCCATCCATCAATGCAGGTTAGCACCTTTTGTGAAACTTATAGTATTATAAAGTTATCTACAGCAATGCAAGTTTAAGTGGAATATCTAGGGTCATACAGCCAATACATTAGGCAACAGTTTCCTTATCTATAAAATTTTGAAACTGAACTGGATGACCTCTAAGGTCTCATCTATATGATTCTACAATATTTCACAAGAAAAATCAATAACTATACATGGAACATGGTAAATAATCTTGTTTTCCATAAAACTACAGCAAAATTGTGCTTTTGAAATTCTAGGGCAGATGCAATGAGATGAAATGTCCCCAACTCCTTTGAAGTGCATCACTCCATGAGGATGGCCATTTCTACTGCCTGCAGCTCAAAGGCTGAAATTCTCCTTCTGGAAGGATGATTTCTTGTGCTCTCAGGTGAGTGATTTTCTCTTATTAAAAGGAGAGTCAGGAGATAGAATTAAATGGGAAAATCTCTCAGACATCAAGCTAATATGGAACAAATTTGCATGTCACATTAAATCTACCTAATACTTTTTGGGTGGGTCAGTGGGGGGAATACTAAAAAAAAAATGATCGCTGGAGATTTTGGAATGAAGAGGAGGAATCCTGTAAAAATAGTGATTGTCCATGCCAGTTATACCATTCTGAAAATCAAAATATTATCCAGACACTACAAGCAAAATATTAAATTAACCAAAGGAACAATGTGATCATATGGCTCATCAGCACATTTATTTTTGATAGATCCTACATGATCAGTCACTGACACTGTCATCAAGAAATGGAGTAGGTTGTGTGGGAAGATGTGTGGGCATCACAGAAAAACAAAGAAACTGAGAAAGTCATTTTCAAGAAACCTGCTGGTGGTTTAGATACTCTGGAATTTTGAAAATATTCAAGATTTTACAAAGTCAAGATAAAACTTACTTCATAGTTACCCAAATGTAACAGACTTTCCACATTGCTGAAAAGGATCAGTACTCAAACTAACTACTAGTGAAAATACAAAATATTTCATAAACTTGAAATTTTATGGTAAAATATCAACAACTTGTATCTCTGAATTCCAATATTTTAAAACATCACCCTCTGGGAAATAGACTGTCTTTCCTTTATTCTTATTGCTAGTTAGGCCTCTGTTTTCCATTTCGATTGCTCCTCTCATTTGGTTAACTGTGTGATAGGCTCACACGGATGGGAGTGCTGGGTTGTTAACAAAGAGTAAAGTGGTAGTATTATGGTATGCATTTCAATAGTTAGTTGTATACTAATGAATCTGTGGCTTCATCAATGTGCTGATAGATTTTTCCTCATCTGAGCTTGCCCATCTTAATAGAATCTTGTCCATCTCATAAAGAAGTACACAAGATAATATTTGTGAAGTGCTTAGCATAATCCCTGGTGCCTAACATGTGCTTAATAAAAGTTTGTCCCATTCCTTCCCCTTTAGAGAAATTCTCCATCAAAGTATCATTTAATGGGTTAAGGTACTTCTCTCTAGCTCTCTTAATAAAAATTGAATATCAATTATACTCAAACAACATTTTGAACAAGTAGTAGTAGCAATTATGGGATCATTTTCAGTGTTTACAGTCAAGGACCTTATAAAATTATAAATCAAATTAAGGTTAATTTGAGCATCATTCTACCTCCCTATTCTGTCCTACTTTCTAAATTTTGGGGGTGTCCTTTTCTTCAATGCCCTCTGAATCCAGTAGCTTTTTGTTACTCTCTAACAATTCAAAACTATACTTGATTTTCAGTTAGATTAGGGTGTCCAGCATTCACCAAGAGCTCTCCCTCCAACTCTACCATTACTTGAAGGAATTACTTAAAAGGAAAGTAATTTAATGTATCCAGTTAGCAAATGTAAATCAAGTGCTTACTATGACTCAGACACTGTGCCAAGCACTGGAGATTGAAAGCAAGGCAAAAGACATGTCCTGCTCTCAAACAACTGAGTCTGTTAGGGTAGACAAAATGAAAAACAACTATAAACAAACAATACACATATGTGCATGTGTTGTGTATTTACATATATACAGGATAAATTGGAAACAGTCAATGAAATAAAAATATTAGAATTAAGAGTGATTGGGTGGCAGCTATGTGGTACAGTGGATAGAGGACCAACCCTGGAGTCAGGAGGACTTGAGTTCAAATCTGACATTGGACACTTACTACCTAACCCTAATGGCCTCCAAAAAATAAATAAAAACATTACGAGAGATTTTGAAAGCTCCTTGTAGAAAAGAGAATGTTAGGTGAAACTTGAATAATTCACCTTCTGGTATAAATGTCTAACTGTCTAACCTTCCTATTGGTTATTTTTTTTTGTATTTTTTTTTAAACTCACAGTTGGAGTTCAGTAAGGAGTAAGCAGCACAGAAGTATGGATAGTCTTTATGGGTTCCAGATCAGGTGGAAGAATACTGGAGGAAGTAGAGATGTCTGGAAGGGGGTGGCTGCTGTGAGTATTTGGAGACTGAAGGGCATGTTTAGTACTATATCAAGAGTGACTGCTACAGCTGTTAATGGGTGTGAGTGACTCCGTGAAGTCAATGACTTGAAAGGTAACTAAGAAAATATGAAATTTAGAGGTGGAGCCAGCATGGCAGAGTGAGAGCAGCTCTTAGACAAACTCATTCAGATACCTGTAAAAAGAGAACCTGACCACTTTTGGAGGTGCAGAATCCAATAGGAGATAGATTGTGGCAGATTCACAGACCAGGACAGGTTGACAGAAAGGATCTGTTACACGGGGATGAGGACATAGCTCAGAATGTTCAGTCGTGGTGCAGTCAAGAAGGAAATCCCTGGAGCAGCCTCAGGCAGTAGCAGCACAGTGGAACGGCAGAGTGGGCAGCCCAGGATGGGATACCAGAAGGAGCTGAGAAAGTGACAGCCACTGAACCCCAGGTATCAGTCACAGCATCTCTTGAGACTTTCAGTCTGCAGATTAAACATCTGTAAGTCACCTACTCGATGAAGACTTCTGTATTCCAAACATCCAAAATAAATATTCAGTGCTCTCAGGCCATTGAAGAGCTCAAAAAAGATTTTGAAAATCAAGTAAAAGAGGTGGAGGAAAAATTGGGAAGAGAAATGAGAGAGATGCAAGAAAAACATGAAAAGCAGGTCAACACCTTAATAAAGGAGACCCAAAAAATGCTGAAGAAAATAACACCTTGAAAAATGGACTAACTCAATTGGCAAAAGAGGTCCAAAAAGCCAATGAGGAGAAGAATGCTTTCAAAAGCAGAATTAGCCAAATGAAAAAGGAGGTTCAAAAGCTCACTGAAGAAAATAGTTCTTTCAAAATTAGAATAGAACAGATGGAGGCTAGTGACTTTCTGAGAAACCAAGAAATCACAAAACAAAACCAAAAGAAAGAAAAGATGGAAGAGAATGTGAAATAGCTCATGGGAAAAACAACTGACCTGGAAAATAGATCCAGGAGAGATAATTTAAAAATTATGGGACAACCTGAAAGCCATGATCAAAAAAAAGAGCCTAGACATCATCTTTCAAGAAACTATCAAGGAAAATCTGCCCTGATATTCTAGAACCAGGGTGCAAAATAAATATTGAAAGAATCCACCCATCACCTCCTGAAAGAGATCCAAAAAAAAAAACTTCTAGGAATATTGTGGCCAAATTGCAGAGTTCCCAGGACAAGGAGAAAATATTGCAAGCAACTAGAAAGAAACAATTCCAGTATTATGGAAATATAATAAGGATAACACAAGATCTAGCAGCTTCGATACTAAGGGATTGAAGGGCATGGAATATGATATTCTAGAAGTCAAAGGAACTAGGACTCAAACCAAGAATCACCTACCCAGCAAAACTGAGTATAATACTTCAGGGGAAAACATCATCTTTCAATGAAATAGAGGACTTTCAAGCATTCTTGATGAAAAGACCAGAGTTGAAAAGAAAATTTGGCTTTCAAATGCAAGAATGAAGAGAAGCATGAAAAGGTAAATGGCAAAGAGAAGTCATGAAGGACTTAGTAAAGTTGAACTGTTAACATTTACATAGAAAGACAATATTTGTAACTCTTGAAACTTTTCAATATCTGGATAGTTGGTGGGATTACACACACACACACACACACACACACACACACACAGAGAGAGAGAGAGAGACAGAGAGCATAGAGTGAATTGAATAGGATGGGATCATATCTTTAAAAAAGGAAGTTAAGCAGTGAGAGAGAAATATATTGGGAGGAGAAAGGGAAAAATGTAATGGGGAAAATTATCTCTGATAAAAGAGGCAAGCAAAACACTTTTCAGTGGAGGAAAAAGAGGGGAGGTGAGAGAAAAAATATGAAGTTTACTCTCATCACATTTGACTAATGGAATAAAATGCACACTCATTTTGGTATGAAAAGCAGTGTGGGGAGGATGACGGAAGGGAGGGCAATGGGAGGAGGGAGCAATTTGAAGTCAACAGTCTTGGGGAGGGACAGGATCAAAAGAGAGAATAGAAGCAATGAGGGGCAGGATAGGATGGAAGGAAATATAGTCTTACACAACATGACTGTTATGGAAGTCATTTGCAAAACTACACAGATATGGCCTATATTGAATTGTTTGCCTTTCCAAAGGGGATGGGTGGAGAGGGAGGGACAAAAAGAAGTTGAAACTCAAAGTTTTAGGAACAACTGTTGAGTATTGTTCTTGCAATTAGGAAATAAGAAATACAGGCAATGTGGTATAGGAAGGTTATCTGACCCTACAGGACAAAAGAGAAGATGGGGACAAGGGAAGGGAGGGATGTTAGAAGAGAGGACAGATTGCTGATAGGGGAAATTAGAATGCTTGGTGTATTGGCGTGGGGGAGGGGATAATTGGGGAGAAAATTTGGAACCCAAAGTTTTGTGAAAATGAATGTTAAAAGTTAAATAAATAAATTTTTATAAAAAGAAAATTAGATGTTCAAATGGAGGTGTCAAGAGAGGCATAAAAAGGTAAAAGGGGAAAAAGGAAAACTTGTTATTCAATTTGGGTAAACTGTTTACCTCCCTATAAGGGAAGATGATACTGGTTAATCTTGAGAATTATACATCCATTATGAAATATAAAAGGGATATTCATAGAAGGAACAGGTATAAAGTAAATGATGTGATGATAAAAATGTGATTTAAGCATGCAAAGGGATTGTAACAGGAGATGTAAAAAGGAGGAAGCAGAAAATGGTAAATTACATCGGAGGAAGAAGCACAAAATTATATTATAGTATGGGGAAAGAGGGGAGGGAGATGAGCATCGTTTGAGAGGTACTCTCATCTGATTTGGTACAAGAATGGAAAAATAGACTTAAGTACATAAACCTAACTAGCTATGTAGGCAGCAAGAGGGGAAGTGGAAAGAAAGGGTGGGGAAGCTGAAAGGGAGGGAAAGCAGTAAAGGTAAAGGGGAGTGAAAGGGAGAAGGGCAGAGAGAAGGAAGGGAAGACTGCGAAGGGAGGTGGCATGAGATAACTAAAAGCACAAACAGTAGGAAAGAGGATGGAGGGAAAAATACAGATTGTAATAATAACTGTGAACGTGAATGGAATGAACTCTCCCATAAAATGGAGGCAGATAGTAGAATGGTTTAAAAGCCATAATCCAACAATATGTTGTTTACAAGAAACACACTTGAAATCGGGAGACACACACAGGACAAAGGTAAAAGGTTGGAGCAGAATATATTGTACCTCACCTGATGCAAGAAAAGAAGAGGTAACAATCTTAATCTCAGATAAAGCAAAAGCAGAAATAGATCTAATCAAAAGAAATAAGGAAGGAAACTACATCCTGCTAAAAGCACCATAAACAACAAAGCATATCATTACTGACCATATATGCTCCACGTGGTATAGCATCCGAATTCTTAGAGCAGAGGTTGGGGGAGTTGCAGGAAAAAATAGCCAACAAAACAATGCTAGTGTGGGACCTCAATTTCCCCCTCTCTGAACTTGATAAATTTAACCTCAAAATAAACAAGAAAGAAGTTAAGGAGGTGAATATAACTCTGGATAAGGGAGAGATGATAGATCTCTGGAGAAAACTGAATGGGGATAAAAAGGAATATACCTTTTTCTCAATGGTACATGGCACATATACAAAAATTGACCATGTTCTAGGGCTTAAAACCTCACAATTCAGTGCAGGCAGGTAGACGAAGTCAATGCATCCTTCTCAGATCATAATGAAATAAAAATTGCATGTAATAAAAGGCCATGGAAAGATAAACCAAAAATTAATTGGAAAATAATAATGTAATCCTGAAGAAGGAGTGGGATTAAAAATGATTCATAGAAACAATCAACAACTTAATTTAAGACAACAGCAATAATAAGACAACCTATCAAACCTTATGAGATACTGCAAAAGCAGTTCTTAGGGGAAACTTTATATCTTTGAATGCCTTTATGAATAAAATAGAGAAAGAGGAGATCAATGACTTGAGTATGCAGCTGAAAAAGCTAGAAAAGAACAAATTGAAAATCCCCAAGTAAATACCAAATTAGAAATACTGAAAACCAAAGGAGAGATTAATAAAATTGAAATTAAGAAAACTATTGAACTAATAAATAAAACTAATAGTTGGTTTTATGAAACAACTAAAAACATTGATAAACTTTTGGTCAATTTGATTTTAAAAAAATAAAGAAGAAAACCAAATTACCAATATCAAAACATGAAAGGAGTGAACTCATCTCCAATGAGGAGGAAATTAAAACAATAATTAGGAATTACTTTGCCCAACTTTATGCCCATAAAATTGATAATCTAAGTGAGATGGATGAATATTTTTTAAAAATATAAATTTACTAGAATAACAGAAGAGGAAGTTGAACACTTAAACAGCCCCATCTCAGAAAAAGAAATTGAACAAGTCATCAATGAAATCCCTAGGGAAAACTCTCCAGGACTGGACTGATTTACAAGTGAATTCTATCAAACATTTAAAGAACAATTAATTCCAATACTATATAGACTATTTGGGAAAATTGGGGAAGAAAGAGAACTCCCAAATTCTTTTAATGATACAACTATGTTTTTATACCTAAATGAGGAAGAGAAAAAACAGAGAAAGAAAATTATAGACCAATTTCTCTAAAGAATATAAATGCAAAAATTTTAAATAAGATTTTATCAAAAAGAATACAGCAAGTTATCATGAGAATGATACATTATGATCAGCTAGGATTGATACTAAGAATGCAGGGCTCGTTCAACATTAGAAAAACTATTAGCATAATTGATCATATCTACAACAAAACTCAGAGAAACCACATGATTATCTCAATAGATGCAGAAAAAGTTTTTGACAAAATGCAACACCCATTCCTATTAAAAACATTGGAGAACATAGGAATAAAGGGAACTTTCCATAAAATAGTAAGCAGTATATACCTAAAACCTTCAGCAAGCATTATACACAATGGAGATAACCTAGATGCATTTCCAATAAGATCAGGGATGAAACAAGAAAGTACATTATCACCACTATTATTCAATCTGGTATGAGAAATGTTTACTGTAGCAATTAGACAAGATAAAGAAATTGAAGGAATTAGAATAGATAAAGAAGAAACTAAGTTATCACTCTTTGTGATGATATGATGACATACTTAGAGAATCCCAGATATTCAAGTAAAAAATTACTTGATATAGTAAAAACTTTGGCAAAGTTGCAGGTTGCCAAATAAACACACCAATCTTCTGCATTTCTATATATTAGTAACAAAGTCCAGCAGAAAGAGATAGAAAAAGAAATTCCATTTAACGCTATGGTAGACACTACAAAATATTTGGGACTTTGCTTGCTGAAAAAACTCAGGGTCTGTATGAACACAATTACAAGACACTTTTCACACAAATAAAGTAAGATCTAAGTAAATGGTAAAACATCACTTGCTCATGTATAGGTTGAGCCAATATAATAAAAATGACAATTCTACCTATATTAATTTACTTATTTAGTTCCATACCAATTAAACTATCAGGTGATTACTTTCTAGAGCTGGGTAAAATAATATCAAAATTTATCTGGAAGAACAAAAGGTCCAGAATATCAAAGGAACTACCGAAAAGAAATGGTAGGGAAGGTGTCCTAGTGCTACCAGATCTCAAATTATAAAGCACCAATTATCAAAATCACTTGGTATTGGCTAAGAAACAGAAGGGTAGGCAAGTGGAATATTCTAGGTACTCAAGGCACAGTAGTCAATGACTATAGCAATCTACTGTTTGATAAACCCAAGGACTCCAGCTTCTGGGATAAGAACTCACTGTTCAAAAACAATTGCTAGGAAAATGGATAACAGTTTGGGAGAAATAGGCATAGAACAATGCCTGACACCATACAGAAGAACAAAGTCCAAAACGGGCACACAATCTAGACATAACGATTGATACTATGGAGAAATTGGTGGAGCAAGCAATAGTGTATTTACCAAATTTATGGAGAAGGAAAGAATTTTTGACTAAACAAGAGATGGAAAGTATGATGAAGTGCAAAATGGACATTGTTTTATTACATTAAACTGAAAAGTTTTTGTACAACCAAACCTAATGCAAGCAAGATTTAGAAGGATGCAGAAAACTAGGAAAGAATTTTTGCAGCTGGTGTCTGTGATAAAGTCATTCCCCAATTGATAAATAGTCAAAGGACATGAACAGGAAGTTTTCAGAGGAAAAAAATTAAAGCTATCCATAGCCATATGAAAAAATGCTCTAAATCACTATTGATCAGAGAAATGCAAATCAAAACAACTCTGAGGTACCATATCACATCTATGAGATTGGCAAACATGACAGAATAGGAGGATGATAAATGTTGGAGACGATGTGGGAGAGTTGGAACACTGGTGCATTGTTGATAGAGCTGTAAGGTGATCCACCTATTCTGGAGAGCAATTTGGAACTATGTTCAAAGGGCTACAAAAATATGAATACATTTTGACCCAGCAATACTGCTTCTAGGACTGTATCCCTAAGAGATCGTAGAAATGGGAAAGGATCCCAAACGTTCAAAAGTATTTACAGCAGCACTCTTTGTGGTAGCCAAAAACTGAAAATCAAGGGTATGCCCATCAGTTGAGGAATGGCTGAATAAATTATGGTGTATGAATGTAATGTCACACTACTGCACTATAAGAAATAATGAAAAGGAAGACTTCAGAAAGCCCTTGAAAGATTTATATTATCTGATACTGAGCAAAAGGAGCAGAATTAGGAGAATTTTGTGCACAGCAACGACCACAGAATGTAAGAGTTTTTTTCTAGTAGACTTGGAACTTTACTGCAATGCAAGGACTTAAAAACATTCCCCATGGTTTTTAAGGGAAAATGCCTTCCACATCCAGCAAAAGGGCTATGGAATTCAATCTTAGAATGTAGCAGATGATTTTTTCCTGTGTGTATTGTGTTTTGGTTTGTTATATGATTTCTTCCATTAATTTTAATTCTTCTACACAGCATGATGGTAGTGAAAATGTATTTAATAGGAATGTATGAGTAGAACCCATTTAAAATTGTATGCCATCTTGAGGAGGGAGGGGGGAAGAAGGGAGGAGGGAGGGGAGAAAATCTAAGTTATAGAATAGTGAGTGTAGAACACTGAAAATAAATAAAATTAATTAAAAAAAAAAATACGAAATTTACCCCAAGTGAATATTTGCCCTTTTTAAGTTTGCTGTTGGGACTGTGCTTGGGTATAGGGTGGCAGGGGTGTTGGGGTGGTGAGGGTTCCACAGCAGTTCTGTCTTTCTGCCTTCTACTGCTGATATACTGTTTAAGTTTTGTGTCTGAATTTACATACACTTCAAAGATTTCACAGTGAAACATCTTGTTTTGCAGAACTTTTTCCCTTATTGCGTGACCCTTTGCCTTTTACTCCTGCTCAAAGAAATGCCTTGGAGTCACACACTCCTTTTGGGCTTCCAGCATGGTTTTGTGTTTAGTCCTATTGTTGGGGGCCTCCAGCTGGGAAGCCAAGTTGACCTCAACCTTACATAGTGAAAATACAGGACCTGCTTGACCTTCTCTTCCTTGGTGTCTCGGAAGGTCATGTGTTGTTGTTGCCAGGGGTAGTAGTGGTGGCAGTCTTTTCCTCTTTTGTATGGTCTCTGTTGTCATAAAAATGCTCTTTCGAATTTCCATGGTTTTCATCATCAATAATACCGGTGTCCTTGTGAGACTCTCTGTTTTGTCAGAGCTAGTATTGATGGTATTGGTAGTGATGGAAGTAAAGGTAGCCTTTGTGCTGTGATTGACTGTTGAGGGCCAGGATGGAGTGCTATTGACAAGATCAGGAAAGACCTTCAGGGAAACTGTTCTTGGAGACTGTGCTCATTATCATCCGGAATGGCTCTCCATGCCCCCCAGATGTTGCTGTCTCTGTGAGACAAAAGTGGGAACTACAGAAAACAAGGGATATGTAAAATAGATGTCGTCTAGGCTAATAGCCTTTAAAGACAATGTCTGGCCAAATCACTGGGACAGGAGACTTGCGATTGTCTATATAAACCCTAACCCTCAGATCAATAAACGGAACTGGTCTATCTTTTTCTGCCTCCTCTTTTCTTTCAACCACATCACTGAGCCCTGTAGGGATGTGGGCTGTCTGCTACAATTGACAGGTAAAGATTTCTTTTTTTTTTTAATGATTTACAGTGCTTTGATCTTCTTGGCATTTTTAATGCTTTTGTATTGGGACATAGCCTGGCTCTTCCCCCAGCATCCCTGGTCCCTTGTACATTACATAATGCTCAGTCATGAAACATGAATTACATTCTAGCAAAAGAATGAATTTAACAGGGATACATTTATTAATAAATATATTAGTTCACTTATATTTAGAAGAAAGTTAATGAAAAACTTTGAATTTTCATTCTTAGTGATCTCTGTCCTATACCTTCAGATAGCATGTTCTTCATGATTAAAATGCTATTCTTACTTGATTTCCTTTGATTCCTTCAAGTGTCAACTCAAATCTTATCTCCTGTTAGAGGACCTTTCTATTTTTGTATCTTCCAAGATTTCTTTCTATTTACTCTTTATACATCTTGTGTGTATAGTTTTACATATATATATACATATATGTGTGTGTGCGTGTGTGTGTGTACTTAAAGAATATAGTATTTTGTCTTTCCAATTATTAGTGTGTAAATTCTCTGAAGGATGAGATTGTTATTGCTTGTTTTTTCTACTTTCTGTGCTAAGCTTGAAAGTACTTGAAAGAGTAAGTAACTTTTTAAACTCTCTGTCTTTTGAGATATTTAATAACTTTTTTTCAAATTATAGGTAAAAATATTTCAACATTCACTTTATAAAAAATAGTTCCAAATTCTCTCTTCCCTCTCTTATCCTCCATACCTTATCTCTTCCTTGAGAAAGAAAGCAATTTGATGTAGGTTATACATGTGCAGTTATATAAAACATATTTCCAATTAAATATGTTTTAAAAGAAAGCATCAACCAGAAACAAACAAGAATTTTTAATGTGTGCTTCTATCTGCATTCAGGCACCATCAGTTCATTCTTTCTGGTGGGGGGTGAGAGGAGAAATAGCATTTTTTCATAATAAATTCTTCAGAATTGTCTTTCATCCTGGGTTGTTGAGAATAGCTAAGTCACTCACTCTTAATCATTGTAAAATATTGCTGTTACTGTTTATAATATTCTCCCGGTTCTGGTCATTTCATTTTCCATCAGTTCTTGTATTTCCAGATTTTTCAGAGAACATCCACCTCATCATTTCTTATAAAACAATATTATTCCATCACAACCATATGCAACAACTTGCCCAACCATTCCCTAACTGATGGGCATCTCCTAAATTTCCAATTCTTTACTATCACAAAAAGAGCTGTTATAAATATTTTTTACTCAAATAGGTCCTTTTTTTTTCCTTTTTTTAATAAATCACTTTGGGATATAGACCTAGCAGTGGCATTGCTTGATCAAAGGATATTCACAGATTTATAACCCTTTGAGCAAAGTTCCAAACTGCTCTCTAGAATGATCCAAATCAGTTCACAACTCCACCAACAGTGCATTACTAGCTCAGTTGTCCCACATTCCCTCTAACATTTGCCATTCTGTCACATTAGCCAATCTAATCAGTGTGGGGTAGTACTTCAGAGTTGTTTTAAAGTGTATTTCTCTAATCAATAGTGATGTAGAACATTTTTCATATGACTGTACATATGACACTATACTGACTGATTTCTTCATCTGAAAACTGCCTCTTCATATTCTTCAACCATTTATCAATTGAGGAATGACTTTTATTCCTATAAATTTGACTTCATTCTGTATATATCTTCAAAGTAAGGCTCTTATCAAAGAAATTTGCTGCACATTTTTTCAAGGTTATTAGTTATTTTGCTTCAAACTATTTTCAGAACGCTGAATAAATTCATATTGACTTGACTTCACAGTTTCTACTCTTTGTCTTTATCCTCAGCCCTCCCTCACTTACATCCAATTCACTTGCAAGTCATGGCATCACCTTCCCTTAGGTCATGGTCCTCTTCAGGAACAAAGGATAAGCAATAGCAACAGTATTTTTATCCATTTTTTTTTAAACCATGAGGTTAATTAACCTCCAGCAGGCTCACAGAATCGAAGCCTTTCAGAGATATGTAGAGCTGCTGAAGAAGAATCACCACTACAATGCACCTGGCATCCCTAAATAAATCTAATGAGGAAGACGCCCTCATTTACAAGGATTATAAGATATGAAGTAACTGGGAGGAAGAACAGGGGAGAAGGGGCTACCTTCTCACATTAGGCTATTTAGCAACTCTTAGTCATGGAATTGGTCACAGATTATTGATTAAATATAAAACTAAGTCTTAATATTATCTACAGGCTTAAAGAATAGAAGCTATCTCTTCTATGTAGTACCATAAAGGAAATCTTTTAATTTCAATTCATACAAATGATAATTTATATAAATAATAATATCTACCATTTACATCATGCTGTAAGATTTGCAAATCACTTTAGAAATATTATCATATGTTTTCCCTAATGCTCTAGGAGGCATGTGCTATAATTAACAACATTTTAATGATGAGAACATTGAGGTAGGCAGAGATTAATTGAATTGCGCAGTCACATCTAGGAAAAGTTTGAGGTCCAATATGAATTCAGGTCTTCCTGATACCGAGTTCAGCACTCTACTTTTCAATCATGTGGATTGATATAAGTTTACAGCTGAGAAAACTATGGAACATAGTAGTGCAGTGACTGTTCAAGGGCCCACATAATGATTAGAATTGATAATTTGGTATAACAAAATAAAATCCAAAAGGTTGAATGTTACATTGTTTAAAATAAAACCCAAATACCTTAGGAAATTTCAATTTGTTTAGCAACCTTGGCAAAATATTACTCAAATAATCATATGGATTCAGAAATTATTGACAAGTATATTCCTTCTCATGATATGGATTGCAACATATTCATGCCTGTCCATTCTATGTCACTCTTTTCTCCATCTTCTCACATAAGTTCACTGTAAGGACTCACCCAATGTGCAGGCAGATTCAACAACAGTTTTTCTAGGAATCATGATGGAGTCCAACTCTCAGCTATCCTTTACCCTTAATATATGAGCTATTCCACATTTTTCAGTTCTGTCTCTGTTATAGCGTAATCTACTATAGACCATGTTTGTAATTCCTTACTTGTAAAGCATTATAGATGGTTCATACCCCCAATGTGCCTTCCTCCATTACTGTCTGAGTAATTCCTTTATTAGGATAAACCTATGATTTCGTTGGTATAGGAATCTCTGGTGAGAAAGTTATCTCTAAGAATGTAAATTTCCAAGTATTTCCCAACTTGAAGCCTATGAGAGTTCCCTGGGTCACTGAGAGGTTAAATTCCTCACCTAGAGTCATGCACCCAGTATGTATGAATGGTGGGATTAACTTCAATTATTCTCCACTCTAATAATGGCTCTCCATCTTCTCTACTAACCCATTTCTTCCCATGAATGATAATTACTTTTAATTCTTCAGAAAATTACACATGGCTAAGTGAAAACAGATGTAGAATGTTGGTAATATAATGTTATACCTTTATTTCAGAGTGCTTTTTTCAAAATCAGTCCAGCCTGCTCTTTTTATTCCTTAGTTGTGGACCATCTTCACTATCCATTTGCATTAGTTGTAAAAGATACATACTTGAGAATGTAGGTATATTTGTATGCATGCATACATACATGTAGACATATATGTGTATATATACATATATGCATGCACACCTATATGCATAAATATGCATATATGCATACACATGTGGATACATACATGTATATGTGCATATATAATATGCATGCATGCATGCATACATATATATACCCATGCACACACATATATAGTCCTGAACCCAATTAATGCCCAAAATGGCAACTGAGGAAGAATTAAAACTGGTAATTATGTCTCTGCTTCCTCATCCATATAATTCATATGATAATAATCTACAGAAGTAAATTATCGTCTTCAATAATAGTTTGAACAGGTAACAAGTTGTACTTTACAAGTAATACTTTCCAGTAGCTCAAAAGTTTATCATTCTCTTTGAGAATGAAGGATGACAAACAACCGTCACCATCACTACCACCACAGCATGCAGTGCACTGAAAGTTATATAGAATACATTCGGCTTATTGTTTGTTGAATCAAAAAAACAAAGGCTTTCATTTGGCAAATTAAAATTTCTCCTCAAAGGCACTGTATATTGTACATGGAAAAATATGAAGAAAAAACACAGTCCCTGACCTCAAGGGGCTCACAATTGAATGGAAGAAGACACAAAACAAAAGAATTTGTAGGACAGGAAAGGTAGGTATCTGGCTCAAAGTCATGATGGATTCTAGGCCAAAGAATACATCCAGGTGAGAAAAATGTCTGATCTTGAAGTAATCTCTAAATGGAGCCTTTGGAAGGAGTTTTTTACTTCACCCTCCAGTCTTCTAATCAAAAGGGCAGAGAGTACTGAGGATACTGAAGAGATGTGAGTACCAAGACTGATAAAATCTCAAAAGATGATGTGTTTCCTGATATTGAAGTTTTTTGTGTAGTCCAATTCAAAGAAATTCATTTGAGTGGGAAATGAAGAAGTGGTTGGCCGGAAGAAGCCCTCATCAAATGGAGACTTTGTGAGGAATTCTTTGTTCTGACCTCCAGCTCTCCTGGGAGCAGGGAGTAGGTACAGTGGATAGAATTTCAGGCCTGGAGTAAGAAGATTCATCTTCCTGAGTCAAAATATGGCCTCAGACACTTACTACTTGCATGACCTTAGGGAGATCACTTAATCCTGTTTGCCTTAGTTTCCTCCTCTGCAAAATGAGCTGGATAAGCAAATAGCAAACTACTTCTATAACTGTGCCAAGAAAACCCTAAAATTGGGTCATAAAGAGTTGGACATGATTCAGCAACAACAACTAGCTCTCCAGTCAAGGGAAGTAGAAATTAATGCCTTTTGTTTAGATTTTTTATAAAACTACTCTTAACTTCCATTGATTTTGTTTTCTGACATGAAGCTAAACAAAATTTTTTATGATCATGTTCCATATGATTTTACAAATCATTTTATGTTCTGTACATACATTATTCTAAGGTGACATATCTTACCACTTAGAAAATAAGGAATATGTTTCCTAACTAAGGGTTTTTTTTCTTTTAGATTCTCTTCTTCTACTTAAGAGAATTGATTAACATTGGTTAAATATCTGTTTGAATACATTATAGTCTTTATTAATGTCTTTTGTTCAATCTACATTTCATGCAATAACTAAGTTAAATGAGTCAGTTTGGCATTGTATTAATTATGCATTTTTCTCTCATTCTGAGTTTTTCTTCCAGTCTTAGTTCTCCTAAGTCTTAAATTAATAATAGGACTGATACAGACACCCGATTCACGAAGGAATCCCACATTAGAAATAAGTTTGTTACTGTTAAAACACAATTAATTCTTTATATCTAAAGAATAAAAATAGTTTTTTTCAAGAAAGTATTCATGATATGTAAATTAGAATCATATATGGAGCCTACAAGTCTCTCTAGCTGATTATACCTGTTGCATGTATTTTAACAAATCTCACACTGCTAGACCAGTTCCCGGTTTTGAATTGATGTCACTGAATGTCAAAGGACATGTTGATTTATTTTGAAGATTTTATTGAGTACTTCATAGAATTTTTTTACCTCTTCATTTTTTTCCTAGAGATATTGGTGTATAATCTATCTACCGATATTTTTGATAAGCACTACAATGAGAGATAAATTCCCCATCAAAATATTAATTATCTATTATTAGTCATAGTATACTTAAAACTGTTCTCATTACTAAAGTAACTTAGAGGAAAGGTTGAGGCTGAGTTGTGTATAACCAAGTTATCCTAAAAAATAAAACTGGGTGGGAAAAGGTTAAAGGGAGAAATTATCTCACAAAATCAGGGGGTGGTGGTGAAAGGAACAAATAATATAGAGAATGCAGGTAGGGTGGAGGACTGATAACATTGGAACCTAACTCTTATTTGGGTTGAAGAGGAAACAGTGCTCAAATATGAAGAGGAAACAGTGCTCAAATATTTAGAAGTCTTTTGATGTTCTAGAGAGGTAAGAAAACTGGGGGCTAGGGAGGGGAGAGACTTTTAGATGGGTAAATAGATTAGAATTAGGAGGAAGGGTAAGTAGATAAGGAAGATAATTTTAGAGGGATGGCTAAAACAAGGAATAATAAGGTAAAGGGAGAAGATAACATGGATAGGAGAAAAAAGAATCTGAGAGAAAAAACAGTGAATAAAAATAATGGTAAAAATCACAAATAGTAATTGTACCTTTGATTGTGAATTAGAGAAACATAATGAAAAAATCGCTTAGAAAAACAAAAAAGTCAAGAATAATAAAGGAAATAATGAAAAAATTGCAAAGGAAGAATGTTTAACCATATCAGATCTTAAAATGCATTATAAGACAGTAGTTATCAAAACTATCTGGTACTGGCTAAGAAATAGTAAATTATGTTAATAGAATAGAGTAGAAACAATTTACAGCAGCAAATAAATATAATAATCTTTTATTTGAAAAGTGTAAAGATTTAGGATTTGGAAATAAGTATTCATTATTTGGTTAAAATTGTTGGGAAAACTGGAAAGCAGTAAGACATACACTGGGCATTGATTAATATCTTACACCATTTTCTAAGATAAGGTCAAAATGGATACATGACATAGATAAACTTAAAAGAAAATGAATATATTAATTACTCAAAGTTATGGATAGGAGAGCAATATATTAATAAGCAAGAGAGAAAGAAGTTAGCTCTAAAATTAATAATTCTGATTAAATTTAAGAAGTTTTGAATGAATAGAACAAATGTAGCCAAGTTCAGAAAGAAAGCAGGGTGGGGCAGGGCAAATTCTGTAAATAGTTTTCAGATAAAAATCTCACATCAAAAATATATAAAGAATTTTGTCAATTTTATAACAACATGTGTCATATCCTTCCTATTCATATCCTTTGATCAGGCAGTTTTCCAGTGAAGAAATAAAAAGTTTATAGTCATACAAAACTTTTTCTAAATGATTATTGATTAGAGAAAAACAAATGAAAACAACCTTGAAATAATGATTTTATATGTACCAAATTGGCTAAAATGATAAAAGAAGGAAGTGACAAATGTGGGAGGTAGAAATGTAGAAAAATTGGGTTGTTCATTCATTAGTGGTATAACTGTGAACTAATCCAAACATTTTGGAGAACAATCAGGAATTGGGCTCAAAGAGTTACTGAACTACCTATACCCTTTGATCCAACAATATCACTACTTTCTCTACTTTCTAATACAATTAGGGAAAAAGGAAAAGAATTTATATGTTCTAAAATATTTATAGCAGCTCTCCTTGTGTTGGTAAAGAGTTGGAAGTTGCAGGAATACCCATCCATTGGGAAACGGCTAAACAAGTTGTGTATAATTGTGATGAAATACTACTTCACTACACAAAATGATGAGTTCCATGTTTTTAGAAAAAAACATGGAAGGATTTTCATGAAATTGTGAAGAGTGAATTAAGCAGAAGAAAAATAAAATTATATACAGTAAGAGAAACGTATTAATAAAAAACATTGAGAATATATTTTTATATAATATGTATATTTATACTATATTATTATAAATACCCAAGTTAACCATAAAGGGCATATAAAAAAAGATGCCATCTGCATCCAGAGAAAGAGCTGTTAAATAAGTATGTATAGAATAATTTCACGCACACACATACACACACACACACACATTTGTCTTTAAAGGTAGCCATCTCTCAGCAGAGGGGTTGACAAGAGGGAAGGAAAAAAATAGAAATACATGGGGTAATTTTGTTGTGTTTTTGAAAAAGGATGATAAACTGTACATAATAGATTTGCAATTTCATGTGTAGTTATCTTTTTAAATTATATTATGTTATGGAAAAGCTTGTCCATAAAAAATGTAATTTGAAAAATATATTTTTTTCTCATTGCTTTCCAATCACAGAATAAAACTTCCTCTTGTATTTCCCTCTCCAGGAGTAATCTGTGATTTTTTTCCCCCATTTAGCAGGAAATTCTTTTTTCCTTTGTTTTCATCTTTACTGAGTATCAATAAATTAACATCTATCAAGTATCTAATATGTGCCAGTCACTGTGCTAAGCTAAAAGCATATTAAATGGTGACAAAAATTAAAAAAAAGACAGTCCTTACACTCAAAGTTCTCACCCTCCAATGGAAAGTTAAGGCTAATATGATTCTATTCCCTCCTGACTCTAGTCCTTCCTCTCCAGACTTTCCCATTTTGTCCTCTCTTTTCTCTTCACTCTGGATATTCCTTTATTCCTACAGCCACATTCCTCCTCCTAATGATATCTACCTGAAGCCTCCATTTGAGTAAGTGCCTAGGTCAGCTTTGGTTCTTATTTCTCCCAAATCACCTCCCAATTCTCTATAAATTTCCCATTTCACCTCCCTCTTGGGTAACTTTTCTCCAAACATTGTTCAGCTCCTTTTTGTTCTCTTATTAACAAGCTCCTTGAGGATAGGAACGATGCTTCCTTTATTTCCAGCACTTGGGACACTGCCTGTTACAAAGTTCTTTACAAATGTTATTTTTTTTATCACCTTCCTTCATTCCTTCCTTTTTTCCTTCCTTTCTTCCTTCCTTAGTCATTGTACCAAAAACTTCCATTTGGAATTTCTATAGATAAAATTTACAGAAAACCAAAGACTCTTTAATCATTAGCATTGCCCCCCAATCCACTTTTTTCTTGGCACTATGCCAGTGGTACTACACATGAAGAATGAGACCTCTAAGAATTTTGGTTCATTCTGCATTTTCCATTTTGTCATGATTTTCTATGGATGATGTTTTTAATCACCACCTGCTCTTTTCTCTGTGCAACCTCTATCTTGGTGATAGTTCCCATGGGTTCAAGTCTCATCATTAGTATGATTACCATCAAATATAAGAATTTAAACTCAATCTCTCTCTTTATCTCCTATATCTTCAAGTGTGAAGTAGACACTTCTATGGAGATGTCTTTTACAGATCTCAAACCGAACATGTTTCAAACAGATCTTGTATTCTTATCTAAGCGTGTACCTTTTCTAATATTACAGAAAATTTCATTAAATTAATTCACTTTAAGAAAGGACAAATTTAAACAGACAAGAAGAATACAAAAAAGTCAATCAATAAATATTTTCTATGTTTTGGAAAAAAGAACACAAGGAGTATGTAGGATCCATCCTCACAGTAAGAAAATATGAGACTCAAGTCCTGTCTTTGATGCAAGCTTGCTGTTTGACCCTTCAACGAGTCATTAAATATGTCAGGGTCCCAGGAAACTAAGTCTCTAAATCATATATATGCTGCAATCAGCATCCCTGGAGGCATGATCAGGGTTTTTAACAAAGATGAAATCTTAACTTTTGGAGTCCATGGGAAAAGAAGTCATAGATATTTTGGAGCACTGATTATCAACACATTCTGATTGTGTCAGAGTAATCTGCCTGATCAGAACCAGTCATTCAGTTTCCATTTGTTCAGTCTGTACTTTCTACAAAAGGCAGAATTTAGCAGAGATTGGAACTCTGATATTTCTGGGAATGCTGACCATTTAGATAATACTGAAGGACTGGACTTGGAGCACTATTGCCTTCAGGGCAGATTGCCACTGTTCATCTCTTTAGTGTCACTGTATCTTGGGGCAAAAGGTCAGTGGGCTTACTTTTCATTTGAAGTAATCTGTCTGGAACAATGAGCCAAAAGGAAAGAGTTTCTTAAAGACAAAATAATTATGTGGTCTTGTCTGTGGATGATAAAAGGAAGATCAATGGAGCACTCTTGCTATCAAAAATGCCTTGAGCCAAATGAAGGAAACATGTTTATCTTAACTTCTTAAATCTTATATAACTCATCAGGTGATTTTTGGTTTTGACTGTTGTCCAGTTACTTCAGTCATGTACGGCACTTCATGACCTCATGTGGGTTTTTCTTGGCAAAGATATTGGAGTGACTTTCCATTTCTTTCTCCAGCTCATTTCACAGATGAAGAAAATGAGGTAAATAGGGTTAACTAACTTGCCCTGGTTCACACAGCTAGTAAGTATCTGAGATCATATTTGAACTCTGGTCATCCTAGATGTTGCCCAGTACTCTATCCACTGTACCATAGATGCCCACAGTGAATGTGTACTAGCCAAAACATACTTATAAAAAACTTCTAGCCTAAGAGTCACGGTATCAAACATCACAAAATTCTATTTTGTCCCCCTTTATGTAAGTATGTGTGTATGTATATATGTAAATGCATATGTACATGTATGCATGTAAATCTGTTAATTTATATGTGAATTTTCATACACATGTAAATATATTTCTATATATACACACATGTGTGTATATATGTAGCACACACCCCATGTGTGTATATGTATGTTTGTGTGGCATGAATACACATGGGGTGTAGGGTGTGTTCAGGGAGGACCAGTACTGTTGGTGTGATGGCTGTAGACCCCTTTTTGGGGCAATTTCCACCTTTGGTGTCCACCTGTTCCACCTAACTCTTACCTATGGCTCCAAGAAACCGCAGCATGCACAGCAGCCACACCCTGGTAAACTGTTTTGGCAGATGGACCAAACCAGGTTGAGGGTAACCAAGGTTTCTCAAACTCATTGGTGAATCAGGGGGGTGTCTACCCCAAGCATGTGAAGACTTCCTCTGGTGGAATGGGCAGATGAGAACAATTTGTTCCAATGGCCATGAAGGCAGATGAAGCAGGTGATCTGGACTGCTTAGAGCTTGGTTAGACACAGAAAACACCACCCTGCATCCTGAACCATTGCCAGTTATCTTGACTCCATCCTGCCACTGGACTATGATGACCTTGGAGGAGAGAGTGAGGCTAAGCAATTCATGCAGCTCTGTCTTGCTTATATCCTATTTATTCAGGAATAAAAAATCAAACAAAAAAAAGACATCAAAAGGTATGTATATGCATAGATACAAACATTTACACGAATGCTTTTGGTATATTCATATGGCTCCAGTGATAGGCTCTATTCCTGAAGACTGAAGACATCTAAGTTCAGAAATACTCTCCTCAAGATTAGATACTAAGATTTAATTGTGAGGAGTTCTGAAACTTTTCAAGCTTAAAGCTCTAGAATGTTTAGGTCCTATATCAATGAAATATGTGAAATTGCCCAGCTGAATCAGTGAAACTGCAATTTGCTAAAGTACATATACATCGTTGTTTTTTCTCTGCCTCTAACTTTCTGTCTCTTTGTCCTTTTCTCTCTGTCTCTCTCTTTGTAGGTCAGTCACTCCTCTCTCTCTCCAAATGTCATGTCACATCTTTTTATCCAAATCTACATACATTATACTTATATACATTAATTTCAGTCATTCATTCCACAATTTTTTTCGTACATACAGGATGAAAATCACTGTTAAAGGAATTGAGAATGATAACATTTAGCTAAGAAATGACTGTAGCCTTATAGATTTTACAATCTGTAATTTGGATGAGATAGAAAAAATATTATTGATAAACATGATATATTATGATTAATTGATTAAATTGATTATTGATAAATGTGATATATTTTGATTAATTGATTAAATGGCTAATGTTAAATGTAAGTGAATTTACATTAGAAGAAGGGAAAGAAATATGTATTTATATAGCACCTACTATGTCCTAGACTTTGTGCAGAATGTTTTATAAATATTTTCTCCTTCAATTCTCACAATTCTCACTGTGGGAAGTAGTAACTAATATTATACTCATTCTAAAGTTGAGGAAACTGAAGCAAAAAGAAATTAAGTGACTCACCAGTTGTCACACAGCTAATCAGGGTTTTCTTCCTAATTCCAGGCCCATGATTCTATCTACTGTGCCACAAACTACCTCTAATAAAACACATTGCAACACAGTTCAACACAATGCAATGAGATGGAATACAATACAATATAATGCAGTATAATACAATACAATATATAGATATATGAAGTCAAATGGGCCTTAGAAAATATTGCTAACACTAAGATTGGTGTGACAGAACTAAAACCCAGGCTTATTTTTTTTTGTATGAATAGTCTTTTTAAAATCTTATTTTTCCCCATTACAGGCAACCACTTTTAACATTATTTTGTTAAAATTTCTGAGCTCCAAATTTCCCTTTTCCTCCCTCAAATCCCCTCTCCCTGAGAAAGTAAGCAATTGGATACAAGTCATACATTTCAAATCATGCAAATCATATTACCACTTTAGTCATGTGTAAAAGACATAGACCCAAAGGAATTAAAAAAAATGAGAATAATATAGGAAGAGAAAAATAGTATGCTTCAATCTGCATTCAAACTCCATCAGTTATTTTTATGGAGGTGGATAGAATTCTTCATCATGAGTCTTTTGGAATTTTCTTGATCATTCTATTGCTAACAATAACTGTCATTCACAATTTATCAGCATACAGTATTACTGTTACTGTGTACAACATTCTCTTTGTTCTGCAACAGTTCATATAAGTGTTTCCAAGCATTTCTGAAATCAGCCTGCTCATCATTTTTTATACAGCAGTGATATTCCATTACAATAAAAAAGCACATCTTGTTCAGCCATTCCCTGATCAATGGGCATCCTCTCAATTTCCAATTCTTTGCCACCACAATAAGAGCTGCTATAAATATTTTTGTACAAATAGTCCTCCCCCCTCCTTTTTTGTTTCTCTCTTTGGGATACAGGCCTTCTAGTGACATTGTTGGATCAAAGGATATGCAATTTTATAGCCCTTTGGAGATAGTTCCAAATTCTCTCCAGAAAGGTTGGATCAGTTCATAAATCTACTAATAGTGCATAACTATTTAAATTTTCTCAGATCTCCACCAACATTTATTACTTTTCTTTTGTATCATATTAACTAATCTGATAGCTGTAACTCAGATTTATTTTAATTTGCACTTTTCCAATAAAAAGTGATTTAGATTTTAGAGCATTTTATGTGATTATAAGTAGCTTTGATTTCTTCATCTGAAATCTGACTGTTCATATTCGATGACCACTTATCAATTAGGGAATAACATATATTCATATAAATTTGACTCAGTTTCACATATATTTGAGAAATGAGACCTTTATCAGAGAAACTTGCTGTCAAAATTATTTTTCAGCTTTCCTTTTGATTTCTAATTTTGAATGCATTGGTTTTATTTATGCAAAAACTTTTGAAATTAAATGTAATTTAAACAGGCAGTTTTATGTCTAATAAAACACACTTTCTCTTGTTTGGCCATATATTCTTCCCCTCTCCATAGATGTAACAGGTAAACTATTTGTTGCTCTCCTAATTTGCTTATGTCATAAGCTCATTTTAATTTTATCTTTTATCCTAGTATAAAGTGTGAGATATAGGTTTATACTTAGTTTCTGTCATATGGTTTCCTAGTTTTCCCAGCATTTTTTTTTTTTTGGCAAATAATGAGTTCTTATCCCCAAAACTGGAGTCTTTGGATTTATCAAACAACAGATCAGTATGATTCTATACTACGGAGTTATGTGTACATAACTGACTTCACAGATCTATTTCACTATTTCTTAGCCAATGATAATCATTTCATATGAATTTTGGACTTTAATAAGGGCCAGAGCTTGAAGAAGAGCCTGAACCTAACAGTCTCTTTGTTCTCTGAAGTAAACTCAGAGAATACCTCTTCCTCTGTCAACAAAGCCAGATGGGACTGACTTAGTATTCCTTATGAGACTCTTAACCCTTAATAATGGGATGTTTTCCCTATCTTAATATTTTATGGACATATACTGTTATGATATGTTAATTGTAAAGAAAACACAGGTATCATGCATTGTAATTTCATTCAAAACTTTGTCAGCTCTGTTATCTTATTATATTTGTCACCTATACAATTAAGAAATTCATTTCTCATGGTATAGTTAATCACTCATGGAGCCCATATGTCTGAAGGACACAGACAACCTTTGATTGTCCCGAAAACATATTTAAGCCTGGTCATTCTTGTATTAGTCAGTCAGAAGTTTTTCTCACTCCAAGATCATGTAACTGCTAGCTTTAAGGGAATAAACAATATGCATTTAACCTGTTTCTCTTTTTAACTAACTTTCAGGTCAACACCAGTAACTGAGAGTTTTGAAGATTACCACTTAGTAATACAGTTGTAGATATGGTATGCCTAAGCTACCTTCTTTTGCATTTTTTTCATCAATATTCTCCTGTTTCTGCCTCACTACTGGGCATGGTTCTGCCTGAAAAATTTTTCCCTCTAACATTATTTCACTTAATTTCCCTGCCTTCCTTATGTTTTCCTCCCGTGTCCTTTCCTGGCAGTCATCATTGTGGCAAGGAGGCTGGTTCTGTACAAAGGTCATATGCGCATTTCTTTTGTCAACTTTCAGCTTCTTCTGAGCTAAATGAACAGTCTTTTCTTCCAACTGAGACCCCACCCTGCTCTTTTAAAGGAGAGCCCAAAGTCTGAGAATTACCATGCAAACTAGCTAACTCTTTTCCCATCTGAATTTTTTCGTTAAGCGGCTCATCTCTAGTTTTACACATAATACAATCACTTGTTAATAACATTCAATCTCTCCTACTTCCTGCTGCCAGTTCGTTCCCTGGTGTAATTGGAATTCCTTGCAAACACCTTCCGAAATCTCCAGGTTCCCCCTCTGATAACTTTGCTTCCCAGTTTTCACAGGTTCCAGTGAGGGAAGAATATGGTAAATCACCCCAACTTGGGATATTAATTTATTACTTTTAATCCTTTTTGCTTTCAAATAGAGATTTTCACCTTGTGATCCTGTTTGTGATGCCAAATGTATCACCAAGGCAATATTCATAACACTGATGGTGACTATGAATATGCCAACATAGTTCTAAATCACATCATACAAAAGACTCTCCATATAGAAGTCAGAAGAAAAACATTTATTTAGACACCAGAAAGTCAAATCTCAGGACCAGAAAGTTAAATATGTCATGGTAGTCAAGAAGTCAATAAACATGATCACAGCAGGGTTCAAAACATTTACCAAATCTCCCCTCCTTTGCCAGGGCCTTCTCATAAGCACACACTGAAGAGCATGAACCTTTCCATGCCTGCCTGCTTGTGTCTGTTCTCCTCTTCTCCTGCCTTGCTCACTCACTTCCTCCCTGTTCTGCTCCACCCTTCCTAATCCACCTGATCAGCAAGTTCCTCCTATGACTTAGGCTTCTAGGTGATTTTAGCAGGTCACATGAGCCTATTAATGAATAATAAAGATCTTTTCATTTAAATAGTTATTACACCTACCCAGAAAAAATGACTAACCCTTCAGGGGAAAAAAAATGGATATTCAATGAAATTGAGGATTTTCAAGCATTCTTGATTAAATGACCAGAGCTGAATGGAAAATTTTGACTAACAAATACAAGACTCAGGAGAAGCATGAAAGGGTAAACAGGAAAGAGAAATCATAAGAGAGTTATTAAAGTTGAACTGTTCACATTTCTACTTGGAAAGATGATATTTGTAATGCATGAGACTTTTCTCAGTATTGGGGTGGTTGGAGCATATATATATATATATATATACACATATATGTATATATGTACATGCATATGTATGTATGTGTGTGTATAAACACACACAGAGAGAGAGAGAGCAAGAACAGGGTGAGTTGAATATGAAGGGATATCTAAAAAAAATAAGGGATGAGAAAGGAATATATTGAGAGGAGAAAGGGAGTGATAGAATGGGGTAAACTATTTCACATAAAAAAGGAAAGAAAAAAGTTTCACAATGGAGGGGAAGAAGGGGGAGGTGAGAAGTAATGAGTGCATCTTACTCTCATCAGATTTGGCTTAAGGAGAGAATAGCATACGTATTCAAATGCATATCTTACCTTGCAGGAAAGTAGGGTGGAAGGGAATAAGAGGGGGCAGATGATAGAAGGGAGGGCATACTGGCAGAGGAGGTAGTCAGAAGCAAATACTTTTCTAAAGGGACAGGATCAAAGGATAAAATAAAATAAAATAATTGGGGATGGAATAGGATGAAGGGAAATATAGATAGTCTTTCACAATATGACTATTAAGGAAATCTTTTGCATAACTTATATGGTCATATTAATTAATTAATTAATTACCTTCTCAATGAGGATGAGTGGGGAGGGAAGAAGGAAGAGAATTTGGAACTCTAAGTTTTAAAAATAAATGTTAAAAGTTGTTTTTACATGCAACTAGGAAATAAGATATACAGGAAATAAGGTATAGAAAAGCATCTTGTACTTCAAGAAAGCAAAGGGGAAGAGGATAAGAGAGGGCAGTGATGAAAGGGAGGGCAGACTGGAGGAAGGGGTAATCAAAATTCATGTCATCTAGGTGTAGGAGGGAGGGGAAATAAGGGGAGAATATTTGGAAATCAAAATCTTGTAGAAATGAGTGTTGAAAACTAAAAATAAATAAATAAATTTTAGATAAACAAAAGAATTGTTTAAAATGAAACCAGCAAAATTTTGAGATCAAAATAATTAAACAAAATATGAACAATGAAAAATAGAAGAGAAAGTGACATATCTTATAAGTAAAACAACATATTTGGAGAATAAATCAAGAAGAAAAAATGCAAAAATAATTGAACTACCTGAGTTATGATTAAAAAAAACCTTGACACAATATTACAAAAAATAATTAAAGAAAATTGTCCTGAAGCATTAGAACACAGGAGGTGGGGAAGAGGTAGAAATTTGAAAAAGAATCTATTGATCACCACTGAAAAGAGATCCTATGAGAAAAACTCATAGCAATGTCATAGTCAAATTCCAGAAACCCCAGCTCAAGGATAAAATATTAAAAGCATCAAGACTGAAACAATTTGATATGATGGTGCCACAATTTGAGTCTCATAAAACCCAGCAGCAGATCTTGGAACTGCAGATCTTGGAACACAATATATCAAAGAGCAAAAGAACTGAGTTTCTGACTGAAAATATTATGCCCAGGAAAATTAAGAATTATCCTGAATATAAAAGAAAATGGACATTTGGTAAAATCTCAGACTTTCAAGACTTTGTTTAAAAAAATTCTTAACTTAATAGAAGATTCATCATGCATGAGCCAAGAGAACTATAGGGTACACACCAAAACTTGATTATAAGGACAGACTGCTTAACTTATATATATAATGTATATCAAAGATTCTTATTAATAACTGGGTAGCTCATAAAAAAATTTGGGTAAATCTGACTATGATATGAATTTTAAATTAAAACCATTTAAGAACAGGCAAAATAGTAATTATTTTACACAAATAAGTTGCAAGAGGAAGAATAAATACAGAGGAATTAGATGGGCAAGAAGGGTTGATAGCTCTGGTAACCTACTTTCACTGGGAATGGGTTTAAGAGGGAACAAAACATATATATATATATATATATAAAATAATAGTCTTCTAATTTCAGAAAAAAATACAATGGTATGGACATAGGGAGGGGGGAGAGGACAAGGGAGGGAGCTTTAGAGGGCAGAATGAGGGAATAGTTAAATGGGGGTATAGAAGTGTTTTTAGATTTGTGGGAATGGGAGGATAGGAGAGGGGTCCTTGAGCAGGGTAGGCAAATGATAGGAGGGCAAGGTAGTGGGTAGAAGTAAAGTAGAGGAGGTAGAAGGATAGGAAACAAAAGATATGCTCAAACATAAAAACAAAGATCAGTAGATTAGGAGCAGAATTTTTGGGGAAATATATATATATATGTGTCTGTGTGTATGTGTGTATATATATATCTATAGCTATAGAGAATCATATCTAAACTTTACTGTAACCCTCTGTGAGTGTGGGTGAGGGGAAAAAGAACAAAGTAAAATGTGCCTAGCAGAGAACAAAAGAAAACTCACAAGTAATCAAAGAAAAGATGGACTATTTTTAACACTATTTATTACTTATCATAGAGACTTTCTTGAAATGAAAATTTATTTTTACGTATTTTGAATCCTTTTATGTTCTTCTATGCACACAGCATGCTTTTTTTTTTGTTTTTGACTTTGTATTTAAGTTCCAGCATTTAAGTTTATTTTATATTTTTGTTTATTTTCTCTATTTGGTATTTGTGTTCTGGCCCTTGAGTCTAAAAGGAAATTTTTAAAAATATGATGCATCTTTAAAAACAAAAAAGCAAGTCACCTATTTCATTGAATGTCCACTTTCTCCTGAAGGATTATGCTCAATTTTGCTAGGTAAGCAATTTTTGGTTGATGGAATACCATATTCCAAGCCCTCTGTTCCTAGGGTCCAGTGGGCACTGTCCCAAGCTTCTTGCACAAAAGGATAGAGACATGGCCACTGGTCTGTCCCATCCGGATCTCTGTGCCTTGATTCTCACCTAATGGACTTTGGGGCCTCCAAGCCTGGAGGCTGGTCTGCTTTGCCAGGGCCTCCAGGACTCTCTGCTTGTCTGTTGTACTACAACCACTGGACTTTGCCACTCACCTACTGTACCTATGACTGGAGGCTTCACAGTTAGCCCACTGTACTTCAGGCCTGCTACAGCAGGACTGTGTAGCCTCAGTTGCTGACCTGTGCTTGGGCCAAGAGAATTCTTCTTGCTGGGACATTGTTTTCACTGTGCTATACTTTCCCCTTACTCAAGGACATGGATCTTTCCTGAATTCCTTTTAAATTTTATTGGGCTGAAAAGTGTTTCACTCCATCCTTTTGTGGGATCTGCTGCTCCAAAATTCATTTTGAGGTGTTATTTGAAATTGTTTGGAGAAGAATTTGTTAAGCTCAGGCAAGTCCCTGCCCTTTGTCATCTTAGTTCAAACTAACATAAGAGGTTTAAAACCTTAAAAACAATGACTGATCCTTTAAAAGGGTCAATTCTTTCAAGAGGCCAGGAAATTTGAAAAAAAAAAATCAACAGTGTCCACAGAATTGGAAAAATCAATTTCTTTTCCAATCCTAGGAGTGTCAATGCCAAAGAATATTCAAACCATCAAACAATTGCATTCATTTCCACACCCCAGCAAGATTATGCTTAAGATTCTTCAAACTAAGCTTTAGCCATACGTAAACCTGGAATTATCAGAAGTACAGACTGACTTTCAAAGAAGCAGAGGAACTAGAGACCAAATTGCCAGCATTCTCTTGTTCATGAAGAAAGCAAGCAAGTTCCAGAAAATCATTTACTTTTGCTTTATTGACTACATTTAAATTTTCTCAAAACTCCTCAGCTCCCAAATCCTCAAACTTTTACCTTTCTTTTTGTGTGTTGTTTTCACCTATCAAATTTTAAGCTCCTAGAAGGCAAGGATGATCTTTCCTTTGAAACAAAACAAAAACAATCATACCTGGTACTGAAAAATGATGCCTAGCTCATGTTTTTTCAGTATCTCAGTCATGTCTGATTCTTTGTGAATCCGTGGACTGTAACATATCAGTCTCTTTTGTCCTCCTCTGTACTCCAAAGTGTGTCCAAGCTCATGTTGCATCCATGACACTGTCTATCTCATCTTCTGCTATCCTCTTCTTTTATTTTTACCAAGTCTGCAAGATAAGAAATTAACATTAGTCTGGCATGATCTGTTCATGAAAATGCCATGCTGACAATATGATCACTGATTCCTTTCCTAGAGATTTGCCAACTATTTAATTATGTGTTTCATTATTTTGTCAGGAATCAAAGCAAGTTCACTCTCCTACAATATACAGAGATGACTCATTCACTGTTTTTGAAAAGGAGGACAAAGTATGGTCCATCTGTAATCCTGCATTATCACACCTATTCTTCACAGTGTTTTAAAAATTGCTTATAGTTATCATACATGCCCTATCTTTAAATTCCTGAGATGAGACTTCTCTGGAGCAACAGAAAGCTGTGGAAACATTTTTTTTTTTAAATAGGTAATTGACACAGTCAGATTTATGCTCAGAAAATTATTCTGATAAGTAGTATAAAGGATAAATGTGAGCTGGAAGAGAGGCAAAAGGACATAATAGAGGACTATTAGAAGACCTATCACAAAGGGTTTAATCAGTGAGATTAGGACTTTGGATTTGAAGTCAATAAGACTTGAGTCAACATCTGGCATCAGATACGTACTAAATGTATGATCCTGCTTAAGCCATTTAATATCTGTGGGTTTTTTTATTTGTAAAATAGAGATAATAATTGTATCTACCTCACAGGATTGTTGTAGGAGATGATATTTAAAAGTTACTTTGTAGAATTTTAAACACCATATGAATTTTACCTATCATTAATATTGTCTCCTGGTCTCCAAATGCTACATAACTTCCTCAGAGAAATTTTTTTTTTTAAAGTGGTTAAAGTTAAAGGAAAACAATAAAGTTAACCTGAGGGAGGAGAAAGTATTCAGAAAAAGATAATGATCAGGTCTGTCAAAAGTACAATAGAGGTTCACAAGGATTAATGCCAAGAAAACTTTGAATTCAGGATTTCCTTAGTGATCTTTGATTGTGTCTCAGTTTCAATAGAGAATTGAGGCCAAAATGTTGAATACAAAAGATTTTAGAGAATGTGGAGAGAAGAAAAGTATCTATTATATATTTCTTTCTTTCTTCTTTTCTTCTCTTTTTTTTCCCTCAAGAAACTTAGCAGTCTTAGGAAATCAAGAAATGGAGCAGTTAATATACTTCCAAAAGGAACAAAGTTTTTTTTCGGGTTTTATGAGATCCAACTATGTTTATAGCCAAATGGAAATGATCCATTAGACATGAAGAAATAGAAAATTAATGAAAGAAAAAGAATAGCCAATTATGTCCAAGAACAGACTAAAGGAAATGGGATCAAACCAGTGGTAAAGAGATTGTCCATAGGAGGGAATCGAAATATCCCTTCATTTGTGATCTGAAGTAAAGATGATGTAGAAAATTTTTTGAATTTTAGACAAAGGTAGCCAAGGGAACACACACATGACAACTTTAATCTTCTCATAAAAGCAAGGTTCACATTTATCTGTTACATGAGTTCAGGTTTGTGATGTGATTGATGGAGTAGAAGAGAGGAAAAAATAGAATTTAAACAGACACAGAAGAGCAATGAATGGGGTTGTCAAGGAGCACAATGACCCAACTGAAGTTATATAACATAAATTCTACTTTGAGTGAAGTCAGCTTAGTTCTGTGATTTTCTTCATGAGTGTGCAGCTGCCCTGCAGCAGAAGCAGAAAAATTAGATTATGATACTAATTCATGGATGAAGATTTTCAAGTTAGAGTGATATAAAGGGATCAGAGTCCTTTGGTATGAAAGTACATATATAGCCACATAGCATAGCTTGCCGTTAACAAGGAACAATCTGATGAGCCATCCTATGATTAGCAAATAAATTAGCATCAGACTGTGTAGATGAACATGAACTACAACAACAAAAGCAGCAGACACGTAGCAAGAGCAACAACAACCTTCAAACTGGGAAATAAATCAAGGAATGCTAGGAAGTTTAATAAATAGTCAACTTTCTAGCATTGCCTATGTTTTTGGATCTAATTGCTTTTGCCCTGGATTCCCGGAATGTCAAATGGGCAGCAAATTGACCCATGGTGGAATATAAAGAGGAAAGCAACCAATATGATGAGAGGATTTTTTTATAGTAACAACTTTCATTTATAATATGAGTTTTGGAAAACTTCTTATATATTAATTAATTTTATCTGTACATCATCAAAAAATGTAAAGAAAAATATGGAGTAGTTGACCTAAACATGAAAAAATAGGAGATGATAGACTATAGTTTAAGAGCTGGCAGAGATCTTAGAGATCATCTAATTTTCCTTCCCTCATTTTATGGGAGAGGTAACTGGGCCTAGACAATTTAAATGACTTGTTACAGGGAATCATGTTACTAAATGTCCAAGGGAAGATATAATCCTTGAACTTCCCAATATTAAAACCAATTCTCTACCTACTAAACATAATTACAATCTTTAATTATGTTAAAGGCAGTTCTAGAAATAGAAATAAGACTAATTCTGCTTAGTCAAAGAGGTTAGAAAGATACGAGAACTAAGGGTGGGGAATCATAGATTTGATGGTAGAAGGCTCCTTAAAGGTAATTGATTCTTATCATATCATTTTATAAATTAGTAAAGTGGGGTCCAGAAAAGTTAAGTGATAGAGTTAGGACTACATAGGAAATGTCTGAGGCAACCATCAAGTCTGGGTCCTCCTGATTTCATATCTAATGCTATATCCACTATACCACCTCCCATAATTTTAAATTGCCAGATGAAAATCAAGTTGATAAGATCAACTGCGAATCTGCAGCTCAAAAACTTGGTATGGGGGAAACTAAGCAGGTATCTTCCTTAGCCAGGAAAGATTTCAAATCTACCCAAAACCTTGAAGAAACCTCATGGAAAGAAATACTTCTTTGCAAAATTTTTTTGGAACAGATCATGCTTGGTTCAAAGTTGAACAGTTGAAGCCATATAATCCCCATAAAGAGGAAATTATCAAAATTAATAAGGGTAAAAGATTTCAGCAGGCTGTGGACTCTGTGGAGGAGTTTCTCAAAAAAAGCCAAAAGCAAAGATAGTCATCCCATAATTCTGCTAAAGAAAAAAATCAGTGTAATTCAAGTGAAGAAGGAAGTAGAATTCAGGAGATGAGAAACACAAAGCTGGCCCATCTGAAGGGAAAGTGAGGAAGAATATGGGAGAAGGAAAGAAGAGAGTATGTTCAGCCCCTGCAGAAAGAGGCTCCAAATCACCTGTACAAAGGACCCATGAACAGAGTCCCAGAACACGAGGTGGTCCTCCAAAGGATGTGAAGAACCTCACGATCCCAGAATCCAGTGTACGATGAAAGGAATGGTGGCAGGAACAATGGCTGGTTTTAAATGGCAACCACATGTAAGGGAGCCTGTAAAAGATAGGGACCCACATTTCCGTCACTTTCTTCTCAGCCAAACAGAAACCAGCTGTCTGTTATCAGGCAATAACAAAGAAGTTAAAAGCATGTGAAGGGGAAACTGGATCCACATCTATCCAAGCAGTAGATAGCACAGCAGTGAATGGTAGCATCACTCCCACAGACAAAAAGAAAGAATTTTTGGGCCTTGGCCTCATGGGAAGTGGCATTATCTCCAGCTTGCTAAAAATGGGTCATGCAGTGACTGTATGGAAAGAGACAGCAGAAAAATATGATTTGTTCATCCAAGAGGGCGCCTGGTTAGGAAGAACCCCTGCTAAAGTGGTCTCCACCTGTGACATCACCTTTGCCTGTGTCTCAGCCAAAAGCATCTGAGGACCTGGTGCTGGGCCCTAGTCGTGTACTTCAAGGGATATGCCCTGGAAAACGCTATGTAGACATGTCAGTGGTGAGTGTAGACACAATCACTGAATTGGTTTAGGTGATTGTGTCCAGGGTTGGTTGATTTCTAGAAGATCCCATCTCAGGAAATCAGCAGTTGTCTAATGATGGGATGCTGGTGTTCTTAGCAGCTGGAGTCAGGAGTTTATATGAAGACTGCAGCAGCTGCTTCCAGGCAATGAGGAAGACCACTTTTCTAGGTGAGGTTGGGAATGCAGCCAAAATGATGTGGATTGTGCATATGGTTCAGGGGAACTTCATGGCTACCGTAACTGAAGGACTGACACTGGTCCAAATATCTGACAGTCTCAACAGACATTGCTTGACATCCTTAATCAGGGACAATCGGGGAAGATGGCTAACATCTTCCTGGATCAGAAGTGCCAAAATATTCTAGAAGGGAACTTTAAACCTGATTTCTACCTGAAGTATATCCAGAAAGATCTCAGATTAGCCTTTTCACTAGGTGATTCTTTCAACCACCCAACTCCTATGGCAGCTGTAGCAAATGAAGTATATAAATGAGCCAAGACACTAGACCAGTCTGACAATGACATGTCTGCTGTGTACATAGTCTACATACTGTAAACTCTGAGGCCCCTATCTTCCAGCTAATCCCCATTCATTATATGGGGTCAGGGCCCTGGGACTTAACTCTGGACCAGTACATCTGTCTCTAAGTTTCCTTTCATATACAGACTTTGAAAAGTTTTGAGTGCAGCTGCAGCATCAAGCCTCCTTTGAGGAGTCAGGGAAAAGGGAGAGGGGGTTGGGAAAGGTGATGTTGGATTGTGGAAAACTGATGAGCAGTACTGCTGTGCACTTGCTTCCTGGATCAGAATAGGGGCTGTGTGTTCAAACAGACCCACCCCACCCACCCCCCTTGACCCCTAGAAGCGATGCTGCCAGAATCTGCTTGACTTCTTTTTCCTTCCTAAGTTTGTCAGAGTCTGAGTTCCTCCTAGCAAAAGGGGCCAGAGTCCATATTGCCCTCTTTCCCTCTTTCATTGGGGTTGTAAGAAGCAACCTCCATAGTGTCTTAGTTGTGAGGTCTGAGTTCCTCAAACTCTTGGGGTTGGCTCCTCTTCCTTTTGATCCTGCCCTGAATTCTCTGACAATACAGGCTGCTCCAGTGGGAGGCCACCTAGGTCCCCCAGGGAAGAGGACAATGAGGTGGCACACATCCCATTAAGGGGCCTACAGTACCACAGGCTGCAAACAACTAGTTGGAGAGCATTGGGTATTTGTCACCACCATTTTGAAAAGAGAACTCCTAGTAAACTAATTTCTTCTCACATGGTTTTATGAGTTGGAAAGGTTACAGGTTTGAGTGAAAAATAGTCCCACCCCACCATCACCATCCCATCACAGTATCTACCATCTGCTAAGCTCAGGCTGAAATTGGAATCCCTGGCCCTTATAAGAATACTGGAAGAGGTTTATTCAACATAGATGGGATTTAGTCATCACTAACCTGATTTAGTGTTTGAATTTGCATTCCAGCCTGAGGGGAAGGGGAGAGGCAGTGAGCACACCAGTGAGAGAGCCCTGAGGTGTGTGTAGAGAAATGACTCCTTTCTGTTTCCATTATGTCATATGCTCTTCTGACTCCTTTTGGAGTCCTCTTGATATCTCCTTTAGGCCATTATATCTGTATCCATACAGGAGAGCCCTGTTGTGCATGCCACCACCTATATCTTCTTCCTACACACCCCTGCCTTTGAAGAGACAGTGGGTGTCTTTTTATCTACTTTGATCCAGGTCTAGCTTCCCCTGCCCTGGGTGACCAACACTGACTAATTATGGGATCAGTTCTCAGTAAAGGAATGAGTAATTGCACTCCAGCCAGCATCATGTTCTTTGTGCCTTTAGGGACACAAGGTCCTCTGTTTGGGGAAGGAGAAGACTTGGGGTGAAGTGAGTCCTGACAGACTAGAAAAGTAAATCCAAGTCCCTCTTGGAGATCCCCATTTTCTCTTTGGGGAGGGTTCCTGCATGGGACTGAAATGGTACATAGGAACAAGGAGAGGCTGTCATCCCTGATATCCAAAATCTACCTTCCCCTTAAGGTGGGCTGGTTTTCTGAAGTCACATAAAGCCTATGGTTGATATTCATGGGGGTAGGGGGAATGGATTCAGTGACAATACTTTGGGTGCAGTTTAGTTTTCTTTTTTTTTCCAGCATCTGAAAGTTTTTCCCTCTTTCCCCCTTATCTCTTACAGCCTAAATTTAGGAAATGAAACTTTTGGAAGAAGAGAGGGGACACAGGGAAGATTCAGTATCAAATTGTGGTCCAGATGTTTCTTTCGCTTGGCAATACTGTCCTTATCTCTGTCTCTGAACATGCCAGTTCCGTTCCTGGCCAGGATAGTGGGAGAGTAAGGGGGAGGGGGAGGGTAAGAGGTGAGGTGAGGAAAGAAGGAAGCTCTGGATCTGGGAGATGCTATAATGAAACTGGCTAGTCAGTGTTGTCTTAATATTGTTGATAATTCTGTAAGGTTCCTTTTTATGACTTTCTGTTTTAGCTAGTTTGCTTTTGTTTTTGACTCCATATTAAAGTGATAATGCAACGTTTGTGAAAGGCCTGTAAGAAAAGCAGTTTTCCTTTCCCCCCCCTTTCTAGGTAATTAAGTTTGTGAATTTTTATTTTTGCTTTGTTTTTAATTAAGGTTTGTCATTCAGAATAGGATTATGTGATAATGTTTAAATGGCAAAATAAAATGATTTTGTGCAATTAACAAAGCTACTGCAAGAAAATAAAACCTCTCTGTAAAAAAAATAAAAAAGATTCAGTATAAGATGAAAGTTATGACTTCAGCAGAAATTCTCAACCTGGAGCCCATGGAGAGGTATCAGAACGTCCATAAAGATGAATGGTGAACATTACATCTTTATTTTCATTAAACTTTAAATGAAATCAAGCATTTTTTCAATTGCAAATGAAGCCAATAAAACTTTATTCTAAGATGTCCATAGACCTTATCAGAATGTCAACAGGTTCCTTAAGCAAACAAACAAAAAGATAAAGACAACTGTATCAAAAGTATCCAAAGGTAGGAGCATATGGTTCACCAGACAGTGTGTTCCTTCCTATCTAGAGGTTTTCAAGTGAAGGATGAATAACAAAATTTGTTATAATTTTAAAGAGAGGATTCCTGCTCATGTACAATTTGGATTAGAGGGCTTCAAGGATGCCTCTCTTCTCTAATATGCCCATTCAGTTCAATTCAGGGAACATCTTTGCACCACTCCTCTCCACAGGCACATGACTCGATCTTATTTTTACAATACCTCTGATATCACCTTGGTCTATGGCTCCTCTTTCTCAGAAGAGAATTAACTATCCCTCCACATTCAAGTATGTCTAATCTCTGGACACTTCCAAGTTAGGAAAGGAAGGAGGGAGGGTAAAACGTTATAGTTACGATGACAGAGATAATTGTGGTTTTTCTTAGCAGTGAGCCCCAAAGAGAAAAAAAAAAGAACAAAAATTGTCTTTGGAAAAAGCGGTCACAAAGCAAATTATGTTTTCCATTATCTCCTCAGTATATCCAGTATAAAGAAGCAGGAAATCCTACCAAAGGAACTTATCAATTTATTCCTAGGAAGGAAATACCTATACAAATGCTGTTGGTTCTCATTCAGTAGGTGCTCAATCTTTTTTTTTTAAATTTATTTATTTAACTTTTAACATTCATTTTCACAAAATTTTGGGTTCCAAATTTTCTCCCCATTTGTCCCCTCCCCCACCCCAAAGCATCACACATTCTAACTGCCCCCATCACCAATCTGCCCTCTCTTCTAACATCCCTCCCTTCCCTTGTCCTCATCTTCTCCTTTGTCTTGTAGGACCAGATAACTTTCTATACCCCATTACCTATATTTCTTATTTCCTAGTAGTAAGAACAATACTCAACTGTTGTTCCTAAAACTTTGACTTCCAACTTCTTTTCATCCCTCCCTCTCCATTCATTCCCTTTGTGAAGCAAACAATTCAATATAGGTCATATCTGAGCAGTTTTGCAAATGATTTCCATAGTAGTCGTGTTGTGTAAGACTAACTGTTTCCCTCCATCCTATCCTGCCCCTCATTGCTTCTGTTCTCTCTTTTGATCCTGTCCCTCCCCAAGAGTGTTGACTTCAAACTACTCTCTCCTCCCACTACCCTCCCTTCCATCATCTCTCTCCTCCTGCTTATCCCCTTCTCCCCCACTCTTCGGTATTGTAAGATAGGTTTTCACACCAAAATGAAAGTGCATTTTATTCCTTCCTTTAGTAGAATCTGATGAGAGTAAGCTTCATGTTTTTTCTCTCACCTCCCCTCTTTTTTCCTCCACTGAAAAGTCTTTTGCTTGCCTCTTTTATGAGAGATAATTTGCGCCCTTCCATTTCTCCCTTTCTCCTACCAATATATTTCTCTCTCACCACTTAATTTCATTTTTTAAGATATGATCCCATCCTATTCAATTCACTCTGTGTTCTGTGTGTGTGTGTGTGTGTGTGTGTGTGTGTGTGTGTGTGTAATCCCACCAACTACCCAGATACTGAAAAGTTTCAAGAGTTACAAATACTATCTTTCCAAATAGGAATGTAAACAATTAAACTTTAGTGAGTTCCTTATGACTTTTCATTGCTGTTTGCCCTTTCATGCTTCTCTTCATTCTTGTGTTTGAAGGTCAAATTTTCTTTTCAGCTCTGGTCTTTCATTAAGAATGATTGAAAGTCCTCTATTTCATTGAAAGACCAGTTTTTCCCCTGAAGTATGACACTCAGTTTTGCTGGGTAGGTGATTCTTGGTTTTAGACCTAGTTCCTTTGACTTCTGGAATATCCTATTCCACACCCTTCGATACCTTAATGTAGAAGCTGCTAGATCTTGTGTTATCCTGATTGTATTTCCACAATACTGGAATTGCTTCTTTCTAGCTCCTTGCAATATTTTCTCTTTGACCTGGGAATTCTGGAATTTGGCCACAATGTTCCTAGGAGTTTCTCTTTTTGGATCTCTTTCAGGAAGTGATCGGTGCCTTGAATACTTATTTTGCCCTCTGCTTCTAGAATATCAGGGCAGTTTTCCTTGATAATTTCATGAAAGATGATGTCTAGGCTCTTTTTTTTTAAATCATGACTTTCAGGTAGTCCCATAATTTTTAAATTGTCTGTCCTGCATCTATTTTCCAGGTCAGTTGTTTTTCCAATGAGATGTTTCACATTCTCTTCCATTTTTTCATTCTTTTGGTTTTGTTTTGTGATTTCTTGGTTTCTCATAAAGTCATTAGCCTCCATCTGTTTCCTTCTAATTTTTAAAGAACTATTTTCTTCAGAGGCTTTTGGATCTCCTTTTCTATTTGACTAATTCTGCTTTTTAAAGCGTTCTTCTCCTCATTGGCTTTTTGAACCTCTTTTGTCAATTGAGTTAGCCTATTTTTCAAGGTATTATTTTCTTCAGCATTTTTTTGGCTCTCCTGTAGCAAGGTGTTGACCTGCTTTTCATGCTTTTCTTGCATCTCTTTCATTTCCCTTCCCAGTTTTTCCTCCACCTCTCTCACTTGATTTTCAAAATCCTTTTTGAGCTCTTCCATGGCCTAAGCCCATTGAATATTTATTTTGGATGTTTGGGATGCAGAAGCCTTGACTTCTATATTTTTCCCTGATGGTAAGCATTGTTCTTCCTCATCTGAAAGGATGGGAGGAGATATCTGTTCACCAAGAAAGTAATCTTCTATGGTCTTATTTTTTTCCCTTTTTTGGGCATTTTTCCAACCAGTTACTTGACTTTTGGGTCCTTTGTCAAGAGTAGGGTATACTCTGGAAATCTTTAAGATATCAGTTCCTCCAAGGTGGCACAATCAAGTGTGTACTGGTCTGGACAAAGAGAGGGATTTTTTTGCCCAGATTCTTAGAAGATACCTCTCCACAGCCATTTGGCCTCCAGTTTCACAAAGTCAGCACTTGGGGCTGATTTTCAGATAAGCTGGATGGGCAGGGCTACCATTCAGTTTGAGCCAAAGACCAGCTCAGCCAGGGCCTCCACCCAGGGCTGAGGTAAGACTCAGCTCTTCAATGCCCACAGTGGGTTTTCATGCTCCAACAACGGAGCTTCTGTAGGGGCTGCTGTGCTGGCTCTGTGGCCACTGCCTGCTGCTGGAGCTATGGGAAGGCCCTTCTCCCTTCCTGGCCTCCTAATAAAACCTCATCACTGACCTTTGGTGCCTGTGTACCGAGGGATTTGAGGACCCACTATTGCAACTGGAGATTCTGTTCCAGAGGTGTCCTCCTCCCAGAATCTTGGCTCGTGGAGCTGTGCCATTCAGCCAAAGCTGGGCTGGGCTCTGTGCTCAGCTCCTGTGTCTGGCACAACAGATGTTTCTATGGGCCTTTCAGGTCTCCGTGGGCTGGAAATCTCCTCCACTCTGTTGTGCTCTACTTCTACTGTTCCAAAATTTGTTGAGAATCCCTCTCTACAGGTATTTTTTGGACTGTGGGGGGAACCCTGCGTGTGTCTTTCTGGTCCGCCATCTTGGCTCCACCCCCCTCAGCCAATCTTTATTTGAAAGTGTCTGGTAACAGAGAATATGTCATCTTCTGAGCATAGAAGATCATAGATTATGGGTCATGTAGTCCAAGACATCCTGGAGCAAGCATGGCCACTAGCCCTTCCCCTCAGTGGAAGGATCAGGTCAAGCCTAAAATCAGCTGCATGGAGGAACCACAAAATCATGGAGGAAAATATACCCCAGAGTCAAGAATTGATCCTGAGGGAAGAAGAAAGGCCCAATGTATTGTTCCAAAATATGCTTCCAAGAAAATCTTAACGGTCAATGGTCATACTTACCCTACCAAGGACAAGATTGCCCAAAGAAGGGCAGATTATTCATTTCCAGAAAATAGCCTAAGTTCCTTCCAATCTCTCTCTCTCTCTCTCTCTCTCTCTCTCTCTCTCTCTCTCTCTTGCTCTCTCTCATATTGTTCTTCTCACTTTTTGTTTTTAATCTCTTCTCTGTCTCTTTCTATTGTCTTAAACTATTTTTCTTTCTTTCAAAATATTTTAAGCATTTCACTTTGAACTTTAAGTATATGTGTAATATTTTCTACTTGTCATTATAATTTAATTTATTCTAATTTATGTGCTTTGAAATTTATTCTAACTGTCTTGTTAATCAGAAATTATTGCTATATATGAAACCAGTTATTTCCTCCTTCTTTAGATATAGTAAATTTCATTCTAAAGACACTATTCATATTATCTTATCCTTTTTTCCTCTCATTGTGAAATATAATGATAAACTACAAATACAAGATTTTAGTGCATTCTATGAGCCTATGAACCTCCATCCTTAATTCATTCTATATGGACAGTGTTTTAAGAGTTAGTTGTATGCTGTCTCCCCCATTAAATTGAGAAACATTGGACAGAGACTATTGGGGTTTTTTTTGTTTGTTCATTTTATCCCTATTGCTTAACATAGTATCTGGTAGAGGGCTAAGCCAAGATGGAGGAGTAGAAAGAAACATATATGTGGGCTCTCCCCACAAAGCTCTTAAAATACCTGTAGAGAGGGACTCTCAACAAATTCTGGAGCAGCAGAAGTGGAGAACAACAGGATGGAGGAGATTTCCAGCCCTGGGTGACCTAAAAGGCCCACAGGAAGTGTCTGTTGCACAAAGAGGAGCCTAGCCCCACCTTGGCCACACACGCATGTGGCATGGCATGACCCCGGGAGGATAACACTTCGGGGATGGAAGCTCCAGTAACAGAACCAGGGAATCCCCAGTCCCAGTTGCAGTGGTCCATAGACCCCTCAACCCACAGGTACCAAAGGTCAGTGAGAGGGTTTTTTCAGCTGTCCTGGAAGGGAGAAGGGCCTTCCCATAACTCTGGCCTCAGGCAGCAGCCTCAGAGGCCACATCTGGCAGGTGGCATCAGTTCCCAGGGCAGCCTCTACATCAGCCCACATCCGTTGTTGGATTGTAAAAACCCATGGGGCACTGAGGAGCTGATTCAGCCCTGCCCCCACAGCTTATCTGAAAATCAGCTCACAGTGCTGGCTTGGTGGAACTGGAGGCCAGGTGGCTGTGGAGAGGTAACTGCTAAGATTCAGGGCACAAAAATCTCTTCCTACTCCCAGAGAAGTGTACATGCTTGATTGTGCTACCTTGGAGGAACTGAGATCTCACAGATCACCAGAGTATACCCTACTCTTGACAGAGGATCCAAAAGTCAAGTAACTGATTGGGAAAATGCCCAAAAAAGGGATAAAAATAAGACCATAGAAGGTTACTTTCTTGATGAACAGATATCTCCTCCCATCCTTTCAGATGAGGAAGAACAATGCTTACCATCAGGGAAAGAAATAAAAGTTAAGGCTTCTGTATCCCAAACATCCAAAATAAATATTCATTGGGCTCAGGCCATGGAAGAGCTCAAAAAGGATTTTGAAAATCAAGTGAGAGAGGTGGAGGAATAATTGGGAAGAGAAATGAGAGAGATGCAAGAAAAGCATGGAAAGCAAGTCAACACCTTGATAAAGAAGATCCAAAGAATCCTGAAGAAAATATGCTAATTCAATTGGAAAAAGAGGTTCAAAAAGCCTATGAGAAGAAGAATTCTTTAAAAAGCAGAAGATAGATCTTTGAGGCAAAATAGCAAAAGCCTCTGATTATCCTGTTGTCAATGGAAGAAAATGTATAAAAACTCTCTGCATGACACATGAGAAAGTGTAGAAGGTCAGAGGAGGCAGAGCAATGGAAATAGTCAACCAAACAAAAAGATGCTGACTGAGTCTAGTTACAAGGATGATCACTTGACTTCCAAGTATATAAATGGACCATGTGACTAAAAATTAGATTCTACAAATAAGATATCAGATTGTAGGATGTCAGTTTTCCAATTACTGAGGCAGAGGTAGAAACAACAAAGAAGAGTATTGATTCTGAGGTTTAGAGTACCTTTCACATGAAGGCTATTAGGCCCATACTAGAAAGGTACTGTAAGTAATTTCACTTCAGCTACCTAAATTCAATTTTCATATTAACTTAATTTTACAACCATAGTACATGTTATGTTTTAGTCACCACTGACTATGTAAAGTACAAGGAATATTTTTTTAAAAGGCAAAAAACACCATCCCGGCTTTTAGAAAGCTCATATCCTAATGAGGTTAGAGGACATGTAAGTACCTATGTACATACATACCCAATATATTCAGAGTAACTGGAAGGTAATCTCAGAGGGAATTCATAAGCTGTAAGGAAGTGGGAGGGAAGGACTGGGAAAACCCTTCTGCAGAAGGTACAATGTGAGGTGAATATTGAAGAAAATGAGGAACATTGAAGGAAATCAATGAGGTAAAAAAGTCAGAAGGTAGAGGAGAAAAAGGAGAACATTCCAGATCTAGGTGCATTCTTTGATCTCTCTTGGTTTCACAAGGATACCAGTGGAACAATCTAGTATCTATTCATTACTCTTGCCGTATAATTTATTTTTTGCTCATCCTTTTCTACACACACACACACACACACACACACACACACACACACACACAATTAATCAACTCTAAAAGAAGATCTTACAAAATAAAAGCAAACAACAAAACAGAACTCTCTTTCCTATTTTCCTGTAGTTTCTTTATGACTAAAACCAAGATTAGCTTCTTGACATTTAATGTTAACTATTTCAATTCATCATTTATAAAAAGAAATATTTCTGGTAACTTAATATGAATGTCATGTAGATTAACCAATTATTGTGTGTCCTTCAAACATAAAGTAGAGTATTGCTGCTCAGAATGATTATTTCTAGAACTGTCAAACAATGGACAAATTTTGAACAATTTAAGGATAATATTCAGTCAGTGAATACCTATCACAAAAACAGAAAATCAATTTGAAAATGGATTGAAATTTCAAGGATCTTTGCTAACCAAGTGAAATTACATGGTTTTCTATAAAACCCTACCAAAGAAAGTTCTTTAATGTAAGCTTATCTATTTATATACTATTCTTGAGAACTTACAAAATATGTGAATTGATCCAAAACTAAACAATAATTTCTGGAATCTGAAAAAAATGTAGTGGGTTTATTACGACATTATGGGTGCTTAAAAATACACCTCTTATAACTTAGAAATGTGTTACTCCAGACAGTCATAGAAAAGTTAGTCAAAGTTAGAGTCATGGAGAATATTGTGTCCTGCTCACGTAAGGGGAACAGAACTTTGACATCATAGTAATTCTTGTCAATAATTTTAAATTTGGATTAATAGGATTTGGATTCAAAAGACCTTGTTTTAAACCTTTGTTCTACTTTCTACTTGTGAGTAATAGACAAATACAATAACACTTCAAGTCATTGTTTCCTTATCAGTAAAAAATGTGAGTTTGGATAGGTTACCTCTAAGCTTTTCTTGAGGTCCAAATCTATGACACTATTATGATAAGATCATAATATGATCTTACTATATCAAAAATATCTATCAAAAGTATCTATCTATTATATAAAAAATATTTCTTTCAAAAATATGGTCATGGGCAATGAAAGATGAGACCAGGATTATTATTAATTCACTAAACATTCCACTATAATATTCCTGGTTGACTCTATCTAAAAGTTATCTTTACCTAGTACATTGCACTTAAGGAATAAGTTATAGGCAAACCATCAAAATACTATCATACTCCACTGTGATAAAGAATTCTGAGTTTTATTCTTTTCAATGTCATTTGAGAAGTTCCCTTTGGAGCTGGTAAATTTTATTTAATGAACATTTTTGTTTGTTTCCAGAAAACTAGAGAGGATAAGCTGAGAAGAAGATGATTAAAAATAATTGGTTAGCTGTTTGTTGCTGCTCTAAGACTTTCCTTAGACTCTGTATTCAGGAAAAGAAATACAGAACAAATAGTAAAGAATAAAAATAAATAATGAAGTAAATAAAAAAGAAAAAATAAAAATAAAGAATAGCAAATAAAAAGTCTGTTTTCCTTTTTGAATGTCTTTTCCATTACGCTGGAGTACAAAATGAGGTGTGGGCTTAGCATGCATGGGTTAGTGGAAATGAAGAGACTTGGAGTCTAAGGCTAGCTCTGATACCAAGCAAATTGTGTAGCCTTGGACTACTATTTCACTTCTCTGAATATTGTTTCCTATTTTTTCAGATTAAGGTATTAATATCATCAAAATATAAAAATTACCTCATTGCTAATATCCTAGGATTCTCTGAATCAGTTCTCCTGTCCATTAATAAGAAATTTGGAATTTGGATATATGTTTCTTTAAAATTTTGCAAAGTACTTTTCATAAATTATCTCATTTACACCCACAACAGCTTTGTGAGGCTGCGTACTGCAAATGTGTACCATAGATATTATCATTCCCATTTTGTAAAAGAGGAATCTGAGGCTCAGAGGGGTTGAACAATTTGCCCAATGGTAGGATTTTGATCCTAGCTCTTCCTAATTCCAAGTCATACTTTCCATCCACTTCATGCCTCCTATACATGAACTAGAAAAATGAAAATAGAACAATGTGCTATATCTCTAAGGAGCAAATGTAATAGTTAGCAAGAGAATGAAGAAAGATAGTAAATTTTTCAATTCTTAATTTCATTTTCTTCTGTCCCTAAGTGTTGATGAATTATTGGTTTTCACCTGATGGTAAAACATTTTTTCTTATTTTCTATTTATTCATATTAAGAAAAAATCTACCAGATTGGAAAAAAAAATTTCCTGCAATATTTACCATTCCAGAACATTATTAAGGTGTTATATGAGTTTATGGACAAAGAATGAAGTGTCTCTTCTGCTATTGGAGTGAATATTATAAATACATATGTAAACATCTTTTGTTTCATTTCTCCATCTCACTTTAACGAGAAGGAAACGACTATGTGAAAATATGAAATGTTGAAGCTGTTGCACATTCCCTTATCCTCATTACCACTGCAATAAAAATATTAATGCCTCATTTTAGAGTACTTTTCATTAAGAAAAATGCATTTGCATTCATTCCTTTTTTCATCATCATGCTTTCAAAGCAGATAGGACAAGTATGCCAGAGAGGCAGATTGTTGAAAAGCAAAAAAATCATTCAAAATATAGAAAGAGCATTTGGATTGAAGTTACAAGTATGACATTGGTGATGGTGTGACTGATTTCTAATCACTTTACCTCTCCATGACTCAGTTTTCTCATTAACAAAACAAAAAGAAAAAAGAAAACATTTGTAAGTACCTACTTCAGAGAGTTATTATTGTTGTTCTGTTGTGTCTGACTCTTCAAAACCCCTTTTGGGGGTTTCCTAAGCAAAGATACTGGAACGGTTTCTTATTTCCTTCTCCAGCTCATTTTATCAATGAGGAAACTGAGGCAAACAGGATTAAGTGGCTTGCCCAGGGTCACCTAGAAACTAAATTAAGTTTCTGAAGCTGATCTTTAGCTCAGGTCCTCCTAACTCTAGGACCAGTACTCTGTCTACTGAAACATCTAGACACTCCACCTGAAAGAGTCTAACACTAATTGATTTAAAAGTTGTGACTATTCTCATCCTGGAAGATGCCTTTACCCTCATGTTCCAGGATTTTTCTTACCTGGAAAGATTCTTTTGTGCTGTCTCTCACCAGAAATTTCCTCTACCCCTGTCAATTAGTCAAGAAAGATTTATTAACTATTTACTATGTGACAGGAGCTGTAGTAAGCACCAGAAATACAAAGATAATCTTTGTCGTCAATGGAGGAAGACAACATATAAAATAAATGGAAAAAGCAGGGGTGGTGGTGATGGGGTGCTTGGGTACATGTGCTTGGGCCCCTATTCTAAAATCACATTTCTCTTTAAAAATCACATTCTCCCTAGCCTCAAAATACTATTTCAGGCAATTTTTCCCCAGTCCAGGAACACAGCTGCCCCAGCAACAACTATTATCTCCCTTCCTGCTACAGTAGCCAGCTGCACCTATAGAATTTATTAGTCTGAACCAGCTATGCACTGACTGAACTGGTTGTGCAGTAGGTCATAATATTTACCACTCACTGACCAATCATATGCATCCTAGACTTAGACGTACGTATGCTCCCTTACATTTATCTTGTCTAACAAGACACTGATGAGAGCAACCTGGTATTTCTGAGCCAGTTATGACTGCTAGTTGACTTAGTGACATTTCAGGCCTAAAATCACACTTCCAGGGAGCTTCCCTTTGGGATATTTCACGACAAATTATGGGTAAAATACCTGCACAGTAGATATCAAAAGTGCATGTTCCTTTAAGAACTGGTCACTCCTTAACCAATCCCTAATCCCACCCCAAAACACCTAGTTAGCATATTTGGCACATGCTTCACTAAAGAATATCCTATATAAACTAGTACTACTCTGAGGTTGCAGGTTCCCTAAGAACACTCGCTTGATGAAAAGCATAATAAATCTTTACCTTGACCTCAACAATGTTTGAATTTGCAAATTCCTTCCAGGTGTCCTGCCCTGGTACCCTGGTCTTTGTGGGTGTCTCACCACACCCCCTTCCAGGTCTCATCAGTGAGATGATACAGAAACATGATGGGGAAGTTTAGAGTGCAGCTGGTGAAAAATAAAGGGATTGCTGACCTAACTGCACTCCTTAAAAAGATGTTCCAGAAAGAGCTTTTTACCTCCAAGCAGAGGCACTTTTTTTGATTGGGCATATCTTCCTGGAAGACATTCATTTTTCATTTTATTTCATTTCATATGTCATTTTAAATAATCCATATAACTGCCCTGAGGATTTCTTCTCTGGGTCCCACTCCAGATTGCATATTTCTTTTTTTACCTTGTCCCCATGTAAATACTTTCTCCATTCTTCCCTGCTTTTTGGTTTGTCTTTTTAATTTTTTTTGTATAATCTTTCCCTATTTGAGTGTAACTTCCTATACATTAGGGACTATCTTTTCACTTCTAATTTTATTGACAGGTTGTTATAACGAATTGCTAGGCAATGAAGATGCTCAATATGGGGGTTACAAATCCTGCTTACATGCCAAAAGTTAAATCTACTACCTCAGGAAGCTATTCAGCAGTTACGGACTTCAAAAAAAGTATGTGAGTCTTTAAGAGAAAAAAACAAAAACGTGGGTGAAATTGTGTATTAGTTATTCATGGTTAGTTACAGGTTGAACTCTTGAGTTTTGAGGTCTGTGCTTTTGAACTATTACAGTGATGATGATGGTGCCCAATCTGGTCTTGGGGAACCCAGTACAGAAATTCATAATTCCAATGCAGAGTGACCCTTCATTTATAACCCTTTTTTTCCCTTAGTTTTACAGATGAGTGAACGCAAGCACAAAGAAGGTCAACTAGTTGCCCAAGGTAGTTATCTCGAAACAGAGCTGCAACTAGAGTTCAGGTTTCCTGCTTCTGAATATGTGCTCTTTTTATTATACTTTTCCTCAAATGTACTCATTTTTGTGTACCCTTGTGTTTTAGATAAAGGAGTGGATATGAAGGGACAGAAGCTTAAAATACATGATTAGCTAGACTGTAGCACTTGATTCCATTTTTTAAAAAAGATAACTGATAATTTCCTTCCCACTTCAAATTCATCCTTTCTGAGATTCACTGATGTTTCCAAGAAGTATTGCTCTTTGTTTGAAAATTGTAAGTATTCTGATCTCCTGAACTCTAAATTACCTTTTGATAGGTATATTTTTCTTCTCCCCTCCTCCTAATTCTGTTATTCGTTGAAGTGGGCAATACCCCACTTTGAAAGTTTCCAATTGAAAGTCATTCTCTCACACACAAAAAATAAAGCCTTGCAACTAGAGAGTAATTCAGTTGTCCTACTTATGCACCACCATGCTTCATGCTGAGTAGGGGCTACTCTTTTAGTTTTCTCGCACCACATGCTGAATCCTGAGCTTAGCTTCCCTAAAAGCCTACCCTTTCATCTTAGATTTAGTAATTGACTTGTGTGCTATATAAAGATTTTCTTTAAAGCATAACACAAAGCAAATTAGTTAAATAAAGGCCACCAAACACCCCAGTTCTGTTCACCTTTGCCCCTTTGAATGGAGGTAGGAGATCTTACCTTGCTTTCCTCAAAGATGTAAATAGAAATTGCAAAGTCATTATTTTGGATTCAGCTATTCAACCTTGGGTGATAATCCTCATAAGCCCTCTGTTCACAAGCTTCCTGGAAAGTCTGCAGAATCTTTTGAACTTGTGAATTGAAGTTCTAACAGCATAATGTCCTTGAAAAAGTGGAAGATGAAATGTAAAAGACCTCCCTTGAATTATCACCAACAGTTCTAGAAATAAGACTTTAAAAAGAAAGAAGGAAAATGCATTTTTTATGGATTCTAAGATTCTAAGATGGTTGTATTTACAAAAGAAATATTTCTTTTCCAAAGATATTATACACTTTGCTTAATAAATCCTGTAATTGGGCTATAGTCTATAGCTCATCTTCCAAGGAAATATAGTATAAGGGAAAGAATATTGGATGTAACATCAGGAGATATGTGAGTTTGATTCCTGCCTGAGACATACTGTAGCTATATGACATGGGCAAAACATAAATTTTATGATATATTTTAAAGTATACAGCAATGCCAGTCACATTATAGGCTTCTTAAATCTTTATTCCTTTCCCTTCCCTTGAACTTGTGATATATAAAATGATGATAATAGTATCTATACTTCTTCATGGGGTTGTTGTGGGGATCAGACAAAATAAAATATGTAATTTATAAACCCTAAGACTCTTAATGAGAGGTTCTTAAGCTGCCATGTTTGATATTTAAAATGTTTTCATTATTGTATTTCAATATATATGATTTTCTTTGTGATAATGTGGATTTTATTTTATTTGTATCTATGATAAATGATCACCAGTCAACCAAAGGGGTTCATGACTTTAAAAATAAATTGAGAACTCCTACATTCTAGCTGCAACAACAAAAAAAATAACCAGCATTCATGTAGTACTTTAATGTTTGCAAAACTATGTACATATGTGTATGTGTATGTGTGTGTGTATAATCTCACTTGATCTTTATAAACAACACTGTAAAGTAGATACTATTACTATCTTCATTTCATCATGAGGAAACTAAGGCTGAGAGAGGTTTAGTGATTTCAGTAGTGCCGCACAGCTAATAAACGTTTGAAATGGGATTTGAACTTAGTTCTTCATGATGCCAAGTCAGATGTTTCAACCTACTGTATCACCTTGCTGTCCAAAGAATTCAATAATGTACCAGAAAATATTTTACAATCTTTCTCATATCTTGTTATACAAACTCAGAACAAAAAGATACATTTTAAAAATCACATACTTATTTCTGATAAATAGAATTATAGGAAGATTCTGAAAATCCCATGGCTAGAAGTTTCTTTGCCCTTTGAATGTGGGTTAGTCATAAAACTTTGATTCAACCCAGTACTGGTTCCCTCTACTAAATCAATATTTGGTCTTCTTTATATAAGCAGTTTTTGTTGTATGTTTGTTTATGCCTTAGGCCTGGCTAATTGTACCTAATCATCCCCTTGTCTTTGCTTCTCTACCTCCTCCCCCATTCCCTATGAGAATATATTACCTTCCTGCAATGTGTGAAGTTATGAATATTTTTAAATATCTTTATAAACAACTTGGAGAGAAGCTATTTCTATGCATCAGCTCATTTGACTAAAATATTATTTCAAGTCATTCAAAAATGTTTTGTGGTGTTAAATGAATTTTTCTTTAAAAATAATGAAAAGAACCATATGCATCTGTGAGTTGAATAAAATAAAAGACATGGGAAATAGGTTTTTAAAATATCTTTTTATAAAATCTTTATCAGTCCTATGGAGTGTCTTTGAGAAAGAATTGAGGAAGTCACTGTTAACCAAACTCAAATGGAGCTAAGCAAATATAAGAGGATGATCAAAGAAAACTTCCTTCATCTTGCAGCCCCAAAATTGATGAGATTTCAGAAGCAGCAGGTATTATGAAGGAAAATAAGATTTCTGCATGGAAATTAACACTCTGATTTGACTTCATCATTGTAAATAATTATTTCAAATAAGAATATTTCTCTAATCACTAAATGAGAAAATCAGGTGTCTGAATACGAAAGGAAGAAGCTGACTAAAAACAAGGTGTATTCCAGCCACAATGGGGAGAGAGTTTCAATTTCAAGTTTATCTTCTCTCTTAGGAAAAGATAAAGTTACACATCATTTGTAAATCTATGTCTCTGATGATATTTTTTTAGAAAAATTTCATTTCTCATACATAAACCTTATAGAACTTTCTATTCTTTTAAAAATATTAAAAGGGAAAATGATAGAAATTAAATGAAAAAAAATCAATAGAGAAATTTTACTACATGTTAATGATGTCCATAAATAGAATGAATTCTTCGAGATGTAATGGACCCACCATCACTAGAAGAATTCAAGTGCATACTGAATTGCCACTTGGCAGGGAAATCGTAAAATGAAATTCTTGTTCAGGTACTCATTGGCCTAGATAACTTCTGAGACCATGACTTAGTCTGAGACCATGATTGTTTTAGATAAAATGAATTATACTCTTTATAGCTGGAAGAAATTTATCTGTTCTTTGATGCAGGAGAGAAAGAGATAAGAAAGTTGGGAAACAATTTTTTACAACCAGTGTTTCTCATAAAGGCCCCATTTCTCAAATATATAGAGAACTGAGTCAAATATATGAGAACACAAGTCATTCCCTAGTTGATAAATGATCAAAGGATATGAACAGGCAGTTTTAAGATGAAGAATTTTCTGTGTATATATACATATATAATATATATTTATGTGTATATTTATATAAATAAAATATATAAATATAAAAATATATACATATATTTATGTGTATATATACATATATAATATAAAATATACATTATATATTTGTTATATATAATTTTATATCTGGATATTTATGTATATTTATATATAGTATCAGATATATGTTATGTATAATTTTATATTTGTATATTTATGCATATATAATTTTAATTTTTTCCAAATTTACTAAATTCTTTGTTTTCAGTTTTCAACAATCACTTTCGTAAGCTCCAAAAATTCTCTGCTTCCTTCTCTCCTCCCTCCCCAAGACAGCATTCAATCTTTTATGGCTTCTACACATATATTCCTAGTAAACACATTTTCACATTAGTCAGTTTGTATAGAAGATTTAAAACAAATGAGAGAAACCATAAGAAAAAATCCAAGACAAAAGAGAAAATAGTCTGCTTCATTCAGTGTTCCCAATCTATAGTTCTTTCCCTGGATGTGAATGGCATTTTGCATCACGAGTGCTTTGTAAATGTTTTAGGTCCTTGAATTGCTATGAAGGCTAAGTCTATCAAAACAGTCCTCATATACTGTGGATGTTACTGTGTGTAATGTTCTCCTGGTTCTCCTCACTTCATTCAACATCAGTTCATATAAGTGTTTCCAGGATTTTCTGTAGTCCACCAGTTTGTCACTTCTTATAGAACAATAGTATTCCATTCCATTCATATATCACAAGTTGTTGAATCATTCCCCAATTAATGGGCATCTCCTTGATTTCCAGTTCTTGGTCACCACAAAAAAAAGAACTGCTATAAATATGTTTGTCCATGTGGGTTCTTCACCAATTTTTTTTAATAAAAATTTATTTATTTAACTTTTTACATTCATTTTCACAAAATTTTGGGTTCCAAATTTTCTCCCTTTTATCCCCTCCCCCCAACCCCAATACAGCAAGCAATCTAATTTTCCCTATCACTGATCTACCCTCTCTTCTATCATACCTCCCTTCTCTTGTCCCCATCTTCTCTTTTGTCCTGTAGGGCCAGATGACTTTCTATTCCCCATCAACTGTATTTCTTATTTCCTAGTAGCAACAACAATACTAAACAGTTGCTCCTAAAACTTTAAGTTCCAAATTCTCCCCTTCCCTCCCTCCCCACCCATTCCCGTTGGGAAGGCAGGCAATTCAATATAGGCCATATCTGTGTAGTTTTGCAAATGACTTCGATAATAGTCATGTTGTGTAAGACTAACTGTATTTCCCTCCATACTATCCTGCCCCCCATTGTTTCTATTCTGTCTTTTGGTCCTGTCCCTCCCCAACTGTTGACTTCAAAGTGTTCCCTCCTCCCATTGCCCTCCCCACAATCATCCCCCACCCTTTGCTTATCTCCTTCTCCCCCACTTTCCTGTATTGTAAGATAGGTTTTCATACCAAAATGAGTGTGCATTTTATTCCTTCCTTTAGTCAAATGTGATGAGGGTAAACTTCTTGTTTTTTTTTTCTCAGCTCTCCTCTTTTTCCCTCCACTAAAAAGTCTCCTGCTTGCCTCTTGAATGACATATAATTTACCCCATTCCATTTCACCCCTCTCTTCCCACTACATTTCTCTCTCACCATTTACCTTAATTTCTTTTAAGATATGGTCCCATCCTATTCAATTCACTCTGTGTTCTCTGTCTCTGTATTTGCGTGCATGTGTGTGCGCGCATGCATGTACATGTGTGTGTGTATGTGTTGTGTGATCCCACCAACTACCCAGATACTGAAAAGTTTTAAGAGTTACGAATATTGTCTTTCCATGTAGGAATGTAAACAGTTCACTTTTGGTAAGTCCCTTATGACTTCTCTTTGCTGTTTACTTTTTCATGCTTCTTCTCATTCTTGTGTTTGAAAGTCAAATTTTCTTTTCAGCTCTGGTCTTTTCATCAAGAATGCTTCAAAGTCCTCTGTTTCATTGAAAGACCATATTTTCCCCTGAAGTATTATATTCAGTATTGCTGGGTAGGTGAGTCTTGGTTTGAGTCCTAGTTCCTTTGACTTCTGGAATATCCTATTCCACGCCCTTTGATCCCTTAATGAAGAAGCTGCTAGATCTTGAGTTATCCTGATTGTATTTCCACAATACTAGAACTGTTTCTTTCTAGCTGCTTGCAATATTTTCTCCTTGACCTAGGAATTCTGGAATTTGGCCACAATGTTCCTGGGAGTTTCTCTTTTGGATGTCTTTCAGGCGGTGATCGATGGATTCTTTCAATACTTATTTTGCCCTCTGGTTGTAGAATATCAGGGCAGTTTTCCTTGATAATTTCATGGAAGATGACGTGTAGGCTCTTTTTTTGATCATGACTTTCAGGTAGTCCCATAATTTTTAAATTGTCTCTCCTGGATCTATTTTCCAGGTCAGTTGTTTTTCCCATGAGATATTTCACATTCTCTTCCATTTTTTCACTCTTTTTGTTTTGTTTTGTGATTTCTTGGTTTCTCAGAAAGTCTTTGGACTCCATCTGTTCCATTCTAATTTTGAGAGAACTATTATCTTCAGTGATCTTTTGAACCTCTTTTTCCATTTGGCTAATTCTGCTTTTGAAAGCATTCTTCTCCTCATTGGCCTTTTGAACCTCTTTTGCCAATTGAGTGAGCCTATTTTTTCAAGGTGTTATTTTCTTCAGCATTTTTTTGGGTCTCCTTTACCAAGGTATTGACCCATTTTTCCTGTTTTTCTTGCATCTCTCTCATTTCTTCACCTGTCTAACTTGATTTTCAAAATTCTTTTTGAGGTCTTCCATGGCCTGAGCCCACCGGAAATCCCCCCTGGGATGTTTGGGATACAGAGACCCCGACTTCCACATCTTTCCCTGATGGTAAGAATCCTTCCTCGTCATCAGAATTGAAAGGCGGGAACATCTATACCCCATCAAAGTAGCTTTCTATAGTCTTATTTTTCTTCCCTTTTCTGGGCATTTTCCCAGCCAGTTACTTGACTTCTGAGATTCCTCTGCACCCCCACCTAGATCCGCCCAGCTAGTGCTTGGGGTCTGAGATTCAAATGGGCTTTCTGCAGCAGGCGTGGCTGCTATTCAATGTGAGCTTAAGTTCTGGTGTTTGGGTGGGGACAGGGCCACCTCCCAGGCTCAGTTCCCTCAGGGGGGTTATGCAGAGACCTTCAGTAATGGCCCTGAACTTCTGCCTGCTGCTGCCTGCTGTCCCTGGCCACCGCCACTCCCTCCATGGCTGCCTCCCAAGGGGGCCTGAGTCACGGAGACACCCCACTCCCCTCTTGGCCAGCCCAGATGTCTCTCTCACTGACCTGGAGCGTCTGTGGGCGGAGGGACCTTCACGGGTGCCAGAGGTTCCATCCCTGAAGCCTGCTCGGATCTGCTCCTCTGGGGCCATGGCCAGGGCAGCTCAGGGGTGGACTCTGCTGTCCAGGGCACGACGGACCCCTGGGACGGCTTTCCAAGGTTCTCTGGAATGGAGATCTTTTCCACTGTGTTTCTGCACTCCTTGCAGTGCTCTAGAATTTGTGAAGAGTTCTTTTTGCAGGAAATATATGGGCTGTGGGTTCGGAGCTAGCATAGGTGAGTCTTTCTACTCTGCCATCTTGGCTCCACCCCCTTCACCAATTTTTATGATCCCTTTGGGATACAGTCCTAGAAGAAGTATTGCTAAGTCAAAGGGTATGCACATTTTTTATAGCCCTTGGGGCATACTTCCAAACTGTTCTCCAGAATGATGGATCAATTCACAGCTGTACCAAGAATGAATTAAAGTTTCAACTCTCCCACATCTTCTTTAACCTTTATCATTTTCCTGTTTTGTCATAATATTAGCTAATCTGATTGGTGTGGTGTGGTACCTCAGAGTTGATTTGCATCTCTGTAATCAATAGTGATATGGAGAATTTTCTTCATGTGACTATAGATAGCTTTAATTTCTTTCTCTCAAAATTGTCTGTTCATATCTTTGACCAATTATCAGCTGAGAAATGGTTCATATTCTTGTAAGTTTGACTCAGTTCTAGATATATTTTAGAAGTGAGGATTTTATCACAGATACTAGTTGTAAAAATTCTTTCCCAGTTTTGTTTCCCTCCTAATCTTGGTTGCATTACCTTTGTTTGTGCAAAATACTTTTCAATTTAATGTAATCAAAATTATCCATTTTGCATTTCATAATGTTCTCTATTGTTTGGTCATAAATTCCTCAGATGAAGAAATTCAGGCTATTGACAGTCATATAAAAATGCTCTAAACACAATTGAATAGAGAAATGAAAATTAAAACATCTCCCAGGTGCCACATCATACCTATCAGATTGACTAATAAGACATAAAAGAAAATGATAAAGAAGATGTGGAAAAATAGGAACACTAAGGCATTGTGGGTGGAGTTGTGAACTGATCTAATTATTCTGGACAGCAAATGGAAACTATTCCCAAAGTATATAAAACTACGCATGCCCTTGAACCAACAATACCACTGCTAGATCTGTATCCCAAAGATATCATTAAAAAATAGGAAAAAGACCCACATGTACAAAAATGTTTACAGCAGCTCTATTTATAGTGGTCAATTGGGAACTGAGGGGATGCCCATAACTTCTGGTAAGGCTGAACAAGCTATGGGTATGTGTGTGCTCATCCTTTGTTGCCAAAGAAGACCATGCCATCAGAGAAATGATGACATGACTTGTACTTGACTTTGTTTTGAGCGAGGGAGGGCTGTGAAGGTCGCCAGCCTCACTTTTCCTCGAGAGCCATCTGAATCCGGTGACCAGATATTCATCAGGATGACTGGAGATGACCCAGGATTAGGCAATTGGGGTTTGGAATACTCTTGTTCCATAAAAAAATGATGAGCAGGAAAATTTCTGAAAAACCTGGAAAGACTTATATGAACTGATTCTGAGTGAGGTGAGCAGAACCAGGAGAATAGTGTATATGTTAATAGCCCAGCTTTGATGGTCTTGATTCTACTTAGCAATGCAGTGATCTAAGACAGTTCCTGGAAACTCATGATGGAAAATGCTGTCCACATCTAAGGAAAAGCTATGGAGTCTGAATGCAGATGAAAGCATGCTATTTTCTCTCTCTCTCTTTTCTTTCTCATGTTTTTTTTTTTCTCTTGTTTTCTGGTTCTTTTATAACCTGAATAATGTGGAAATATATTTGGTATGATTCATTGCATATGACCTATATCAGACTGACCTCTTGGGGAGCGGGCTGGAGAGGGATGGGAAGGAAATTGGGAAGTCAAAATCTTAAAGAGGTGAATGCTGAAAACTAAAATTTTTTTTTAAAAAAATCCCTCTTATAATGAACAAAATCTAAGTGGTATCCAACAGCTTTTGATATCTCTCCCAATTTCCCATTCATCTTCCAGTTATTTTCTTCTTTTTTTCTCCCATTATTCTTCTCCAATCCAAGTCTTATTCTTATTCCATTCCTAAATTAGAAAATCCCTTAGATAGGGGAAATGGGATTATTCAACTTCCATTTCCTCTGATTTCAAGTCTTAAGATGTTCATATTCCTTCACCCTGAGATGCCACTTTTAGGGATATACCCCAAGATCAATATTATTTAAAAAGGAAGTCCCCATAGGCCCTAAAAGCTTTAGAGCAGTCCTTTCAATGGCAGTAAAGAACTAGAAAAAAGTAGATATTCATCAATTGAAGAACTAAACAAAGTGTAATATATAAATGTAATGGAATATTACTATGCTGAAAGACCCTATATATGATTAATTCAAAGAAGCACAGAAAGATTTACATGAACTGATGCAGAGTGAAGCAAAGCCAAGAAAACATCATAAACAATAGCTACAACTATGTAAGTGGAAAGAACAGAAAACCACCAAAATTAAATGGTTCAGAATTAAAAATAATAAGCATGACGCCAAAGAAGATACGGGTGAAGACACACCCCATTCCACTCTTTTCAAGTGGTATGGATATTTTGATTTTTTCTATGGTTTGATCAGTTTTTGGTGATATTTTTTCTTTTCCTTATTTGTTTTTTATTACATAGGATGACGCCCTGGGAGAAGAGAGATGGAAAGATATAGGGAGAAATTATGACAATTTTAAAATAAAAGTAATAATGATATTTGAAAAGTGATAATCCATATTTTGCTCTCCCCCAAAATACTCCCCTTAATTTCACAAATATTCATAAAGTAATTTGATAACACTGAATAAAAAGGCAGAATATTTCAGAAATAGTTGGTCCCTTTGTAGTTCATGGGATATCTCTACTCAGATCTCTCTTATAAGTCAAGTCATAGGACAAGAAATCTTTACATTTTGCATAGCTGAATTATAACTTGAAATTATTGTATAGCTAATAACCATAATTCAATACCAACAAAAGATAATTAGTGCTTATCAGATCTCAAGTTTACCCTCTGCCATACCAGTAAATGCATCAACTTAAATGCAGCAGTTATAATTTGAAATAAAAAGAAAAAACATAAACTACTTCAGTTCACATGACTAAATAGGAAAATTTGTGCAAACGTAACTAAGCAAACCAAAAATTACCATTCAGAATACAATTAGTATGACAATTCCCTGAATTTTGAAATGTATGACAAAGTATTACACCCTACTCTATGATATGCATGTTTTATTGCCTGATATAATATGGGACAAAAATCTCAGTTTTATAAATCCAATTGCTGACAGCTGTAAGTAGAGATCAAATTCTGCTCTTCTGTGAAGTGACTAGTTCAAAATTAAGTTTTTAGAAGTAAGAAAATAGTGTTTTACTATTTTTCTCAAATAGTTTGTGATGTTAGATATATGGGGGCTAGGATTCAGTACTTTTTTTTTTTCGTCTATCCACTGATTCTTAATGTAGCATATTAGGTGTATAACAACAGGTGATTGATAAGAAATGCCATTTTTCTGAGCTAGAAGATACCACGGAAGGGTGATAGAAAGTGAAAGCCCATCAATTTTGGGGTCCTTGAGAATATAGGGCTCATAGGGACCTGGGTATTCAGCTGAAAATAAGCACTAGTGGTCAGGCATTTATTGAATATAGACATGAACAGCTGGATTCTTGACTGGCTCATTGACTCCCTTAAGAAGTTGTACACCTGGACAGAATTTGCTGCCACATTGGAACTAGGGAGGCTTTTCTTCTTTCTGATTCCTTCCTTTCCTGTGCCTTACTGCAGCTGTGAAATCACAACCACTTGCACTTAAATCTTGTTTATATGCTTTCTGAGCTTTTATAACAGATTTTTTCATTATTTTCTGAGCAAATATTTGCTATAAATTAGTGGGCCACATTATGTAGAATGAAAAAAAGGATTCTCTGGACAAACTGTTCTAGATGTAAGTATGAGACTTTGTTGAAACTCTTATCTCTTTCTGAAGACATGAGGAATGACTCAGAAAACCTTGGTTAATCAGGTATTGCATGCATTGGAAAGGTTGTTTCACAAAATCATGACAAAATTCAGTGAGTCCAGGTGACACTGCAGTCAACTTAGTTATCTATCATTATGGAAGAATAACTACACAGATTGTTCAAATTTTGTGGTTATTAGAGAGATACCATGCTATAGTGTTCATAGGTTATTATTTGTAGTATACAAGCGGTCTGACTTACAAATACTCAAGTTCTGAGGAACATATTGAGATTTGGTGAGACATCAGGATTTGGAACCCTGTCTCTTGTCACTAAGTTTTGTGTTCCTTAATTTAAAAAATAGGGCTTGATTATGCTAGAAGATTAAGCTTTTTCTGCTAAAGCAAAATGGTCCCTCTTTACACATCTATAAAACCACAGACTTTGAGAGCTAATAGGAAACAGATAAACAAACACAAGACAAGAAAAAATGTTGAGATCATCTGGTTTGACTTACTCATTTTCGAGTTGAGGAATTTGAGACCAAGAAAATGGAAATTACTTGTCCAATGTCACACAACTAGTTAGTTGCACAGCCAAGAGGCAAGCCTTTTTAAAGGGTAAAAGATTTATAGTTGGCAGACTCCATAAAAGAAAGGTGATCTTTGTTCTTCAATCAGCATGAAATTCCTGGTGACAAGAAATATATTTTCTACTTAATTTTTCGTTCAGCCTGAACCCACATGGAAGCCACTGACATTACTAAAAGAAATCTGGCACTTCCTAGGTTAGCACTATCTTTCTGGCATCCCAATACAAAGCTGAAATATTATAAATTATCCAGGTTTTACAAGTTTCATCCTTTTAACTTTCTAGCAATACAGCTGTAGGAAAATCATATTGAACTTTTTGAGATTCTATTTCTTGAACACTAAAATGTAAATAATATAACTCTCAGGTTCATTGCCCCCTCTTCAATAAAAAGAAAATTTATTCTGAAAAAAATGTGTTGTATGAACACATGATAATTAATAAGATTAGCAAAAATCATATTTCATGTTTTCCTTCATTTAGTCTACATTTTAGGCATATTTTCATTAGTTGACATCATAAACCACTATTAATAAGTAACTTATATGGGAAAATTCATTCTCAAATCCTAAGAACAGACAAAAAAATGGATTTATGAGGCAATATGATTTTAAATATGAGAGGAAAATATGCCTAGATCTAAAACTGTTCTGAGTGAACTAGCATGATAGAATATGGATGGAGGTCTAATCCCAAAACTATGTTGAGAAAGAGTCCATATGAATTGTGAGGTTATGTAGATGTTACTGTTTGCAGATGATATTGTGCTAATTAAATCAAATCTCAGTACATTGAAGAGACTCCTGAAAGAACTGTAACATGAAAAAGCTTTTTTTTTCCTTTTACACAGGGAAGATAAAGTAGATAAAAATATTTATTATCTTTATTTCAACATGCATTTGGATGTCACCCTAAAGGATTTGTACAAGTATATGTCTATTTGGATTAACTAATGTAGATGTTGAATGACCTGGGGATAGAGCTGATAAAGAGGAAGAGAGGAACCTTTAAGAAACTGCAGAGCACATTTATTGATTCTGTTTCCCAAGAATACAAAGATTCATCACTTTAATATTAATATTTGATCAATATTGCTATAGAAAAGTGAGGTATGGACCACCACTATCCCCCCAAAAGTAAAGATGAATATGGGATGACAACAAAATATCTGGGCATATTGAATATTGAATGGATAAGTATATGTTGAATTCTGTAAACAGAAATATATAACTAATGAGGAAAACGCAAGAACACCTCTACAGAACAGCCACAAGAAATTATATGATAGGAAGAGAAAGGTTGATCAAGTGGTAAATGTAAGGGATGAGAGGCTGCAATGGTAATTTAAAATGGGGAAATCTTTCTCACTCATTAATAGGCCTGTGTGACCTGCCTGATTCACATGAGTTTGAGTCATATGGAGCCTGTGGTTGGAGGAGTTTGCTGAAACAGGAAGGGTGGAGCAGGAAGAGGCAGAGCTAGAACTGAGGTGAGAGGAGATTTGTCTTGAGAGCAGTCAGAGCTAGGAAAGATGCAGGCTGGTGGCTAGCTTGTTTGTGATTTTGTTTAAGAAAGCATGCTTGTAATTTGTTTAAGGGAGCTGGTTTGTGGGGAAGCATAGCAAGGGGAATGCTTGGGGATGATGTTCTTTATTGCTATTGTGTATAGATTTCTTTTTTGCTATGATGCTTTTGCTTTCTGGTGTTTGGATAAATGTTTCCATTCTGCCTTCTGTGCGGAGAGTCGTGGTATTTCGTGCTTTAGAATCGAGATATTCATGACCGCCATAGGTGCTACGAATATCGCACTGGCGTTACAGAGGTGAACAACCAGAGTGCTCCACTGTTATTCTCACAATGTCAAGAGAAGGTGAGGAAGGATCTAAGCACTTTGGGTGGACTACTTGTGGCTAAATGTTGGGCGAACACAAACAAGAGTCACAGGGTACAGGCATGCATGAATAGGTTGTGAACACTATCTATGGAGGTATTTGAGTATGAATGAAGTAGAAGCTTTGACACTTTAGAAGGCCTTTCATCGTTACAAAATTTCCCAGTATCATCACCACAATTACTAATTCTCATCTTAACACACCTAGCAGGCAAGAAAAAGTACTGGACTGATTTCTAGGTAGGGATGTTTTCCTGCTATCTTTTAGTTTCTTTATCCCAAAATCAAGAGCTAGAAGCGACCTTGGTTATTATCAGATACAATCATCTTAAATAACGGTTGAGAAAGGGAACAAGGACCTATCTGTGCAAAAAATATGTAAAGTAGCTCTTTTATATGGTAGCAAAGAATTGGAAATTAAGGGGATGTCTATCAATTGGGGAATGGTTGAACAAATTGTGATATATGATAGTAATGGAATACAGTTGTGCTATAAGAAATGATGAGCAGAATTATTTTAGAAAAACCTAGGAAGATTTATATGAACTTATGCAATGCAAAGTAAATAAAACCAGGAGAATATTTTTTTTAAATGTAACAGCAATAATGTAAGGAGAATCAGTTGTGCAAGATTTACCAACTCTGATCAAAGCTATTTTGAAGGATCCATGATGAAAAATGCTATCCATTTCCAGAGAGAGGATTAATGGACTCTGAGATCAGATTGAAACATACTTTTTTTTTTAAATGTATTTTTTGCTTTTTTGTGTGTGAGTTTTTTCAATATGGGTAATATGGTAGTTTTGCATGACTTCACAGGTATTACCAATATCATATTGCTTATTCTCTCAATTGGTGGAGGAGGGCTGGAAGGGAGGAAGATAATTTGGTACTTAAATTTTGAAAAAAATGTAAAAAATTTTACATGGAATTGGAAATAATGAAGCATACACACACACACACACACACACACACACACACACACACACATTTTTTACAATTGAGAAACTTAGGTAACAGAGATTTAAGTGACATTCCAAGGTTCACATAACTGATAAGTGATTGAGGACAGATTTAAACTTGCAGATTCCAATGCCTACACTCAATCTACTGTGCTATCTAGCTATAAATACAGTTAGAAAACTGCAGAACAAAAATTCAATCCCAGGTATTCTAACTCCAAATCTACTAATCTTTCCATTACCATATATTACACAGGTTCAAAGCAGATTAAGCTTACTTGATTTCAAACTAGCTCACTGATTTGTTTAGTCAAATGGCTAAATCATCTGCAGAAGAATACGTTAATCAGAAATGGCATTACCAATGATGTGAACCAACTATTTCAGTCGGTTAATACCATTTCTAATAGTAATGTTGGTGCCGTTGGTCTAGGTATAACAACAACTCAAGAGACTGATTTCAATTGGCATTTAAAATGTCTTCTTCCTGATGAATTTTGTTATTATTTTTTCTAGCTTGACAAAATAATCTTGGTAGCACTCTTTGATATGGCACTGAATAAGTAAATTAATTTTGTAGAATTGTCATTTTTATTCTATTTGCTCAACCTACCTGTGAACAACTGATTTTTTAAAAATTGTTTATATTTGACCTTATTTGTTTAAAAGTGTTTTGCAATTGTGTCTATATAGTTCCTTGATTTTTCTTGGCAGGCAAACTCCCAAATGTTTTATATTGACTAAAATTAATATAAATGGAATTTCTCCTTCTATGTCTTGTTGCGGGGCTTTGCTATTATTATGTAGAAATATCAATGATATATATGGGTTTATTTTATATCCTGAAACTTTACCAAAACTGCTAATTACTTTAGTTTTTTAGTTGATTCTTTAGAATTTTCTAAATATGTCATCAAATTGATAGCTTTATTTCCTCATTGCCTCTTCTAATTCCCTCAATTTCTTTTTCTTTTCTTATTGCTAAAGTTAGCATTTCTAGTAGAATATAGAATAATAGTGGTGACAATGCTTATTTTTGCTTCACCCCTAATTTTACTGGAAATGCTTCTAGCTTGTTCCCATTAACTATAATGATTGCTGAAGGTTTTAGGTAGATACTACTTATCATTTTAAAGAAAACTCCATTGGTTTCTATGATCTGTAGTCTTTTTAATAGGAATGGTGATGCATTTTGCCAAAAGTTTTTTTCTGGATTTATTGAGATAATAATATGATTTCTGTTAACTTTTTTATTGATGTGGTCAATCAAGGTGAAACGTTTTCCTAATACTGAGTCAGTTCCACATTGCTGGTGTAAATTGGAAGTGGTCATAATGCATTATTCCTGGTGTCCAATTGATCTGATTACTAATATTTTATTTAAAATTTTAGCATCAGTATTCATTAGAGAAGTCAGTCTAAAATGTTCTTTCTCTACTTTGGCTCTTTCAGATTTAGAGATCAGCACTATATTTGTATTCCAAAAAAGGTTTGGTAGAATTCTTTCTTTCTCTATTTTTTTTTCCAAAAAAGTTTTTATATGACATTGGAATTAATTGTTCCGGAAATATTACTTAGAATTCACTTTTAAATCAATCTGGTCTTGGAGATATTTTTTTTCTTAAGGAGGTCATTGAAGTTTTGATCAGGTTCTTTTTTTTTTTTTCTAAAATTGGGACAAATATTTTATTTTCTCTTTTGTTAATCTGGGCAATTTTTTTGTTAAAATAATTTCACTTAGATTTTCAGATTTATTGAAATACAACTGAGCAAATAGCTACGAATTATTGCTTTTAATTTCCTCTTTGGTGCTGAATTCACCTTTTTCATTTTCGATGCTGGCAATTTGATTTTCTTACTTTTTTAATCAAGATAAGAAAAGGTTTATTTACTTTATTTTTTTTCATAAAATTATTTCTTAGGTTTATTTATTAGTTCAATACTTTACCAAGTTTCAGTTTTATTACTCAATCCTTTGATTTTCGGAATTTCAAATTTGGTATTATAATGGAAGATCTTTCCCATTCATTAATAGGCCCATGTGACCTGCCTCTGTCACAAGGCAGTCTGAGACACGTGGGGCCTGTGAAGGGAGGAGTTTGCTGAAGGGGTGGAGGAGGAAGGGTGGAACAGAAAGAGGTACAACTGTGTGTGTTCATCCTTCGTATGAAGAAGACCTATGCCATCAGAGAAATGATGACAGGACTTGCACTTGACTTTGTTTTGAGTGAGGGAGGGCTGTGCAGCTCACCAGCCTCACTTCTTCAGAGCCATCAAAATCCAGTGACCACATAATCATCAGGATGCCTGGAGATGACCCAGGATGAGGTAATTGGGGTTAAGCGACTTGCCCAAGATCACACAGCTAGTGAGTGTCAAGTGTCTGAGGTGAGATTTAAACTCAGGTCCTCCTCACTCTTACACTGGTGCTCTATCCACTCAAAGTTGAGAGGAAATTGGTCAGAGTATAGTCATAGCCAGGAAGGATGCAGGCAAGCAGGCAGCTGACTAACGTGAATAAAAAAATTGATTTGTGATATTTTGTTTAAGGGGTTCTGCTTATGATTTGTTTAATGGAACTGGTCTGTGGGAACCTTAGCAGGGGAAAGGCTTGAATATGATACTGTTCTCTGCATTGTTATTATGTAGCCATAGGCTGTGTGAAATTGCATTGGTGCTACAAATGGTAATGAAGGTGGAATTGTGAAATGTCAGACTTCTATTTGGAGACAAGTTGACTTCGGAGGAAGAAATGGATGTCCCAGGAAAAGTGGATTTGCCTTATTCCTCCCTACTAAAAGAATGAGCTAAAGCCACAGGGCTCTGTGAGAACTAGGAACCAAGGCTCCAGAAAGGACAACTCAGAGACTTAGAAAGATGTTTGCAGGGAATAGAACTAGGGAATAAATGGCAAGGGTGTTGTGTAGGAGAGGCTGGGCCTTGCTAACAAGCTATGTCCTTATGTATAAAAGCAGAGATAAGCTACTGGGAGAGAAAGCTCAGATGGAAAGTGAGCTGGATGGTTTGCATGAGAAGCTTTTTATGCTGCAAGGTTCAAACTCTCCTTTATAAGAGCAAGCATGAAGGTCTCAGGTAGTAGAAGATAAAGTTGTTGTTGATTTTGGTTACAAAATAGTAGAAAAAAAGTAACAAGAGAAAGGATGTATGTGCACCTTCTCAGGCAGAAGCACAACAGGAGAATCAAGAGAATCAAGGAGAATCACACAAGGTTTGGGGAAGTAATTGAAAATTTTACTCAGCAGGAGGTCACAGATATTTTGAGTCAGTTCACTGAAAGGATGGGAGAATCTTTGGTATCTTGGATGGTGAGAATCAACGAAAAAGATAAATATCCTCAAGAGAGAAGAGTAAATAACCAGCAGAATCAAAGTCAGAATAGATTGAAATGAAAAGAATTGTTTACTGCTCTACTGAGAGGAGGTTTTGGAAGAGTAGGTGGCATTCCAACTAGTGAACTATATAAAATGCATCTTTACAGTAGGCTGAGCAGGGAAATGAGAATTGCCCCAAAAGATCCTTCTGAAACATTGCATCCAAGTTCTTCACACCTGCCAAGAGAATGGGAGATTGGCCAGGCCCCAGCTCAGATTAGAGTAGAAAGTATATCTCTAGCCTGAGTGAAGACCCCAAAACTGCAAATTAGAAGACAGTAAACAACAGTAAATGAGGCTACTATAGTGGGTTCATGGACTCTAGAAGCATGGGTGACTGTATTTACCCTGCTTCTGATTATTGTCTCCTTTCTTTTTGACTTTTTTTTCTGTTCACCTTGTTTGTCAGATTTGTTTTCTACAGGCTTACTATCCTCCAGCTGCAGATGCCTGATCACTTAAGCCAGATGTTATCCTCTGTCCACAACTGTGATGTGTCACTCCTGGACCTGGCTTTGACCAAGCTCCGGATTATAGCTGAGGAACTTATCCCTCCAGTGGTACCTCTTGGGGTAGGGGCTGTCTACGTTCACTTTCAGCAGGAAGTAGCTATGGAAATAAGAGAACTTTGCCCGTTATCCCACGATTTGGGGCCCCATTCTTTCATTCAAGGGGGAAATGATGGAGTGCTTGCGCTCAAGTCCAGTCCTAAGATACTGATATATGTGTTCATTTTGTGAGATCCCTGTTAAATCGTTGTAAAGTTCTGTTGACACCCACTGCATATTGTTATATATGCTTATTTTCTGTTATCCCTGTAAAGTTCTATTGATACCAATTAGCCCACAGACTTATGAAATGAATACAAAAGTTCTTGGAGCCACATGTAATAGTAATTTAAATGGGAAGATCTTTCCCATTCATTAATAGGCTAATGTTACCAGACAGGGTCACAAGGAAGTTTGAGTCACATGTAGCCAGAGGAGGGAAAAGTTGTACCTAGAACAGAGCTGACAGGAAATTGGTCAGATTGTAGCCAGAGCTAGGAAGGATGCACGCCAGAGTGAGTGAAAGAGATTGTTTGTGATTTTGTTTAAGGGGGCTTGCTTGTGGTTTGTTTAGTGGAGCTGGTTTGTGAAAAATCTAGCAGGGGAAAGGCTTGGTTGGGGATAGTACTATTCTCTGCATTGTTATTGTGTGTAGATTTTTTGTTACTACGTTGGATTTAGCATTCTGGTGTCTGAATAAATGTTTTGGTTTTGTCTTCAATGTGGTGAGCCTGTTGTAGTCTGTGATTCAGAATTGTACTAGGATATTAGTAGCCACCATAGGAGCTGTGAACATTGCAATGTTAGTACAGGTATTTAATTGGCAGTTTTAAATGTGTTCTTTTTTTGACTTTCTAAGCTGAATTCATTGATCTTCTCTTTCTTTATTTTATCCATGCAAACATTTAGAGACATAAAATTTCCCTTGAAAACAACTTTGACAATCACATAAATTTTGATATGTTGTTTCATTATCGTAATTCTCTTTACTGAAGTTATTGATTGCATGATTTGTTGTTTGACCTGCCCCTTTTTTAGGATTAGATTATTTACTTTTCAATTAATTGTCAATCTATTTTTCCATGGCAAAATATACATATAATTTTCATTGCATCATGATCTGAAAAGGATATAATTAATATCTCTGCCTTTTCAAATTGAAAAAAGAAAGAAAGGGTAAATTATATCACAAGAAGAGGAATAAAGACTTACTAGAGTAGTGGGGGAAAAGGTAGGGAGAAGAACATTGTTTGAACCTTGCTGCCATTGTATTTGGCTCAAATTGAGAATAATATAATACTCAGTTGGGTATAGAAATCTATCTTACCTTATAGGAAGTAGGAGAGGAAAAGGGAAAGAAAATGGAGTAGGACTGATAGAAGAGAGGGCAGATAGAGGGAGGCTGTGGTCAGAAGAAAAAAAGCACTAGTGAGGAAGAAAAAGGAGAAAGGAGAGAGGAAAAAGTATGAGCAAGGAGGGGGAAATAGGATGGAGAGAAAGACACTTAGTAATCATAACAGTGAATGTGAATGGGATGAACTCTCCTATAAAACAGAAATGGCTAGTAGAATGTGTCCAAAACCATAATCCTATAATATGTTGTTTACAAGAAACATATTTGAAGCAGTGAGATACACACAGAGGAAAGATAAAAGACTGAAGCAGAATATATTATGCTTCATCTGAAGCTAAAAAAAACAAACAAACCAGAAGTAGCGATCCTGATCTCAGACAAAGGAAAAACAAAAATTGATCTAATTAAATGAGATTAAGAAGGAAAGTGCTAATCCACAGTTTGATAAATCCAAAAACTCCAGTTTCTGGGATAAGAATTCACTAATTGATAAAAAAAAAACCTGCTGGGAAATCTGGAAAATACTATGGCAGAAAGTAGACATAGCTCAACATCTTACACCAGCGATCCAGGACCAATGGGCCTGTGTTATTCCTCTATCCTGTGGCTAAAAGTCTCTCACAGGCTTGCCTGGATGCTGCTACAGTTCCAAATTCCCCTTTTACCCAAGTGAGACAGACCTTTCCTGAAGTCATTCTAAGCTATCTTAAGCTGTAAACTTGTTTCACTCCAACATTTTCTAGGTTCTTTCATTGCAGAATACATTTAGACTTGATTTAGTGTTGTTTCTGAGGGAAAATGGGAAGAGCTCTGGTAACCTCATGACTTACCCTGGCTATCTTGGATCCACCTCTGGGATGTTAATGTTTGCCTTGTAGACATCAGGTGGTAAAATGACTAGAGGGCCAGAGTTTTAATTAGGAGGACCTGCTCCTCCTTCTGACATTTTGACCCTAAAGAAATCACTTAACCTCTTAGTACCCTCAAGCACTCTCTAAGAATGTAAGGTAGGAATTGTTCATATTCATTGGTAGAGTTCAATGAACACATTAAATCACAGGTTCAGGGTAAAATGAAATAACATTGTATTGCCTTCCGTGGAGAGCTACAAAAAGTCAAAGGAGATAATCTATAAGGGCTAGCTGGAAAGGGACTGAATCTGTGATTTTACATGTAACTCCTAGGCAAAGAAACATTCCAATTAGGCAAGTAAATTGGCATCTTCTCAGGAAATCTTAATGAATATAATCTGAAATGATGAAACAAGCTTCAAATAGCCAGTATATATCAGAAAGAGAATGTGAACCCACAGCCCCCATTTCTCTATCCCATAGAATATACTTTCCATAACATGAAAAATGCAAGTTTTAAAAGTTAAAGTGTCATGTAAATATAAGCTTTATTATTATTGAGACTACCCTTGCTGCATGATAGTCCATTTTTTTTAGTTTTATTTAAATGGTCTTGTGATTATCATGATAAATGAACCAGAGACCATAGAATCTATATTTAGGGCTGAATGGACCTTCAAGATATTTAGTCCATCAGCATCCTTTTGCACTTAAGGATCAAGGAGGATGGCCAGACAAAAGTGAAATCTCTGAATTCTACCTTACATGACTTTTTAAAATAACATTTTAAGTTATATTTCCATTTAATTAGTGATAGGAGAGAATTTTGATTCAAGGTGATTAAATTCAGCAGATATTTAGCAAGCCACTATTCTCTGTCAGAAAGTGTGCTAGCTATAGAAAATGTGAGGACAGAAAGACAAGGATAATACAAAAAGAAAACATATTATGCAAAAAAGAGACTCCAAAATGTTGCTTTCTGAAAATTGTAATCTCATTAACATTTACAGACATAGTCTACAAAGTATATACAAAGAAAACACAAAATAATTTTAGAAGCAGGAGAGTATTATCAACTGGGGGAATCAGGAACAGCCTTCTATCGAAGATGACCCCTGAGTAGTAATTTAAAGGAAGCAAGGAATTCTTCAAGATGAGAGCAAGAGGAAAAAATTTTCAGAATGAGTGATAGCCAGTACAAAATCATGGAAACAGGAGATCAAATGGTTAAAAGCAAGCAAACTAATTTATCTGGAAAGTAAAGATCATGAAGAGGATAAATAAGAGCTGCAGTTGGAAAGACAGTCAAGAGCTGGATTATGAAATGTTCTAAGTTCCAGATAGAGAGGTTTACATTTTATCTTAGAAGCTGTAGGTAGTCACTACACTTAGTGACTAAGTCACTAGCTTTAGCTTTTTGAGTAAGTCAGTAAGACCATGTATATTAGGGATATCAATTTAAAAGCTGTGTGGTAGATGGACAAGAAATGGGAGAGATTGGCAGTGTGGAAATTAAGAGGCTAATACAATAGTCTAGAGAAGGGGTAATGAACACCTAACCTAGAACAATCTAAAAGGAGTAAAGATAAAAGATCTGAGAGATAATAGGAAGGTCAAAGTAACAGATGCCATTGACATTCTCTCTTATCCCTTCTACTTTGACACTTAGACCCCAAATATTTAGATGTCCTTAGAAACCAAAATAAACATTTGACTATTAATTAAACATTAATTAAATGTTAAATAAACATTTAATTGACTGAGTTCAATTAAAAAAACTTCATTCCTTAACAATTTTATGAATCTTACTCACCCAGCTAAATTGCTTATCAGGTCTTCCCACACGGTTTGACTATGTAGGCATAACTGCCTCAATATGTGCTATCTCCCAACCATAACCCCTATCTCAGAGTTTGAACTTATTTTTAAAGTAAATAGGTAGGAGATTTGTGCCCGAAAGAAGATATTCCTGCCAAAACCACAGTAAATGTGAAAGCTAGATCAGAAATTTTAAATTAAAGGTGATAACTATAGCTACCATGCCTCCCTTACCCCTCACCACAATCTTATAATAACAGAAGGGAGTATCAGCTTTTATTCCAGGATATAAAGAGGTAGCCACTGATGCATGGCTATGGAACAAAGGTTTGAGAATGAGCACTGACTTTCTCAGATTCTGCAGAAAACAACCAACACATCCCCTCTGAGCTCCAGAAAGATGGGCCCAGGTGCACACAAGCGTACTTTGCCCTTTGCTTTTTATTTTTTTTTATTAGTAGACTCAAGAATGAGTGCATGGACAATAAACTGTGGATGTATATAATGGCTTCGGAAGCTGGGATGATAAAATGAACATAAACAACTGAAGTGTAAAGTACACAGTCAGTTACGAAGGGGAAACAAAGAAGAAAAATTACATTTCTGACACAGACTGCAACTGGGATTCTAGCTAATTAATGTCATTTTAGCCCCTGACAAGTATAATTCACAGGTTATGATAATGAATTGAAAGAAAAATGCTTTTAAGTGAAAAATTTGTATTTTGAAAGGCTTTAGAACTTTGGGGGGAAAAGATTTAAATACAGGTTTGAAGGTCAAAGAGAAGTTATACATTAAAAAACGCTTTTGCCTTATAGGAAGTAAAAAAACCCCACAAAAAACCTACCAATCATTGCTCTTTATAAGCCTTTTGAATTGTTAAAGCTTTGTTCTTTGCTTTTTACAGATGAAGTTTATTTTGAAATGTCACTTGTAAATTTGGTTTCTAAAATAAAATGTAATTTTAGTATCCTATATGCAATCACCTTTTCCTATCTGTGTGGTGTCTCCTCCCTATGACTGTTACTGTATTTGACTAAATTCTACTGCAAAAAGAGATCTTTGGAGCATCATCTGTTTCCCTTGACTGGACCTACTCTGTCTTAAGAGATTCTGGGGAAAAGAACTTACAGCTTCTTTTGGTAGTCTGTTCCAATTACCTTGTTTGCCATTTTTCTTCATATTTGTGAAAATAATAGAGAAAAAAAACAATGCTTCAGAGATACATTAAAAAATGGCTCAACCACTTCTCTATTATAGGTAAAAAAGGACCAGGAAGTTTAGGTGAAGAGTTAATCACTTAACAAGCTTTTATAAAGGGTCTCTAAACTGTGTCCTTGGTATTACAGTATAAATGAAGGATACAAAAAATTAATGAAATAGTCCCTGTTTTTGAGTAAGCTGTATTCTGTAGGAGAATAAAACCTGTACAAATATAAGTACATACAAAATAAATACAGTACAATAAATAAGTACAAATAAAATAAATAGTTCATTTTTAGGAGAGGACACTAATAGCTGGGGTCTAATAGCAATTAATTGTATAGGTGGAATTAAGATTGTTGGTTGGTTCAGTACTTTTTCTTTTTTCAATTCTCCTCCCTTTAACTCCCTACAAAATTATCTTCTTTCCTTGTCTGTAATTAGAAACTAGTTGTCTTTCTTGAGGAGTCTGGCTTTTCTATTCTATCTTTTATATTTCCTTCCCACTTATTACCTACGCCTATAACTACTCCTCTACAGAAACTCCTTCTGACCTCCATTCATCTCTTTTCCTAAGAAGGGAAGCCTTACCTATTACTTTTTCTCCCAATTCTCTATTATTCTTTACTTGTTTCATTTGATTTGATTTTCTAGTTAGGAACTGTCTAATACTGCAACATTTCAACTATATATCACCTTCTTTTTTGGAATCCTTTGTCCCCTTATCCTTTTGTCACTCTTTTTTCACCAAATCCTAGACTCCAATTAGTGCCATCTTTCTTTTCCTCTGCTAATACTTATAAACTGCAGAAGGAAACAGGAGGAAATTCTACAACCATGCCATCTGGGTGCCTTGCAAATTCATGTTTACCAACCTCAATTGAGCCAGCAATGCACTAAGGCAGTTATTATTCTAGAACTGAATCGTTATCTTACTCCTCACTCTAACGATTCTATTCCCTCTGAAGGCACCTTACAACTCCTTTCCTTTCAATGGAAGACCATGGTTCTTACCTCACTTTTTGAAAATATTATTAGATTATTATTTCATATTTTTATTAGCATTTCTCATTAATCACTTTACTCACTGTAAATATTACTATAGTATTGTAAATATTGTGATCAATATGACACCAGCTCTCAATTTTCCCCTTATTTCCCTATCTCTGACAAAGAAGTGGTCTTTCTCCTTGCAAAGGCAAATATGATTACTTGTGGGCTTAATTTCAATTCTTCCATTTTCTCTCCATGAGATAATTCCTCAGTTCTTTGCAATCTATCAATAGCTTGATCATTCCACTGAAACTTCTCTTTTCAAAATTACCACTGATGTCTAAGTTGAAAATCAGATATCTTTTTCTTAGCATTAATGTTCCCTAAACTTTATGCTGCATTTGACCCTGATGATCATATTTCCATCTTTTGTGATTCTTTTCCCCCCCCCTGGGGTTTTCTAACACTACTGTCTCTTATTTTGTCTGCTATCTTTCTGACTTATTCTTACTTTCCTTTCCTGGGTGAGAGATATCACACCTCAAAATTGTAGGTGTTCAAAAGGGTTCAGAACTGGGTCCCATTATCTTCTCTCTATGGTCACTTTTGTGCTAACCACATCATTTCCAATGGGATTTACTATTGTCTCAATGCAGAGAGTGCCCCAACATATACATCCAGTTCAGATTTCTCTGAGAACTTCATTCCTGTATCATTAGTTGCTTATTGAACAATTCAAGTTCGATGTTCCAAAAATATTTTATTTTTTAAAAATTTTCCCCAAAGACATTTTAAACTCAAAATGTCCAAAACTGAAATAATTATATTTCCTCTAAACCAACCCCTTTCTTTAACTTTCTTATTTTTGCCACAGACACCACCAAACTCGAGTGTCTTGGGATCATACACTTAACATTATTCACAGTTCTTATTCTCTTTGACCCCACATATTGTCAGGTGCAAATCTTTTCTTCAGTCACAATATTTCTGGCACTTGATGAGCCCTTATCATAAGTTCACACAGTTACCACTTTAATACAAGCCCTTATTACCTGGAACCCAGATTATTGCAAGTAGGCTTTAAACTTTTCTCTCCTCCAGAGAAACAATTGAATGATAACAATCTTATTGTGCCTCTGTCAGGTAGATTTAAAGAAGTCAATGTAATATGAACAGTGGAAAGAAGCCAACACAGAATTTCACCCAAAGAATGTCTCTCCAGTTTTCCAACTTGGTTTTGTTCAAGAGTTTCAGTACTGTGTGAGTATTTATGACCTCATTTTGGGTTCTCTTGGCAAAGATATTGGAATGGTTTTTCATTTTCATCTCCATTTCATTTTACAGATGAGGAAACTGAAGCAAACAGGGTTAAGTGACTTGCGCAGGGTCATACAGATAGTCTGAGGCCAGATTGGAACTCAGGAAGATGAGGCTTCCTGACTCCAGGCCAAACATTATATCCATTGGTCACCTGACTGGCTCCAATCCCTCACCCTCTAAAAAAAATAACTGTTGTTTGGTCGTGTCTTTATGACCCACTGGACCATACTTGTCCATTGGGTTTTCTTGGCAAGGATACTATGGTTTAGGGAAATAGAGGTTAAGTAACTTGCTCAGGGTTATACAACTACTAAGAGACTGAGTCTGGATTTGAACTCAAGTTCCCTGACTCCAGTTCTAACACTCTATCCACTGAGCCAGCTCGCTGACAATTTCATATAAGACTGCTATATTAGGTGGTCTGGTTATGTACCAATTAATCTTTTCTTCCGTGAATTAAAAATGTACTGTTCTTGGCAAATGATCAGTGGTGCATTTTGAATAGTTCTTTTTCTCAATTCAGAATAGTTCTCTAGGGTTTCTGCTTTCTCTGTTTCTTCTATAATTCTCATTCTACCAGACTTCCTGCCCTTTCTTGTGAAGGGTTTTATTCACATTGAACTTTGCTCACAGCAGTTTTGAACGTTTCATAAGGTAATATTATCCTCTGCTAAAAAAGTAGCTAACATTAATAAACTTTAAATATAACACTTTAAATATATTTTCTCATTTGATTCACCCCAAACCTTTTGTTAATTACTATACACAAGTTCAGAGAGGTTAATTGACTTCTACATGGTGACTCACCCAATAGGTGTCAGAGGAAGGATCTGAACCTATTGCTTTCTGACATTTGCCTGACCTATTATTCACTAGGCTGTTCTCCCTCTGTAAATATGCTTTATCTTTTGTTCCTACTTACCTTAAATGAATTTTCTATACACAAGCTTGAATAGTTACTGAAAAATTATACAGCAATAGTTTCTAATTATGTATATACTTATTGAGAAGCATAACATGTATATATATATGTTTGTATGTATATATATAATGTCCACATATACATATATATTATAGGTATGTACAAATATGTATACACATACACACATATGTATACATATATCCATGTGTGCATATGTAATTATATATAAAACATATATATTGCATGTAATGATATTATATTGCATACAATTATATACATATATATTGCATATAGAAGGATATTACTGAACCCTTAAAGAAATTTGGCTAATGTACCATTAATGAGAAATAAAGAGATCTCACATATTTTTGGCAATTGTAGGTATTTGGGCTGATAATTACATTTAGAATGAGTCAATTTCTTGAACTGCTGTAACCAGGCAATCAATTAGAGGTTATTCAGGACCTTCCATCTGCTCAGAGATGTAAAAAAAGCATCCTGTGAAGTAAAGAAAGGGAAATAATTAATGAAATATATAAAAATATACAGAAAGCACCCTTTCCTTCTAACTGGATTGCCAACAGAGGATCAGGTTAAAATTCAGGCTTTTGTGGAATGATAAAGAAAAGTCTGAAAGCCATGATTTTCTTTATAGTTATATTGCTGGTTAAACAAGCCCCATTAGACATGAGCAAGTCTCTCAATAAATCTGAACTCAATACTTGGTAGCCTCTTCATCTAATAGGTTTTATGGTCTTTTACACTGACCAAAGACATTTCACATTTAGCCTAAAGCAGAGGTGTCAAACTCTCTAATATGGGGAAATACAGAGTAACACTTAATTGGAAAAATGTTTAGCAAAATAAATAAAAATAAGTAACATTAATTTGTGGCTTATTAAGTCAAATCTCATGTAAGGATCTTTTCTATTAGAGTTTGACACCACAGGTGATTTTGAGTGACTTCCTCAATTCATTCACTTAAACTTATATTTTATATCCATTTATAATTCTCCATTGTGTAATTATAACCTTCCCTGAGGAGAGGAACTGTTTCCTTTTTGACTTTGGATCCTCTTGGCCCAAAAGAGTTTGTCACATAAAAAGGAGGTAAAAAAATGCTTGTGGAGTTGGATTCCAATTCCTAGCTCAACTCCAAAGTTTACTGATTATATTCTGATTTTTATTCATAAGAAAAAAGTCAAAAACAGAAAACAAAGTAACTAGGTCCTTTTGGTTAAGTTGCTAAGAACATATGAAAAGACATATGTATTCCTTTTTATCTTCTAAATTTGGAAATTTTGATATTCCCAAGCATAATATAGAAAATGTTCATTTTTGCTCTCATTGTTCTTACAGGCCATAATATACAGCAACAAGTTTCTCTTGCAGTGGTCATACATTGTTTTTTATCTACCTTATCTGAAGGCCTTTATATTTTATGTGAAAAGTCATTCTGAGAAAAATCAAGAACCATTAACAATATGCATTAGCTTATTAAAGCAAACTACCCTTGCTACTATGGGAAGAATTTAATAGAAAACATATAAATTGCAATTCACAATACAGGAAATAAAACCTTTTGGTACTGATAACAGAACAAGCTATTTTACCCTTATCTTTAGGAGAAAAATACAAACAATCCAATTATAGTAATGATTTAAATAATCCATAAAACATTTAAAAATAACCTAACTTCATCCCAACATCATCCTTTAAATTCCAAGTAAAGAACTCCTTAGAACTACAAAGTCCATTTGACATACTAATAGCTCCTAGAATTTTGGAATTCATACTGTAATACACACACACACATACATATTAATTGATAATATTAACACACTTTGATACTTCAATATATCAAATGTGTCACTACTTCCATTCATTAATGCAGATTGCAATACAAACAAGCCTCTTGATCCAGTACAACTCTTGTCTATGCCTACTCATAAATTCATAGGGCAAGAAGTTAGTGGCATGGGGAGTCTAGTGACCTTCTTGTACACCTCTTAACATTTCATGCATTTCAGTGGAACACAAGATTAATCAATTAATTCTTTTTTGCTTTGCAAAGTTATACAAAAGAAAGGAAGGAAGGAAGGAAGGAAGGAAGGAAGGAAGGAAGGAAGGAAGGAAGGAAGGAAGGAAGGAAGGAAGGAAGGAAGGAAGGAAGGAAGGAAGGAAGGGAAGGAGGGAGGGAAGGAGGAAAAGTTGTATAACTAGATGATTTGTCACTATTTGGCATTATTGTTTCAATGTATTACTTCTAAAAAACTTCAGTGTATTGCCTTTTATATATGAATATAACTATTGACATAATATATATTAGATATATCCTCTGAATTAATTTTCTAGTTGTCATGTAATCTTAGACATCACATTTATGAATAATAGCATTCTAGGGAGTTCTTTCTAATCAGAGTTTCTATTTCTATACAATGAATAGAAATATTAATATGGAAAGCTAACTGGTTTATCCATTTCAACAAATTGGTTTTGACTAGACTATGTGAATTCAGGTTAAATTTTCAGTATTAACTTACCTATTAAATGAAAGTATGAAACACTTTTTTATTAAAAAAAAATAGCTTCCAAATAAGTGAAACATAGAGTTTAAGTGACTCTACCCTCTGAAAACATTATAAATTTCATATATTCTAATAATCGATATTTGGTACATTTCTATTTTCATCCTTTCAAGGAGCTCATAGGCTAAGGGAGAAAATATACAAATAATTACGTACAAATAAGACAATATGTGTGTGTTTCTCTTATATTATGTCTGCAGAGTGCAGAGAGGGGGAGAGACAGAGAGCGAGAGCAAGAGAGAGAGAAAGAGAAAGAGAGAGAGAGAGAGAGAGAGAGGAAGGAGAGGAGGGGTTTGGTAAAAGATATAAGAAAAATGCAGAAGGAGGGTAGGGATAAGTTATGAATGGTTTTGCATGGCAATGAAAGAGTTCAATATTTCATCCTGATGGTTATACATGGTCACCAAAGTTTATCGAATAGGAGAATTGACATATCAGATTAGTGTTTTAGGAAGATCACATTTAGAGCTAATACAGAAATGTCATGTACACATGAGATAAATAGACATGTGTGTAGGTAATATAGTGATACTTCATAAGTCTATTTGATGAAATATTTTCCTGAAATATTCATTTGAATTTTTTTCTTTATGATAAAGAGTTTTACATCCAAACATTTTCTTAAAATTATTTAAAATGTCTTAACCATCAATTGGTTTGAGATTGTGGCTATGCTGCTACTTGATCATTTATAGGTCATTGCACTAGCTAATTACTGGTTTGGCAAAAGGTTAATTTGCAAAGACCTTAAGAAAACTGATATAATTGAAACATTGCCCATTGAGTTGGATTAGACATTTGTTAATCCATTTGTTAGCACTGAATTTGACTCACGGTGCTGGAAAAGAATAATCATAATATGTATGCCCATTCAATGTTTAGATATTGTTCATGTGTTTGTTCACTGATTAAGTAAATTTTTTACACTCAAAAGAAGAGGAAAGTAAGAAGCAATTTAGAGCAAAGAGTGAATTTTCTTGAATAGTTTTGCCTTGTGTAGAGGGAAGAGTTGGGCAGTTAGGTGATGAAGTGGATAGAACAATAAGCCTAGAATCAGCAACACTTGAGTTTAAATTGGCCAGAGACACTTACTAGTTGTGTGACCTTAGGCAAGTCAGTCAATTTTTATTTGCCTCATTTTCCTCAATGACAACATTAGAATAATGCTACTACCTACCTCCCAAATTAGATAATGTTTGTAAAGCACTTCATACAGTGCCTGGCACATCTTGTGATTAATAAATGCTCTTTTCCTTCCTTGCTTAAATTAGAACCAAATCAATAGAACCAATCTCTTTAATTTTACCATGTTTTTTAGATATGAGATTGACTTTCTTCTGATGTCATCATTTTTCAAAGACTCAAAAACTTGACAATTGAAAACTCCACATACTCTAGTTCAAGTGGAAGGAATCCCTTCTACAACATCCCCAACTATAGGAAAACCAGCTCCATTTTAAGGCCTCCAGCAATTGTTAACTCTCCACCTTTAGATATCTCCAATTAAAAAAGATTCATCTTATTAATTAAATCAAGATAAAATCTAATGCTATGAAATATTAGGTATTATAATCCTGTAGGAAAATTTCTAGGTACTGTGAGGAGAAACCAACATCTGGACAGAGGTCTAAAATTGCCAATTATCCATACCTGACAAAACAGAAAAACAAAATAATGATCCAAATGTTTTTGTTATGACAATGCATTTTTGGTGGAACTTTGAATGATCCAAATATTCTAAAACAGAATCTGAAATTATGCAATAAAAGTTATTAAATAATTCATTGTCTTTAAGAGATTCAACTACTGTGTTGATATACGCTCAATATACAAGTGACACAATTACCCACATTTACAAAAGCTATTCATAGACCATAGAGGGGTAATATCAAGAAGTTGGAAACAAACTTTTCACCCAAACACTGGGAATGGCTAAACAAATTGTGATATATGAATGTAATGGTACTAGATTATGCAATGAGTAATAAAGGACATGAGCAACATGGAAGACATGACTAACCTGAATTAGAAAGAAGAAAACAGATTTAAAAAAAACAACCATATATGCAACTACAATAATTTAAGTGAAGACAAAAATAAAAGATTAGGAAATTAAATTAAAATACTTGAAAACAGCGACACTATATCATAAAACACAAAACAAACATGATAATTGTAGAATTAACACAACGGAAACTAGACCTGTGATCTCTAATAATGGTGTGCGTACTCCAAGAATTTAAAAGAGCCACTGTGGTACAGAAACAATATAGTAGAGAAACCAGGGGCCCCACAAGAATGAAAGACATATGAATACAAAATCAAAACATTGAAAAGATGAAGAAAATATAAGCTGTTTGACATAAAAATAACATCTAAAAACATATCAAGGATACATAAATGAATAATCATTAGATTTCACAAAAATCATGATAAATGGAAAGAAAAACACCTGGACACTCTGTCTCAAGAAATTATATATAAAAACTATCTAGATCTATTCATCCTAGGATAAAGATGGAAACAATTCACAAATTACCTCCTGAAAGAAACCCCCATAGTACAAATCCAATGAAAGTCATCACCAAAATCTAGAGCTCTCATACAGAACAAAAATATTTACTGTTATTCAATATGGTACTAGAAATATTAGCTTTAGCAAAAAGAGAAGAAAAAGAAATTCAAAGAGAACAGGCAAAGAAGAAACTAAGTTATCACTCTTTGCAGATGATATAATGATATTCTTAGAGAATCCTATATAATCAAGTAAAAAACTACTTGAAATAATAAACGACTTCTCAAAGTTGCAGGTTACAAAAGAAACCCACATCAATAAATCATCTGCATTTCTACATATACTACTACCAAAGCACAACAGCAAGAGATAGAAAGAGAAATCCCATTTAAAGCTACAGTAGACTCTATAAAATATCTGGGAGTCTACCTGCCAAAACAAACCCAGGTATTATGAGAACACAATTACAAAACACTTTTTGGACACAGTCAGATCTAAGTGGAAAAACATCAGTTATTTGTGGGTAGGCCGAGCTAATATAATAAAATGACAATTCTACCTAAATTAATTTACTTATTCAGTGCCATACCAATCAAACTACCAGAAAATTATCTTCTAGAGCTTGAAAATATAATATTTAAATTCATCTGGAAGGACAAAAATTTGAGAATATTAAGGGAATGAATGAAAGGAAATGGTAGAGAAAGTGGCCTAGTCCTACCAGATATCAGATTGTATTTTAAAGAAGTCATTTAAATGACTTGGTACTGGCTAAGAAATAGAGGGGTAGATTAGTAGAATAAGTTAGCTACTCAAGACACAGTCCTCAATGAATATAGCACTCACTGTTTGATAAAAACAAGGACCTCAGCTTCTGGGATAAGAACTCTCTGTTTGACAAAAACTGCTGGGAAAACTGGATAACAGTGTGGCAGAAACTGGGCATAGATCAATGCCTGACACCATACACACGAATAAAATCCAAATGGATACATGATTTAGGTATAAAGATTGATACTATAAACAAATTAGAGGAGCAAGGAATAGTGCATTTGTCAGATTTATGGAGAATGGAGAAATTCATGATGAAACAAGAGATAGAGAACATTTAGAAGTTCAAAGTGGACAATTTTGATTATTTGAAATTAAAAAGGTTTTGTACAAACAAACTCAATGCTACCAAGATTAGGAGGGAAGCAAAAAACTGGGAAAAAAATCTTTGTAACTAGTGTCTGTGATAGAGGTGTAATTTCTAAATATGTAGAGAACTGAATCAAAACAAGAATACAAATCTTTCCCCAGTTGATAAATGGTCAAAGGATATGACCATGAAGTTTTCAGAGGAAGAAATTAAAGCCATCTATAGTCATAAGAAAAAATTCTCTAAATAGCTATTGATTAGGGAGATGCATATTAAAACAACTCTGAGGTACCAGATCACACTTATCAGATTGATTGACATGACAAAAAAGGAAGATGATGTTGGAGAAGATGTGGGAGAGTTGCAACAATAATTATGAAGAGCAATTTGGAGCTATGCCCAAAGGGCTACAAAAATGTGCATACCCTTTGACCTAGTAATATAACTTCAAGGACAGTATCCCAAAGAGAACATAAAAATGGGAAAGTGTCCCATATGTACAAAAATATTTATAGCAGATTTCTTTATGGTGGCCAAGAACTAGAAATCAAGGGACTACTTATCAATTGGGGAATGGCTGAACAGGTTGTGGTATATGTGGTATATGAATGTAATGGAATACATTAAGAAATGATGAACAGGGGTATTTAAGAGAGGCCTGAAAGGACTTATATGAAATGAAATGTGAAATATGCAGAGGCTGAGTGAAATATGCGAACCACGAGAACATTGTGCATGGTAACAACCAGTGTGCAAGGACTGTTTATGACAGACTCAACCCTTCAAAGCAATGCAAGGATCTAAAACATTTCCAAAGGACTCTTGAGGCAAAATGCTATGTCCAGAGAAAGACTATGGAATTGGAAAGCAGAATGAAGCAGATGATTTTCTCTTGTGTTATGTTTTACATTTTTTTCATGCTTTATCCCATTCATTTTAGTTCTTCTATGCAATATGACTAATGTGAAGAAGATGTGCTTAATGAGAATGTATGTGTAAAGCCCATAGCAGATTGCATGCCATCTAGGAGAGGGATTAAGTAGTGATGGGGAGAAAATTTAAGACTTATGGAAGTGATTGTTGGAAACTGGAAATAATTAAATATATAATCCAGAAAGAAATTTAAGTGCTAAACAACCACATTAAAGATCACGTGAAACCTGGCAGCTTCTAACATGTATGAGAGAAGATCTAGTTATGTGATATTCCAAAAAAGCAAAAACATACAGGGTTATGGTAGAGTACTTTATCATGCTATGATGGGTATAATCTGAAAGGAGATGAAAGAGAATTTTTAATATAATAGAGGACTTTGAAGAATTTCTGATGAAAAGAATAGGGCTGAATAAGAACTTCAAGTTTTAAAAAAGTATCAAGAGTAAATTAGAAATATAAATGGTTTGAGCAATTAGGATTATATAATGATCTAGAGTTAATGTTCTATAGGAAAATAATAAACGTATTTCTCTTAAAAACTTTAATGACTTCAAAGAATATTGAAAGAGTTCAGAAAAAGATGACCTTGGGGAAGTGATGGTGCTGGTTCAGTTCTAAGAATTTTAAGAGAGGGTGTGTGTTCACCATTTATGGACCTTTAGTGGAATAGAAGGCTTTGAAGAATCTGTGATGAAAAGAATAGTGTTGAATAGGAACTTCAAGTAAAAAAAAAAGTAAAAATAAAACTAGAAATATAAAATGATTTGAGCAATTGGGATTGTATAATGGATTAGAGTAACTGTTCTATAGAGACTAGAAATAAGTTTCTCTTAAGAACCTTAAGGATTTCAAAAATATCGAAAGACTTAAAAAGTAAATAGATGATGACCTGATGATGGTTCTGTTATTAGAATTTTAATACTGGAAAGAAAAAAGGGGAAGAGCATAAATTCTAATCATTTATGGAATGGCTGAATATATTATCGTATAGAAATGCAATGAAAGATTATTGCACCACAAGAAATAATAACAACAAAAAAGATGATTTCTGAGAATATTGGCTAGTAGGAACTGATGCAGAGGAAAGTCAGCAGAATTGGAAAGATACAAGTCAACAACATTTTAAAGAAAAATATCTTTCAAAGACTTTAAAATTTTTTATCAATAAAATGCTTCCGAAAATGATGTCACTTTAAAAACTTGGAAATGGAATTTCCTTACCTATTGAAACCTTTCCAACTTCAGACATATGATGGTGTTTGAACTTATTTGTTAAAATTGTTATAAAATATAAAAGTGGATGAACTTCAAGAATGACTGATTGATATCATAAAAGATGAAAATTTCATTCCAGTAAAAACTTTTGCATAATTGGTGAATGAGAATATCATTAATTAGTAAGTGTAGACTCCTATGTACTTCTCTCCTTTGGAGTAATGCGTCTTTCTGAAATTTATTTTTAGTCATTGCTACAAAACACCACAACTGAATTTAATGCCAAAAATTCAAATTATCTCATTACAATGTGTGACATCAAGATTTTTAAAAAATAAAACACATTGCTTATATTAAAATCATAATTGATATATAGAGAAATTTCTATGTATTATGAAATAATTTTTTAAAAAATATTTCATTTTACTTTATCCTTTTTTTATTTCCATTGCATGTAATCTTAAATTTCAATCACATATCAGTTCAATAAGAGGTGCATATAATTTCAAAATAAACATATATATATATAAATATAAATATGTATATGTGTATCTGTAAATGTCCATACATGTAAAGCTGCTGTGGCCAATGCAGTCCAGCAGGTTGGGGACGGTTACGGGGCTCACAGAGCGAGGATGAAAAGACAGGCAGGACACAGCAGTCTGAACAAGCTGAGTTTATTGTAGACGTACTAAGCCGATAAATCAGGGGATCAGGATGCTTAAATAGTAAAAAGCCATAAGGGTAGCGATTAAGGCATGAACCGGAACAGATTGTGATAAGTAGAAAGGGAGGCCTCAAGGCCTCTTTATCACAATGTTATCCTGCATAGAAGGGGTCCTCAATCCTGGAACTTCAACACCTGAATTCAAGGATGTGCCCCTGAGAACAATATGCCACTTAACTTCTCAAGTCAGCTACTCTCTCTTGGAGGAGGGGAACTCTTGATAAGGGGCTCTTTCAAACTCTTCAAGGCTCTCTACATAAAGCAAGTCTTCTATCATCAAGGTTCTCTTAATGGGCTCCACCTGAGACCTATAAATGGGTGAGAAAGAGCTTTAACTCTCATTAACATTATTAACTCTCATTAATATTATATATGGCTATGTATGTATGTAATATTCCAACTTTCCTCATACACTATTAATATTATTGTCTCTGTCTAGGATATCAGCATCTATTATTTTCTTATCTAGATGAAATATACTCTCTAATACTGTCAGAATGAGAAGCGATTAAATAGTAAAGTCTGTAAACAGTTAATCAATTAACTTGGGACATTAGGTTTATGAATACTTTGAACAGGAATCAGTGAAGTCAATATCCAGCCTGGTTTCACACAGAATAGGTTATACTGAAGTAACCTCCTTTCCCTTTTTGTGGGGGGTGGAAATAATTATTTGGGTAGATAAGGGCAGTGTTGTAAGCATATAGAAATTAATTTGAGGAATATATTTGTTAGAATTTCACATACATTGTTTTAGACAAGATGGAGAGTTTCAGGGTAGAGCAAAGGAGGGTTTGATAGATGTTCCACCCATTGAATGACCAGACATAAGGGATGGTAATTTACTTAAGGCAAAATGGAACCTGAATGAGAAATCCTGAGTTTTCTCCTTATTACTGTAGCAGTCGTAATAATTATCAAGGATGTGGAAGAAGACAGAGAAAGTAAGTCTGTGAAGTATAAAGTTTGTATATACCTGGGATGCATAAATTTCATTGAATGACAGTAGATTGCAAAAATACCTTGGCAGGCTAGGTCAATAGGCGGAATTGAAAAGATCAGACAATCAATACATATTTATTAAGTACCTATTTGATGACATGAAGTATAACCTAGTGAACAGAGAACTGATTTTACAGCAAGAAGATCTGGTTGTGAGTTATCTTTGTTTCTCACACATACCATATGACCCTGGTAAAATCACCTAAGCTCTCATTATTCTAGGCAACTCTCTAGCACTATGAGTCGCGCAAAAGTACTAAACATATTTTTAGGAAAGTTGTTTCATACTGTTGAAAACTATAATGAAATCATGGATCCAGTCCTTACCCCTATAATACTCCACATAATGTATTAAGGATAATCCCCAACCCTATAACATTGCACACACTGTATTAGGAAATATACAAAGAGAAAAATGAAACATTTCTAGTCACGAAGGAGTTTAGGGTATAACAGAAGGAAATGAGAGATTTCAAGAGAAATCTGTTGGAAGGTGGTGATCAGGAGGAAGAGAATTCTGGGAATGAGAGACAGTCACTGGAAAGACACAGAAATGGGAGGCAGAATCATGTGTGACCAATTCAGCAAATAAATTAGCATGATCAAGCTATTGATTGCATGGAGTAGAGCTGTAATGAAGAAAAAATAGAAAGGTAATAATGAACTTAATTTTGAAATGATTAAATCCCAAACAGAAGTTTATGGTTGACTCAAGAAGTAGTAAGGTACCCTAGGGATTATTCAGTAGAAGGATGACATGTTCAGAACTATACTTTAGAAAATTCACTTTGATGGTTATATGGAAGATGTATTACAGTGGGAAGACATGAGGTCAGGACACCAATTAAGAGACTATTTCAATAGTACAGGTGAAAAATAAAAAGAATCTGGCTTGGGATAGCGACTGTCTGAGAAGATATAAGGGACCATATGCGGGATCTATTGCGTAAAGATGAATGACAAAATTTGGCAGCTGATTAAATATGAAGGGTGAATGAGATTGAGAATTCAAGGACAACATTGGGCTTGGTAAACCCAAATGCCTTGGAAAAAGCAGTGATAGACTTTTAGGTGATCATCCTACTTCCAGTGTGGTTTGGGTTGCCATCCCCCAAGGATGTAATTCCAGTGGAGAAAGGATCTTCCATCTGCAAACAGTGAACCACTGCCGCTGACAGAACAAGAATTTCAATCTTACTAAAACAGAGAAACCTAAAGAAACCTAAAACCTGAGAAAAAGAGTCACGTCAAACCATTCCCCCTAATCCCCCTCAGGTAGTGTTCTGGAGGCAGCCCAGGTCCTTAAGCTCAAGAGTTCCAGGAATATCAATGCTTCTGGTCCACTGACCCTCCTTCTAGTCTGGTCTTGCAGCAGCTATACAAGTAAACAACCTTTGAAAAAGTAAAACCTGTCAAATGACTATGAAAGTTGCTCCAGCACCAGTTCCTACCTCCCTCCCACCAGCTCCACTTCATGTACGCACAAACACATGCATATATGCACACATAGCAACTGTAGCAGCAGCAGCACAAAAGCAGTCACTCTATTAGTAGCCACAGTTACTGAAGACCTGGGAAGAAAAGTTATTTATTGATACCGAAGTTCTTGGCATGGTCCAGTGGTTCAACATTAAAAATGGATACATTTTTCAATGTAGATGACACTAAAATAGATGTAGTACCATCTGCTTTGCTGATGATCTCTAAGGTTCACTGAATTTTCTAACTACTTACCTATGAAACTTCCTATATATTGTTTTAAAATTCTTAGTATAGTTTTAAGTCATTGAATATGATGACTATTAAAGCTTCTGTGTACATTAAGAGTTTTGTAGGTGAGAATCTGGGAGCAGCAGCCTCACATCTAACTCAGAACTTTATTTTTTTCAAGTCAAAGAAAGACAAAGTTTATTAAAGATTTGCCATATGGGGTTGACTCTTAAGGAGCCTAGGCATTTGTGACACTTGTATTCACAAGTGCATCAGATAGAATATCTCAGCTAGACAGAGTCTGAACTGGATTGAATCTGAGGACCTTCATGGAGGCAAGATGGAACTTAAATTCGGAAAAGGAGTGTAGGAGGGATCTGGGAGTGGTCTGGTAGTCTAGAGTGATGAGAGGAGGGTTTTAGGGAGGGTCTTAAGGAGAAGTCCAAGGAGGACCTCCATGGGACTGGGGTATGGTCAAAGGTTGGACAAAGCTGGAGGAAATCAGGAGATGTCAGACATTGGAGGGTTTGAGTAGGAAGCAGGTGGGGCAATCCAGACAATGGAAGGCCAGGCTAGGCCTAGGACAACAGATTTGAGTATGAAAAGGTAGATTAAGTGACAGGTTCAAGGGGTGTTCAAAGGGAGTTCAAAGAGGTTCCCAGAGTCTGAACTGAATCATTCCTCCCTCAAACAGATGGAACCCAAATTCTTTTGGGACAAAGGGCAAAAGTCTCAGCTTCTGAAACTGCTTCCTGCTGGCAAGAGGCACAGAGCTGCCCTGCCTCAATGGGTCCTGTTCAAGGGGTACATAGACTGAGTTGTCATCTGGCTTGCACTCTAGAAGACAAACTTGGCAAGGAGCTTAGGCAAACAAGGAATAAACAGGCACAAAAGGAGTATAAAGAAAAGACAACATCCCTGGCATAAAAGACAATTTCTCTGGAGAGAATTAAAGGTGACTATGGCAAGGCTAAAACATAGAAGGGCATGTTTGATAGGGGAGTTTTTCCCTGTCATATATCCCCTTCCTTTCCAAGTTGCTCCATGGGCATGTAGAACAAGAAAAGTATATTTTGAGTAAATAAAAACATCAACTGACCTGGGGTCCTAAGGAATGGGTTAAGGCTCCCAAAGCCTGTCCTCTCCTTTCATCAACATACACAATGAAAGGTTTTTCGAGATAAGACTTAGTTTTCAAACTCTCAAAAACTTTAGCCTGGTCTGAGTCAGGGCCTTGAGTAGAGTCATAAAGGGATTTACCAATAAAACCAAAATCAGGAATCCAGAGTCTACAAAATCCTGCCATGCTTAAAAAAACTCGAAGCTGTTTCTTAGTAGTTGCATCAGGGATAGTGCTTTTGCTCTCAGAGGTTAAGGAGAGAGAGGTGGGCATGAGTTCATGGCCCAGATATTTTATGGACTGGCATGCTTTCTGGACTTTGTTCAAAGAGAACTTATAGCCTCAAGTGCCCAAGACCTTAAGGTCTTCTATCGCAGCAGCCAAAGAAGCCTCCTGGGTATGGCTACAAATAAGAATATCCGTCACATACTGAATTAAGCTACTACCTAGTAGTACTACCTTTAAATCTCTTCCCAAAGTCTGGCCAAAAAAAATGGGCGTTATCTCGAAACCCTTGGGGCAAGACTGTCCTGGTTAGCTGATATGGACTTGATTCCCCAGGAAGAGTTCATTCAAAGATAAAAATAAATTGTGAGTATTCTCCATTAGGCTTTTTCGTGGGAAGGATTTCAGAGTTGCATGGAGGTGAACAAGAGACAAGGAATTTATACTTGAGGAATTTTTCAATTAAAGGTTGTAGTCCTTCCTAGGCCTTAGGCTTAATCAGATATTGGCCCTGAAGAGGGAACACTTTAGGGTCAGGGAGGCTAACAACAGCTGGGGTGGCAGAAGTTGCTGGCCTTGGAATTCCAGGATCTCAAACAATTGGCCTGACTGACCCCCACACTTTCAAGCAAACATGGGGAGATCTAGTGAACAGAGGTGAAACGGAGATGGGAGGTCTAGCTAGAGAAAATTGACTCCCCAGTTTCAACATCAGGTTTCTTCCCAATAAGGGCTTAGGACAAGAGGAGATCATAAGGAAGGAGCATTTAGGAGTTGTGTCTGAAGATATTCCTTAGTTTTCTCTTCAATGCCTATGACCTCAGGGCTCAAGTGGCAGGTAGGGGGAGAGTAACTGATTAAAGCAGAGAACTTAACCATGTTAAAGTGGGTAACCTTACCTTCAGCCTCTGTTTTTGCCCAGAGCTTGGTGAGAGAGGTGGAGAAAGTGGGAGCACTGCCAGCACCTAGGCTTTCCTGTTGTTCCAAGTCTTGAGAAGACTGGAGGACAGGGTACTGGGGGGCAGCTCTACCATTCTTCCTATCTGAGGGACAGTCTTTCCTCCAAGTCCCTTCTGGCCGCATGGGCATGGTTCCACAGGCTTCGGTTTCTGGGGTTCTCTGTTGGTGGAATGCCCTGGAGGGGTGTTCCTTGGACCAGTGACCCTCCTTGTACCATTGAAAGCAGGTTTCCCCACTGCCCAAGTAGCCAGGCTTCCTCCAAGGGGGTGCCTTGGAGGGGTACTCCTTGGATCTTTGCAGCAGTCAAGAATTGAACATGCTCTTTGTCTCTGGCTTTTCCCCTGAGTTCTCTTTCCTCTGCTGCAAGGAGGCCTCTGTTGTTAAGGACTCCAAATGCCATTTCCAGTAATTGAGCCTAAGGTGTTTGCAGTCACATTACCAATGCCTGCAGTTTCCTCCTCATATATGGGGCAGACTGATTAATGAAATACATACTAAGGTTTGCTGCCCCTTCTATGGAGTCAGGATCCAAATTTGTATGCTTTTTAATAGCTTCTCCTAGCCAATCTTGAAAAAGGGTAGGCTTTTCTTTTTCTCCCTGAGTAATTTCCCTAACTTTTTGAAAATTTATTTGTTTTTGAAATGCAGTTTTTAGGCCTTCTAGCAGGCTAATTATCATACAGTCTCTCTTTTCTGTATCCTGATTCTTTTGATAATCCCCATCCTGTGCTAGTGAGAAGAGCAGCTACTCTTGGGGGGTATTTTGTGGGATCTTTGCTAGCCATACGATCCCCAAATTTTTGGGCATGTTCCCATATAGTCCTCTTCTCCTCAATGGTACAGTAGGCAGAGAAAAAGATATGCAAATCATTCCAAGAAAGTTAAAATTGTAAGGAAAGGTCCCTAAAACCCTCAGTAAACTTGGTGGGGTCTTTCAAGTATTTCCCCAGTTTCTCTTTAACCTGAATGAAGTCTAAAATGGAGAATGGGACACGAGGCACTTTGGGAGGAGGGGCTTGCTTAGAGAGGTAGGAAGTCCTCCTCTTCATGAGGGAGGGGCTGGGGAGTACTGACTCAACTGCTTTAGGCTTCAAGGCCAGGACATCTGGCAGGCAAGGGGAACGATCAGCTGACCCCAGAGGAAGGGAAGAGGTCAGAGGGGAGATACCCCAGAGAGTACGGTGGGAGCAGGACCTCAGGACAGAGGTATCTGAAGGAGTTTGTCTAAGAGCTTAGGTGAGTAGTTGCTCTCACTCTGCCACCTTGGCTCCTCCACCCAAATGTTTTCTAAGAACGGGGTTCTCAGAGAGCTTGACGAAGGCCCTTATGTAAAGTATTTCTATCCATTTTTCCTTTCGGTGACAGTATAACTCTAACTGTAAAAGAGTATTACATTGTAAGGTCTCAAAAATGGTCCATAGTTCATGGTCCTCCAGGTGATACTGAGGCCAAACTGTTGCAAAAGAACACCAACTTTTATAGTTGTAAATTTCCATAGTATATAAAAAGATTTGTATATGTACAACAATGCCACCAATTCCTCTAGTGTCATCACTAATTCTAAATACTGAGTAAACAACAAATACCTGATAATAGAATTTTACAATACCCTGTTTTTATTTTGTCATCCTATTAAAATGAGAGTTGCTTATCTAGAGTTTAGTATGACACTTTGTTTATGGATTTTTTTAATAAATGCTTTTCTATGAATTCATTGATTCATTCATTCAAGAGAAACTCAAAACACCTCTCTTTTAGCACATGACTTCGACTGCTATATTATTGAGGCCCTCCATCATGAGATCTCTCATTTCACCTAAAAATACATCCTCATCCTTTCATTTTTTAAATTTCATATTTAGTTGTCACCCTTTAACAGCTACTTTTCTATTTTTAAAAGAATGTGTCATATCTCAAAACAAAAGGAAAATCAAACTACAAACACAACAGCAAATCTTCCCTGAACTTTCTGACCAAGAAAGTACCATTTTATATATATATATATCACCTTTAAACCAATTCTGAATAGCAAGTAGACAACTTTTAACTAAATCTGCAAAAATTTATAAGAATAAAATGTATGCTTTGAAATACGTGTGAGTTTGTGTCACTTTACCCCTCTGGTCTAATAAGAAAAGACAAATGAGAAAGTCTTTGCAAGAGAATTTTCTCATGAAAACAGCATAATAAAATGTTTAATGAAATACATAGACTGGAATTGGTTTCTTTAGCTGTAAGTGCTTTGAATAACTCTTTTTTGTAATGAAGACTATTTAATGTACCTTCAGAGAGGTGATAACTTTTTTTCCCTGACCTCAAAAGTAACCCCTTTTTACCAACTACAATGATGCTCTTAGAAGACTGTTGCTTAGGTTATTTAGCCACAGTAAGTAGTTTGTAGTACTTAAAATAATGCTGATCTCACTGCCACATTGTGCTTTCTATTCCAGTAAGTACTTCTCCTGATAGGATTATACCACTGGGAGAATATAATTGTTTGTCTCTTTAATGTAATTACCATAAGTACTACCATCCCAGACATACTGAGAGAATGTCAGGAGTACAAGCTGACCTTATTGGTTCAGGTGTCTGGTCTAGTTAGATTTTTAAGATGTGCAGCACCCAGATTTTGAACTTCTCTACATGATTAGCTTTTGTTTCTGATATAAATTCAAAAATAGTGAATTAGTTAATAAGTGATGGCTGTTGGACATATCTGACATTTACATTCTTGAGCAATTAGTCTTCTGGATAGGGGGAAGTTCAGCAAATAAACACACACATACATATATACACACACACTACATATATATATATATATATATATAGAAACACATACATACACACGTATATATTGTGTATATATATATGTATTAATACATATACATACACACACACATATGTTATTGTATTGCCAAGGCAATATTCATAGCACTGGTGGTGACTATGAATATGCCAGCAGTAGTTTTCAATTGCAAAATATAAAAAACTCTCTATATAGAAGCCAGAAGAATAACATTTATTTAGACACAAGAAAGTCAAGTCCCAGAACCAGAAAACAAAATCTGTCATGGTGACCAAGAAGTTAATAAACATGATCACCACAGGGATCACAGGGAGCCATTCCCAAGCCTCCTGCCTTCATCCAGAGCCTACTCAAAAGCAAATACTCATGAGCCTGAGCTTTGCCATGGGCTCACCTACCTTCATCCTCTCCCCTCTGCCCCAACCATGCTTACTCACTTCCTCCTGGTTCTGCTCTACCCTTCCTGTTCTGCCTGTTCAGCACATGTGACTTAGGCTTCCAAGTGATTTAAACAAATCATATGGGCTTTTTAATGAATGAGAAAGAGTTTGGTTGACTTCAGGTCCAGAGATGACACATCACCATCATGGATAAGGGATGACATTCAGCTTAAGCAATCATATATCTGCAGGTCGAGGATACTAAGCTTATGGGAAGCAAATCTAGCAAACAAGTTTAACAGATGAAAACGAAAAAGAAACAAGGAAAAAATAACCAGAAGCAGAGTAGATCTAGGATGAACTGTGGTTCTGGAATCCATGAAAATATCATAGCCTTATTCATGATATAATGTATTAGTTAAAAGTACAATCTGGTAATCATCCTCTTCTGAATAAATAACAGTTATGGTATTTTGTTTCCCATTGGCTATAATTTCTGCAGCTTTGGAACATTGTCTGACTTCCATTTTACTTGTAATTTAGCTCTCAATTTTATTCTATCAGTTGAACCCAATCCTTCAGTTCATCTGCTAGTTATTTCAAAAGGAGGGTCAGTTTTCACAAATAGTCTTGCTTCACAGAGAATAATAATCCCTTGAACTATTCTATTATTTTTGTAAAACTTTATGGCTTCATCACCTAAATTTTGTAATATCACAACAGTTTCTCCTTGATAATTAGAATCTAACACTCCGGTCAATATAATGTATTCCTGGAACTGCTAATCCTGATTTAGGTAATATGTTTTTTTCTAGGTTTCATGACCATTTAGATTGTAAGGCCAACGATCTTGGAAAGCGTGGAGTGTGATCGCAATCAAAATAGGATCTTTTGCTGTTTTTGTGTTAGTATAATCAAGTGCATTATTGAATCTTGCCTTTATCAATCAAGAGACAAGGAGTAAAGTACAGAAAAAAAAGAGTTTCTTTGACTTAAAACAGTATATCTATTTGTACTGTTAATGTGATTAAAGCTCTTCCCCATCCATTGTTGGGTCTGTCCATTAACGGGAAGTTGATTAGAGAATATTTGTAGGAACAGCCACAGCTTTTGTTAATGAAGCACTGATTCTCAAGGGTTGGATTGCCCTCTGGCTCTAAAAAGAAACGTATAAATACTCTGAGGTTGAGGTTTTTGGTAAGAAGGTTTGAGAGCCAGATGAGGACTCTGGGAAGCCACTAAAAGCTCCCTGGCTTTGAGAACTCAAATGCCATGCTTCCCTCTCTGGTAACAATGATTAGACAGCTGCACCTGTCTGTTGATATATGGTCAGTCAGAGGAAGTCATGTCTGTTTATTGCTTTGGGGCTTACTGACCGAAAGTGTTCATTTGGCTAGATGAGTGCTCTGAGAAGCTGTTAAGGAGTTTCCTGTTCCCCCGCCCCCAACTTTGAGAACCCAGTGTTTCTCTCTGATAAGGATGGTCAAACAGTTGGGGTCCTATTGTCTGTTGAATTCAGGCAGAAGAAGCCATATTGTTTTTTGTTTCTTTTTTTTTGTTGTTTATTTAATTGTTGTTTTTTTTTTTGTTCTACAATCACTTCCTTAAAATTAAAATTTTATCCACCCCCACCTTTCCCCCACTACCCGACTCCCTCCCTGCAACAGCATACAATTCTGTATAGGTTCTACATATACTTTCCTATTGAGTACATTTTCAAAATAGTCATGTTATGTAGTCGAACTAAAATAAATGGAAGAAATCATATAACAAATCAAAACATAACACCCTAAAACCCACACACATACAAACATGATCTGCTACATTTTGCAAATGACTTCCATATTTCTTTCTCTGAGTGTGGAAAACATTTTGTGTTAGAATACTACCATTGGGAATTTTTTTTTAGTAAGTTCTTGTCTTACTATGAAGTTCCACAGAAAAAACTCTCGCACACTGTGGTCATTGCTGTGCACAAGGTTCTCACCAAGAGATAGAAAGAGAAATCCCATTTAAAGCTAGGGTAGACACTATAAAATATTTAGGAGTTTACCTGCCAAAACAAACCCAGGGATTATATGAACACAATTACAAGACACTTTTTGTTGCACAAATAAAGTCAGATTTAAGTAAGTGGAAAAACATCAGTTGTTCATGGGTAGGCCGAGCTAATATAATAAAAATGACAATTCCACCTAAATTAATTTGCTTACTTAATTCCATACCAATTAAACTATCAGATAATTATTTTCTAGAGCTGGGCAAAATAATATCAAAATTCATTTGGAAGAACAAAAGGTCCAGAATATCAAAGGGACTAATGAAAAGAAATGCCTGGGAAGGTGGCCTAGTGCTACCAGACCTCAAATAGTATTATAAAGCAGCAATTATCAAAACCACTTGGTATTGACTCAGAAATAGAGGGGTAGACAAATGGAATAGACTTGGCACTCAAGACACAGTAGGCAAGGAATATAGCAACCTCCTGTTTGATAAACCCAAAGACCCCAGCTTCTGGCATAAGAACTCACTGTTTGACAAAAATTGCTGGGAAAACTGGTTAACAGTGTGGTGGAAATTAGGTGTAGACCCATGCCTGACACCGTACACAAGAATAAAGTCCAAATGGGTACATGATTTAGGTATAAAGATTGATACCATGAATAAACTGGAGAAGCAAGGAATAGTGTATTTATCAGATTTATGGAGAGGGGAAGAATTTTTCACTAAAGAAGAGATAGAAATCATTATGAAATGCAAGATGGATAATTTTGATTACATTAAACTGAAAAGTTATTGCACAACCAAACCCAATGCAACCAAAATTCGGAGGGATGTTGTAAATTGGGAAAAAAAATTTTATGGCTAAGCTCGGGGATAAAGGCCTCATTTCTAGAATATATAGAGAACTGACTCAAATGTACAACCATACAAGTCATTCCCCAATTGATAAATGGTCAAAGGATATGAACAGGAAATTTTCAGGGGAAGAAATTAAAGATATCTATAATCATATGAAAAAATGCTCTAAATCACTACTGATTAGAGAGATGCAAATCAAAACAACTCTGAGGTACCACATCACACCTGTAAGATTGGCAAACATGACAGAACAAGAAAATGATAAATGCTGGAGAGGATGTGGGAGAGTTGGAACTCTAATTCATTGTTGGTGGAGCTGTGAGCTCATCCAACCATTCAGGAGAACAGTTTGGAACTATGCCCAAAGGGCTACAAAAATGTGCATACCCTTTGACTAAGTAATATCACTACTAGGACTGTATCCCCAAGAGATCATAAAAATGGGAAAGGGTCCCACATGTGTGAAAATATTTATAGCAGCACTGTTTGTGGTTTCCAAGAACTGGAAATCAAGGGGATGCCCATCAACTGGGAAATGGCTGAATAAATTATGGTATATGAATGTAATGGAGTACTATTGCACCATAAAAAATGATGAAGAAGACTTCAGGGAGGCCTGGAAGGACTTATATGATCTGATGCTGAGCAAAAGAAGCCATATTGTTGATCTTTTGATTTCTCTGCATTTTCTTTGAAATTCAGGGTGCTAACTAACTGAATTATATATTTACTTGTTAAAGGAATAATATATGTGCTTGATTAAAGTAATTGTCAACCCCTCAAAACTTGCCTTTCCCTTTATGAATGCAGATTTAAGAACCTGTGATAACAGGCACCCCTTTGCATATTGGGGTGCTTACACCCAATAACTTATACAGTTATAGCGAAGTATAGATGGTAGTTGTGTGTTATAGTTAAAATGTGTATATATAATTTGAATGTAGCAAAAAAAGAATAGCTGTAATCTATTGGTAAAAGGATATAGGATCATATATTTCAAACTGGAAGGGATATCATAGTTCACACTATGCTATCCCTACCTTTTAAATTTGAGGAAACTTTGGCATAGATAGTTTCAGTGACTTACCCAAGGTTATGTTGGTTTTAATTCATATTACTGATGTTTTAATTGAAAATCTCTAACGACTACAAGATTATGGATAGTCTATAAGACTAACTAGAGCAGTTTAAGGGGAAAAGGTTATAGAGGGAAATGCTATCTATTAAAAAATGTAAAATTTGCCTGAGCTACAATGAAAAGGAAAGTTCATGAAATGTAGGAAATCAGGTACACACTAGAGACTGAGGATGGAAACTAAACTCTGAGAGATAAGTTTTAAGGGATTCTAAAGTGAATAATGATAGTTTCTGTAATGGCAGGAAATCAACTGCAAAGAAGATAAGGAACCCAGAAAGAATTCATGGAAGAGAGCTTAAAACAAACAGAATGGAGCTTAAAAATTATATAAGAGAGGTAGAAGAAACATTGGGAAAATAAATAAGAATGATGTAAGAGAGTTATGGGGAAAAACAAAGTAAACATCTTGGAAAACTGCTCAAAAAATAGAACTGGTTAAGTGGAAAAGGAGATATAATAAAATTTAGAATTGGGCAAGTGGAAGCTAATGACTCTATGAGATATCAAGAATCAATCAAAGAAATTCAAAAGAATGAAAATATTGAAGAAAATGTAAAATACCTCTGTTGTAGAGTAGGGGGTGGGGGTGGGACTCTCCTGGAAAATATATCCAGGTATAATGGCAAGCAAAGTAGGATTTTTTGTTGTTTTTGTTTTAGACAATCAAGTGCCTCTCAATCTTGCCTTTGATTAAGCAAGAGTCTTTAACCAGAAACTGTGTGTGTATGTGTATGCATATATGTACATGTTAGAGTTTTAACCAATCAGATAATGTGGGCTCTAGCAAATCAGGTGCTAAGTAGAACTATCTATAAAGAAAGCCAGAGTTGAGAGAATGAGATGTGAAGAGAGCTAGCACTGAAAGGGTGAGATAACATTGAGAAGAAGACTGCTGAAAGCATACCTCCAATAGTGGAGAAGAAGACCTCTGATAGTCTGAAGGAAGTTCTGTCAATCTCTGTTGATTTCTCAGACAGAAGCCCTGTCTGTTGGTCTTCATGAGTGAATTGAGATACTGGTGCTGGTGGTGCTGGTGGTGCTGGTGGTGTGTATTCATATTGTTGTTCCCCTGCTGATCTTTTTTTTTCTTAGAGACAGAAGCTGCAAAGGGGAACAGTCCCCATGATCTGAGACATGGAGCAGGAGCAGAGAGCTGCCTACATGTGAATCCAGATGAGAGCTGAGAGTGGTAAGACCACAGACCCTGGGACTTGGAAATCAACCTAGAGTTAAAATGAAAGAGACTTGAACACTTGATATTGAGTAAGGGCATTTTTCTTTCTGTGACCTTGAAATGGACGGAATTAATAAGTCACAGGCAAAATTAATTGAAAATTTCAAGAGCGTCATTTATTAGCCAGGCTGGCGGCTGCCTCATGTAGAGACCCAGAGGAGACAGCCCCAAACCAGGGTGAGTGAGTGCATTTTAAGCATTTTGGTGCTACTTGGTACAGCCTTGAGTTTTCCACAACAAACAGGGTTTTGACAGAGTAAGAGGGGGCTTGCTACTAGGCAAGAACCCCCAAAATAAAAGAGGCTGTCAGGGAGTTACTAGGTGCAGGACCCCTAACAGAAAACAGGTGCTAGTAAAGGTAACCAATCAGGAAAGGCGGGGGAGCTCAGCAGAAGATGTTTACCTGGTAATGGGGGTCTAACATTAGGTGGGGCACAGGTGGTTACCATGCAAATGGACTAAACAAGAAATGAAAGTTAACAATTTATCAGATATTAAACCAAAGAGGAATAACATTTTGACAGGGGCTTAACAACAGAAAGAAACTGTTACTAGGCAAGTTATTCAACCCTGCCCAGTAACTGAACAGATATCTCTTGGCCTAGGGGCCCAGGAAGAAATAATGTCCATTTTAACCTGCGGTGGATGATTTGGTATTTTGAAATAGGACTTTATTTGGATACTTTGTATTGATTAAGGAGGTTGGTATTGTTATGGGATATATATGGATTGAGTGATATCCTTTACTTAAGTAATTTGTGTGAACGTCATGCTTTACATTGTTGAACAATGCTTACTTTGTTGCTGAATAAATAGAGAGTTCATTGTGCTATGCAATTAGACCCTTGAAATCATTCACAGCAGTAGCCCTCAAGTGTGCTGCTGTGATTGGCTTTACACCAAGAGAGAAAATATCAAAACCTTTGGCTACCTGAAAACCATAATCACCAGAAGCACTTAGACAGCATCTTTCAGGAAATTTTCAAGGAAAATTGCCCTCAAGTCCTGGAACCATAGGGCAAAATGAGCGTCACAAGAATCCATAGATCACCTCAGGAAAGTGATCCCAAATGAAAATTCCAAGGAACACTACAGCTAAATTTCATAACTATAAGGTCAAGAAAAAATGTAGAAGCTGACAGAATATATTATCCTGACTGTGGCTCCACCATATTTGAAATATTTTTTTCTGGGAATTCTAGAATTTAGCTTTTTTCTGTGGATAACGAATTAGAAATTGAGGGGATGTCCATCAACTGAGGCATGTCTGAACTGTGATATGTAATTATAGTGGAATGCTATTGTCTGTGTTCATCCTTCCTTGCCAAAGAAGATTATGCCATTAGAGAAATAATGACATGATTTGCACTTGTCTTTGTTTTTTAGTGAGGGAGAGCTGTGCAGGTCACCAGCCTCATTTCTCTTCCAGAGCCATCTGAATCCAGTGACCAGATATTCATCAGGATGACTGGAGATGACCGAGGATGAGGCAATTGGGGTTAAGTGACTTGCCCAATGTTACACAGCTAGAGAGTGTCAAGTGTCTGAGGCGAAATTTGAACTCAGGTCCTTCTGACTCCTATACTGGTCCTCTATCCAAACTATAAGAAATGATGACCAGGTTTCTCAGAAAAACCTGGAAAGACTTACATGAGCTGATGCAAAGAGAAATGTACTTTGTAGAAAGTAACAGCAATATTGTAAGATGGTTACCTGGGATTAATTTAGCTATCCTCAGCAATACAATGATCCCAGACAACTCTGAAGGACATTTTAGACTGTCAGTTTGCTTATGAGTAGCTAGATAGCACTATTGATTGAGCATTGATCATAGCATCACAAAGACCATAGTTTAAATTTGGCCTCAGTCACTTACCAGGTGTGTGATCCTAAGCACCTCAGTTAACCCTCTGTTAGAATCACTTTCCTTTACTGTAAAATGGGGATAAGGTTAAATCAGCCAATATTTTAAATTAAATAAATTTTAAGCAAATAGCTTATAATTATGTTAAAAATAAATACATTTCACAGTAAGTATACAAGTATAATTCATTAGGCAAAAGCAACATAATTTTCTGAAGGAAAAACAGGCTTCACTAACCCACCAGGTGCTTTGTGGGGAAAACATAAGTATGTAGTCAAAGGGCAAACTCACAAATATAATCCACTTAATCTTTCAAGAAGAATTTGACATATACACACATAAAAATCTCGTAAAAATAAGGAAATAATGCTTAGATTGAAATATGAGTTTTTATGAATCAGAAAGAAGCTTTGAGCTGTGAAACAAAGAGAAAAATAGACTAAATGGCTGTGTGAACAATTGAGTCCTTCAAGGAGATTGGTCTCATTTAATATTTTTATACCAGATATAGAAGAAAAAGCATACAAAGAAACCTCTAGGTTTTCAGAAGACATTAATCTCTCCTTGTAACTGTACTGACAACTTGTCAGGGATAAAATTCAGGAGGATTTTGTAAGTCTCTGTGAGTGGGCTCAGAAATAGAAGATAAATTTCAGTATGAGTAATTTAAAGCAACACATTTAAATAAATAAAAAAAAAGCCACCTATCACCAATGTCAATTACAGCACAAAACACATAAAACTTTGCCAAAAGAAGGCTTACAGAATACATTCACAGTGGGGAATTGTGAGCAGTTTGGGGAGAGGGAGGGAGAGGAGGGCAGATGCTATGCAATATTCAAAATAAGTCAGCAAGCATTTACTAAATAAGCATTTACTATGTACTAGACTCTGTGCTAACCACAAGGGCACAAACATTTGCAATAATAAAGGAAAGACTTGCCCTAACATAGCTTACATTCTAATGGGGAAGACAAACACCTGAAAGGGTGATAAAAAGCAAGGCAAGTGTACCATCGACAAGGAAATATATTGGTAAAATCTAGAGAATGAAGAATATCTGATCCAGGACCTTTTTAAAAATGGAGCCATAAAGAATAATTCACCAGTTAGTCAATCAGTAAGCAACCAGTTATTAAGTATCCCCATTTCCAGACACTGTGCTAAATGCTAGGGATAAAAGGAATTATAAAAGGATAATCCCAGTTGTCAGAGGAGACAATATGCAAACAGTTTTGTAGAAACAGGAGGCATATAAGGTAATTCAGTGATGATTTTAAAGAGAAGACACTAAGGTTATTGAGGATTGGGAGAGAGTTCTTATAGAAGGTCAGACTTTAACAGAGAATTGAAGGAAGCCAGTGAAACCAGAAAGAAGGAAGAAGACCGTTCTTGGCATGGGGAAAGACAGTAACAATTCCCAGATTTAGGAGTTGGGGTGTCATATGTGAGGTGAAAAGAGGTCAGCATCACTAGATCTCACTGTATGTAGGTGTGAGTAAAATTTAAGAAGATTGGAAAGGTAGCAACAGACCAGGTATTTAAAAGCCAGAGAATTTTATATTTGATCCTGGAGGTGATAGGGAATGACTGGAATTGGGAGGTAACATAAGCAAATTTGTAGGTTAGAAAAATCAGTTTGATGACTCAGCAGAGGATTGACTCGAGCAGAGAAGGATTTGAGGCAGGTACATTAACCATCAGCCTATTGCAATAGTCCAGGTATAAGATAAGAAGGACTTGTACTAGGGTAGCACCAATGGCAGAAGAGAGGTGGAGAAATACATAAAAATTTCAGCAAAGTAGAAATGATAAGACTTGATGATTATTTGGATTTTTGAGAATAAGTAAGAATAAAAAATTCAAGGATGATACCTAGTTTGTGAGCCCAGGTGCCTGGAAGGGTCAATTACACTCAACAGGAACTAGAGAGTTAAGAATTGGAAATGGTTTGGATGAAAAGATAGCAAGTTTAGTTTTGGATGTGTTGAGTTTAAGAGGTCTTCAAGGCATCCTGTTCAAGATGCCCAGTAGGAAGTTTAAAATTTGATACCAGAGGTCAAGGCTAGATAAATAGGTCTGAGAATCATCTGTATAGAGATAACAATTGCATCCATGGGAGTTGGGAACACCAAGTGAAATAGTATAGATAGAGAAGAAAAGAAGGTCCAAGATAGAGCCTTGAAGGCAATTAGGTTTAGTGGGAATAACCTGGTTGAAGATTACACACACACACACACACACACACACACACACACAAAACAAGCAAACAAACATGTAGGAGGATACTCTGGGGACAATAGTATTGGGAAAATGTAGAAAGAAGACAGTATTATTAAGGTGTAGAGGGTGATTTTTTTGTTGTAATTGTTCATTTTTCATTCCTGAGTGGCTCACACCAAAGATGAGAGAGGGAAAATGGAAACTGAGGATGGAGAAAAAGTCATTACATACGTTGATTAAGAAATCATTGGTGGCAAAGTGCTGGAGATTCAAAGAAACACACACACACACAAATGGTTTCCTGGAGAATTCCATCAGTATAGTACCTCAGTTTCATGAAAGCACAGGGGTTCTGGGTAATGGATAATGCTCTTGAACTTTCCCAGTCACCAATGGAATGAAAACAAGGTTGTGTGCTTGCTTCTATGTTTTTTACCATAATGCAAGATGTCTTCAACGAAGAAGAAAACAACATCAAGGTTAGCTATCACACTGACAATAAATTATTTAACTTGAAAAGGCTACAAGCCAAAACTAAAGTGGAAAATAAATTGGTACATGGTTTTCTTTTTGCAGATGATTGGGTACTCGATGCATACTCTGAAGCTGATATGCAACAAAGTATGAATTGGTTCTCTGCTGCTTGAGCTAATTTTGGCCTAATGACACTAAGAAAACACAGGTTCTCTACCAACTAGCACCATATCATCCATATGGCTGTTATAAAAAAAGAACTTTTGATTACTGTGGATATGTTCGCTTACCTTGAATATACATACAGAAGATGATAATGTTGACACTGATTGCCAGAGCTAGTTCAATGTTTGGGAAGCTATGAAGGAAAGTGTGGGAGAGAAGAGGTATTATACTGCCAACCACTTTGAAGATCTACAGAACCATTGTGCTGACTTTATTCTTGTATGCCTGTGAAATCTGGACAGTCTACAAACGCTGTTCCAGAAATCTGAATTGCTTTATATGAATTGTTTTAGGAAGATTCTGAAGATCATCTGGCAAGATAAGGTACCCAACGCTGAGGTCCTTTCTTTAGCTAAATTGCCAAGCATTTAAACTCCACTACAAAGAGCACAACTCTAATGGACTGGTCACATTGTTTGAATGCCAACAGGACATTTGCATAAAATACTTTTACAGAAAACTCATGCAAGGCAGGCACTCACATGGAGGTCAGAAGAAACCATACAAGGGCAGTCTCAAAGTTTCTCTGAAGAACTTTGGAATTGATTCCATTATATGAGATGCACTGACAAAGGACAGTCCAGAACAGCATGTCCACATCAAAGAAGGTACTATGTCTATGAGTAAAGCTAGTAATTAAGTAGTTCAAAAGAAAAGTGAAATGCGCAAATTTAGACACGATTTCCCTCCAAAAGTTCATATGGACGATTTATATCAGACTAGTGGTAGAACCTTTTGGGTTCTTATTGGTCAGGTCAGCCGCAAGCAGACCCACTCACTGTTCCTTGACTCCAACATAGTGATGTCATTTTGTTCCTCTTTGAGAAGGAAGGACAACAACCCAACAACTTTGGTCCTGAGTGCTTCCAAAATTGCAGTTCCCTTAACTTGATTAAAAGTCCCAGTTTTTGCTATGTTGGTAGTTTTCTTTATTTCAGGCTGAGACTGGCATAGTAAAAGTCATTCTGGCAAGGTTTACCTGGGTGACGTGAAGGAGTCCTGAGTTACATTTCTGGGAGTTCTACTTCCTCATAGTTCTGGAAGTGAAGAAATTATTGCAGGAATAAAATTGGAGGGTGGCAATTTTGTTGTCAATTTTTTTTCCTGATACAGAGGGGATTTTAAATCTCCCTGGAGAACGTCATGGAGAATGGAGTAAAAGAGAGAAAGAGTGAGAAGTGAAATAAAGAATTGAGAAGTAAAGAACTGAGTTAGAAAGAATAAACAGCAGAAAGAATAAGTAAAAGGAGAAAAAAAGCAAGACAGCAGTATCAAGGAAGGTGGACAGTGGGAATGGCATCTCAGAGCAGTAAATTAGTTTGAAATCACCTTTTGCACCCAACTCTTCATTGCAAAGCTTTCCAGGAGAAAGATTCTCAAAGATGAGCAAAATCAAGAGTGAAGAATATGGAACCACCCCTGATATTTTTCATAAATATGTACATGTAAAAATGTGTACATAAATATGTATAAGTAAATATGTGTACATATATACATAAGTCTTTGCAAACCTTAAATGTGATATAAAACCTATATATAACTTTAATTTCTATATGAAATGTTTTGTTATGAATTGTCAGAGTTCCAGTCCTTTTCTTAGAACTTCTCTTAGTCCTTGAGAAGAAGAGTAGAAATCTTGGCATCAGTTTGAGCCCTCTTCAAAGTACTTATAGCAACCATGGCCCTCTTTAATCTCCCCCTTCTCTTCCACAGTTTAGTCCTACTTTCTCTTTTTCTTTATGCTAGTTGCTCCAGCACCACTTCTTTCTGGCTTTCCTCTTGGTGCACATACCTTTTTCTCTTAGCTGCAAGACCTTAAATACCTCTCATTATTTCTGAACTATCTCCTGCTTTTATCACAAGCTCTATAGGGTATGGCCAGTCCTTTAGTCCATAAGAAAAGACTTTTTGTCCTACCAACATAGCAAAAGCTGAGACCTTTAATCAAGGTAAGGGAACTGCAATTTTGGAAGCACTTAGGACCAAAGTTGTGGGGTTGTTTTCCTTCCTTCTCAAAGAGGAACAAAATGACATCACTATGTTGGAGTCAAGGAACAGTGAGTGGGTCTGATTGTGGCTGATCTGACCAATAAAGATCTAACTGAAATACCAATGACTGATCCTTGTTAACGGGAAGAACTGAATGCTTGATTGAGCTAAGTATTCTTATCTAATAGAGAAAACTGCATTCTAGTGTGGTGGGATAATCAGTGGAATTGACCTCTACTTGGACCCTGGATTTAGAGCTGGAAGAGATCTCAAAGGACATATAGTCCTCTTCCCCTCTCCTTTTACAGAATTGAGGTCTAAGAGGTTAAACTATTTGCCCCAAATCCCATAAGAAGTAAGTAGCAGATCTGGATTCAGTTTCTTTGATTTAAAATCAAGAACTGTTTCTACTATGTCACAGTGTCTTCAGTATCTACTAAATTTTTCAGTGATAATTAAGTTTACTTACTGCTGTAAAAAGTGAAAAAAAAGTACAAGCATTCTCACTATAAAATGAAACTAACAAAGAGTTTGAAAATAAATGGAAAGATGACTCTCACTATAGTGGTAGATAAAAAAGATGGCAGATTTGCTTTCCTTATGCATTTTAAGGCAACAAAAATATAAAATTATGTGATGATCAGCCCAAAATGAAAACTCTCAGAAAGAGCACAGTCAAAATTCAGAGTTTCCAGGTCAAAGAAAAAAATGCCAAAAGCAAGGGTAAGGTGAGAATTCAAGTACTGAAGAGTCACATTGATCTTTATACACAACTATTTGTAACCACTACAAAGGAGTGGGAGCTTGGAATAAAAATTCCCAGAAATCAAAGTATATGGGCTATAATATCAACCAAGCAATGTACCCAGCAAAAATGAATATATTCCTATGAGGTTGGGGGATGGAAGGAATAAACTTTTAATAAAATAGAGCACTTCCAAACTTTTCTGAAAAAAAGATCAGCACTTTAGAAAAGCTTGAAAGTACAAATGAAGGAATCAAGAAAAATATGAATAGGTAAATATGAGTAAACTTATAGGGAACTGAACAAGTACAGACTATTGCCTTTCTATTATAGGAAGAGGATACTTGTGCCCCTTCCAAATTCTATCTTCATTAGGGTCATCGAGAAAGTCTAATTAGACAGAAGGTCTTTGAATAGTTCTGTTATAGGTTGATGATAAAAAGAATAGAAAGGAGAAATACACTAGATTGGTGAGGAAGGAAAAGAAGGGATGGAGAAAACTCTCACATAATCAGCATATGAAAGTAGAAGTGTAATATAGACAAACAGAAAGGGATTGGGAGAAAGTGTGATGACTTAACATCCCTGTCACCTAACCTAATTGAATGATGGAAACACATACACACACACACACATACACACACACACACAGTTGAGCAGAGAAATATATTTCATTCACTCAGAAAACAGGAAAGAAAAGAGTAGAAGGGGAAAAAAGGATAATAAAAGGATATATAGGTTATGTGAAGGTTTAGTCCTAAGTAAACAAACCCTAAGGGCATGCTAAAATATTTACAACTCTTTTTGCCATGGCATAGAAATGTAAACTGAGAAAGTACCCCAAATGGGAAATGGCAGAACAAGAAATGAAATAAAATGTGATGCAATGCTATTGTGCTGTAAGAAATAACAAAAGGGAAGGTTTCAGAGAAACCTGGCAAGGTTTGTTTGACCTTACATGAATTGAGCTAAGCAGAACCAGAACAGTTTATATAGTGACAAAAATGTCACCAAGACAAAGAATTTTCAAATCTACCCAAATTCTGATCAATGTAAGGACTAATCAGAGAATAGTGGTGCCATGTTTCTTGAAGTGCTAGTCAATTAACACATATCAAGAACTTACTATGTGCCAACCACAGTGCTAAGCACTGAGGATAGAGAGGCAAGAAACAATCCTTGTCCTTAAGGAGCTCACAATCTAATGGGGAAAGACAATGAATAAAAAGAAGCTGGAACAGAGTTGGGGAGAAAAAGAAGCAGGCACCCAGGATGTGATGAAGACCAGAATCTTGTAGGACATAATGAGATAGCTGAACTGGGATACCTTCCTATATGGAGGATTTGGTGAGGAACTCTTCATCTCCACCCTCTACCTTCTACATGCAGAAAGAAGGAGGAGTCCCAGGACTAGGGAGTTCTGTAGAGGTGTGAGGAATTTCTTTATGGGGAATACACATACTTACAGAAACTTGGCACATGAAAATATTGAGGTATATCCATTCCCTCAATACCCTGCTAGATGCTAATAGTTGGTAGTTAGGTAACCTGATAAGTAATCCTCTCTAAAGTGTTTATGTTATTACTCTCCTAGTTAATACCAAAACACTAATAATGAAATATTCATAAGGTGTCTCCTTGTTTTCACCTACCTTGTTTTCATTTTAGAATCAGTTAGGTGACTTAGTGTATAGAGTGGTAAACCTGGATTCAAGAAAAACTGAGCTCAGATGTAGGCTCAGACACTAGTTGTGCCACCTTTGGCAAGTCCTTACACTCTTTTTTTTTCTCGGTTTCCACATCTATAAAAAGTGGATGATAATAGTCCCTATCTCACAGGTTTGATGTGAGAATAAAATGTGATATTTGTAAAGTGCTTTGCAAACCTTAAAATACTATATAAATGCTAGCTTTTGTTATTTTCTTATATATACATATATATGTATATATATATATGTATGTATGTATACACATATTATACACATATCATCTGCCCCAATTTAAATAACTTTAGGTCAGGAGCTTTCTCTTTTTTTTTTCTATCAGTAGCAGCACAACAGGGCTTGGCATATTGAAGGTGCCCTCAAGAAGAAGCTAAGCATGATAAAGGAAATTTGGAGCAAGATTTTGTAGCATCCTTCATATCTTATCGCATCCATAGTAAATGTAGTGTCAGCTGAAATGATGGAAGATCAGAAGATTTAAGGCTAAATGTTTGCTATATTAAGTAAGATTTAAATATGCAGTAGATGGAGTTTAGTCACTGGAGATATGTTATATCACTTCTGTAGTCTCACATTCTATAATTCTGTGAAACTAATTTTAACTCTGTAACCATCTTACATCCATATCTGTATTTTCTTCCATGATCGTTTCTCTCATTTATACCCAATTAAAATGATGACGCACCAATTTTTACAGACTATTCATATTGTACATTCTGTTCCAACTCGAAACATGGTGTCATAGTTCCAATTCTCTGGAGGCTATTGCTTAAAGTTTGTCAGTCAGCACTCCCTGTAGCTGAGTCTTTTTCTATGATGAGCTTAAAATGTGACCACTGCCTTCGGCTCTCTGAAGAGCTGTGGAAATGTCAATCCAGAAGCTAAAATTTTATAGAAAGGGAAAGAAATATAATCAGTACCCAACTTGTGTGTGAATACAAGACTGAAAAGAATTGGTCTAGGAAAATGTTCTGAAAGTCAAAATACTAAGTGCTTTCTTGCAGTAGCAACAGGAACTTCATTGAGAGATAAAAGTACTCAACAAATATATTTTACTTCACATCCACCTCTTAGAATCACTAGCATTCTTTGAAGTATAGTTCAAATGTCACCTTCTGATTTCCCCAGCTGCTAACACCCCCATCAACAGTACTTTTTATTCACATTTTATTTCCACTAATAAATCCAAGTTTCTTGAGGACAGTGATTATATTTTGTAATAGTATGTATCTTCAGTACATATCACAGTGCTAAGTCATGTTCAGCATTTAATAAATGTGGTCCAATTGACTTATTGTCTGCTACTCCATGAAATGAAGTTAAAAAATTACCAGGTTCAAAAAGTAGCCATTGGTCGTTCAATGTCACCATGCTAAGGATATTTCTAGTGTATCATTCTAGGAGTGTATGTATTTAGCCCTATGTTGTTTAACTTTTTTTCTGAACAAATAGAATGAATGCATAGATGGAATGTTTATCAAATCTACAAATGAGAGAACAACAGGAGATAAATTAACATACAGAAAAAAGGATCTCAATTTTAAAAAATCATGACAGATTAAGATGCTGAATAAGATAAAATTTTGTAATAAAGGTAAAATTTTGTACATGGGTACAAAAACATTAATTTTGTAAATACAATATGAAGTAGAAATTAATTGTGGCTAGATAATAACTCCAGGAGGTAAAAAATTTTAGAAGTTTTAGTGGATTTTACTTTCAATACAAAACATTTGTACATTATTTCTGCATGCTAATATGATACTGGATTCACAATAAAAGAATGCCTTGCCTGTGAGATGACTTCATATTTATGCTGTGTAAGACTTACAAACACATAGTTGTTTGCATGTTACCTCTTCCATTAGAATATAATATTCTTAAGGATCATAGCCTCTTTTTTGCCTTCCTTTTTATAGCCAGGACACAAAGCCTGACACGTAGGAGGCTCCTAACACTGTTGCATTTTGCATGTTGCATGTTGCATCTCAAATTCTATCTTTAGTTTTAGTCACTATATTTCAGGAAGGACACTGATAAACTGGAAAAAATCCAGAGTAGGCTGACCAGGGTGACAAAGAACCAGTTAATGCTATATAAGAATTCTTTGTGTCTTGGATAAGAGAGAGCTTGTATCTTTTAACCAGAGCCCACTTTGGTGTAGACACTGTACCCCTGGCTTTAGAGGTGTCAATAACCTCAGGAGTATATTGATGTGGGTTATATGGGGCTTAGGTCAAGGATATTGGGTTGAGTGAGGGTGTCAAAGCAAGAAAAGATCAATTATTAGCAAGATTAAGATCACTGAGAGGAGCCAGAGACTAAAAAGCTTGAGACTAAAAAGACTAAAAAGGATGAAGAGAATAAGGCATCAGAGGAAGTATCTGCTCTGTATGAAGGCCCTCCAGACCAGTAAACCTCATCTAGTGTCAAATATGCAATGCTCAATATATGCTCCTTGAATATGGATGCGATCTGGGCTTGGATCAAGAAATAGGATTAGAAGTAGATAAAGGGTGAACCCCTCTGCCATCCTTTGCTTCCAAGAGACCAAATGTTCAAAGAGCAAGCTGTCACCTGAGCTTCAAGACCTTTCTAGATTAACCTAATAGTATTGATCCTTTTTCTGTGAAAAAGAAGGATACCATATTGTTAATCACCTTTCTTGCTTGGGTATATTTAGGGAAGACTAGTATCTTTGGTGTGAGGGCTGCTTTCTACCTTTGGTGTCCACCTCATCCAACTAACCTCTGGTTTCAAGAAGCTATGGCATGCAGAGTGGCCACACCCTGGGAAACCACTTCAGCTATGGGCTAAAGCAGGTTGAGCATAAATGAAGGGTCTCAAATTCATTGGTCAGTTGGGGAGGGTGTATACCCCAAGCATGTAAAAAGTTCTCCTGGTGGAATGGGTCAAAGTGGCACCCATGTCATGCAAGGGGACTCAATTGTTTCCATTTGAATTGTATTAAGAAGATTCTGAAGATCACATGGCAGGATAAGATACCAGACAGTGAGGTCCTTTCTTAAACTAAACTTCTAAGCATTCAAACTCTACTAAAGAGTGTAACTTTGATAGGTTGGCTAAATTGTTTGCATGCCAAACATACACTTGCCTAAAAGACTATTTTATGGCGAATTCACAGAGGACAAGTACTCACATGGTGGTCAGAAGAAGAAATACAGCAATACTCTCAAGGTCTCAAGAAATTTGGAATTGATTCTGTGACATGAGTGATACCAACACAGGACCACCCAGCATGGTGTACCCTCATCAGAGAGAGGGCTGTGCTCTGTAAGCAAAGTAAAATTGAAATAGCTCAAAAGAAACATAAGAAGCACAAATCTAGAGAACTCATTCCAAATGTTCACATGGACTATGTATGCTCAACCTGAATTAGGACACTGAGTTTATATTGGTCAGATCAGCCAGTCTGACACATTGTAACTTCACTCTAACATAGTGATGTCATTTTGGTTCTCTTTGAAAACAAAGGACAACAACCAATCAACCAACAGACCAACCGAGTTACCTTTCCTAGTAGTGTCCACTCGGCATTACAATTTGCATGGTTGAAGAGAAGTATGATCATGAGGACTGAGTGATAGTGGCTGTCTGAGGCATTTATGCTGGTGACAACCTTCCCCTGTTGCAGGACAGGGGCCGGTTGAATTGGAATATAGACAATGATGGAATGAAACATTTGACAATATTTTAAAGGGGCAGAGTGCCAAAAAAGCTTGTTTTGCTCTGTGGGGACACAATGTGGCTCATGAAAGATCGATCTGCACAATCTCCAAGGAAACAGGAAGAATGCTGGGTTTTACCACACAGGAATATCTGAATTATGGAGAACTGCTTCAAATAGTGCCACTAACTGACAATTTTCATCATCGCTATCCAGAGGCAGGTTATGCAGACATTTTGTAGGTACATGATGAATGCTTAAGCCAAGAGTCTTGGCCAGTGACCTGACTACTTCTTGTTGTCTCAGACCTCGGTCCCTGCCCTATGTCACAGCAAGATCTCATCCAAGGCTTTGGGGAAGGGGGATTCTTTCTTTTGTTGCTATTACAATAATTCTACCACTTAAAGTAGGTTCTTTAGCTCTCAAAAATCAAGAATTGTTTCTTTAACTTTGATAATCTTGTTATTGACTATTCTATTTAAGAATGAAGAACTGCAAAGGTAAAAAAAAATGTCATATAAGGATCAGCTGAAGGAACTTGAAATATTTAGCATGAAGAAAGGAAGGCTTTTGTATTGGAATTGGTGGGAGTAGGACATGATACTATCTGCAAATGTCTGAAGGACTGCCATGTGAGAGTATGATTTTCCCCTTGTTCTACTTGGCTTCATAGGAAAGGTTTATGAACAACGGGCTGGAACTGTAAAGAGATAAATTTATATTTTGTATAAATAAAAACTTGATAATAATTAGATTTTGATAAAGGTGGAGTTGGAATAGACTCATAGAATCATTGATACAGTGCTTAAAGAGAAATGAGATGCCATAGAGTATAGCCTCTTCATTATAGAAAAGAGGAAACTAAGATCCAGAGAAATAAAATGACTTTTCTAAGTTAAGTTTCCCTTCACTGGAGCAATTTAACTGCAGAAAAATTATAGAAGGAATTATTGTTCATTTACAAGTTGGAATAGATGTCCCTGTGAGGTTCCCATGCTTCTCTAACAATGGAATCCTTGCCTTTATGGCAGAGACAAATAACCTCTAACTTGAATTTTGTTTTTATGGAGTGAGAACTAGAGCATAACAGAAATTTTAAATACAAGTGGGAATACTTAAACAAGTTGGCTAATGTTTCCAGACATTCTTTTGACGGTGTTTAGGATAGACTAGTGTGTAGTTAGACATAGTGAATACCCAAAGCTCTCTAATTTGGTTCTAATTTTGACATTCACTTGATAATAGGCTCATAGCCCTAGAGCTAAAAGAAGCTTTAGGGATAACTGAGTCTATCCTTGTCATTTTATATGTGAAGATAAGTTACTTTCAAAATCAAAAAGGGAAGTTTGAAATGAAATTTACAAGATGTACAGTAAAGATAGACTAACAAAACCTAATGTATGATATTTGACAAGTCACATAATATCTCAGTGCTTTACATGTCTGTAAAATGAGGTAGTGGGATTTGCTATTTTCTAAGATTCCTTAAAGTATTTAGTGGTATGAAGGCTACTCAAAGAAACAAAAATCTTTTCAAACTTACTTTAATGAAAATATGATCTCACTAACCTTTCAGTTAAATTTTCCAATTGGGTAGATCACCTCACATCTTATGAGATGCAGGTTCTTAGCCTTCTGAATTTAGGGGGTCAACACGGTGCAGTAGGTTTTGAGTTTGTTATTTGAACTTGAGTTTGAATCCTGATTCTGCAAATCAATACATGTTACTTCGGAGAAACCTTTGGACCTCTCTGGATCTCAACTTTGTTATTGTTCAGTTGTTTTACTTACGTAAAACTTATTATTACCCCATTTAGGGCTTTCTTGGTGAACTTATTTGAGTGACTTGTCATCTCCCTTTTCCAGTTCCATCCAGTTTACAGGGTGTCAACTAGTCTATCTACAAAATGAGGTTTGGGAACTAAATGTCAGTCAGCCAATGAACAAAAATTCATTTTATTTCTGGATATCAGGAAATCAACTTTTAAGTGACTGGGATGTGAAAAAAAAATAGAAAACCATTCTTGATTTCAAAGAGTTCACATTCTAATGGGGCAAACAACACACAAAAAAACTGCATATACAAGATATGTACAGTGTGAATGGAAGCCAATCTCAGAAAGGTCCTTACCAGTGAGATAAGCAAGAGAGACCTCCTGCAGAAGATAAACTTTGAACTGAGTCTTGAAAGAAAACATGGAAGGAAAGAAAAAGAAGTGATAAGTACAATGCTGGACATATAGTAGGTATTTTAAATATTTTATTCTTGACTCTTGAGGAGAAAGAACATTCTAAGAATGGGAAAAAGAAAACAATGAAAATGAACACTCAAAGACCTGGTCATGTGCAAGGAGGGATAACAAGAAATCACTGGACCATAGTGTATGTGTGGGGTGAACTAAAGTATAAAAGGACTGGAAATGTAGAAGGAGTCAGAAGGTGAACGGCTTTAAATGTCAGAGCATTATATTTGATCCTGGAGTAATTTGGAGACACTATAATTTGTCCAGTAGGGGAGTGGCATAGAAGGATCTGCTCTGTAGGAAAAGTACTTTGACAGATGAGTATAAATGAATTGCAGTCAGAACAGAAGTGAGGCAGGGAATCAAACCAGAAATCTCCTCAAAAAGTTCAAGTATGAAGTAGTAAACGTCTATACTCAGGTGGAAACTGTACAGACTGGGATGACTGTATATGGTGATTCCCTGGACAATAATAGGACATTTTGGAAGAGGGGAGTGTTTTAGGGGAAATATAATGATTTCTGTTTTCAGATATGTTGACTTTGAGATATCTCTGGGATATCCAGTACCAAGAGGTCAAAAATCAATTTCTTTTCATTTCCTATCTAACTCAGATCTACATATTTCTAGGAGTATTCATATGATCTCTCCTTTGGCCTAGGGGCTTTCCTTAAGATGGTTTAGCTTTGTTTCCAAGGTATATGTGGGTATATATGATCTTTTCCTAAATGATTATCTTTTCCTATATGATTACTTTTCCCAAAACTACTGAAAATCCCATGTTTTAAACAATCTGTTGAGGAAAGTAATATGTTCCAGCAGTCCCTCTATCTCACTAATACATAAAATAAGTAGAGAATTCATTCTCTGATCTAGGTTTCCTCATTTCTCACTACTGTCAGGATTTACAGGATAGTTGATTTCCATTTTCACTACTTCAAACATCAGATATGCTAAATGGGACTAGCAGTGTATTGAAATTCCTATATTATGTATTTGTTCCTGGATTTCACTTACTGACTTTCCCCTGAACAGTCTAACTTCTGTGGGCAAAATTTAGAAGTAAAATGTTTACTACTATGAAGTTAAAAGGTAAACAAGAAAGAGAAAAGGAGGAAATAGGGCAAGAGCAATGAGTATTGTTAAAAAGGCACAAAAGGGAGAGATAAAAGTATAACAAAATTTCCACCAAAAAGATTGTGAAAATTTGCTTGTTCCCAAGTCACTATGAGTTCAAACATCTCAGGACACAGCTTCTGTACTTACTCAAAAGTCTAAACTCTCTGCTTATGCCTTGGCTAGTCCAAAGACAATAATTGATAAATACACACACACATACAAGAATACATATATAATGCTAAGCTATCTAACCATCTTAAGGAAAGCCCTTAGCACAAAGGAGAAACCATATGAATAATCATAGAAGCACACAGTTTTGAGAGTTAGATGGGACCTCTACAATTTATATATGCATGTGTATTTAGATAAACAAAGACACATATTACATTGCATTATATTTTAGTAACTTATTTTCCTCTCAGGGTCTCTAAGAGGTCATTTCAACAAGAATTTAAGCATTTAATATTTGCTAGGCACTTTCCCAATCATGGAGGATACACAGAAAGGTGAAACCACTCCCTGCTCTCAAGAAGCTTACAATCTAGAGGGAGAAACAACATACATGTGACTGTTTCCAAATACACTATAGATAGAAGGAATTGGAGATATTTTAAAGAGAAACTAGCATTAGTGGAAACTTTGGATTCTTGCAGAATGTGGAATATCTGACACTTGGTAAAAGTCTGTGAAACCATCAGACAATGATGAAGAGAGAGAGAATTCCAGGCAGAGAGGACAGCCAGGGAAAATGCAATCTCTACGAGAAATTATGTCCTGCATGAGGAAGAGTAAATAGGCCATTGGAATAGGGGAGAAGGATGGGAGTAAGGTGTAAGATGACTCACAATGTAAGGTACCCAGGTTATGATAGACTTTAAAAGTCAAACAGAGGATTTTCGTTTGATCTTGGAGTTATTAGGAACCCCTTTGAGTGAATGTACTAGAACAATTTAAACATGAGCTGTATTATTGGAATACACTGTAACACAATAAAAATGAGATTTTCAGATGTAAAGGAAAGTGTATGTATAGACTGAGAAATCAGTATTAATTTGTTGTTGTCATGTCCAATTCTTTGTGATCCCTTTCAGGATTTTCTTAGCAAAGAATGCTGAAGTGGTTTACCATTTTCTTCTCCAGTTCATTTTACAGATGGGAAAACTGAGGCAAACAGATTGAAGTGATTTTTTCAGAGTCTGAGGCCAGATTTGAATTCAGGAAGATGAGTCTTCCTGACTCCAAGATTAGCACTCTAACAACTGTGCAACCTAGCTGCCATAGAAAGAGATGGGATTAAATATTAGATAGATCTATGATTTAAGTGGTAAAAGGAACTCTCTGCTGAGGAAATTCCATTTACAAATTCAGGCCTTCACTTTCTCCACAACTTAAGTCCTCAAAGTTGCTGAGTAAACTGAGACTAGCCTAGTGAAATTTAAGTGACTTGTCCATCTTACTCAGCCACTTAGTCTCAAAGCAGGACCTACTCAAGTCTTCTTCCTTCCAAAGTTGATTCTTAATCTACTATGCCATACTTCATCTTTTGTTTTAAGAGAGAGAAATAAATGAAAAAATAAGTAGAGAGGTAAGTAGAGTTTTGCTTTGAATTTCACTATCATGGCAAATTCTAGACTTTAAATTAGAGGTAGGATAAAAAAAATCAAGGACATGACAATTTGAACAGATTGAAGACTGCTTGGTGCTTTTCTTATTAACTCCTCACATTGCTCATGCTATAATTATTTTATGGATATGTCACAGACATTGAAACATACTCAAAAATCAAAATTTGCCCCGAAAACCTCATCTAAGCTTTGTAATTTCCTTAAGGGAAATTTCTATCAAGGACACCACTATTCTCACAATTATCCAGATTTGCAACCACAGAGTCAACCTCTGATTTTCACTTTCCCTTATTTCCCATATATAATCATTTACAATTTTCCCTCCTGTTCCCTTCCTTCCATTTGAAGAGTCACCAAACTAGTTCCAGTACTCAGAAAATCCTATCTAAACTATTGCAATGACCTCCTAGTTGACTCTGACTCATATCTATATTCTAATGCATCCAATATACAGCTGCTAAATAATTTTCTTAATGTGTGAGTTACTGCATCATTGCTAGATTATCTCCTTTGCTTGGAGGTTGAAACTATTCACAAGCCAACTCCCATTATTTCTAGATTGATTTAATGTTAGATCACGCACACATACACACACATATACATGTGCTACATTCCAAACTGATGTAATTGATGCTCCCCATGAACACTATCTCATCTTTAACCTCGAGTAGAAACTCCCAGGCATGATTTCATTCCTCACTCCTCTGCCTCGTGAAATTTATATGAAGACAAAGGAAATTCCATCTACCTCCTACATGGTGTCTTTCCTGCTGTTCCCCTTTTTATACATTCACTCTCTCCCAAATTTATACAGAGAGAGACAGAGTCACACCCAGAGAGAGAAGGAGAGAGAGAATCTAAAATCTACTTATCTGTTCAGTTCATTCAGGACAATGACCTTTATTTTGGTCACTGAATACCCAGGATCTTAGACAATGTCTGTGTCACAGTATTTGTTCAATTGAATTGAATCTACTTGCAATTTTCTTCCAAAGATTTTTGCTATATACTTTTTAGACTATTCTCTTTGATTAAGAAAATAGGAATGAAATCTCAGTTGAATAAATTTGCCTTTTGCCTATCATTCCTTTTCATCACTACCAGTAATTCTATAGCTTTCTTGATTTTACTTAGGTTCCCAAATGTCCTTTTCATTATTGTCCACAGCTCTTTCAAAATTTCAATGTTCATGACATAAATGCTACTTGAACTATATCATTCATGTAATAATCTTTACTAACTTTTATCTCTTATTTTCTATACCAAATAACCTAAAATATCACAAAATCTTAGCGTTGGAAGTGACCTCAAATGCCATCTTGTCTAACCTAAACCTAACTTAGAATTGTCTCTCCAACATCCTCCCAAAAGTGTTCCTCCTCATTTGCATTTCTTGAAATTCCTAGAATCTTCACATTTTAAATCAAGTGGTACCTTCTCCAAGAGACCATTTTTCTGACTTTTGCATCTATTAGTATCTTATATCACTGAGAATTTCTGTTGTTTAGAGTTGATTTTCAGTTTTCTGTGAACCTGCGGTATTCTACTAGTAGAATTTAAGCTTTATGAGGGTGGAAACTATTTCACTTTTGTTTTTATACTCCAGGTGCCCGGTGTATTTACCTTATACATAGTAGACTCCAATTAGTTCTCAATATTGATCGATCAACTAGAGTAACAGATTCTCTTCTGGGTCAGTATACAAAGGACGCCTGACTCTCTTCTCATCCTACTTCCAATATTTTCATTATTTACAGCACTGTGTATATGTTTCATGTGTTCTCTCTACTCAAGAGACTACCTTACAAATAGAATTTAAAATTCGTTCAACAAACAATATGTAATAAGATACATTTCCTCTACATATTGGAGCTTGACATGGCAGCAGATTCTGCCAGATTCCTTTAGAAATTAAAAAAAAAGTAGCAAAGATGGCATTTCTGCCCAGGGAAATTTAATAATTGGGGAAAAGACATGTAAAAAATAAAATAAATTTAAGTCACAGACTTTCATGTAGAGGGGCTCTTAGAGCCCATCTAATACAAAAAAAAATAGCTGAAAAAAGGATCTACAACCAGTAAGCACACCTTTAGTTGAAGATATTCCATAAGGGTGAAGCCATTAAATCCAAAGATGGTGCATTCCTCTTTTGAATTGCACTAATTGGGCTATATTTCCTTACATCAAACCTAAATTTCTACCTTTGCAACTTATATTCATTGTCCCTAGTTTTCTCTCCTGAGATTAAATGAAAGTAATCTTATCCTTCTACAAGCCAGTCTTTCAAATGTCTGATGGTACCCATAATATTCACTATATTTTTCAAGACCTATTTTTTTCCAGGCTCTGTTCTTCCAAATTCTCCTTGATGCAGGAATTTCCTAGCCTGAACTCCATAAAAGTCTAGGGAGAATCTTTTTCATTATTTGGTACATAAGACTGGGGGGATCAAACAAAGTGATTAGGGTAATTGAAAGGAAAATACATTTATTAGTGCATTCAGAAAATTTGCTTTGGTTAGTAGCCAAAGGAATCATGCAGTTACTCTGTAGTTACTCATCAGAATTCCCTGTGTTAATAGGAAATCTCTAAGATGATGGAGGCCCCTTTTAAAATAGCATTCTTGTTTATCCTACTGTTATCACTAAGGAGGGAAACGAAATACAGACCCCATATTTCTGTTACCTAGGTCTCAGAGATTACTTTATCTGGGGAGTGGTTTTTTTTTGCAGACTCGTAGTACTAATGATCATCCTCCTCTCTCTACATCCTCATATGACTTATCTTAAGGACATTCACCATCCTGATATCTTACTAAACCTAATACAAATGAGAATACGACACATTCAAAAGAGGAGGATAACTGAAGTGGAGGAGAAATTATTTCTACTAAAAGAATTGATAAAGACCTTACTAAGGAAGCTGTTTTTTGATTTCAGTCTTAAAATGTCAATGGGAAAATATTTTCTTACTACTAATATTCCTTTTCTCTACCTCTTGAACTATCTATATGTGTATCTCAAGGATTAGCTGAAATCTGTTTCACACTCCAACCATGACTAGCCCTCGCTAATCTCTCCTTTTCTAACTGTTTACACATATTTTGAATCTCAATATGGGGGCATTTAACAGTTGCACTAAGTTTTCTAATTGATTCCTGTGAATGTATTTCATTTGTTAATTAGATAGAAAGCTTTTTAAATATATATTTAAGGACAATGTCATGCTTTTAATATCCATCATAGAGCCTAACAATATTATATGATTTTTCACGGAAGGTACTCCATGAATACTTGCTCACTGAAGGAATAACTTTTTCCCACAATGTGAAGGATTCCAGATGCACTAGTCAAACCCAGCAGCTTTCCCTGTAGTTCACTTATGGACATAAATAATAAAAACCATGTAACACCTAGTGACTCCAATGATGAAGCTTACATCCCTGGCTTTGTTTTTTTTTATCAGCCTGTTATATTTTAAATTCCATCAAAAGGCAGATAATTTTATTTTAAATGGCTAGAAAAGCTTTTCAATCATCTTTAAATTAATTCCTGCTGCTAACCCACAGAGCCTTAAACCACATGCAATGTCCACTCAGTAGGCAGTCTAATGAGGATGGTCACTACCTTTACATTACTCACCACCCCTGTAGTGATTATCTCTGCAGGAAACTCAATATAATATTTTCTTAAAATGAATTCATCTGGATGTGCTGTTACCCAGCCTTTTTCTTGGCAGTGGTACTTATTAAAAAATAAAACACTAGGAGTGTTTTATTAATTATAATATTATATATATAATATATATTATAATTTATTAATAATAATTAATAGCAATAATAATCATGTAAAATTAGCTAATAAATAATGAGAATATAGCTGCTGCAAAATCAATTATATAAAAAGTAAAATAGAAAATTATGTAGTTTGAGATTTGCATAGCTGTGAAAATTTAGAACTGTACAGATGTGCTAAGTATTTTAGAAAACAGAAACACAATGGGAATATCCAATCCAAACTTATCTTTCAGAAACTACCCAAACATTTAATGAGAGTTGTATTTTATGTATAATGTCTTAAATTAATAAGTTCTTTCTCCTTTAAGGCTACTAAATTTTAGATATTAAGTGTACAAAATGCTGTTTTAATTAATCATTGCGAAAGTTTAATGGTTTAAGACTATAGCATCACACGGAAGATACCTTAGGAAATTAGCATGATTCTACATGATTTTCAGTGGAATAATTCTCTTTCTGATGCTTCATAGCACAGTAGAGACATCATCATGGCAAAAACCAAAAACAAAGCACTGAGAAATATAGCTGGGCAAATATACCTTGTTATTTCAGTGTGGCCATTGTCTTTTTGGTGTGAGTTCTTCCATCAATGTTCTTGTTGCTTACTCATTTCAGTCATGTCTGACTTTTCCTGACTCCATTTTGGGTTTTTCTTGGAAAAGATAATGTAGTAGTTTGCCATTTCCTTCTCTATCTAGCTCATTTTATAGATGAGGAAGTTGAGCCAAACAGGGTTAAGTGACTTTCCAAGGGTCACATATCTAATGAGTGTCTGAAGCCATATTTGAATTCAGGGAGACTTCCAGCCTAGTGCTCTATCTACTGTACCACCTTACTGCCCCTCTTCCAACAATAGTGCAGGTCAAGACTCATCAAAATCTTTTCATGGAAGCAACTTGTATCCATATACTGTCCTTCCAAAATAAGATTATTTTAGAGGCATCCCTTTTAAGTAAGGAGTTTTTAATCTGAAGTCTGAACCCCATGTGTAGATTTCAAGCAATTGATGAATTTGAATGAGAAGAAAATTTGAATCTTTATTTTCAATAATATTTGTCATCTTTCATAATCAAATATATTTAATTTTGTGCGTTTGGTAATATTCTGAGGAGGGATTCATAGCCTTAACCAAACTACCAAAGGAATTTTTGACACATAAAAAGTTAAGATCCTTTTTTCTAGATCAGAGGTCAATGAACTACAACCAGTAGGCCAAATCTGGCCCATTGCCTGTTTTTTTATGGCCTATTGGCTAAGAATGTTATTTTGTTATACAAAAACAGAAATTGAGTCAGATTTGACCAGTCTCCAACCATTTCTTATTATTGTGTTATTGATTAGTTGCACGATATTTTGAGACCACCACATGCATATATCAATTACGGTTTATGACTAAGGCAGCTAGTTAGTATATTGTTGGGCCAAAAGTCAGGAAGATCTGAATTCAAATTTGATCCCAGACATTAAAATTTTTGCGAGCTAAAGTCATGTTAGCTTTGTCTGGCTTAGTTCCCTGAGGTATAAAATAGAATAATGATTTCACCTATCTCCCAGAGTCATAGTGCAGATCAAATAAAATAATATTTTTCCAACTGTTTATGATAGCGCCAGGCATAAGGGAGGTACAAAATGAATCTTTCTAAGGGGTAAAAAGGGGATCATTCTAGGAAGTCAGGGGAAAGGTCTATATCTAATTCCCACCATCCTTCTCTGCACTGCAGTGGTAGAGCTATCCTGGAATAAATCCTCCTTTCAAATGTAGACGATAAGGAAGGCAAACTTAGTACTTTGAAAAAACCAAGATAGTCTCAACTAAGAGTATGAAAATTAGGGCAGAAGCTGTGTGTGTGATCCTGGGCTGCCTTTGAAAGCAGATGATTCAGTAGAAAGAGTCTGGAATTTGGAAACACTGGGGACATGAGTTCAAATCTTAGTGCTGTGACCTACATTTTTGTGACCCTAAATGAAAAATGTAACTTTGCTGCGTCTCTATTTCCTTATCTGTAAAATGAAGGGGTTGGAACAGAATACCCTTCAGGTCTGTTCCAGTTTTACACTTATGATCCTATTATCTCAAGTCATTTAACCTCTCATCAAATGAAGAGTATAGTACTTCAAGTCCTTTGGCATATCATAGTGAACTCCTCAGTCCCAAGGTTGGCCTCACTAGTAATAATTCTGAGCCAGTATTGAAACTTCTCTGTCTTTGCTGTGTGTGAAGTCCTGTTCTATGCCTTTCAACTGAGGTTGCTTTTTATGTTTCTTGATCTACACATTATTTGCAATTCTTGAACAGGTCTAAAGAGAGATGGTCAAGGTGGTGATGGTGACATGAACTGCCTGATATCTACTGCCTCCTAGCTCTCCCTCAGGGTGACTTGTTGCTCCAGCTAGGCTGAATTGCCTCCTTCTTCCCAGCTGGTAATAGGAAATTTCTAGGAGAAATTAAAAAGTACTCTAAGTTCATCTAGACATTGATGAAATATGTACACCGAGGGAACTGTTGTAGCAACGTGCAAGATATAAAATATACATACATACATGTGCAGTTTTGTCTTCTAAAATTACAAGTTATTCTCTGAGCTGGAGGAGAAGATGAAAAGATGTCAAAATTACATCTTCATGCTCTAGTTAATTGAGTATGATAGATTCTTAAGATACAAGAACTGATCTGGGAAAGATATAGGCAGGGGGGTAAAAGATGTTGAGTATGGGTGGTCAGGTGGAGGGGAAGGAATCTTTTATCAAGAAGTGAATGAGTACAAGAATATGATGAAAAATGAGTTCAAATCAATGGAATGACACAGCAGATATTATTTTTTCACATTTACCTTCCAGGATTCCAGGTAGTTTTGCATGGCACTGGTCAACATTTTTGAAATACTAAGGACATTATGTAGATACTAGTATATGGGAAGAATTTATTCCAGAGGAATAAATAGTGCTTAAAGACATCTGATAATCCCATAATATGAGAGATTGAAGATTACTGCATCTAGACCTGACATAGATGTACATAGAAGCTGTGCAGTTTTTGAAGACAATGAGGAAATTTGCCAAGATACTTTAAACTGCAAGAATGATAGGAACCTTAAAGGCAAAGTGGCCAGATCATTTCAAAATTCACAAAAAAATCAAGGATAAGAGAAAATGCACATAATAGCACTTCTATTTTACCTTTATGAGACAGGACTTCAAAAAGTGAAAGGAAAAACAGAAATGACTTCATGTCAAGAGACTACATATGAAGGAATAAGTCTTATAAAGGATGAAACTGTGTGAATTATAGATGTCACAACTTCTCTGATTGCTATCAGTATATTTTCCTCTTAAGGGAAAGATTGGAAGTGATTCTCTCTAAGGGTCTTTTCATCTCTAAATCCTTAGATTATATAATTTTATAAAAATTCCTGGTAAAGCAGGAAGAAAACTTCAACTAAAATAGTTAAACATTATACCATCAATGCTTAACACAGTTTACATCTTAATTACTAAATAAATACTTGCTCTTTGATTAAATATCTAAATTAGAAAGAAAATGTCAGCTACAGAAATAAAAACAAACAAAAACACAACCATTCTGAATGTGCCTGAATGGTTCTGTCTCTGAGTTCAGAGGTCAAAAGTACAGATATCTTTGGATTTGTGATTTAATTAGTGTGCATCCCTTTTCTACTAGAGCAGATCCCCATTCATCCATACTGCCTTATCCTATTTAGGGTCTTTTTCTGTCTCTCTTAGAAATTCTTTTGGAAAACTTAGAGTTGGAGGCTTTCCTCTTTGTCTTTTAAAAGCTTCTTTGTCCAAAAAGTGGAAAGACCTTATCTCAGGAGGAGTTCCATATGTAATGTGGAGTTTAAAGGTTTAGGTAAATGTGTTCCATTTACCTAAACTCCAAAAGGAGTTCCATATGTAATGTGTAGTTTAAAGGTTTAGGTAAACAATTACAATACTGTCAGAGGAACAGTGGATCACAACTTCCTTTTCACAAAGACTTACTTAGTGACGTCTCGATAAATGTAACTTCCAGGGAAATCCCCTCTAGTCTGAGAAACTTTAAGCCTAAAAGTCTGGGAAAACTTTTCACTCTGAAAGCTCACTCCTGGTTTTCAGGTCAAGAAAGTGAGAGGAAATTAAGCTAAACTAAAAATGTGCCTATATCAGAGTCCAGGCCTAGAAGAGAAGATATATAATCAAGGATAAAAAGAAAATAATAACATGAGGCTAAAACCACAAATGTGCTGAGGTTTGTGAAAAAGAATCTAAAAATGAAAGAACACCAATTTATTTTTTATTCTGTTAAACTAAGATCTGGACCTGGTATTAGTTTAGTATAGGAAAGCTCTGAATGTGGAAACTCCTTTAAAATACTTAGCCTCAGAGAGTTGTGTAGAAGTGCTGTGAGGTTAAATAATTTGCCCAGGAAGACACAGTAAATGTTTGTCTGAGGCAGATCCAGGAAGACTTAAATTAAGCTCTGCCTCAGTCATTGATTATATATATTTTCAAGTTGGAAAGATGACATGCTAGCATATTGCAGAGAGAAGGCAAAACTACTCAATTCACATTTCTTCTCAGCAAGAATTACCTTCAAACAACAAAAAAAAGAATGAAAAATGCAACCAAAAATTATAGATTCAGGTTGTAAGTGAGCTTAACAGAGTTTAATTCACCAGATAAATTCAATTTCACCATGCTGAAGAAATTTGTACCTTTGGGGTATAGTCTTATAACCTCACACCTGAACCATTGCAATAGACTTTCTGGTTGGACTACTTACTTCAAATTTCTCCCCATTATAGTCCATTCTCCACTTAGCTATCAAATAAACTTCTCTAAAGCAAAAATATGACCATATCAACCCTGTCCCCTACAACCCCCCATCATTCAACAACTTTCAGTAACTCTATTATTTACAGTATCAAATAGAAAATCAAATAGAAAATAGAAAATAAAGCCTATTTATCAAGTTCTTCCCTGTGCATTTTCACTATCATCAATGTCTGACTTGTTTCCTTCTTCTTGGTTCTTTCTTGCCCTCCACTGGCTTACTTCATGTCTCAGATAAAATCCTACTACTTCCATGCAGCCTTTCCAATATCCTTAATGCTATTTCCTTCTCTCTGTTCATTATCTACAATTTATCACATTCATAGCTTGCTTGAATGTAGTTGTTTACATGTTGTCTCTCCCACTGCAATATGAACTCCTTGAGAACGGTGACTTCTTTCCTTTTCTTTTTACCCTCACTGATTGATACTATGTTTGGCACATAATATGCACTTAATAATTTGTTCTTATTTACTGAGTTCTGATTTCAGAATCACTATAAGTATTATTTCATAAGGCATTTATGTTGTCCTGCCCACTGTATGCCTGAGACAAGACCACAGGTGAGGCCAACAGAGTTTGAAGCATTTTACATATTATCAATCATTTTTGATGTATTAGTTAAATACCAGTCAAGCCAATATTATTTATTACATTCCTAGTATCTGCAAGGCACCAAGTTAGGTGTGGTATAAAGCACAGATAAAAGTGTCTACCCTCAAGGAGCTTACCACCATGGGTGATACAGAATGCAGTGACCACAACTGATTCTCAGAGGACTCAGGCTATAGGCTTCATCAATAATATACATAATATCAGAAAAAACATAAAAATGAGAGAGTAAAATAAACTATGAAAGGAACTCTTTGAAGGAAAATATTATAATCTAGACAGATTATGCTGCCAAGGTATAATTTGTCTTGCTTATATATAAATTGGAGTGTAACATATTTTAAGATAGGATGTGAGGCTAATAGGCCTAGTACAGTGAAGTTATTTGCTCCATTAAAGGAAGAACCTAATTTAGAGTATAAAACACAAAAGATTCCAGTGGCTCTGTCTATGGGCTTTATAAAATTTTGTCGAACTAATAAGTGGAGGCAAGGAAATACTTTTATGATTTCAAAGAAAGGGGCTTATTATGGACTGTTAGCTTGAACCTCAAAACCTTCCAGAAGAGACTATTAAATGTTTTCTCATGAATATTGCAGAGGAAAATGTAATTATTACTACCTTTGAATCAGTACCAGCTGTGTAACGTATAGTTTCCTCATCTGTAAAATGGGAATAATATACTTGTAGTACTTTTCAAGATTATTATAGAGATCAAGTATGTGCTTTGCAAACTTTCAAGTACTGAGTATGTTCATTATCTATACCATACATTTCTTTCCCTTTCAGTGACTTAATTTCTCAGTTCATCACCTTCCTCCATTTGTCGGACCTGCACTTTACTCCACCTCAACCTACAGGGACGGTCATAAGATAGGTCTCACTACCACTTCTAATTGTATCACTTATATTACTTTGAACTTGACATTTCTCTCCATTTTAAAGCCCTATCCTTTCACCTCTTCTTCTATATCAATACCAAATCTATTTTTCAAACTCAGGCTTCTCTATACTCTCCCGTGTTCTGCCAATCTATCCTCCTGTTCTGGTCTCATTTTCCTATCTTCGTGGTTTTGAAGTTACGGTTATTTAGCTCAGAAGTATTCTATTTTTTAAACTTTGATTCTTTTTTTCTCCTTCATCTCTCTAAATATTATGCCTTCCATTTACTATCTGTATCCAATGTTCCTACTCAACTGCCTCTCTCTCTACTCTTTCCCTACTCAATTTCCTATCCAGTTGTGACAGCTGTGTATATTATAAATTCATGTTATCTAATCCCAGTTGAGACCTCACCATTTTACTGCATTCACTTTTGTCTTTCCTAGTTGACGTCTGTATTTTAGGCAAAATTGAGGAAGCTGGGTTACACAGTGCTTACAGCACCGCATTTGGAGTCAGGAATATCTGAGTTAAAATCTATGTTCAGACTCTTAGTAGGGTACTGAACTGTGCAAGTCATTTCACTTCTGTCAGTCTCAGTTTCCTCATCTGCAAAATGAGGATAATCTTCTCAGAGCTGTGAGAATAAAATAAGACAATATTAGCATATAACTGTGCAAACTTTAAAGTGTTATTTGATGCTAGCTAAAATTATTATAATTCAATTTAAATTTAATTTAGCAGCTGTCTATTGAGTACCCACTGTACTCAAAACACTATATTAAATTTTGACAGGCAAAAAATAAAAAAAAAATCAGACAGTCCATGCCAATAGTCAAAATGGAAAATATTTATTTTCATTCTATACTCTCTTGTTTCCATGCATCTAAAGAGGCCACTTTTCATGCCCATAATGCATACCCTCCAGAGTTTTGCCTGATGAAATTCACCTTCTCTATAAACCCTAGCCTAATTAATGAAGCCTTATCTGATTCCCTCAATTGAAAGTGATCTTATCTTCCACATATTCCTTATAAAAAAAATCTGTCTTTTCCTTATGAAATTCTGCCTTATTCATATTTAAGCATGACTGTCCCTATTAGGTTGTATGCTTCCCCAGGCAAAGGGTAATATTCTTTATTTGTTCTTGGTTTTCATCCTTAAGTCTTGGCTGCCTAGAACAAATTTTACAAATATGATAAATACGAATTGTATTGAAATGAATTCATTTTGTATGTTTACCTTATCATTAATATTAGACTGTAAGCTGCTTAAGGACAAGAACTGAATTTTTTTTTTTTAGTTTTGTATCCCTTGAATATAATAGATACTTATTAAATGTTTGTTGAAATTAATTCAATGGAGTCTTGCCAAGGATATTTGAGAAAAATATGAGTAGACTGAAAGGCTTCCACTAGCTATGCTTTAATTTGTTACTCAGTGCTAAGGCTCTGAAAGAGAGTGTCCATTAGTGGAGAGAGAGTCAGTCACACAGTCCTGAAAAAAATGAGTTCAAATCCCATTTCCAACAGTCACAAGTGCTTAGACCTTGTGAAAGGCACTTAACTTTAGATTCCTGCCAGTTCCAAGTCTGCAATGCTGTAAGCCTAATACTCAAAGCCAAACCTTACCACCAAGGACCCTAAATTCCTCTTCCTGCAAAGAACTAATTTATTAGTTCTTATTGCTAATTCTTATTTCTTTAGACATCCAAAATGTAAGATATAATTATTTTTCTATTTCTGACATAAGCTCCAAAACATCTATCCATTTTGTGCAAGAATAAGCCCTAGAGATACTATTTCATGGAGATAAACTGTAAAATTCCAGAATTTTACTTTTAATTTCAAATTTGCGATGGGTTAATTCTTCTAATACTCTTTGGCTTAAATCACATGGACTAAGGGCTAGGCAATTCCTTTCTTTTATTGTTGATCTATATCTGTTTATCTCAAATTGCAATTCCAAAGACTTTTCCAAAGATGTTGTCCATTTTTAAGTGTTTCAACACTGTTGAATACCTCACCATTTTCTACAATTCCCTCCTACTCTAGATTCAGAGATAGAACAGCTCTTGATGCTCCCCTTATTCCTCTATTTTTTTTTCCTTATCCAGTTATCTGCTGTCTTAATTACCTTTCAGGACCCCTTGAAAGTTCTTTCTTTTCTTCTTGGACCTATGTTTTTCCTCCTAGCTTTCTGAAAATGGCTTTAAGTATAACCTGTATGCATGTTATCTGTATCTATAACAATATCTTTTCAGTCCTGACTATTTTTCACAGTTTCAAAGAAAGATTTCAGTTGCCTTAAGGAGATTTCTATACCTACATCCCTCTTGCACATAAAATTCAAATCATACTACCTTCTGTTACTTTATATACCATATCCTATGCTTCCCACCATTGGTGACCTTGCTCACAATATTCTCCAGGTATAGAATATCCTCCCTCATCCATTGTGTTTCATGAATTTAAACTGGTCCTTTTACTCACAAATCTAATATTGTTTTCTGCTTGAAATCTTCTCTGATCCTCCCTCAAAGAAAATAATAACTATTATCTTTGTAGGCTTAATATAACTCATGCCTTTTTATCTCTAATATATTTATTGTGTATTTTATATAACATAGTTATATTAATAAATGTCTTACATCATGCATATTTCAAAGATCATACCTTATCTCAATTTTGTAAGTGTTCCAAATCCTAGATTCTACTCCGCACACAGAAGGCATTTAATAAATGTTCACAAAGTTTTGCTAGTCCCAAAATACTTCATCTACATGTATATTCTGATGGCACATTTATAGCCACCCATAGTAATTATGATATTTTCCTAAATTAAGAGGCAGAGAATAATTTGTATTCTGGTACCAAACAGTCATCATAACCTTCTACCCTTGAAGTTTATTATTTTCAGCTGCTCATAGGGTGAACATTTGTTATGCATTGGCAATAAACCTGCCTTTTCAATAACTTGAGAGAGAATTTCCATTTTTAAAATTCCAATGCACACATTATTTATGGGCAGATAATGGCATCAGAGTAGGAGAGCAAGGGATGTTGTGAGCAGGCTAGAAAAGGGGAAGAAGCAAAAGGAAACAAATAAATATGTAGCATCATTCTCATTAGTTATAAACTTTCTCCAATTTTGAATCTATCTGAATTTTGCTGCAATTACATTTTTGAAGAATTGTGGCTATTTTTCAGTTAAATCCTTTTACCTACCCTAGTATATTTCCTCAAAGGTAAAGTTGAAATGCGCAAGTAAAAAATCCAGACAACTTGATGGTTTTTTTCTTAAAGTACATAGTGATTTTCAAGAGTTTTTACTGGATCAGAAAAGATCAAGTAGATATTAAAAGAGTAGAGCCAAATAGGAATTCAAATGGGCAAGAGAGTATGAGCACCTCTTCAAAGGGGCACATCAATTTGGTAAATAAATAAATGCAAACACACACACGCGCACGCACACAAGCACACTTCTATGTACATGTGTTTGTGCATGTGTGCATGTGTACAAGAGAACAATATTTCACTATAATTGGTTTCCTTAATTAACTTATGTATTTTATTTTATAAATTTAAAAACATTATTCTTAGGAGTCCATAGGAATAACTAGACAGACAAACAAAGAGATATAAGGGAGTTAAGCTATCTGCTTTAGAAGCTCAAAAATATCTCTGCCAAAATTACTCCGAATTTTGGAATTACTAAGCATGCAGCGAAGCAAAATACAATATTTTTTTCTCTTAATAGTGTTTTATTTTGTCTATCTAGATATAAAGAAAGTTTCAAGATTTACTTTTATAATATTTTTAATTCTGCACTTTCCTTTCCCCCTCCCCAAAATGGCAAGTAGTTTGATATAAGTTTTATATATATATATATATATATATATATATACAATCATATTAAACAAATTTCCACATTAGTTATATTGCGAAAGAAGAATCAGAACAAAAGGGAAAAACAATGAGAAAGAAAAAATGTAACAAAAAAGTGAAAATTGCATGCTTCAGTCTACTTTCAGACTCCATAGTTCTTTTTCTACATGTTGATAGCATTTTCTATCATGAATCTTTTGGAACTGTCTTGGATTAATTGTACTGCTACATTGCTGTTACATTGTACAGTGTTCTCCTGGTTTTGCTCCCTTCACACAACAATAGTTTATGTAAGTCTTTCCACGTTTTTCTGAAGTCAACCTGCTCATAATTTCTTATAACATAATAGTATCCCATTACATTCATACACCACAACTTGATGAACCATTCCTGAATTGATGGATATCACTTCAATTTCCAGTCCTTTGCTACCAAAAAAGAGCTGCTATAAATATTTTTGTACATGTAGATCTTTTTCCCTTTTTTAGGATCTCTTTGGGATACAGACCTAGTAAAGGTATTGCTAAATCATAAAGTATGAACAGTTTCATAGTTCTTTGGTTATAGTTCCAAATTACTCTCCAGAATAGTTGAATCAGTTCACAATTCCACCAACAATACATTAGTGTTCTAATTTTCCCATATCTTCTCCAACATTCATCATTTTCATTTGCTGTCATATTAGTCAATCTTATATGTGTGAGACAGTACCTCAGAGTTTTAATTTGCATTTCTCTAATCAAATATTATATATAATACTTTTTTATATGACTGTAGATAGTTTCATTTCTGTATCAGAAAACTGCCTGTTCATATCCTTTGACCATTAATCAATTGAGGAATCACTTGCATTCTTATAAATTTGACTAAATTCTCTATTTTAAAAATGAAGTTGTTAGGGTGAAGCCAAGATGGCAGAGAGAATCCAGGAAGTTTCCTAAGATCTCCCCAGTTTCCCTTTAAATCAAGTCTCTAAATGGATTCTGAAGCAACAGAACCTACAAAAAGACAGTGAAACATATTTCCACTTTAAAATAACTCAGAAGAACTTCAGGAAAGGTTGTCTTACTTGCATAAAAAGGGAGTAGAGCCTAGCACAGGTGATGTCTGGGCAAGCAGGAAACTCTTAGACATAGCACAGATCAGTAATTCCAGGCCTCTTAGTCCTAGATCATCAGGCAAGTTGTACAGTGGACAAACTGTGAGGCCTCAAGCCCCAGGAGAGAAGGTAAATTGCCATCCACAGAATCCAGGTGACAACAGGTATTTCTAGGCCAGGACACCCAGTAGCAAGTGCAGTAAGCATGCTGCCAAAACCTGAGGTCCCAGCATATAAACTCAATGACTAGGCCTCTATCCCCAAACAAGAGGCATGGGACAGTGCCCCACGGGGGCCCCAGGAACACAGTTCAACTTTTAAAAGCCACAAATAGGCGAAAAATTAGCAAAAAACAAAAAAAAGAACCTTGACCATAGAAAACTACTACAGTGGTAGGGAAGATTAAAAAACAGCTTCAGAAGAAGACTAAATCTCAAGGGGAATATAAATTGTTCTCAAGTCCAAAAAACCTTCTTGGAAGAGCTCAAAAAGTATTTTAAAAGTCAAATAAGAGAGGTGGAAAAAAAGTTGGGAAAAGAAATGCATCAACAGCTTGAAAAAGGAAGGTCAAAACTTGACTAAAGAAAACAGTTCCTTTAAAAAAAATGTAAATTTTTTTATTTTAAACGTAAATCCAAAATAAAAAAAAAAAAGAAACAAACATAAATACTAAAATCAAAATAGTACAAAATAAGAAAATAAAAAAAGCAATAAATTTCTATTTCAAGAAACCCTATATAATAAATAGTATGTGTTGTATTGAGATCTGTCCATATTTTCTTTGCTTTCTTGTAAGTTTTCTTTTGTTCTCTGCTGTGTATTTTTTACTTTGTTCTTTTTTCTCCACCCCTTCCCAGAAGGCTACAATTAAGCATACTTATATTTAGATAGATAAATAAATGATAAATACATACATACATGCACATATGCACATATGTACAAACACATAGACATACACAGAAAGACAGATATACATGCATACACATATACAAGTACATAATATATGTCCATATACTTAGATATCAATAATCAAAGTCATATATAGACATATATATCTGTATGTGTCTATGTAAAACGATACAATACTTATTTATCCTCTGGTTGCCCGAGGGTAAATAACCTTCTTCTTTCATATTTTTCCAAGTTTACCAACTCCTAATTTCTTACATCACACAATATTTTCACCTATAGTGTCTAGCTATTTGAAATAATTCAAAACAACATGATAAATATAGTGTAATTTCTCTTTTGATTAAATCTGTTTTAGTCTTAACTTTATCCAAGTTCATGATTACAAAACTGCTCCTTTCTCCCTGGCAAATATTACTACACTTCTTTATCTGTACGTTTCTCTTATTTTCTATCCCTCCTGACTCGTGTACCTGAATTCTAACTGCTACCTTGCTCCCCTTAACAAGAGTCACTACTTAACCTACCCTCTCATCCAAAGGGATGAGGATCTCTCTCTTATCCTCCCGTTCCCATTAATCTAAACACCCTTCTATGCCCCCTTTAATCTATTCCTTCACCCTCCCCTCTAAAAAGTCCCTCTTTTAACCTCTCCCCATTCCTTATTCCTTTAGCATTTTATTTCTTTCTGAATTTAGAAGACTATATATATATATATATATAGATATATATATATGTAGATAGATACATTGATATATTGATATACATATATATATGCATGTATATGTATATATGTGTGTATGTGTCTATGTATTTCTATATATGTGTACGTGTGTGTATGTAGAAAGATAAGTATACACATGTTGTTCCTATTGAACCCATTCCTGATGAAAGTAGGTTTTGAGAACTAACACCCTCCTCCCCTATCTAATTCCTCTGTGTCAGTTCTTCCTCTTGCACATCATTTATCAAATTACTCTTTTTTTTAGCTGTTCCTAAACAGTTTTGGTTTTTAAAATCATATCAACCTCAAATCTACCACAATCTTGCTTATAAATTACCTAATTACTAATAGCAATCTTAGACATATGTTTTATATTTTACATACATAAAAGGTAAACAGTCTGTCGTGAGTCTCCTATATTTAGTTGTCAGTATGTACCTCACAGTTCTTTTGGCTTTTGTATGTCAAAGCTTCTATTAAGTTTAGTTTGTTTTTTTTTTTATTATTTTAACAAAATCCTGAAAGTCTGACAATTCCTTTTTTTCATTCAGGATTAAGCTTAGCTTTGCTGAATATGATATTTTTGGCAAGAGCTCCAGTTCTTTTGCTTTTCCATATATGCTATTACAAGTTCTGTTGTCTTTTAGTATCACCACTACTAGATCTTCTAATTGCAACACTGTCATATTTAAGTTGCTTTTTTTTCTTGCTCATAATATTTTATCCTTGAACTGGGGTTAAGGGAATTTGACTATGATATTCCTGAGTTTTCATCATAGGATCTCTTTTAGGTGGTGATTGGTAGATTATTTTCTTTTTCTACTTTCCCCTCTTGTTCTAGTCCTTCAGGACAATTTTCTTTAAATATTTCTTGTATTGTTTTAGTAAGATTCTTGTTTTAATCACAGTCTTCAAGCAGTCTGGTTATTCTTATGTTTTCTCTTCTTGCTCTGTTTTCCACATCAGTTGTTTTTCTTATGAGATGTTTCACATTCTTTCCTATTTTTTCTTTCTTTATATTAAGTTTTCTTATTGTTTCATCTCTTATAACTTCACTAGCTTCCCCTTGCCCAATTCTGATTTTCAAGGAGTCATTTTTTTCCCTAGGATTCTGCATCTCCTTTTCTAATTGGATAACTTTTCTAAATTGGTTAACTTTCATAATCTTCTTGTTCTTCCTATTTATTTATATATTTTTCCTCAATCTCTTTCATTTGGTTTTTAAAGTCCTTTTTTTAAGTTCTACCAATTTTTCTTGAGCTAGTGACCAGTTGATGTTACTCTTTGGGATAGAAGAGGGTTTCATTGCTTCAGTATCCTCCTCTGAAGATGAACCCCAGTTTTCCTTATACTGTAGTGATTTTCTGTGTTTGGATTATTTCACCCTTGTCTATTCATCGTTTTTTTTTTTTTTAAATTTGTAGCAGCTTAGTATTTTGAAATCATCTGTAGCCCTGGGATATGGGGAATGGTGCATGCCTCTGGCCTCAGATGCTCGTTCAGTCTGGAATCTGAAACCAAGACCTCTAGCGTCCTATAAGTGCTCCCAACCAGAGACTTCTGCACTCACTCACTAGACATATGGTATTCCTTCTCTCCCCCACTGCTCTCCACACCACAATTAGGTCTGCCTTTCCTTATCTGTTGATCTTTGATCTTCCCAGGCTCAGAAATCCAAGTATCCTCATTGTCCCAGGGGTAAAAGGGAACTTCATGGGCTGGTCCTCCTTGACATTAAAGAGAAAACAGAGTTGCTCAATTCTTACTTTGCATCTATTTTTTTCTCTTCTAAAAATATGATCTTTGGACTGGAAAGGAGTCTATCAAACATTGCTAAAAGGGAGTTAATACTTAAGATAAGGAGAGAAAGAAATTCTTTAGCTTCCTTTGATGAGTTCAGATAATGAGGACTAGATGAATATGCCACAGAGAACTGAAATAACTCGCACATTGGTGAGTCACTCGTAGTTTTTATGAAATCATACAGACTATGTGAGGTACTTCAGGACTGGAGAAGGGTAACTGATGACCTGGTGTGTGTGTGTGTGTGTGTGTGTGTGTGTGTATGTGTGTTTGTGTTTCATAGGGGGGGGATAAGCATGAGGGTTTTTGTGAGAGAGACACAGAGAGAGAGACAGACAGACAGACAGACAGAGATTGTAGAGACAGAGTGATGGACAAAGAGGCATTGAGAGACAGAAAAACACACACAAAAACACAGAGAGACAGAATCAGATGTGGAGAGATGAGAAGCAAGGAAAAAATAAGATGGAAAGCATTTTAACATTGATTAGATAAAAGTAGAGAAGGAGGTTAAGAGAAAGAGGATTTTTGAAGATAAAATACTAAGGATTCACATCTGAATGACTAAAGATAATGAAGGTTCCATGAACACAACTGAGGGAGAAAGAAGGAAGAACATGTTTGGAGGTGGTAGAAGATGATGAGTTCAGTTTTCTACATTAATTCAGTTCAAGGGCACTGCTTTGGAAGACATATCTTTTCTGGCTGGCATAAAATTCACCAGGAAATACAGTGGTATTTATTATCATGGTGACCAGCCAGCTATTTTCATTTAGTATGATCCTCCAAATACCTAACAGATGGATGTTGATGACAGTGTGCATGCCCCTTAGGAGAACCTCTTTGTACTAGAGGCAAATGGCAGATTAGGGCATCTCAAGCCAGATGCATTCAGAGATGCTATGGGTTTTGCTAACAGCTGTTCTCTCTTGCACATAGCGAATGCTGAATTTATTTATTTCTGTCTCTCCCTTGATGCATTAAGCATAGTAGGCACTCAACAAATGTTTGTTGAATCTATTTTAGATATTTAATTCCAGTGAAATGACAGGCTTGTTGAAACCAAAATGCACAAATGAGTTATTAAATACATTTCAGAGGCCAAAATTGTTAATAACAGGTCATAAGATAACCTGTAGGTTTCTTACTTTGCCGAGTTCTAATTTGTTTTAGTTCCTTCATATTTACAGGGAAAGATGCCTTATCCATATTTATCTTTTACTTGAGATTGCTACTTGACGTATAGTTCATCAAAAAGAAATTCCTTAACAACCAACATGTTTAAATGATTCATATCTAAATATGCCTACAGAGGATTATGCTTTGCCAAATAAAATTGAATTAAAGCATATCTCCAGCAAGAATATTTTTAAGTTGATTTAGCAATTTGTTTTCTCAATTCTCTCACATCTATACCATCTATAAGTATATCTGGCTATACCATCTATATATCTACCTATAACTTTTTTATCTATATATAATCTGTGTTTAAATCTATTAATTCTATCTATACTTTATCTGTAAATATGATTGAATTTTTAATGAATGGTCATCACAGATTCCATCAAGTGTTGTTTCTAAAACAAAAACATATAGCAGTAATTTGGAATGTTAGAATCTTGTGATTTTGTATATAGTGGTTATATTTTTATGGAATTGAAGTGACTTCTTGACATGGATACTGTGTATTATTATTAGAATTGAGTAGCACTTACTCTTGGAACTACAGCTGTAGCAGAAAAATCATTTATAGAATGATCACTTAATTGAAATAAAATAATTTAATCAAGATTTTTTACATCTATTCTATGGAAACCACTATGTTAGGTGCTGAGATACTGAGGCTAATGACAACAACAAGAAGAATAATAATCTTGCCTTTAAAGAGTCCTAGTCAACTAATTTTTTCAGGAAAAACATGTACATGTATATTTTGTGCAGAAAGAGAGAACTAGAAACCAAGGAAGTCATAGATTCATGATACTGGCAATGGGCCTTGGAGGAAGTCAAGAATTGTGTGAGTCAGAGATAAATGGGGAAATGTATTCCAGGTATGTTGGTACAGGATGTATTCCATGTGTAAGTGTGTGTGTGTGCTCACACATGCAAAAAGATGTATAACAGAAAGTCAAGTTTGGGAAACATCGAGAATTCCAGTTTGACTGTATTATAAAGAGGGAATTATCAAAATCAGGGCTGGGGAACCTTCAGTCTTGAGGCCTTCTAGTTCTTTGAGTGAGGCATCTTGGCTGAGTCCAAGTTTTACAGGACAAATCCTTTTATTAAGGGGATGTATTCTGTGAAGTTTGAATTCAGTGAAAGGGCCACGCTTGAGGATCTTGAGGTCACAAGTTTCCTATCGATCAAAATTATTTGACACTTGCTAAGAAATAGAGTGGTAGAGCAGTGCAATAGATTAGGTCCATGAGATACAGTAGTGAATGACTATAGTGAATTACTATAGTCATACTACTAATGAAATGAAGACTTTCATTTTCAACTTCTGGGATAAGAACTCACTACCTGACAAAAAATGTTGGAAAAAGTACAAAAAGGTGTGGCAGAAAGCAGGCATAGGTGAACATCTTACCAAATAAACCAATATAAGGTCAAAATGGCTACATGATTTAGATATAAAGGGTGATACCATAAGCAAATTAGGAGAGCAAGGAATAGTTTACCTGTTAGATCCATATTATATATGTCATATTAATTCTCCGTGGAGAAAGGAAGAATTTATGATCAAACGAGATAGAGAATATTATGAAACGAAAAATGGATAATTATTTTTTCTTTCCTCTAAAAGTTTACTTTCTGTTTGGAAAACCAATATAAATGCAGGTAAATAAATGTAATATATAAGAACAAAATACAAAAGACCTATATCACAGGGTTATTTCAATCATTAAATGACATTATTTATATGCAAATGCTTCGTGAATTATAAACTTGATACTAGTATAAACTTGATACTAGTATAAAGTATTTTTAAATTTATTTATTTAACTTTTTACACTATTTTCACAAAATTTTGGGTTCCAAATTTTCTCCCCTTTTTTCCCCTGCCCCAACCCCAATACACTGAGCAATCTAATTTTCCCTATCACCAATCTGCCCTCTCTTCTATCATCCCTCCCTTTTCTTGTCCCCATCTTCTCTTTTGACCTGTAGGGCCAGATGACTTTCTATTCCCCATTAACTGTATTTCTTATTTCCTAGTAGCAAGAAGAATACTCAACAGTTGTTCTTAAAACTTTGAGTTGCAAATTCTCCCCATCCCTCCCCCACACCTGTTCCCTTTGCGAAGGCAGGCAATTCAATATAGGCCCTATCTGTGTAGCTTTGCAAATGACTTCGATAATAGTAGTGTTGTGTAAGACTAACTGTATTTCCCTCCATCCTATCCTGCCCCCCCATTGTTTCTAATCTGTCTTTTGATCCTGTCCCTCCCCAAGAGTGTTGACTTCAAATTGCTCCCTCCTCCCATTGCCCTCCCTACCTTCACCCCCCCTTGTTTATCTCCTTCTCCCCCACTTTCCTGTATTGTAAGATAGGTTTTCATACCAAAATGAGTGTGCATTTTATTCCTTCCTTTAGTCGATTGTGATGAGGGTAAACTTCTTGTTTTTTTTTCTCAGCTCTCCTCTTTTTCCCTCCACTAAAAAGTCTCCTGCTTGCCTCTTGAATGAGATATAATTTATCCCATTGCATTTCACCCTCTTTCCTCCCACTACATTTCTCTCTCACCATTTACCTTAATTTCTTTTAAGATATGGTCCCATCCTATTCAATTCACTCTGTGCTCTCTGTCTCTGTATGTGCGTGCATGTGTGTGTGTGCACGTGCATGTGTGTATGTGTGTGTGTGTGTGTGTGTGTGTGTGTGTGTGTGTGGTTCCATCAACTACCCAGATACTGAAAAATTTTAAGAGTTACAAATATTGTCTTTCCATGTAGGAATATAAACAGTTCACTTTTGGTAAGTCCCTTATGACTTCTCTTTGCTGTTTACTTTTTCATGCTTCTTCTCATTCTTGTGTTTGAAAGTCAAATTTTCTTTTCAGCTCTGGTCTTTTCATCAAGAATGCTTGAAAGTCCTCAGTTTCATTGAAAGACCATATTTTTCCCTGAAGTATTATAATCAGTTTTGCTGGGTAGGTGATTCTTGGTTTGAGTCCTAGTTCCTTTGAATTCTGGAATATCCTATTCCACACCCTTTGATCCCTTAATATAGAAGCTGTTAGATCTTGAGTTATCCTGATTGTATTTCCACAATACTGGAATTGTTTCTTTCTAGCTGCTTGCAATATTTTCTCCTTGACCTGGGAATTCTGGAATTTGGCCACAATGTTCCTAGGAGTTTCTCTTTTTGGATCTCTTTCAGGTGGTGATCGATGGATTCCTTCAATACTTATTTTGCCCTCTGGCTGTAGAATATCAGGGCAGTTTTCCTTGATAATTTCATGGAAGATGATGTCTACGCTCTTTTTTTGATCAGGACTTTCAGGTAGTCCCATAATTTTTAAATTTTCTGTCCTGGATATATTTTCCAGGTCAGTTGTTTTTCCCATGAGATATTTCACATTCTCTTCCATTTTTTCATTCTTTTGGTTTTCTTTTGTGATTTCTTGGTTTCTCATAAAGTTGTTAGACTCCATCTGTTCCATTCTAAGTTTGAGAGAACTATTCTCTTCAGTGAGCTTTTGAACCTCTTTTTCCATTTGGCTAATTCTGCTTTTGAAAGCATTCTTCTCCTCATTGGCTTTTCACACCTCTTTTGCCAATTGAGTGACCCTATTTTTCAAGGTGTTATTTTCTTCAGCACTTTTTGGGTCTTCTTTACCAAGGTAATGACCTGTTTTTCATGCTTTTCTTGCATCTCTCTCATTTCTCTTCCCAGTTTTTCCTCCACCTGTCTAACTTGATTTTCAAAATCCTTTTTGAGCTCTTCCATGGCCTGAGCCCACCGGACATCCACCTGGGATGTCTGGGATACAGAGGCCCCGACCTCCACGTCTTTTCCTGATGGTAAGAATACTTCCTTGTCATCAGAATTGAAAGGCGGGAACCTCTGTACCCCATCAAAGTAGCTTCCTATAGTCTTATTTTTATTCCCTTTTCTGGGCATTTTCCCAGCCAGTTACTTGATTTCTGAGATTCCTCTGCACCCCCACCTAGATCTGCCCAGCTAGTGCTTGGGGTCTGATATTGAAATGGGCTTTCCAGGCAGGGCTGCTATTCAATGTGAGCTTAAGTTCTGGTGCTGGGTTGGGGGCAGGGCCACCTCCCAGGCTCAGTTCCCTCAGGGGGTTTATGCAGAGACCTTTGGTAATGGCCCTGAACTTCTGCCTGCTGCTCCAGGAGTTCTGAGCCGAAGCTGCTGCCTCTGCCGCTGCCTCTGCCGCTGCCTCTGCCACTGCCTCCCGAGGGGGCCTGAGTGACGGAGACACCCCGCTCCCTTCTTGGCCAGCCCAGACGTCTCTCTCACTGACCTATAGCATCTGTGGGCAGAGGGATCTTCCCGGCCTCTGGAGATTCCGTCCCTGAAGCCTGCTCGGATCTGCTCCTCTGGGGCCACGTGGCCAGGGTAGCTCAGGGGTGGACTCTGCTGTCCAGAGCACGATGGACCTTTGGGGACGGCTCTCCTGGGCTCTCTGGAACAGAAATCTTTTCCCCTGTGTTTCTGCGCACCTTGCAGTGTTCCAGAATTTGTGGGGAGTTCTTCTTGCAGGAAATATATGGGCTCTGGGTTCAGAGCTAGCATACGTGAATCTTTCTACTCCGCCATCTTGGCTCCACCCGAAAAATGGGTAATTTTGACAGCGTTTGTTGTGTTTTCTGATGAAAGTCTTGTCTCTAAAATATATAGAGAACTGCATCAAATTTTTAATACATGTAGTTCCCCAATTGATAAATGACCAAAATGTATGAACAGGAAGTTTTCAGATGAAGAAATTGAAGCTAAGTCATATGAAAAAATTTTCTAAATCACTATTGATTAGAAAAATTTTATATGAGTAGAAAAAATTTTGAGGTATCATTTCATTCTTATCAGATTAGATAACATGACAAATAAAGAAAATTATAAAGTTGGAGATGTGGGAAAGCTGGGACACTAATGCATTGTTGGTGGAGTTGTCAACTGTTTTGACTGTCCTGGAGAACAATTTGGAACTATGGGTAATGGACAATCGAACTGTGCATACTCTTTGATCCAGTAATACCACTACTAGATCTGTATCATAATGATACCTTAAAAAGGGGAAAAGGACCCACTCGTACAGAAATATTTATAGCAGCTTTTTGTGGTGATAAAAAATTATAAATTGGGGGTTATGTATCAGTTCTGAAATGGCTGAACAAATTATGATATGTGAATGTAACAGAATACTATAGGGCTATAAGAAGTGATGAGCAAGAAATTTCAGAAAAAAATCTGGAAAGACTTACCCAAACTGATGCTCAGAGAAATGAGTAGAACTAGAACATTGTGCACAGTAGGAGTAATATTGTGAATGGTCACCTTTGATAGACTTGACTCTTCTCAGCAATACAGGATCTAAGACAATTCCAAAAGATTCATGATGGATCAAACTATCTACATCCAAAGAAAGAACTATGGAGTCTGAATGAAGATCAAGGTATACTATTTTCACTGTTTTTGGTTTTTTTCCTTTTCTCTTGGATTTTTCCTTTTTCTTCTGATTCTTCTTTTATAACATGACTAATATGGAGATAGGTTTAATATGATTGCACGTGTATAAACTATATCAGATGGCTTGCTGTTTTGGGGAGAAGGGAGGGAGAAAAAATTTTGAACTCAAAATCTTATAAAAGAGGCTGGTGAATATATATAAGTGTGTGTGTGTGTGTGTGTGTGTGTGTGTGTGTGTGTGTGCAATTAAGAATTCCAGTTTGATTTGAATAGAGAGTTCATTGAGGGAAAATTATCTGAACTAAGTCTGAAAAAATAGGATGGAACCAGATTGTGAGGGACTTTAAGGGCAAGTCAGAGTAATTTACATTTTATTTTGAAAGGAAAAGGAAAGAATTGAAGATTTTTGAGAAGGTGAGGGACACAGATAGTTCTATAATTTAGGAAATATATTTTAGTAACTGAGTGATATATGACCTAATGGAGATAAGAAGTCCATTCAGGAGGCTATTTCATTAATTTGGGACTACACAGTAATGAGGGTCTGTACTATGCTGGTGGCTGTATAAGTAGAAAAAACGATTATGATGCAATAGACATTCTGGAAGTAGAATCAACAAGAACTGGAAATTTCTTGATGTTTGGGGTCACAAAAAGAGAGACACAAGGATCCATATGTCAGGAACCCCTATCAATGGTGGCCTGGAAAAACAAATTAGTTTTGTCTTTTATACTTTGGATTGGAGCCATTTAGAAGACAGACAAAAGATAGCCAATACACAGCCTGTAATGCCAACAGTATGTAATTCTATTGAGGGATAAGGACTTTTTGCAAATTCCTGGCACTTAGGAAAGTAGAAAATGCCATCAACATAGAACATGGCAACATATGATGGGTAGAGCCAAATGGAGCTTTACTTCAAGAAATATAGTTTGTATAGGAAGGCCTTCTTTTGCTAGTGCAGGAGGCTGACCCCTGCAGGTACCAGTTGTTGAAATAATGAATCACTAAGCTCTTCTTCTAGAGTCGCATTTTATATTTCTGCTGAAGACCTTGTTCTTGATATACTAAGGGACTATCCATCAGGAAGGGCAATATTGTATAGAAACAAATATGAATTAAGACTCTGGTATTCTGAAAGTGTTGTGAGGGTAAAGTGTGTGTTCATCCTTTGTTGCTGAAGAAGACCATATCATCAGAGAAATAAGGACATGACTTGCACTTGACTTTGTTTTGAGTGAGGGAGGGCTGTGCAGGTCACCAGCCTTCCTTTTCCTCCAGAGCCATCTGAATCTAGTGACTAGATATTCATCGGGATGACTGGAGATGACCCAGGATGAGGCAACTGGGGTTAAGTGACTTGCTCAAGGTCACACAGCTACTGAGTGTCAAGTGTCTGAAGTGAGATTTGAACTCAGGTCCTCCTGACTCCAGCACTGGTGCTCTATCCCCTGTACCACCTAACTGCCCTGAGGGTAAAGTATACAATATGTGATAGAGAGTCAAATACTTCCTCTGCTAGAGGCACTACTTAGCACCTGCAAGTACTCACAGGTTTCCTCTAATCACTTTCATCAGGCCACTCCAGTAATATGAAATATTTCCTCATTTGCCCCATGGTTGCGCTCATTTAGACTTGTTTTATGTCCCCTATTTCCCTAGTAAACTCTTCACAAGGAAATCTCAACTTACAAGAACTGATCAGCCTCCATATTTATACCTTAACTGCCTTCTGGTCCCTTGAGTGGGGAGGCATGGAACTCCTCAAACTGAATTTAAGGCTAGAGGAGAGGAGAGACAACTCAGATATCTCCTTGCTTGCCACTATACTGCACTCATTTTGGACTAGTTTGATTACACTTATTTTGTATTTCTTTGACTTCTCCATAATTTCTCCACACTAGGGAGCCCCTATTTTTAACTTTCTTTATTGTACTTTCAACAGTAGATTATAAGATCCTTGAGAGAAGACATTGTCTTTTTTAATATTTGTATTCTCAGCACTTAGTGCAGTGTCTAACCCAGGGAAGCTGGGAATAAAGGCACATCAAAACTTGAGCTAAGCTACCAGTTTAATAAATCCATAGTAGTTGGGTGACCAGGGGCTGAATTAAACTCAAATGACTTTAATTTCTATAGCCTATTCCAAGTTTGTTGCGGATAAATCATTCCCAATAGCTAAATACACATAAAGGGAGCAATAGACTTTTGGACAGACCTGAGGTCTAAGTCCCCAGTTTGGACAATGTTAGGACTATATGAGAGGCAGCTAGGTGTTGCAGTGCATAAAGCACTGGCCCTGCAGTCAGGAGGACCTGAGTTCAAATTTGTCCTCAGTCACTTGACACTTACTAACTGTGTGACCTTGGCAAGTAACTTAACCCTGATAACCCTCGCCTCCCCTTTCCAAAAACAAAAGGACTTTATGAAATGGTCTCATGGGCCCTAAATACACAATACAATGCGTTTTTTTGTCTTTTTAATTATTAAACCCCATGTCTAGATACAAACATAGATTTTGATTTCTAGTTTTCAGGTTAAGTAATTAACTCGATTCGCATTTGTCCAGAATTTTGATTCCATTAGTTTAGGAAAACCATGGAGAAAAAAACTGGAAACTCCTTTATCCAAAGCATGTTTGCACCTGCTTTCATCATGAACCTCTTTGACTTCCTGCAAATGGTTAGGATATTCTCACTACCATTTGATCTCCCTATATTCTCTGTAGTGAATCATCATGACCTTCCTACTTTTGATAAATAAACTGCACTCACAACTGTAACTGTCCTTCCCAACTACTTCACCCCTACTCTCCCCAATGGTCAATTCCAGATCTGTCTTTCCCTTCCATAGTACCCTCAGGAACACTCAGTTCATGATAAACAAGCTTTATTGTTTAATAGCTTCTTTCTTTATTTCTCATTTTTTCTGGCTCTCACTGAAACCTGTTTCTTTCTGGATTACACTACATACATTGGCAATCTTTTTAGTACTGACTGTATTTTCCCTCATACCTTCTTATGCATTAATCCTGGTAAGGGAGCCAGAACACTTTTCACTCCCAACTGCTGCTTCAAGGCATTCCTTCTCCCACAATCAGTCAGTATGTCTCCTCCTTTGATGATCATATGGCAGAAATGTATCATGCATTCTAGACAGTGGTGACCGTTATCTATTGATCTTCATGGCATTTTCCTTCTTCCTTGAGCATGAGTACAATTTCTGATTAACAGCCTTAATCTCCAGTTCTTACCCTCATCCTAGGGGGATTTAAAACGCATACCACTATTTCCAGTTCCTCAATGCACTTGACCCCAACAAATCACTCCTTCACTCCACCCTAGTCACATGTAAGAATTGCCACACACTTTTTCTTAGCTACACTTACAAATGTTCAAATTACATTTTTAAGAAATTGAAATGTACACTTTTATGATCACAATATTTTTCTTATTATGACTCTGTATTCTTTTCTCCCCTTACCCCTACTCTTTATCCTTATTATGGTCTCTAAGTCTTCCAGTCCTCAATTTTTTCATACACTATCACCATTTTTATGACTATACACATCTTTCTTCCCTTCTCTCAGTCCTTTGAAGAACCAGTTCAACTCTATTGTTCCTTACTCTCAAATTACTTTATTCCATTTTCATATCACTTTAGCTATCTGAAAGTCTACACCAGAGTAAAAACATATGAACAAAAAACCCCCTAGATCATGTATATTGAAAAGCTATTACACTATATCTCTTCTCTTTCCTCCAAATCTCCTTAAAAAACTGTACTCAGTGTCTTTATTTCTCTTACTCTCTCCTAAAACTTCTTTAATCTAAATGCCAGATTTATTATTCTAAAAAAAAAAATTCTTCAAAATTATCATTGATGCTTTATTTGCCCAATATAATGTACAATTCTAAATCTCCATTCTTCTTTAACTCTCTGTCATATTTGACATTGCACATTCTCTATTCCATATATATGTATGTGTGTATATCTTTATCTCTATCTATCTATCTATCTATCTATCTATCTATCTATCTATCTATCTATCTATAGCTGTAGTATTTTTTTTCCTGAAATCTAATTCTGCTATTTTCAGTACTTCATTGATAATGGACATTTTGAATTTGCTCTACTACAGATATCACAATCTCAACATGTCCAAAACAACATTCATTTTTATTCTTCCAAACATTCTTATTGCTATTTTCTTAATTTAAAATACCACCATCCTTTCATATCTTTACTCTCATTCAAACCACATATTCTACATATTCTATCACTTCCTAAATTGTATTATTTCATTCTCTATAGGAATTTCAAATCAACTAAGAGAGATAGAAGAAAAATTGGAAAGAGAAATGAGAATGATGCAAGAAAAGCACGAAAAGCGAATCAACAGCATGCTAAAGAAGACCCAAAAAATACTGAAGAAAATAACACCTTTAAAAATAGGCTAACCAAAGTGGCAAAAGAGGTCCAAAAAATCCATGAGAACAATGCTTTAAAAAGCAGAATTAGCCAAATTGAAAAGGAGGTTCAAAAGATCACTGAAGAGTCAAGACATCATCTTTCATGAAATTATCAAGGAAAAATGGTCATTCAATGAAATAGAGGACTTTCAAGTGTTCTTGATGAAAAGCCCTAAGCTGAATATAAAATCTGACTTTCAAACACAAGAATCAAGAGAAGCATGAAAAGGTAAACAGGAGAGAGAAATCATAAGAGACTTACTAAAATTGAACTATTGATATTCCTGCAGGGAAAGATAATATTTGTAACTCTTGAAATTTTTCTCAGTATTTGGAGGGATTATGAACACACACACACACACACACACACACACACACACATGCATATAGACAGAGAGCACAGGGTGAGTTGAATGGGGGAATGATTTCTAAAAAAATAAAACTAAATAATAATTAAGTTAAATATCTAAAAAATAAAAATAAAATAAGGAATGAGAGGGGAATATATTGGGAAGTGAAAGGGAGAAATGAAATAAGGCAAATTATTTCTCATAGAGAGGCAAGAAAAAAGCTCTTCAATGGAGGGGAAAAGTGGGGAGGTAAGAGGAAAAATCACATTTGGCTAAAGGAGGGAATAACATGCACACTCAATTTGGTATGAAAATCTATTTTACACTATAGGAAAGTAGGGGAGAAGGGGTTAAGTGGGGGCAATGATGAGAGGAGGGAGTAGTTAGAAGTAAACACTTTTGGGGAGGGACTAGGTCAAAAGAGAGAATAGAAGAAATAGGGGCAGGACAGGATGGAAGGAAATATAGTTATTCTTACACAACATGACTATTATGGAAGCTTTTTTCAAAACCACACATATATAGCCCATATTGAATTACTTATCTTCTCAGTGGGGATGGGTGGGGAGAGAGGATGGGAGAGAAGTTGAAACTCAAAGTTTTAGGAACCAATGTTGAGAATTGTTTTTACATATAACTGGGAAATAAGAAATACAGGCAATGGGACATAGAAAACTATCTTTCCTTACAAGAAAAGAGAGATGATGGGAATAAAGGAAGGGAGGGGTGTGATAGAAGGGAGGGCAGATTGGGGGAAGGGGTAATCAGAATGCATGGTGTTTTGGAGTGGGGAGAGGGGAGAGATGGAAAAAAAAATTTGGAACTCAAAATTTTGTGGAAATTAATGTTGGAAACTAAAAATAAATAAATAAACATTAAAAAAATGAATGCAGATGTGAGAACCTGTGATGGCAAGCCCCCCTGTGTATGTTGGGGTGCTTACTGTTACATTATGGTGACAAGGATGGGATCTGCATAAATTAAAAGGAAAGTATGGGGACTGAGATAATTGTCTATTGAGTCTCAGTTGTGGTAGCTATGACTCTGTGGTACCCTGGAAGTGGGGGTGGCCAGAGCCATAGTTTGAGTGAATTAGCCCTACAGGGGACTTTGCTGGAGGAATAAAGGTCTTTAAAGTGTATTGTATTCAGAGAGGGGAAAATTTGGAATGTAGCCCTGGAATCCAAGCTGAACACTGTCTTTGAGCAGAAGTTGGCCTGTTGAATGACCCAGTAGAAGCCAAGAAAGGCCAGCTTGAAGACCTTGTTGAGGTGAAGGGTACAGTGCAGGAGTGCAGAGCTGCTTTCCCCAAAGACTCAGGTGGGAAATAGGAATGGCTGGCTCCTGCTAGAGAAGGAGAAACCCAGGAACTCAGATTCAGCCTTGGGGCAAGATTGGGACAGCACAGCAAGGCACTGAGTGTGCTTTTTTGCAACGTTCTCCTGAGACAGTTTGGGACCCAGGGAGTGGAGTTGCCTATGGTTGTTGGGGGGAAGTGTCCTGTACCCCCAAGGGCCCCACCCTGATGACTTTGTTGTCCAGCAACCTCTCAGGACTTGGAAGTGAGGCTCATTAGTATCTACACCTGAGAGTATAGGATGGGGAAGGACAAGAGGACTTTACTTGGACATTTCTGTTTGGGATTGAGGAAGGAAGAACTGCTTGATCTCTCCTCAAAGAATGATTTTAGGTTATGCCTATACCTTTGTGTTTGTTTAAAGTCATTTGGCCACCTTGGTAATAAGTTCCTATGTTATATATTCTGCAAATGTGAAGCATGTTGTATTTACTAAAGAAATGTTAATGGCGGGGTGGAGCCAAGATGGCGGAGTAGAAAGACTCACATATGGTAGCTCCGAATCCACAGTCCATATATTTCCTGCAAGAAGAACTCCACACAAATTCTGGATCACTGCAAGGCCCGCAGAAACACAGTGGAAAAGATTTCTGTTCCAGAGAGTCCTGGAGAGCCATCCCCAGGGTCTGGCACACCCCAGAAAGCAGAGTTCATCCCTGAGCTACCCTGGCTGGGCAGCTGAGAAAAGCGGACCCGAGCAGGCTTCAGGGATGGAAGCTCCGGCAGCCAGGAAGGTCCCTCCACCCATAGACACTACAGGTCAGTGAGAGAGACTTCTGGGCTGGCCAAGAGGGGAGAAGTGCATCTCCATGACTCGGGCCCCCTCAGAAGGAAGTGGCGGAGGGAGCAGCAGAGGCAGGAGCAGAGGCAGTGGCAGGAGCAGCAGAGGCAGCGGTGGTGGCCCAGGATTCCCCTAGCAGCAGGCAGAAGTTCAAGCCTCTTCATAAAGCCCCTGAGGGAACTGAACCTGGGAGGTGGCCTTGCCCCCACCCCAGCACCAGAACTTAAGCTCACATTGAATAGCAGCCGCACCTGCCGCGGAAAGCCCATTTGGATTTCAGACCCCAAGCACTAGCTGGGTAGATCTAGGCGGGGGTGCATAGGAATCTCAGAAATCAAGTAACTGGCTGGGAAAATGCCCAGAAAAAGGAAGCAAAATTAAGACCATAGAGAGCTATTTTCTTGGGGGACAGATGTTCCCACCTTTCAATTCTGATGATGAGGAACTATTCTTACCATCAGGGAAAGACATGGAAGTCGGGGCCTCTGTATCCCAGACATCCCAGGTGGATGTCCGGTGGGCTCAGGCCATGGAAGAGCTCAAAAAGGATTTTGAAAAGCAAATTAGACAGGTGGAGGAAAAACTGGGAAGAGAAATGAGAGAGATGCAAGAAAACCATGAAAAACGGGTCATTACCTTGGTAAAGAAGACCCAAAAAAATGCTGAAGAAAATAACACCTTGAAAAATAGGCTAACTCAATTGGCAAAAGAGGTTCAAAAAGCCAATGAGGAGAAGAATGCTTTCAAAAGCAGAATTAGCTAAATGGAAAAAGAGGTTCAAAAGCTCACTGAACAAAATAGTTCTCTCAAGATTAGAATGGAACAGATGGAGTCTAATGACTTTATGAGAAACCAAGAAATCACAAAAGAAAACCAAAAGAATGAAAAAATGGAAGATACTGTGAAATATCTCATTGGAAAAACAACTGACCTGGAAAATAGATCCAGGAAAGACAATTTAAAAATCATGGGACTACCTGAAAGTCATGATCAAAAAAAGAGCCTAGACATCATCTTCCATGAAATTATCGAGGAAAACTGCCCTGATATTCTACAACCAGAGGGCAAAATAAGTATTGAAGGAATCCATTGATCACCGCCTGAAAGAAATCCAAAAAGAGAAACTCCTAGAAACATTGTGGCCAAATTCCAGAATTCCCTGGTCAAGGAGTAAATATTGCAAGCAGCTAGAAAGAAACAATTCAAGTATTGTGGAAACACAATCGGGATAACACAAGATCTAGCAGCTTCTACATTAAGGGATCAAAGGGTGTGGAATATGATATCCCAGAAGTCAAAGGAACTAGGACTCAAACCAAGAATCACCTACCCAGCAAAACTGAGTATAACACTTCAGGGGAAAATATGGTCTTTCAATGAAACTGAGGACTTTCAAGCATTCTTGATGAAAAGACCAGAGCTGAAAAGAAAATTTGACTTTCAAACACAAGAATGAGAAGAAGCATGAAAAAGTAAACAGCAAAGAGAAGTCATAAGGGACTTACCAAAGGTGAACTGTTTACATTCTTACATGGAAAGACAATATTTGTAACTCTTAAGACTTTGCAGTATCTGGGTAGTTGGTAGGACCACACACACAGATACACACATGCACATACACACATCCACGCACATACAGAGACAGAGAGCACAGAGTGAATTGAATAGGATGGGACCATATCTTAAAAGAAATTAAGGTAAATGGTGAGAGAGAAATGTAGTGGGAGGAAGGAGGGTTAAATAGAATGGGTTAAATTATCTCTCATTCAAGAGGCAAGCAGGAGACGTTTTAGTGGAGGGAAAAAGAGGAGAGCTGAGATAAAAACAAGAAATTTACCCTTGTCACATTCGACTAAAGGAAGGAATAAAATGCACCCTCATTTTGGTATGAAAACCTATCTTACAATACAGGAAAGTGGGGAGAAGTAGATAAGCAAGGGTGGGGAATGATGGAAGGGAGGGCAATGGGAGGAGGGAGTTATTTGAAGTCAACACTCAGGGAGGGACAGGATCAAAAGACAGAATAGAAACAAAGGAGGGCAGGATAGGATGGAGGGAAATACAGTTAATCTTACACAACACTATTATCGAAGTCATTTGCAAAACTACACAGATAGGGCCTATATTGAATTGCCTGCCTTCCCAAAGGGAATGAGTGGGGAGGGAGGGATGGGGAGAAGTTGGAACTCCAAGTTTTAGGAACAACTGTTGAGTATTGTTCTTGCTACTAGGAAATAAGAAATACAGTTAATGGGGAATAGAAAGTCATCTGGCCCTACAGGACAAAAGAGAAGATGGGGACAAGAGAAGGGAGGGATGATAGAAGAGAGGGCAGACTGGTGATAGGGAAAATTAGATTGCTCGGTGTATTGGGGTTGGGGCAGGGGCTAAAAGGGGAGAAAATTTGGAACCCAAAATTTTGTGAAATTGAATGTAAAAAGTTAAGTAAATAAATTTTTATTAAAAAAAACAAACAAAAAAATTAAAATAAAATAAAATTAAAAAAAAAATGTTAACACCTATTTTTTCCAGAATCCATAGTCATTTAGATTTGTAAAGCCAAGGATTCTGGAGGGTGTAGTGTAAAGACAAGTAAAATAGGATCTTTTGCTTTTTTGTTTTCCAAAAATAAATTAGAAGTCTACTATCCATCTATTCTAGTCTGTATGTTATCATATCTACTTATTAATATCTACATGTCTCCTCAATTAAAATGAATCTCCTTTAGGGAAAGGCCAATATACACATGCATATACATATGCACAAGGCCAATATACATATGCATATACATATATTTGTATGTATACATGTGAATATATGTATATATGTATGTGTTTACATACACATACATATATACACACATATACATACATAAAATATTTATCACAGTACCTAGTGCTCAATAAATAAAATGAGATTATAGTAAAACTCACTAAACTCTTTAGAGTATAATAAAATATTAGCTGTTATTATTATTAACTCTTTATTGATTGTTTAATAGATTGCTTCATAAAAATTCTGTTGAAAAAGTACTTATAACATTTAGTTAATTGACATGCACAGAGTTACACAGCCAAGATGGAACACAGAATATATTGGAACCCAGTCTTCTTGGTCCTTCAAATTCAACTTTCCAAACCTGACAGGAACCTGACTCACTTCATTTTTATTTTTCCCCCAAATGGTTAATTTATAAAATTCCATGGAGCTTACAACACAGGGATTTTCATTGCCATCCTCATTGCCTGGTCAGCATAAAAAATATTCATTCCTTCTTCCCCAAAACACCAGAAAATACATTATTTACTTTAACACCAAGCAGTGACAGCTAGAAAGTTCTTTAGAGCTTACTCTAGAACACTACTCACTTCCGTTAGTTCTAAACTGAAGAAAAGAGCCTTGTGTAAGAGACTTTCTAGTAAGCTTTACTTAGATGCTAACTCTCACGAGTACTGAATTTTCCCCATTTCACTAGAAATTTTGATTTTCTTTAGTTTTTATTTATCAACCTCAATTTCTAGAAGAACATCTTTTTGTACTTGATCCCCAAACCTTGCAAAGACAATGAAGTCAAATCAGTGATTGTCATGGCTATTTACATTTTGTAGTAATAGCAGCCATGGGTGAACAGATATGACTTATTTTCCTTACCACTAGCCACATAAGAAGCATTAAGGAGATTCCCCAAAGGAGTCAAAGGACAGAAAAAGAATATTTCTTTTCTATCTTCTTAAGCCTAGTGATACTGGAGAACTAAATTCAGGGACCATAAAAATCCCTACACTGCCAGTAACAATGAGAATGGCTTTTGGTGGCCAGGCATTCAATAAGCATTTGTTAAGTCCTTGCTGTATGCAGGCACTGAGCTGAATACTAGAAATTCAATGAAAGACAGTAACAGTCTCTGTTAATGTTCTAGTGATGAAAACAACATGCAAATAACTAGGTATATTAAAATAGTTACAAAAATAGAAGGGAGATTGCATGAGAGGAGAAGGGACAACATTCTGCCCACTATGTGAATAGCCTTTTGCAGAAGGTCAGAGTTGAAGGAAAACAATTTGACACCTTGAAAACTTGGTGGAACCTGAGGACTGTAATGCTCTGCAAGCTTTGGCCTTTTCCTATCTCTATGCCCCATGAGAACAAACTCTTTTCTCTTCCTTTCATTTTCATCTTCCTTTCATCTCAATCTTTCCTCAGGTTGAGAATTTCTGTTGCAAAACCAGTCATACAAAAATGGAGCAGTCAGCTCCTTATGGGCTGTAATTGGATGAGTTTTTTTGGGCGGGGCAGCAAGGTGTAGAACAAACGTAAAAGTCCCTGGGCTCAAACTATCTTCTTCACTTAGCCCAGTGGTCGTAATCGCTGAGATGATCAACACTTCTTTAATTTAATGAAGAAAAACATTAAAATGAAGAGAAATAATGGGACATAATGTGTAGATAACTGGCCTCAAAGTCAAGAAAGCCTGATTTCAAGTTCAGACTGGCACATATTGAATATACAACCCTGAACCAGTCATGTAAGTTCTCAGTGCTTCCAGGCAACTCTAAGATTTGAAGGAGCAGAGAAAATGCTTCTCTTCATTGATAAAAGAATTGTCTTCAATTGGATTTTTATATCATTGACATCATATGATCAGTAAAATAAATTTATTTGGATGGAGAAAGTCAGTTAATTATTACCAGCAATAAGACTCCCAAAGATATTCCCAAACTAAAAACAAAAATCACTTATAAATGATCCTTCATATGTGCAAGCATCCTTTAAACCTCTTATTACTGGAATTCCATCGTAGTCATTTTGCTCCTATGACAATACCCCTAGGAGTCACTATAAAAAAAAGCTTAGATCATTTAGAGAAGGTAAATAATACAGATTATACCCCACAGACTAAAATAGTCTTCATAAAATACTATGGTCAAAACAAAACTAAAGAAACAAAAAACCTGTATGAGCTGACAGATGAAATACTTCTGATGATGGCTTTCTTTGAACTAGGTTGGACTTCAGACAAGAGATGTACAGTACAATGTTGGACCTTATCAGCTATTTAATTTGGTACTATTAAGGAACAGAGGAAGGGAAAAGAGGGAAAACCTTCAGAGGAATTCGTCCTGGGGACAAACTTCCAAGTTGCTATATTTTGCCTCTGAAGTGGTCATGCTGCCTGCCGATAAAGATTTTTACTTCTCTGAATTGTTTTGAGTTTATTTAATTATAGACTTCATAAATTAAATTTATTCTTTTAAAAATGCAAATTATTTATCAGTCATTTATGCCTTACCATTGATTGGTTCAATCAAATAATTTTCTTCTTTTTATCTAGATAAGAACAGTTACACTAAATAAATTGGTGCTTTTAATGAAAAACAAACAGATAAATAAGGAACAAGGCACAATCTGTATGGAGTGCTACAGTGAGTGTATATGAGGGTAGGGTGATAAAGGTTTAAAAAGTGAGAGAGTTTGAGGTACCTAGGACTTGGTAAAGGGGCTATCCTCACTTGGTAAGGGTTGTGAAAAGGACATGGGAATTTACCAAAGGTGAAGACACATTTTTAAAAAACTTTTGCCTATGATATCTAAATAAATATGAAAAGAGATATAGATATAGGGATATAGACATGACAGCAGTTATAGAAGAGAGGTGAGGTCATAGGAAAGAAAATTGATGGGGAGACTGACTTATCAATGGTTTAGATCTTCTGTACTTTCCTTCTTCTCTCATCTATTCTCTAATAATGGAAGTATTTTATACTTTTTCTTGAGTAAAAACAAACAAGAAAATAAACAAAAACATGCATTTACATCAAATATGCCCAGAGCCATGAGTCTTGTCTTCACTCCAAGAATTCCCTAAGATGTTATTTAATGCCACTAATTTCTCAATTCTTGGGACAAGTATCACCCATTCTTCATTTGGAGTACCATGTGTTTTGTTTTGTTTTGTTTTTTTTCCATTTTATGATCTTATCCATTAAATGGCCACTTTTGGAACAAAAGAGCTTTACCATGTGATAAACAAAATGCTTCCCCCCTCAGTCTTGTCAAGTGGTCTTTTGTTGACTCCTCAATGTGAGAAATATTGTTCTATTAAAAGAAAAATAAGTTCAAGTATGAGATTGATAATATCATATCATTTTGTGCCTAAGTGATACTGGGCAAGTTATTTAACTCTCTCAGTCTCAGCTTTCTCATCTATAAAATGGGGATAATGAAACCTGCTTCATAGGGTGTTAACAAGATAATGCCTGTAAAGCACTTCAGAAACCTTAAAGCCCTAGGATAATAGCTTATTATAGTTGTTCTTTTTCTTCTTTTTATTTTTAAATAGCACCCTATTAACATTATTATGTGGGCAACCAGGTAACAAGCCAGTAAGAGTAGGGAAGCACAAAAAAAAGGACGGTGGAATTTTATCATAAACTTTGACTTTTACATTATATTTTAGGATCAGTCCTAGTCCCCTGCCATCAAGGGTTGAATTGAAAATAAAAACTGTTTCAGTGCTTGCTAGTGTGAGTGACCAAACCTTTGTCTGAGCACATAAGAATCAGATCAGAAAATGTGAGATAAAAGTCAGTGTATGAATACTTGGTAAAAACTGAATGGCTAGGACAGAGGAGCTGGCATACCACTTTTCAAAATCAATAGACTATTTTCTACCAAAATCACACATAGGACTCTGCAGCTACTTAGTTTTTTTAATAATGTGTTACTCTTTTCCACCAAGGAGAATAACAGAAACAAAAACTTGTATTTCTCAGGGGACTCTAAAAAATTTCCAGTGAATTAAATTTAGATTGTCATTAATAATTCACAGTGTTAGAGACATAATTAAGGTGAACATAACAGTGGCTCCTCTCCTGTGTAAAGGAAAAAAATAGAGACTACAGCTGAAAGAAAGAAGTCTTCTGGCACGATTAAGTGAGGTTCTTCTGACCATTCTCTGCTCCTCACTCACTCAACTTTTGTGTCCTCAAATAATCTTGAGCAGATATTCATGGATCTCTGTCTCCCTCACTCTAGACCCCACATGGGGTGGTTCCTGATGGGGAATGGGATTTATGCTGGACCCCTAAAAGGAAAAGTCCATGAACTTCCTCACAAATTTCAGAAACCCAGTCCCTGAACCCAGGTCCCTGGCTTTTCTCTGAAGCATCCAGACCCTTCCAGTCAGTAATCTTTTAAATGCCCTTTCATTGTGGCCCTCATTGCCTGCACCTGGCCCACCCCAGAGTACTTGCCACTCCTTATCCCATCCAGATCTTTCAATAGTCTTTTTCTACATAAAAGTACCAATTTTATCCTCATCAATTCCTCAGATTCCAAAAATCTGGTCCACTTGTACTGGCATCATAAATAGTGCAGATTCACTAGGGGTTTGGCCCAATTCCACTGGTGACTATTTTCACTGAAAAAAAGCCTTAGTGGTTGAGGCAGACCCCTGCCCTGTACCTTGTAGCCTTACATTCTGGGGTCCCTAGCACTACTAGATCACAACAGTGCCAGGTCTCTTCTTCAGCCAAAGGTGTCATTCAAACCTAACCCTTTTCTAATAGAGATTTTATCTTTTGCTGTGGATAGAAAATCTGTAAATTCCAGTAATCATTTGTTTTTCATGACTATACTGTTCAAAGAATAGAAAAGGTGTATGGATGTTTGTCATGAGTGGGAAAGGGTCAAATGAAATCTTTGGGGTACTGATTGATCCCCCTGATATATGACATCCTTTCTTCTCTGCAGTTCAATACTCTATAATTTTATGACCATGGTAGTCTGGGAGGAATTGATTGCAAGTGTAGAACACAGAAATGTGTAAGCCTTTCCTTTTTTAAAAATAGCCAAAATAAAACCTTACATTTAATAAAAACTCATCTCCTGTTCTCCAAGGAAGTTTTATGAAGAAATGGACAGTACATAAGCCTAGAAACTAGCAAAAAACCAAATTCCAAAATGACAAGCAATACATCAAAAGTGAAAATGCTAACACTATGAAATATTCAACTAATATGTTTATGCCAACTTCTTAAAAATCAAATTCCTTGACCCAACATTCAAATATTAAACACAAACATCTAATTCCAGAGATACTGATATTTCCTGCATTTATCAAACATACCTACATTTAATTTGCATACTTCTCATAATTTAATCAGATTATGAAATCTCTGCATAGACTAGAGAACCTCTTGCAATTACTCATTCTTCCTGCTTTTTGCCTATAAGAGAATGTGTATTAAAGCACCAAATGCTACAGTTTTTTGTGTTTATATTTTATGTCACTTTTATTGATTTTGATTTTCTCACCAAATACCATATATACATATATATATATACATATATACGCACACACACACACACACACACACACACACACACATATATATACATATAAAATCTCTACAACTTCAGTATTTTCACTTTTACTTTTAAAATAAACACAAAAAGGCTTTTTAACATGAAAGTTAACTTAATCAACATATGTATTAGGGGTGGAGGCAAGATGGCAGAGTGACAGCACAAACTTTCTAGAGTACGGCACCCAAGCCCAGCCAAATATCAATAAATAATGGATCTAAATAAATTTTGGAGCTGCATAACCCACAGAATGATGGAGTAAAGCAAATCTCTAGCACAAGACAACCTGGAAGGTTGCTGGGAAGTGTGTATCACACTATGGTGGGGGTAGGGGGCAGTCCAGCATGGGCTGCACTGGGACAGACAGGACTTGATTAGGCATCTGTGGACTGAATCTTGGACACATGTGGTGATTTCCAGACTTCATGACCCCAAAAGGCTGAGGACAAATTGAAAGATCAATGGAAAATGCCTGTGGGACTAGTGTGGGAAAGTGGAGTGGTCCAACCCCCATCCCAGGGTGGTAGAGGGTAAATTTGACTCACTTCCCTGGCCTTTATCAGAGACACTAGTTGTAAAAATTCTTTCCCAGTTTTCTGTTTCCCTTCTAATCTTGGTTGCATGGTCTTTGTGCAAAAAGTTTTCAATTTAATGTAATCACAATTATCCATTTTGCACTTCATAATGTTTTCCATCTCTTGTTTGGTGAAAAATTTCTCCATAAATCTGAAAAATACACTATTCTTGGCTCCCATAATTTGTTAATAGTATCAGTCTTTATGTCTAGATCATGCATCAATTTGGATTTTATTCTTGTGTACAGTGTCAGGCATTGATTTATGCCTAGTTTCTGTCACATTGTTATCCAGTTTTCCCAGTAATTTTGTCAAACAGTAAGTTTTCATTCCAGAAGGTGGGGCTGTTGGATTTATCAAACAGTAGATAACTATAATCATTGACTACTGTGTTTTGTGTACCTAACCTATTCCACTGATCTACCCCTCTATTTCTTAGTCAGTACCAAGTAGTTTTCAAAACAACTGATCTATAATACAATTTATGTATTTTCCACTGTGGAGAATAACAGAAACAAAAACTTGTATTTATCAGGGAACTCTGAAAAATTTCCAGTGAATTAAATTTAGATTGTCAATTGTGGGATGATTTCAGGTATGTGTATAGTGTCAATGTTGAATTCTTCCTTTGATTTTCCTTTTCCCCATAGTAAAACTGTCTGATCTTTGCTTTACTAGCTTTCTATTTGGCTTATTGATTGCTCTTTTCCTGGTTTTTAAATCTGATCTCTTATTATGGGGCATGGTGGTTCTGTTCCATGCTTCATGTGCTGGTGGCTATGAGCCTGGTTATTGGTTTTGTGTGCTGTGGCCTCTGGTTCTGTCACTAAGAAGCTGTAAAATGCTGCAGCTTATCTGGTGCTGAACTGGAGCTAGATGGTGTGTCCCAAGACTGAGGCCAGGTGAAGTCTTTCTGAGTTTTCCTGGGATTACACAGAAATTCATAGCCTGAGGTATGGGGGAGGGTGGTTTGGCTACTGGAGGTCTCCTCCTCCCCTAGGTCTGTGCTAGAGCACAACTACTGGTGGACAATGGTCCGTGCTTGTTTCTGCCAGTTTCCTTGGTTGTGCAAGGTACACATGGGGTCCTGGTGTTGGTTCTTGCTGGCTCCACCTCCTGAGGCTCAGGATTTCCTTCTGGTCCACTGAAGTGGGGCTTGCTGGACCTCTCTGGGTCTGCCCTGGCTCTCTTCAACCCCAATAGGCAGCACTCTTCCTTTCAATTTCCCTAGAGTCCTGAGCTAGAAGACTTCTGTGCCCCTTCTTCTGACCCCACTATTCCAGGATTCTCCGGGTGTTTTAAGGTCAATAAGGGAGATGAGAGCAGTTATGATTTATGCTACCATCTTGGCTCCCACAAGTTCAAGTAAGTGTCTTCAAACATTTAGTCTTGGGGCTAACAGCCCCATGAGTAGCTGCTGCAGCTGCCACAGACCCTCTCAGCCAGCTCTGCCAGAATCCCATCCTGTTCTGAGAGGTTTGGGAATCCTTATGGCCCTGGTGATGCAGTCTACCAGGGCAGGCTCCCATTCTGCTATGGTCTGGTGTAGATCTGTGCACTCTGCATTCTCCCCATCCAGGGCAACAGATCTTCCCTGTCCATCTTTCAGATTTTCTTGGGCTAAAAATCTGCCACACTCTATCTCCTAGTGGATTCTGTGACTCTCTCAAATTTGTTTAGATTCACTTTTTAGAAGTATATGAAGGAATTTGTGAGAAAGTTCAGGTGCATCCCTGCTTTCACTTCACCCTTTTGGCTCTGCCCCTAGAAGGAATTTTCAAAACAAAGTTTGCCAAAACTGACAAAATCAAGGATTATTTGTCTAATTCCATTTATAAAGGGTAGTGGAGATTACCAGAGTCAGGATCAGTTCACTTCATGAAAATTTTTCACTTAATGCCAAAATCACTTAATTTACTTTTTTGATTGAATAATTATTAAGGAAATGCTGTGGATATATGTTAATTGGCAAAACTTTTGTAGAAGTGCCTCCATTCTTGTGGGGAAAATAGCACATATGAATTAGAAAAAATATAATCATACAGATTCAGAACTAGTTACATTACCAGATTCAAGGAGTAGTTATTAATGGTACAACGTCATTGTGACATGATGCTTCCAGTAGATTATCTCATGGATTTGTATTCTGTATCCTATCACATGCTGTTCAACATTTAATCAATGTCTTGGGTCAAGGAAAGAGTGAATGCTCTTCAAGTTTGCTGATGACACAAAGCAAGCACATTGAATGATAGATTAAGCATAACAAAGGATCTTGACAGGCTAGAATAGTGGCTTCTTAAATGTAATTAAATGAAATTCAGTAGGGACAGGTATGAATTTTATGCTTGGGAAAAATAACTTTATATGTAACTGGTAAAGGAAGTATGGGTAGATAATTATTCTGAAGAAGATTTGAGAGGCAATGTATATGTGCAAATATTAATAACCAGTGTGACAACAGTAGTCAAAAAGTTAAATGCTATCTTAGATTGGATTAAAGGAAAGAAAACATGGAGTATTAGGAAGCTTGCTCTGTACTCCTGAAACCTCATCTGGAGCATTATATTCAGTTCTTTTTATTAAAACTAAGAAGGGGATTGATAAATATGAAAGTGGCCAGAGGAAGAAAACTGAGAGAGTGAAGGGCCTTGAGTCCATGTCATATGAAATTTGGTTGAAGAATTTGGAAATGTTTAACCTAAAGAAGATTCAGTGGAACATGATAGGTAGCTTCAAGTATTTGAAGGGCCATCAGGTTCAGGGACAACTAGACTTATTATCTTTGGTGCCAGAGAAAAGAACCAAAAACACTAGTTAAATGTAAGAAAATGGAGAAGTTAAGTTCAGAGTCAAGACCATGAGAGGTAGTCTAACAATTTATTTATATAAATTAGTCTCCCTTAAGAAGTGATAGGGAGTCCTTTCTTCGAAGTGTCCAACCAGGAACTAGACGATCATTTGATAGGTCTCTAGGTGGTACATAACTAGCTTGTTGGACATGAGGACTGGAAAACGTGGGTTTAAATCTAATATCAGATATTTACTAGTTCTGTGACCCATGTAGAAAGTCACTTAATTTTAGGGGTGGAGCCAAGATAGCGGAGTAGAAGCAGGGACCTGCTAGAGTTCTCCCATAAAAGCCCTCAAAAATCTTGTTAAAAATGATTCTAAATAAATTCTAGAGCAGTAGAAGCCACAAAATGAAAGACTGAAGCAAATTTATAGTTCAAGACAATCTGAAAGGATTAGAAGAAGGGTCTATTGCACCAGACTGGGAGCAGAGCACAGTTTTGCATAAGAATTTCCAACATGGATCAAGCTGGAGAGGAGGTTAGGAGACTGAATCACTGGCAGCTTGTGTGGTTTCCAGATTTCTCAACCCACAGGCACCAGGGACAGCTTCAAAGGTCAGTGGAAAGAGTTTTTCAGCTGGAAGATAGGAGAGCATGGTCTGGCCCCAGCCCCAGCCCCAATCCCAGGAAAGCAGCAGCCACTGCTGAAGCAGAAGCTGCTTCTGAAGCCCTCAACTTGACAAAGCGTTCAAAAGTCAAGTAATTGGCTGAAAAAATGAGTAAATAGGGAGAAATGAAATAGACTACAAATTCTTACTTTCTCAGTAAAGAGGTATCATCTTACATCACTGGTGATGAGGAAGATCAAAATATATAACCAGAAGAAGACAACAGACCCAAAGTTCATGACAATAAAGCCTCCAAGAAGTGTGAATTGGTCTTAAGCCAAATTTTGAAAATCAAGTAAAAGAAGTAGAGGAAAAATTGGGAAACAAAATGAGAGTGATACAAGATACAAGAAAATCATGAATAATGAGCCAAAAGCTAGCTAAAAGAAACCTCCCCCCTTAAAAAAAATGTGAAGAAAATAACACCTTGAAAATTAGACTAACCCAAATCCCAAAAGTAGTCTGAAAAGCTAATGAGGAGAAGAATACCATAAAAATGAGAATTGGTCAGATGGAAAAGGAGGTCCAAAAGGTCACAGAAAAAAATATTTTCTCAAAAATTAGAATGGATCAAATGGAAGCTAATGACTTTGAAAGAAATAAAGAAATTATAAAACAGAATCAAAAAATGAAAAAAAAAAATAAAAGACAATGTGAAGTATCTCATTGGAAAAATAAATGACCTGGAAAATGGATCCAGGACAGATTATTTAAAAATTATGAGACTACCTGAAAGTCATGATAAAAAAAAAGAACTTAGACATCATCTTTCAATAAATTGTCAAGGAAAACTACCCTGATATTCTAGAACAAGAGGGCAAAATAGAAATTAAAAAATCTACCAAACACCTCCTGAAAGAGTTCCCGAAAGGATAATTCCCAGGAATATTGTAGCCAAATTCCAGAGTTTTCAGATCAAGGAGAAAATATTACATGGAGCCAGAAGGAAACAATAGAAATATATATTTCTATATAGAAATATAGAAATATAGAAATATAACCAAGATAACACAAGATCTAGCAGCCTCTAAATTATTAAGGGATCATAGGGCCTGGAATACTATATTCCTGAGGTCAAAGGAGATAGGATTAAAATCAAGAATCACCTACTCAGGAACAGTGAATGTAGTACTTCAGGAGAAAAAAATGGAACTTCAATGAAATAAAGAATTTCTAAACATTCTTGTTGAAAAGACCAGAGCTGAATAGAAATTTTTATTTACAAATATAAGAATTGAAAGAAACATGAAAAGGTGCAGAGCAAAGGGAAACCATAAGGAACCTGTTTAAGTTGAACTGTTTACACTTCTAAATGGAGAAATGATACTTGTAACTCGTAAAACTTTTCTCAGTAATAGAATAGTGGAGGAAATACACATACATACATTCATATATACACAAACATATATATGTATGTATACATACATAGATGAGTGTATATATATACATGTATCTATATGTATGTACATATGTGTGTATATATATATATATATATATATATATATATATATATATATATGTAGAGAGGTGTGTGTGTGTGAGAGAGAGAGAGAAAGAGAGAGAGAGAGAGAGAATAGGGTGAGTTGAATATGAAGGGATGCTTTCTATAGAGGTAAATTAAGTGTTGAGAGGCTGTACTAGGAGGAAAAAAAAGGAGAGGCAGAATATAGTATATCACTTCACATAAAAGAGGCAAGAAAGAGCTTTTGCAATGGATGCAAAGAAGAGGAAGATGTGAGGTAGTAAGTGAGCCTTCCTTTCAATAGACTTGGCCTCAGGAGGTAATAAGATATACATTCAATTTGGTTTGGAAGTTTATCTTACACTACAGGAAAGAGGAGAAAGGGATAAGAGAGGGGAATAATAGAAGAGATGGAAGTTTGTGGGAAGGGGGAAGTGGAAGCAAACACTTTTGTAGAGGGACAGGTATAAGAGGAGAATAGAATAAATGAAGGGTGGGACAGGATAAAGGGAAATATAGATAGTCTTTTATAACATGAGGCTTATGAAAGTGTTTTGCATGACTACATATGTTACTGTTGTGTTCATTCTTTGTTTCTGAAGAAGAACATGCCATCAGAGAAATGATGACGTGACTTGCAACTGACTTTGTTTTAAGTGAGGGAGGGCTGTGCAAGGTCACCAGCCTCATTTCTTCTCTGGAACCATCTGGATCCAGTGACCAGATATTTGTCAGGATGACTGGAGAGGGCCTCTATAACCTATATTGAATTCTTTCCCTTCTCAGTGAAGATGGGTGGGAAGAAGGGAAGGGAAAGAATGTGAAACTCAAAGCTTTAAAAATGAATGTTAAAATTTGTTTTTGCATTCAACTAGGAAATAAGATATATAACAATGGGATATAGAAATCTCTCTTACCCTAAAGGAAAATAGAAGGGAAGATTATGGAGACATGATAGAAGGAAGGGCAGACTGGAGGAAAGGGCATTCAAAATACATGCTGTCTTGAGGTGGAGGAGGGCGGAGAAGGGAAAAAAATTGAAATTCAAAATTTTGTTCAAGTGAATGTTGAAAACTTAAAATAAATTAAAAAAAAAGAAAAGCCACTTAATTTCTTTGTATCTCACTTTCCCCAATTTCAAAATGGAGACCATAATAACATTTCACTCCCAAGGTCTTGTGTGTATCAAATGAAACAACATTTGTTAAGTTGCACAGTGCCTGGCAAATAGTAGGTATTAAATAAATGCATATTCTTTTCCCTTTATGGACATTCTTTACATCTATTGGCCAAACTGATGTCTATTTAATCTTTAAAATTCTGTGATTATGTGATTTTGAAATTTGTGAGATTCAGTTTTATTTAATGAATAAATGGACTATTTTTAATTATAAATTTTGTATTTGGAATTGACATCTTTTCTTTATCTTATGAGGTATTATTTGGATACAGTTGGTTAACTGTTGTTTTTTATGTTTGAAGAGGACCAAAATGGTATCAATATTTGGGGCAAATGTACAATATGTCCAACTGTAGCTAATCAGAGCAATATAATCTCAGGAAACTACCACACACTGGGCACAAATATTCCATATGAAAATTTGGAATAGAGACATCCTTAAACTCATATCACATAATGACAAGGGTGATGTATTTTGATGTATGCATAAATTAGATTTAAATGAGTCAGCATTGCAAGAAGTTATCAACTGCACTCCCTTCCATAGTCATCAAAATTCAGTGGTAAAACAAAAGTCACAATAACTGGCAATGGCTCAGGATGCAGCAGATGATCTCTGCGTGTATGGTATCTAACCAAGCTGTAAGCACTCTATAGCACCTGCTTCCACCATCCTCACGGCCATTGGAAAAATAATTGTTCATATCAGCCCATTCCAATGGGAGAAGTCTACACATGTTTGAGATAGACATTCCCTTAACTCACCTACAGGTTTCAGGCCCACTGGCTCCCCTTAACTTGACTTAGCCTGTCTGCTCAAATGGTTTAAAGGGGTATGACTACTGTTTATGTTACAACTTTTTGCAGCCATAGGTGAGAGTTGAGTGGCAGGTGAATTCCAAAGATGGCAAACAGCCCCAAAAAGGATGTGACAGCACTCATACCAGAGTTATTAATTTTCCCTGGCATCTGTATACCCTTTGGGTAACACTTAATACTTACGTTTTACTTCTCTTATTACTCTTTGACTAGACTCTTAATATCCTCCAATTGTTTCACTAAATTTGCAGCCTAAAATTTAACATTCCCTAAGGGTCTTCAAAATAGTCCATTTTTTTTCAATTTTAGTATAAGCCTAATTTAAGCATAAGCATGAGTTAAATTTTGTAGGACATTTAGCACACCTGCAATACCATGAAAATTCAATCTATGTTCACTTAGGCAATAAACCATTGAATTTATTAGATCCTGAAAAACAATGTATATAGAATGAATATTTCTGGGAGAATATCATAGGATAATAAGCTCAAGATTCCTAGGAATAACATTCTTTCTTAGACCACTGAAAAGGAGTCTAGTACATACCCTCCAGCCAACCTTCAGGGAGAAAGCCTCTGAGGAGATGCAACCTGATAACTGTTTCTCAAATTCTATAGTCCCTCTTTCTTCGCCAGCCACATCAGCTATAATGTTGGAAAAGACAGTTCTCATGACCAAAGTCTTTATCACCATCAGATAGTTTAACATCCAAAACATATGTTTTATCAGTGAAAATTACTTTAATGAAGTTTCATTGTCATATATGTGTGTATGAATGTATAATATAGACAAAAACATTAAGAGCTTGTAAGGGAATTGCCAACCCCCAGCCTCTTGGACGGCATTCACTGGTCACGACTCAGGTAAACTGAGGGGAGACTGGTAAGACATGAACAAGATGGCGCTGGGAGGAAGGGTTCCGCCCCTGTTTTGCTCAAAGCTATTTTCCCGGGGCTTTCCTGAGATCAAGGAAGCCAAAAAATGTTTTTCTTTCTTGGGGCTACGTGTCTGCCCTGGGCAGTCCTGGTTTAAGGTAGAATTGCTACCCGTTTTTATTCTTCTTTGCCTCCTTCTCCCATGTTGCATTAGATGCCTTTGCGCTATGATAAGGCAGGCAATACTAGATGCCAAAGCAGATTTGCGTACCCTCCTGTCCTCCCCCAAACTCCCTACCCCTTACGATACTACTCTTGTCTAAACAAAAAGGGGGAGTTGTTAGGGCCCAGCTCTGGACTGTGGCCTCCTGTGAGGGTAGTGAGACGCCTGGAGGTGCTAACCTGCCCCTAGAGTACTGGGAATGCCTCAGTAACAGTGCGGGCTCCACCCATGGGGAGGAACATGGGAGGAGCTCGGGTGGGTATAAAACTTGGGGTCTGGGGCTTGCTCTCTCTCCCGCCGCTTCCACATGTAAGCAATAATCGCTGTGCTTCTACTCGGGTGCTCTGTCTAGTCATTCCCCTCCCTCACCGGAGGGGCCGGAGATGTCCAAAGACCGGGTAAGGTAAGTATCCAGGCAACGGTCAGGGTAGCAGACCCTGACAGAGCTTAGTATATGAAAAATCCTGTGCTAATTGCTAAGGAGATATGTATGTATGTGTGATATGAAAATATCAATAATGATGATATGAAAAGTCTAATATTCATTCAAATGTTAATAAAACTGAATATTTATATAAATACTAATGGAAGTGGAAGTGGTGGGAATTAAAGGAAGCAAATAGGGTGGATGTCTGGAGCTTATCCATTTGAAACTCCTCTGAAAATCCTAAAGCTAATTCTAGTAAAGAGTTCTTCAAGCTAGTATTTTGATGAACGTAACCAAATATGAATGGAAAAAATCCAACTCTTTGAATTTCCCATTAGACCTGCAGTTTTATTGTCAGGTGGCCGACTCTGTTTCTCTTCTTATTTTTTCTCTTTTACAAGCACTCTCTTCCTCTGGTAATTATTTTGGAAATATTTTTCTATGTGTGGTTATTTCACTAGCAAAAAGTATGTCTCTTTAGGAGCTCTTTTCATCTTTATATCTTCTTGATTAGTACAATATCGTATATATAGCATACATATTGAAATGAGTATTTTTTAACTTTCTATCTCTACTAATCCATGTACTGAGACTCTACTTTATTTGGGGGGTTAATTATTCAGAATTTCAGGTCTGTTCTAGATTTTATCAACTTGGTTTTCCCAACATTCATCATATTCTTATAACTTACTGATTTTACGTGGATTTTTGTTACTCAGAAAAGGACTTATTGACTTTTTTTTTCCACGAAATTTGCATGAAATGGTGGATTTGGGAACATTATATTTATTTGCATAACAAGAAATAGAGATGGGCTTAGTACTTAGCACAGAGATGGATTTAGAAACTGTTGGCTATCTTCCTTATTTTACTTATGAAGTAGTTTGTTTATTCTGGTAGTGAGGGGTGGGGCAGAAAACATAATCTTGAGATATTAGAAACTTGCAAGCCACAATTATTGTAGCAGAAATATATAAACACACTATGAGCTCTCTAATAAATATTGCCTGGAAAAATTTAGTTTATAATCTTCCTCCCACATCTTACTACTTTGTTATCTGGACCATTTAGACTCAATGTGAGTCCATATTCAGTATTGAAAATTATTTGCTGTGAAGAACATCTGTGCATTTGAAGTATTAAAATTACATAATAACTTATTCTAGTTTTGGAACCCCCTAAAAAAGGAGCAAGAAGTTTATTTAATACTGGAAGTGTTGCTGATGCAAAAACCTATATCAAATCTGGGTGAATGTTGACAATTAATCATTGACTCGTCTAGTACCCTAAAATGTCCTTGAATCATAACTCCAACAAAGTTGACATTGTTCCTATATATCATCTACATATTTTATCTTGATTTTTTTACTAAAATATTCAGCAAATGCATTTGTTTTTTAATCCCTTGCTTTCAGTAAACAGTTCAATTTTTCACCATTTTTATTTGCACTCGCAAGATTTGTAGGTTTTGGGGTTGTTTTTTTTTTTGCTTTGCCTTCATTCAATTTCATTTTCCCATTTACCTCTTGCCATGAAATTAATATAGCTCTCAAACTGTGGAGCCAAGTTGGTGGGAGGTAGGGAGGGAGGAGAAAGGGTAGTGACCTAAAGCTATTCATCTACTTCTTTCTACTTAATTTGCACATCAATTTAATAAGTCCCCAACACTTTGTCATTATAGCATAAAGTTTCCCCTGTTTTAGACTATGAAGTATGTTTCCTCATTTTAGTATGTGTAGACTTGTGGACCTATATCAAGTACAGCAAGAGGGGAATACAATCCTTAGTCTGGTATTTTAATCCACTTTGACATAAAGACTCTTTGGAACTGCTAGTTGGCAGGCCAAGTTACAAAGGGGCCAAGAAATTCAGATGGCAGCCAGAGATATATACTGTGATATTGTGCATATGGATTACATATAAGCTTTTGGAAGGTTTTCCTTCTGTTCATCTTTGTTCTTGAATATGTTCCTTATTTGTAATATTAACCCTGTTTTGGCTAGCCACCAAATCCCAATGAAACAATTAAAAGTATCCTTAAAATAAATGATTCATGTTTTTATCCCTCACCCCAACAGAAAGAACTAAAAGTAACCTAAAAAATTGGGGCAAAATATATTATGTCTCTTCATAAGCCACCTCTACGTTTTGATCCACTGCAACTTCCCACTCAGTTACAAACTAGCTTTTGGGATTTGGAGGCAAAACAAAAAGGGGCTGATTTATGAATTCAAGTCTTTGCTAGCAATTGAACAAATACAATACTCATTCATGAAAGATTCCATTAAGTACTTATTAGGAAAACCACCCTGTAGTTATTAAAAGCAAATGGAGGCAATCAAATGGGATTCCAAGTCAAATGTTTTAAAATTGTCCCAACAGTCACATACCATGATTATTAAAAGGAAAGCTTTGTAAATGAGCCAAAAAAGTTCAGCTGAAAATTATTGTAGGTATGAAAGGTACAGATACTTGGGTTTAAAAGTCTCCAGTGCCCTGTGACTCTGCAACATCCATTTTAGGGCAAAATAATTTTTCTTGAAATCTTTTATGTCTTTTAATGCAGCAGGAAAAATTCTATTTTGATAATACACTGCTATGGTTTTTTTCATGCAGCATATGCTTTGTAACACACACGTACACAATGTTTTATGTATATGCATGTGTGTATATTATATATATATATATATATACATATACATATATATTCATTTACATGAAACAGTTTGTCTTTAAATGGTTTTGTCCATATGGATAAAAAAAACTTCATTTTTCATCTTAATTGTACACAAGCTAATTCATTTGATTAAAAAAAAAAATCTAAGATAACAGCTAAGAAGATACTTGATATTTCTTTCCAAGTATTCTGGTCCACTCCCAAAATAAGAAATACTCCATTAGTAGTAAAACAATAGAATTTTATTTTTTATTTCATGATGAAAAATAGAAGGTAGATATCCTTACTATAAGATTTGGAAGACATATGAGACATTGTTAATTCAGTCCCTTGATTTTACTATTTAGGAAACTGAGACCCAGACATTACATAATTTACCTGAGAACAACTGGCTTCACAGAACAAACTGAGGCATAAAATACAAATCTAACCTCTATCCTAGTTCTCTTTCCATTATGCCACGCGATCTGAAGATAACCTTAGTAAATCTCAGTTTCTAAGTAAAGTCCTCTTGGGGGTGTATCCTTCTCCTTCTCCACATGCTGCTGTTGTAGGTTCCCACATGGCACTTTCAGTTGCACATATGCTCTAATGAGCTAAAGAGTCCAAATTTGAATACTAATCCAGCCCCCTGCTTCCAAATGCTGAGGGGAAGCTTGGCAACAAAGGCAACAAGGTGAGTCCCCAGGGTTTACAGCACTTCTCTCCATCCCACCATAGACAACTCTACCCCCTGGATCCCCAGAGAGTATGGCAGGAAAGCATACTCACTGTACTCCTGCCCTACCCTGCTGAAAAACTTCCATCTCAGCTCGGTATTGATTTTCGAGCTCCGGGGTTTGTCCTCCAGCAGGGCCTAACTGCTCCTGCCTGAGTTAACATGCAAGCAGCTCTCCACTCCTGCTCCATGTCCCACCTCTTGTGTGGGAAGGGACTGCTCCATGCCAAGCTCTCCTTGCTCATGCCTGGGTCCAGGCACAGCAGTCTCCAAGAGACCCTGCCCCGAGCCTCTGTCTCTGGTCTACACCACTCATCTCTGGAGTAGCTCATCCTCCCCCAGCACATGGAGAAGGGCTGTGCTGGTCTGGGCTCTGGGCATAACAAAAATCACACAATAATTACGACTAACATAATGATCCAGTAGACAGGCTTCCAACTGTCTAAACAAGGTCAAGGTACATACATCACCAGAGCAAGAGATCATCAACTTCTGGGTTCGTATTTATAGCTGAGGGTGGGAGAGGGTGCCATTAACAATAGCTACCCAGAGTCTCTATGGGATATCACAAAGACTTCTGGCTAAACATTCTTCCCATGAACATTTCACCTCAGAGTAGATATACACTTTCAACTAATAGACTTGGAACCAGAGGTACAAAAACATATGTGACTCAGTACTGTTGTAAATGATCAGGGTTCAAAAGAGATTAATCCTTAAGATGTTTACAATTTAACAAGAGCCTGGGAAACAACTCCAAGAAAAAAAGCAACAAAACAATCCCACTTTGCTTATGCTTACAGTCAGTCATCATACAATATGGCTGTTACTATATGCAATGTTCTCCTGATTCTTCTCATCAGTTAATATATGAATACATCAGTTAATAAATGACTTTGCAGGTTTTTCTGAAATCTATCCCCTCATCATCTCTTGGACACAATAGTATTCCATTGCATTCATGTATAACAACTTGATCTACCAGACCCAGATTAATGTGTAATCCTTCAATTTCCAATTCTTTGCTACCACACAAAGAATTGCTATAAATATTTTGGAACATGTGAGTGTTTTGCAATTTTTTAGTCTCCTTGGGATATATACCTAGTAGTGGTATTGCTGGGTCAAGGGATATGCACTTTTATAGCCCTTCGGACATAGTTGCAAATTTCTCTCCAGAATGATTGGATCAGTTCCTAACTCCACCAACAATGCATTGGGGGGGGAGGAGCAAAGATGGCAGAGTAGAAAGATTCACATATGCTGGTTCTGAACCCACAGCCCATAAATTACTTGCAAAAAGAACTCCCAACAAATTTTGAAGCAGTGGAAGCCACGCAGCAATGGAGTGGAGGAGATTTCTGTTCCAGAGAGCCCTGAAAAACTGACCCCAAAGTTCTGCCACACATCGGACCCGGAGCAGAACCCAGCAGATCTGAGAAGGCTTCAGGGACAGAATCTCTGGAGGGTGCAAAGGTCCCAAACCCACAGGTGTTCCAGGTCAGTGACAAAGACTTCTGGGCTGACCGAGAGGGTAGTGGGGTGTCTCCATAACTCAGGCCCCCTCGGGAGGAAGCAGCGGGGAAGCAATGGACAGGGGCATAAATCCCCTGAGGGAACTGAGCACTGTGAGGTGGCCCTGCCCCCACCTAAGAACCTGAACTTAATCCCACTGAATAGCAGGCCCACCCCCCGGCTGAAAGCCCTGAGGCTGGGAAGCAGCATTTGAATCTCAGACTCCAAGAACTAGTGAGGCGGAGGTGGAGAGGAAGCTCAGAAGTCAAGTAACTGGCTGGGAAAATGACCAGAAAAGGGGAAAAAAATAAGACCATAGAAGGTTACTTTCTTGGTGAACAGATATTTCCTCCCTTCCTTTCTGATGAGGAAGAACAATGCTTACCATCAGGGAAAGACATAGAAGTCAACACCTCTGTATCCCAAACATCCAAAATAGATATCCGATAGCCTCAGACCATGGAAGAGCTCAAAAAGGATTTTGAAAATCAAGTTAGACAGGTGGAGGAAAAACTGGGAAGAGAAATGAGAGAGATGCAAGAAAAGCATGAAAAATGGGTCAATACCTTGATAAAGGAGACCCAAAAAAATTCTGAAGAAAAAAACACCTTGAAAAATAGGCTCACTCAATTGGCAAAAGAGGTTCAAAAAGCCAATGAGGAGAAGAATGCTTTCAAAAGCAGAATTAGTCAAATGGAAAAGGAGGTTCACAAGCTCACTGAAGATAATAGTTATCTCAAAATTAGAATGGAACAGATGGAGGCTAATGACTTTCTGGAGAAACGAAGAAATCACCAAACAAAACCAAAAGAATGAAAAAATGGAAGAGAATGTGAAATATCTCATGGGAAAAACAACTGACCTGGAAAATAGATCAAGGAGAGACAACTTAAAAATTATGGGACTATCTGAAAGCCATGATCAAAAAAAGACCCTAGACATCACCTTTCATGAAATTATCAAGGAAAATTGCCCTGATATTCTAGAACCAGAGGGCAAAATTAGTATTGGAGGAATCCATCGATCACTGCCTGAAAGAGGTCCAAAAAGAGAAACTCCTAGGAACATTGTGGCCAAATTCCAGAATTCCCAGTTCGAGGAGAAAATATTGCAAACAGCTAGAAAGAAACAATTCCAGTATTGTGGAAATACAATCAGGATAACACAAGATCTAGCAGCTTCTACATTAAGGGATCAAAGGGCATGGAATATGATATTCCAGAAGTCAAAGAACTAGGACTAAAACCAAGAATCATCTACCCAGGAAGCCTGTGTATAATGCTTCAGGGGAAAAAAATTGTCTTTCAGTGAAACAGAGGACTTTCAATCATTCTTAATGAAAAGACCAGAGCTGAAAAGAAAATTTGACTTTCAAACACAAGAATGAAGAGAAATATGGAAAGGTAAACAGAAAAGAGAAGTCATAAGGAACTTACTAAAGTTGAACTGTTTACATCCCTACATGGAAAGACAATATTTGTAACTCTTGAAACTTTTCGGTATCTAGGTAGTTGGTGGTATTACACACACACACAGAAACACACACACACACACACAAACACGTGTATGCACACACAGAGACAGAGAGCACAGAGTGAATTGAATAGGATGGGATTATATCTTTAAAAAATTAAGGTAAACTGTGAGAGAGAAATATATTGGGAGGAGAGAGAGTGAAATGGAATGGGGCAAATTATCTCTCATAGAAGAGGCAAGCAGGAGACTTTTTAGTGGAGGGAAAAAGAGGAGGGCTGAGAGAAAAACATGAAGTTTATTCTCATCACATTTGACGAAAGGAAAGAATAAAATGCACACTCATTTTGGTATGAAAACCATCTTGCAATACAGGAAAGTGGAGGAGAAGGGGATAAGCAGGGTAGGTTGGATGATGGAAGGGAGGACAATGGGAAGAGAGAGCAATTTTAAGTCAACACTCTTGGGGAGGGACAGGATCAAAAGAGAGAATAGAAACAATGGGGGGGGCAGGATAGGATGGAGGGAAATATAGTTAGTCTTACACAACAGGACTATTACTGAAGTCATTTGCAAAACTACACAGATATGACCTATATTGAATTGCCTGCTTTCCCAAAGGGAATGGGGGGGGATGGGAAGAAGGTGGAACTCAAAGTTTTAGGAAAAACTGTTGATTGTTGTTCTTGCTACTAGGAAATAAGAAATACAGGTAATGGGGAATTGAAAGTTATCTGGCCCTACAGAACAAAAGAGAAGATGGGGTCAAGGGAAAGGAGGGATAATAGAAGAGAGGGAAGACTGGTGATAGGGGAAATTAGAATGCTCGGTGTATTGGGGTGGGGGGAGGGGACAAATGTGGAGAAAATTTGGAACCAAAAATTTTTTGAAAATGAATGTAAAAAGTTTAATATATAAATTTATTTAAAAAAAACACAATGCATTAGTGTTGCAGTTTTCCCACATCTTCTCCAACATTTATAATTTTCTGATTCTGTCATGTTACCCAATATGATAAGTGTGAGGTGGTACCTCAAAGTTGTTTTGATTTGCATCTCTCTAGTCAATAGTGATTTGGAGTATTTTTATACAACTATGGAGAGCTTTTGTTTTCTTCCTCTGTAAACTGTCTGGTCATATCTTTGACCATTTATCAGTTGGGGAATGACTTGTTCTCTTATAAATCTGAATCAGTCCTTTGTATATTTGAGAAATGAGGTCTTTGTCAGAGGCACTGGGTAAAAAAATTCTTTCTTATCTTTCTACTTCCCTTCTAATCTTAACTAAATAAGATTTGCTATAGAAATGCTAGTGACTTAGGTGGGTTTTTTTTATACCCTGCAACTTTGCTGAATCTGTTTATTATTTAAAGTATTATTTTTCCTTGATTCCCTAGGATTCTCTAAGTATACCATCATATCATCTGCTATGAGTAATAGCTTTGTTTCTTCTTTCTCTATTCTAATATCTTCAATTTCTCTTTCTCCTCATTGGCAAAACTAACATTTACAGTACAATATTGAGTAACAGTGGTGATAATGGATTTCCTTGTTTCCTATTGGAAAAGATTCCAGCTCGTCCCCATTACTTATAATATGTTTTGAAGGTTTTAGGTAGATGCAACTTATCATTTTAAGAAAGATTCCATTTATTCCTATGCTCTCTAGTGTGTTTAATAGGAATGAGTACTGTATTTTGTCAAAAGCTTTTCTACATCTATTGATATTTGATTTCTGTTACTTTTATTGCTGATATGATGAATTATGCTGATAGTTTTCCTAGCATTGACTCAACTTTGCATTCCGGGCATAAATCTTACATAGTCATAGTGTATTATACTTGAGAGAAGTTGCTGTGATATCTTTGCTAATATTTTATTTAAAAGTTTTGTACTTGTATTCATTACGGAAATTGGTCAATATTTTTTCTCTGTTTTGACTCTTCCTAGTTTAGATATCAGCACAATATTTGTATAATAAAAAAAAAATTTGTAGGACTCCTGCTTCACCTATTTTTTCAAATAGTTTATATAGTATTGAAATGTTTTTTCTTTAAATGTTTTATGGAACTCACCTATAAATCTATCTGGTACTGGAGATCTTTTCTTAGGGAGTTCAATTTCTTTTACTGAAATGGGGTTATTTAGGTACTTCATTTCCTCTTCTATTAATCTGGGAAATTTATCTTTTTAAATATTCATCCATTTCAATGAGATTGTCAAATTTATTGGCATACAGTTGGGCACAATAGCTCTTAATTATTGTTTTGACTTTTTTTCATTGTTGGTGAATTTGCTGTTTTCATTTTTAAAGTTGGTAATTTGTTTTTTTCTTTTTTTTAAGTCAGATTAACCAAAAGTTCGTCTATTTTATTTTTCTTTGTAAAACCAGCACTTCATTTTATTTGTTAGTTCAATAGCTTTCTTAATTTCAATTTTATTAGTATCTCCTTTGTTTTTTCAGAATTTCTAATTTAATATTTAATTGGGGATGTTTAAATCATTCTTTTTCTATCTTTTTTAGCTGCTTTGTTCTAGCTAGTTTAGTTCAGTTCACTGAACTCTTCTTTCTCTATTTTATTCAGATGAGCTTTTGAAGAGACACAAATTCACCTAAGAATTAGATTTTGTACCTCCTTTTTCATTTGAAAAAAGTTAAATAAATAAATAGATAGATAGATAGATAGATAGATAAATAAAAAGAAATTAACACTTTAAAAAATAGAGTAATTTAAATGGCAAAAGAAATCCAAAAAGTCAATGAGGAGAAGAATGTTCTAAAAAGCAGAATTGTTCATATGGAAAATGATATCCAAAAGCTTCCTGAAGAAAATAATTCCTTAAAGATCAGAATGAGGCAGATGGAACCTAATGACTTTATAAAAAAATCAAGAAATAATAAAATAAAATAAAATAAAATAAAGGAATGAAAAAATAACAGACAAGGTGAAATATCTCATTGGAAAAACAACTGATTTGGAAAATAGATCTCAGAGAGATAATTTACTTTTTGTCCCAATGGGAAACATTTTTTTTTTTACTATTTTTTTATTAACCTTTAGTACTCAATAGACAGTTGGACAAGATTTTGAGTTCCAAATTTCCTCCCCATCTCTCCCCTCCACCCAAGACTGCATGCATTCTGATTGCCACTTCCCTCAATCTGCTCTACCTTCTATCACACTCCTCCCTTTTTTCAACCCCATCCCCTCTATTTTCTTGTAGGGAAAGACAGTAGTTAGGTAAAACACTTCCATAATAGTCATATTGTGAAAGACTATATTTACCTCCACCCTGTTCTGCCCCTCACTCATTCTATTCTTTCTTTTAACCTTATCCCACCTGAAAAGTGTTTACACCCTCCTCCTATTTACCCTCACTTCTATCACCCCTGTTAACTCCCAATTATCCCCTTCTCCCCTACTTTCCTGTAGTGTAAGATGTATTTTCATACCAAATTGAACATGCATGTTATTCCCTCCTTAAGCCAAAGTGATGAAAGCAAGGTTCGCTCTTTCCCTCTCACCTCACCCTCTTCTTCTCCATTGAAGAAGCTTTTTTCTGCCCTCTTTTATGTGAGATACTTTACCACATTTTATTTCTCTATTTCTCCTACTCCAAATATATTCCTTTTTCAATCTTTAATTTTATTTTTTTAGATATCATCCTTACCTATTCAATTCACCCTGTGCCCTTTCTCTATAAGTATATAATCCCTTCAAATACCCTAATACTGAGAAAAGCCTCCAGAACTACAAATATGACTTTTCCATGTAGAAATGTAAGCAGTTCAACTTTACTAAGTCCCTTGTGATCTCTCTTTCCTGTTTATCTTTTCATGCTTCTCTTGATTCTTGTGTTTGAAAGTCAAATTTTCTATTCAGCCCTAGTCATTTTTCAACAAGAATGTTTGAAAGTCCTTTATTTGTATGACCATTTTTTCCCTCTAAAGTATTATACTTAGTTTTGCTGGGTAGGTGATTCTCGGTTTTAATTCCAGCTACTTTTACCTCTGTAATATCATATTCTAAGCCCTTCAATCCCTGAATGTAGAAACTGCTATAGCTCATGTTATCGTGATTGTATTTCCACAAGACTAGAATTGTTTCTTTTTGACTGCTTGTGACATTTTCTCTTTGACTTAGGAACCCTGAAATTTTCCTACAATATTGCTAGGAGTTTTCCTTTTGGTATCTCTTTCAGGAGGCAATTGGTGGATTCTTTCAATATGTATTTTGCCATCTGGTTCTACAATATCAGCAAAGTTTTCTTTGATAATTTCTTGAAAGATGAAGTCTAAACTTTTTGGATGATGGCTTTTAGGTAGCTCAATAATTTTTAAATTATCTCTCTGAGATCTATTTTCCAAATCAGTTGTTTTTCCAATGAGATATTTCACCTTGTCTGTTATTTTTTCATTCCTTGATTTTATTTTATTTTATTATTTCTTGATTTTTTTATAAAGTCATTAGGTTCCATCTGCCTCATTCTGATCTTTAAGGAATTATTTTCTTCAGGAAGCTTTTGGATATCATTTTCCATATGAACAATTCTGCTTTTTAGAACATTCTTCTCCTCATTGACTTTTTGGATTTCTTTTGCCATTTAAATTACTCTATTTTTTAAAGTGTTAATTTCTTTTTATCTATCTATCTATCTATCTATCTATCTATTTATTTAACTTTTTACATTCATTTTCACAAATTTTTGGGTTCCAAATTTTCTCCCCTTTTCTCCCCTCCCCCACCCCAATACCCCAAGTAATCTAATTTTCCCTATCTCCAATCTGTCCTCTCTTCTGTCATCCCTCCCTTCCCTTGTCTCCATCTTCTCTTTTCTCCTGTAGGGACAGATGACTTTCTGTTCCTCATTAACTGTATGTCTTCTTTCCTAGTTGCAACAACAATACTAAACAATTGTTCCTAAAACTTTGAGTTCCAAATTCTCCCCATCCCTCCCTCCCCACCCATTCCCTTTGGGACGGCAGGCAATTCATTATAGGCCATATCTGTGTAGCTTTGCAAATGACCTTCCTGATAGTCGTGTTGTGTAAGACAAACTGAATTACCATCCCTCCTAACCTGCCCCTCATTGTTTCTCTTCTGTCTTTTGATCCTGTCCCTCCCCAAGTGTTGACTTTCAATTACTCCCTCCTCCCTTTGCCCTCCCTTCCATTATCCCCCCCCCCCGTAATATCTCCTTCTCCCCACTTTCTTATACTGTAAGATAGGTTTTCATTCCAAAATGAGTGTGCATTTCACTCCTTCGTTTAGTCAAATGTGATGAGGGTAAACTTCTTGTTTGTTTGTTTTGTTTGTTTGTTTTTTTCCTCAGCTCTCCTCTTTTTCCCTCCACTAAAAAAACTCCTACTTGCCTCTTAAATGACATATAGTTACCCCCTTCCATTTCCCCCTCTTTCCTCTCACTACATTTCTCTCTCACCATTTACCTTAATTTCTTTTAAGGTATGGTCCCATCCTATTCAGTTCAATCTGTGCTCTCTGTCTCTGTATGTGAATGCATGTGTGTATGTGTGTGCATGCGTGTACATGTGTATGTGTGGTCCCACCAACTACCCAGATACTGAAAAGTTTTAAGAGTTAGAAATATTGTCTTTCCCTGTAGGAATGTGAACAGTTCATTTCTGGTAAGTCCCTTAATACTTCTCTTTGCTATTTACTTTTTCATGCTTCTTCTCATTCTTGTGTTTGAAAGTCAAATTTTCTTTTCAGCTCTGGTCTTTTCATTAAGAATGATTGAAAGTCCTCTGTTTCATTGAAAGACCATATTTTCCCTTGAACTATTATACTCAGTTTAGCTGGGTAGGTGATTCTTGGTTTGAGTCCTAGTTCCTTTGCCTTCTGGAATATCCTATTCCACGCCCTTCGATCCCTTAATGTAGAAGCTGCTAGATCTTGAGTTATCCTGATTGTATTTCCACAGTACTGGAATTGTTTCTTTCTAGCTGCTTGCAAGATTTTTTCCTTGAGCTGGGAGTTCTGGAATTTGTCCACAATGTTCTTAGGAGTTTCTCTTTTTGGATCTCTTTCAGGTGGTGATCGATGGATTCTTTCAATACTTATTTTGCCCTCTGGTTCTAGAATCTCAGGGCAGTTTTCCTTGATAATTTCATGCAAGATGATGTCTAGGCTCTTTTTTTGATCATGGCTTTCAGGTAGTCCCATAATTTTTAAATTATCTCTCCTGAATCTATTTTCCAGGTCAGTTGTTTTTCCCATGAGATATTTCACATTCTCTTCCATTTTTTCGTTCTTTTGGTTTTGTTTGGTGATTTCTTGGTTTCTCATAAAATCGTTAGACTCCATCTGTTCCATTCTAATTTTGAGAGAACTATTAAATTCAGTGAGCTTTTGAGCCTCTTTTTCCATTTGGCTCATTCTGCTTTTGAATGCATTCTTCTCCTCATTGGCTTTTTGAACCTCTTTTGCCAATTGAGTGAGCCTATTTTTCAACGTGTAAATTTCCTCAGCATTTTTTTGGGTCTCCTTTACCAAGGTATTGACCTGTTTTTCATACTCTTCTTGCATCTTTGTCATTTCTCTTCCCAGTCTTTCCTCCACCTGTCTAACTTGCTTTTCAAAATCCTTTTTAAGTTCTTCCAAGGCCTGAGCCCACCCGACACCCCTCTGGGGTGTCTGGGGTACTGAGGCCCCGCCCTCCACGTCTTTCCCTGATGGCAAGAATACGTTCTTGTCCTTGCCATCAGATCTGAAGGTCAGGATCATTTGCACTTGTTGGAAAAAACTCTCTGTAGTCTTATTTTTCTTCCCTTTTGTAGGCATTTTCCCAGCCAGTTACTTGACTTCTGAGATTCCTTTCCACCTCCGCCTGGATCCACCCAGCTAGTGCTTGGCCTCTGAGATTCAAATGTACTTTCCGCAGCAAGCTTTATTTCTGGCGCAGGGGTGGGGGCAGGGCCAAACCCGGTCCCTCAGGGGCTTTCTGCAGAGACTTTCAGGAACGGAGCGGGTGGGGGTGGGGGTGGGCCACCACCTATGCTCAGCTCCCTCAGGGGTTTTATTCAGAGGCCTTCAGTAGTAGAGCGGGGTGGGGGCAGGGCTGTCTCCCCAGCTCAGCTCCCTCAGGTTGGAAAGCCCTTCAGTATTGAAGATCCTACCTGCTGCTGGGGGATTCCTGAGTCCTGGGCCGCTGCCGCCTCAGCCGCCGCCCACGCCTCTGTCTCCGCCGCTTCCTGCCCCTGTCTCTGCTGCCACCGCTTCCTCCCGAGGGGGCCCAAGTCATGGAGATGCTCCTCTCCCCTCCCCTAGCCTAGCCTTCTTTCTCACTGACCTGTAGCTTCTGTGGGCGGTGGGACTTTCCCGGCTGCTGGAGCTTCCCCCGGAGCTTCCCTCTCTGAAGCCTGCTCGGGTCAGCTTCTCTGGGGCCGCAGCCAGGGGTGGGGGTGGGGTCCACTTTCCGGGGCGCAATGGACCCCGGGGACGGCTCTCCAGGGCTCAGTGGAACGGAAATCTCTTCCCCTATATTTATGCACCTCCTGCAGTGATTCAGAATTTATGGGGATCTCCTTTTACCTCAATTCCATGGGTTGTGGGCTTGGAGCTCATAAATGTGCGTCCTTCTACTCCGCTATCTTGGCTCCGCCCCCTAAAGTGTTAATTTCTTCAACATTTTTGAGGTCTTCTTTAGCAAGCAGTTGACTCTTTCTTTTCATGATTTTCTTGCTTCACTATCATTTCTCTTCCCAATTTTTGTTCTACTTCTCTTCCTTGATTTTCAAATCCTTTTTGAGCTCTTCCATATCTTGAGACCAATTCATATTTTTCTTGGAGGCCTTGGGTGTAGTAAATTTGACTTTGTTATCTTCTTCATTTTGTATACTTTCGTTTTCCTTGTCACCAAAATATTATTCTATAGTGTGATTCTTTTTCTGAATTTTGCTCATTTTTCCAGTTTTTTACTTGACTTTTGAGCTGTTTTTCAAGGTAGTTCTCTGCTTCCAGTGGAGGTGGAGTGTGTACTGTCAGTTGCTCAATCCTCCCACCGTATGTCATCCTAGAACTCCAGAAACCGTTGCTGCAGATACTGCTCTCCCTGTCCCTGTTGTTTCCGCTGTGTGCTCTTCCTCCATGGGCTCCCCACTCCCTTATCCACTCTGGGACTGGGTCCCAATCACTCTATTTTCTCACACAGGTCCCACAGGTTTTTCCACTGACCTTACAATTTGTCCTGGGTGTTTTGGGGTTTTGAAGTCAGGAAATCTCCACAGGAGTCCAAAATTCAACCTCTCTGAGTCTTGCTTAGGTCCTGTCTCTGCTGGTATGGTCCACACTGTACTGCACTCTGCTCCCAACTTGGTGTGATAGAAAGGATGTCTTGGGCTGGAGATTTGCTTCACTAGTCATTCTGTGGGTTCTGCAGCTCCAGAATTTGTTTACAGTCATTTTTACATGTATTTGGCTGAGTTTGGGGGGGAGAGCACTAGCAAGTCCGTCCTGTTATTCTACCATCTTGGCTTTGCCCCGTGTATTATTTTTTAAGGAGTTTTTCTCTTCAGTGAGTTTTTGTGCATCCTTTTCCACTTGGCCAATTATGCTTTTTAATAGCTTATTTTCTTCTGTGTCTTTTTTTTTTTTTTTGCATTTGACCATTTGCACTTTTAAGGACTTGTTTTCTATAGCCAATTTTTGTCCTACCTTTTTCCAAGCTATTGACTCTCTCGTATACCTCTAAGTTATATTCCCAATCTTCTTCTTTTTCTCTTATTTGACTTTTAAGCTTCTTCTTACGCTCTTTCAAGAGGGCTTTTGGGCTCAATACCAGTTCATTTTCCCTTTTCAGTTTTTGGATGTGAGTTTATTGACTCTGTTGTTCTCTTCTGAATTGGTGCCCTGATTTTCCCTGTTCCCATAATAAGAATCTATATTCATTCTCTGTTTCTGCTTTTTGCTCATGGTGTTTGCCTATTTCTTGGCTTTCAAAGTTGACTTCTCATGCTGTAACACAGGGGGCACTAACTCAAACTTCTTGTGTGGGGACCTGGGACCTGGTCACTGGCTTTGTGTCCTGGGGTCTCAGATGCTGGCATCTGAAGGCTGTGGGAGTCTGACAGCTTACTGAGTGTTAAGCTGTGGTCAGCAAGCCTGGAGCTCTTGGTATGGGGTTGGGTAGCCTGGCCCCTGTAGGATTCCTGCTCACCTGGGCTTCTTTAAAGAACCAGTAGATTTGGCTACTGGGGAACTCCTGCCCACCATTTGGCATGATGGTTTTTCAAGCTTGTGTCTAACAACTCCTCTACCTCTGTCGAGTCATTTGGGCTGTCCTGGTGTTGGTGCATGCCTTCTCCACCAACCTAGGACTCTAAGATCTTCCCCAAGTTTGCTGAGGTGAGGCTTATCAGTGACTTTCTTCCTGTCCTGTACTACTCCTGAGCCACCAGAAGAAATAAGGTCTTTTCCCTTAGTTCCCAAATATTCTTGGACTATAAGACCTGTATTTTTGCTGGCTCAGCTGTTCCAAGGATTTTTCCAGGGGCAATATTTTCTGGGCTTCCAGAGGTCAATAAGGGAGAGTGAGAGAGATTTTCTTCTTTCTCTGACATCTTGGATCCTAGAAGTCGAGGATATTTATATTTAGTCAGGCATTTTTCAATCGTATTCAACTCTTTGTGACCCTATTTTATGTTTGTTTTTTTGCTTTTTTTGCCAGAGATACTGGAGTGGTTTGTCATTTCTTTCTTCAGCTCACTTTAGAGATGAGGAAATTGAGGCAAACAAGGTTAAGTGACTTGCCCTGGGTCCCATATCTAGTAAAATATGTGAGGCCAGATTTGAACTTAGAAAGAAGAATCTTTCTGACTCAGGTCAGGCATTCTGTCCACTGTACCACTTACTTTCTTGGTACTTAGTCCTTTATGAGTGCTTTTGTATTCATCCATTCATTGTCATCAACAAATAAAAAGTGTGCCTCAGACTATTCTGGGTGACCAGACAATCCAACTATGACTACCATTCTCAATTAGATTCCATTTCCTGGGGTCACAAAGTTTTATTATTGCCTAATTGACCAATCCTTTTTGAAAAATGTCTGTAATAATTATGTGTTTTGTTGTCTGATGCAGAGTGAAATGCAAATGAAATGTAAATGGGAATTCCAATAATACAAAGGAAAAGTTTCCTAAAAAGAAGCCAAACTCTGAAAATATCCAGTAATTGTCTTGGAGGGCAGAAAATGTTAAATTCCTCCTTTCGTAAAGCAGAGAAGTATGGAGCCATGAGAAGAGAATATTATATACATTGATAGACATCATGATATCAATTCTTTTACTGGTATGATTGTGTTATAAATTTGAATTTGGTTGGAAAGAGGGAGAAAGAAAGTATTTCCAGAAATGACTGTGATATAGAAAAAAAAATATCTATACAATTTTTGGGGGGGACAGAAGTTGTTAGTAAAGTGTCTATATCAAAAGACACATTCAACATATCAGAGTACTACACTAAGAATTCAAAACTCCAGATTCTAGTTCTATAGTAATTTTGACAACCAGATCAGAAACTTTTAAAACCAGGACATTTAATTATCAGAGAAAGATCAAATTTCCATTTAATAAGAAAGTTTCACATGCCTGTAAATTCCCTTCATGGTTGCCTTGAGCTGTGGGCTTCCTGAGTTGTTTTCACATAACATTTGGTTCTTTTGGCTCATTTTTCTCTGGGATTTTATCAGATCCAAAAACTACTAAAATAAATGTGTTGAACACTATACACACTATCTGTATCACATTTCAACATACAGCACAACAAGGGTAATTAGTGGGAAATTGATTTTTTCCTACCCCTTAGGCTATGTGCCACTCTCATGCTAAGCAAGCTTCACACATCTCTACATTTCAGAGTTTGAGAGGCAAGGAGGAAACATACATTGTTCTGGTTCAATATAAAACTTAAAATGCCCTGATTAGAGTAATTCCACAAAAGGGTAAAGGTTTTAACAATATAATTACTATGTAAATACAATAATAACTGATACAGGATTTTAAAGTTAGTAAAACATTTAATTGTAGATTACCTCAGATGAATAGTTTTGTAATGAGATGACCCATTTGGATCTTGTTTCTCCCACTTATCTTTCCGACTTTAGGAAAATCTCAACCTTTCTGGGTGTCAGTTTTTCAGCTGATCTCATGAAGCAGTATTTGAACCCAGATCTTTGGGATTCTATGTCCAGATTTCTATTTCCTAGTCATCTAGCTCCCAATACAGTGTGGTCTATGTTTTACCTTCTACAGGAAAGCTTTTCCAATCCCTCTTGATTCCAATTGGTTCTCTTCTGTTGATTATTTTCTATTTATTCTATATATAGTTTGCTTGCAATTTACTTTTTGCATATTGTCTCACTTACTAGACCATGAACTTGTCCTTCACCTTTTTTTGTATCCCTGGGGCTTATCACAATGCCTAGTACATGGTAGGCACTTAATAAATAGTAAATGAGTGACTGTGTTTGTAGCTCTGATATGATGCTTGTGCTCAGATGCTAGATCTAGGACTATATCTCTCTCCAGCCCAAAGACCCTGTCTCTGGTAATAACTCATGAGTGGGCCCTAGTGAGGAAAACTATCTTTCCCTGTTACAAGAACAAGCTGACTTCTGGAGAATTTTATTTACATGAACAAGACTACCTTGTACCAGCAGAACTATCATGTACTGATTCCCACAGTTACTGTACACAATCCAGAGGTCAATCTATAGTTGTCAATTCTCAAGGCTATTTTATACAAACAGTACAGCCATTTTAGTAATGAATGCTTCCTCCACCCAAGGTACAAAAACTGTATACCACCAACTAAGTAGTTTACTTGCAACACAATTCACTGCATCTTTCCTATATAAGTTTTACCATCACTCCTGTTAGGCTGAAGTTCCCTCAGGAGTTCTGCCCGCAGTGTTAGAATTGTGATAAACTTTTTGACACTTGTCTGGAACACTGCTTAAGTCAGCAAATTTTTTCTAGGAAACTCTACCTTGAATCTCAGTATTCTGTGGCCCCTATACCCTTAAAACTGTATCACAAGCATAGAACAGGGTGGTAGAGATAATGATGGGGAGAATTTAAAAGCTCAATGAAGCTTAGCAGAAATTGCCTGCACAAATCAGATGTATTTTTTCCTCAGTCCTCTGGATTGTATTGAGGCCAGGCAAGACATTCCTTTTTTTATTGATTTTGTTTTATTATTTTATTTGTTTTCAGTGATCTACAATGGCTTCCATATACCTTGGATTTTTTTTTCCTTTCCTCTCCCTCCTTTGCCCCTCCCTCCCCCCATCCTTCCTGAGACAGTATACACTTTTACGTAGGTTCTACACATACATTCTTATTAAATACATTTTCACCTTACTCATGTTTCATAGAATAGAAATGAATGGGAGAACTCATAAAGGAAACTAAAATGTTATACCAAAAAAATTGATCTTCAACATTCTGCAATTGAATTCCATAGTTCTTTCTCTGGATGTGGAAGCCATTCTGTCTTAACAGATCATTGAGAATTTTTTAAGTCCTTGAGTTGCCATGAAGTTCTAAATCTACCAGAAAAAATTCTCACACACTGTGATTGTTGCTGCGTACAAAGTTCTCCGGGTTCTGCTTCTTTCACTCAGTATCAGATCACATGAGTCTTTCCAGGCTTCTCTGAAGTCTTCCTCCTTATCATTTCTTATAGGACAATAGTATTCCATTACATTCATATAGCACAATGTATTAAGCCATTCCCCAATTGATGGGCATTCCCTAGATTTCTAATTTTTGGCCACCACAAAGAGTGCTGCTATAATATTTTTTACGTGTGAGACCCTTTCCCATTATTATGATCTCCTGGGGATACAGTCCTAGAAGCAGTATTACTGGGTCAAATGGTATGCACACTTTTGTAGCCCTTTGGGCATAGTTCCAAATTGCTCCCCAGAATGGTTGGATCAGTTCCCAACTCCACCAATAATGAATTAGTGTACCTACTCTCCCACATCTTCTCCAACATTTGTCATCATCCTTGTCATGTTAGGCAATCTGATAGGTGTGATATGGTATCCCAGAGTTGTTTTGATTCACATCTCTGTAATCAATAATCTTTTAGAGCATTTTTTCTCATGACTATAAATGGCTTTGATTTCTTCCTCTGGAAACTGCCTGTTCATATCCTTTGACCATTTATCAATTGAGGAATAACTTGTACTCTTGCACATTTGACTCAGTTTGCTATGTATTTTAGAAATGAGACCTTTATCACAGATGCTAGATGCAAAAATTCTTTCCCAGTTTTCTGCTTCCCTTCTAATCTTTGTTGCATTGAGTTTGTTTTTGCAAAAACTTTTAAATTTAAAGTAATCAAAATTATCCATTTCACACTTCATAATATTTTCTATCTCTTTAGTCAAAAATTCTTTCATTCTCCATAAATCTATAAGCACACTATTCTTTGCTCCACTAGTTTGTTTGTATTATCAGTCTTTATACCTAGTTCATGTAACCATTTGCACTTTATTCTTGTGTGGGTTGTCAGGCATTGGTCTATGCCTAGTTTCCACCACACTGGTATCCAGTTTTCCCAGAAATTTTTGTCCAACACTGAGTTCTTATCCCAGAAACTGGGGTCCCTGGGTTTATCAAACAGTAGATTGCTATATTCATTGACTACTGTGTTTTGAATACATAACCCATTCTACTTGTCCACCCTTCTGTTTCTTAGTCAGAATCAAGTAGTTTTGATAACAGCTGATTTATAATACAATTTGAGATCTGCTAGAGCTAGGCCACCTTTCCTAGAATTTCTTTTAATTAGTTTCCTTTATATTCTGTACCTTTTGTTCTTCCAGAGGAATTTTGATATTATTTTTTTAGCTCTACAAATAATTATCTGATAGTTTGATTGGTATGGCACTAAGTAAATTAATTTAGGTATAATTTTCATTTTTATTTATTATATTGGCTCATCCCACCCATGAGCAACCGATGTTTTTCCACTTGCTTAGATCTGACTTTATTTGTATGAAAAGCGTTTTGTAATTGTGTTCATATAGTCCCTGGGTTTATTTTAGCAGGTAAACTCCATTTTATGGTGTCTACCCTAGCTTTAAATGGGATTTTTCTATCTCTCACTGTTGGGCTTTTTTAGTAACATATAGAAACGCAGAAGATTTGTGTGGGTTTATTTTTTAACCTGCAACTTTACCAAAGTGGTTTATTATTTCAAGTAGTTTATGACTTGATTCTCTGGGATTCTCTAAGTATATCATCATATCATTGGGAATGAGTGATAACTTAGTTTCTTCTTTGCCTAGTCTAATTCCTTTAAATTCTTTTTCTTCTCTTATTGCTACAGCTAACATTTCTAGGACCATATTGAATAATAGTGGTGATAATGGACATCCTTGTTTCACACCTGATCTTGCTGGAAATGCATCTAGTTTATCCCAATTGTCTATGATGTTTTTTGAAGGTTTTAGCTGAATATGGCTTATTATTTTATGGAAAGTTCCATTTATTCCTATGTGATCCAGTGTTTTCAATAGGAATAGGTGTTGTATTTTGTCAAAAATCTTTTTCTTCATCTATTGAGATAATCATCTGGTTTCTGTTAGTTTTGTTGTTGATATGATCAATAATGGTATGAGTTTTGCTAATATTGAACCTGCGCTGCATTTCTGGCATAAATCCTACCTGATCATAATGTATTTTTCTTGTGATAAGTTAATGCATTCTTTTTGCTAAAATCTTGTTTAAAATTTTTCCATCAATATTCATTATTGAAATTGGTCTATAATTTTCTTTCTCTGTTTTAATTCTTCCTAGTTTCAATATCAAAACCATATTTGTATCAAAAAAGGAATTTGGGAGGAATCCTTCTTCCCCAATTATCCCAAACTGTCTATATAGTATTGGAATTAATTGTTCTTTAAATGTTTGATAGAATTCACTTATAAATCCATCAGGTCCTGGAGATTTTTTCCTAGGGAATTCATTGATAGCATGTTCATTTTCTTTCTCTGAGATAGGGTTATTTAAGTATTCAACTTCCTTTTCTGTTAATCTGGGGAATTTATATATTTTAAAATAATTATCCACCTCATTTGGATTGTAGATTTTATGGGCATACAATTGGGCAAGGTAATCTCTCACTATTGTTTTAATTTACTCCTCATTGGAAGTGAGTTTGATATTGGCCATTTGATTTTCTTCTTTCTTTTTTTTTTAACCAAATTGACCAAAGCTTTATCAATTTTATTTTTTTCATAAAAAAACAACTCCTACTTTTATTTACTAGTTTAATAGTTTTCTCAATTTCAATTTTATTAGTCTCTCTTTGGTTTTCAGTATTTTTAATTTGGTATTTACAATGGGATTTTCAATTTGTTTTTTTTTCCTAGCTTTTTCAGTTGCATGCCAATTTGTTGATCTCCTCTTTTTCTATTTTATTCATGTAGGCACACAAAGACATAAAGATATAAAACCTTCCCCAAGAAATCCTTTTGCAGTATCCAATAAAATTTAGTATGTTGTCTCATTACTGCCATTCTTTGAATGAAGTGGTTGATTGTTTCTATAATTTCTTGTGTAAACCACTCATTCTTTAGGATTAGATTGTTTAGTTTCCAATTAGTTTTTGGTTTATGTTTCCATGATCTTTGATTACATGTAATTTTGTTGCATCATGATCTGAGAAGGATGCCTTGACTATTTCTGCTTTCTGCACTGAATTGTGAGCTTTGTAGGGTCTAGTACATGGTCAATTTTTGTATATGTGCCATGTACAGCTGAGAAAAAGCCATATTCCTTTCCATTCCCATTCAATTTTCTCTAGAGATGTATCATATATACCTTATCCAGAGTTCTATTCACCTCCTTAACTTCTTTCTTGTTTATTTTGAGGTTAGGTTTATAAAATTGACAGAGGGAGAGGTTGAGGTTCCCCACTAGTATAGTTCTTCTGTCTATTTCTCTCTGTAACTCCCTTAACTTCTCCTCTAAGGATTTGGATGCTATACCACTTGGAACATATATGTTTAGTAATGAAATTGCTCCATTGTCTAAGGTGCCTTTTACAAGGATATAGTTTCCTTCCTTATATCTTTTGATTAGATCTATTTCTGCTTTTGCTTTGTCTGAGATTAGGATTGCTGTCCTTGGTTTTTTTTTTTTTTGTCAGCTGAAGCACAATATATTCTTCTCTGACCTTTTACCTTTACCCTATGTGTATGTCCCCGTTTCAAATGCATTTCTTTTAAACACTATATTGCTTGATTATGGTTTTTAATTCATTCTGCTATCTCCCTCTCCATTTTATGGGAGAGTTCATCCCATTCCCATTCACAGTTATGATTACTATCTGTGTCTTTCCCTCAATCCCCTTTCCCCTTGTTTATGCTTTTAGTTCTTCTCCCTTACCCTCCACAAGAGTTTTAATTTTTGACTTCTGCCTCCCTCAGTCTTCCCTACCTTCTTTTAGCCCCACTCCCTTTTAATCCCCTTTTCATTTACTACTTCTTCCCTCCCTTAAGTCTCCCCTCCCTTTTCTTTCTCCCTTCCCCTCTTACTGACTATAGAGCTAATTGTATTTCTATACTTAACTGAGTTTGTTGTACCCTCCTTGAATCCAATCAGATGAGAGTACTTCTCAGACAATGCTCCTCTCCCTCCGCTCTTTCCCCTATTGTAATATATTTCTGTGCCTTTCCCTGTGATGAAATTTATTTTGTACTGCCTCCTCCTTTACACCTCTCCCACTGCAATCCTTTCACACCCTTAAGTCACATTTGTTATCATCACACCATTTAATTTATACCCACTCCCTCTATCTATGTATGTCCTTTGACATTTCTTAATAAATATACAATTCTCAAGATTAGCAAGTATCATTTTCCCTTATAGGGATGTAAACACTTTGCCAATATTGTGTAACAAGTTGGTTTTTTTTTCCCGTTTACCTTTTTATGCCTCTTGAGACCTGTGTTTGAAGATCAGATTTCCTATTGAGTTCTGGCCTTTTCATCAGAAAGGTCTGGAAATCCCTTGTTTCATTGAATGTCCATCTCCTTGCTGGAAATATTATGCTCAACTTTGCTAGGTAATTAATCTTTTGTTGTAGTCCCGGTTACTTTGCTTTACAGAATATCATATAAGACATTCCTTAAAGAAGAGATTTTTCTAGCTCTTGTCAATTCTGTAACATAAGGGTGAATTGGTCCATCTTTTTGCTTGAAAGTCTTAGAGAGGAGAGCAAACCAATAAGCACCTGTAGTCATGCTTCTACCACTGTCCAGTGAGGTAAAGGCCTGAATGTTCCCAAACAAGAATTTGTCACACCTGGTCAACTGACTCAGGATTGAGGGGTCTAAGTTGCTGACTGTGTTGTGGATAAGAGTCTTCCACTGGCTTGCCCCAAACCTGTCTACACTGTACTATACTCCCTTTTTACCCAAATAAGACAGACTCTTTCTGAAAATGTTCTAACTTATAAGCTGGAAAATTGCTTCACTCCATCTTTTTATGGGCTCTGTTGCCCCAGAAATCATTTAGACTTTTGACTTACTGTTGTTTCTGAGGGAAACTGAACAGAACTCAGGAAACTTCCTTGCTTCTCTGCCATCTTGACTCTGCTACCTGAGGTCCCATTTTTTATAGACCCTTAGTAGTGGGGGGTGGGGTTAATTAATTTTAAAGCATGCCACATTTTATTTAGTTTATTAACATAGCATCATTTCACAGTTATAAATTCCACTTAGGTTCGATTCATTCGCATAACATGTTGCTAGTTTTATTTTGCATTTCTAGAGTTTATCTGCCATTTATAGACTGAGGCTAGCTAGTTGGAATTTGAGGCCTTTAGATAAATTCTTAATTGGCATGAGTAAGAAACAAGAAGGAGCCCTGACTGTAGAAAGCTACTATGGTGATAGGAAAAATCAAAACACTTATCAGAAGAGGACATCAAAATGCCAATAGGTGAAGTCTCAAAGAGGAATATGAATTGGTCTCAAGTGCAAAAACTCCTCTTAGAAGAATTCAAAAAATTTTTAAAAATCAAGTAAGAGTGGCAGAAGAAAAATGGAAGGGAAATTAACGTTTTGCAGGAGACATGAAAATAAGGTTAACAGCCTGGAAAAAAAAACCACAAAAATTTACTGATGAAAACACTCTATGAAAAATAGTATTGGTCAAACGGAAAGAGAGGTACAAAAACTAACAAGAAAACAATTTACTGAAAATTAGAAATGGACAAGTGGAAGCTAATGACTCTATGACACATAAAGAATCAATCTAATAAAATCAAAAGAATGAAAAAAAAGGAAATGATAATATAAAATAATTCACTGGAAAAATAACTGACCTGGAAAATAGATCCAGGAGAGATAATTGAAGACTTTTTGGACTACCTGAAGCCCAAGATAAAAAATAATCTTGACAACAACTTTCAAGAAATTATCAAGGAAAACTGCCCTGATACTCTAGAAGCAAAGGTAAAATACTCATTGAAAGCCACTGATCACCTCCTGAAAGAGATCCCAAAATGAAAACTCCAAGAAATATTTTTAGCAAATTCCAGAGTTATCAGATCAAGGAGACAATACAGCAAGCAATCAAAAAGAAACAATTCAAATATTACAGAGTCACAGTCAAGGTTACACTCAACAGTTTCTACATTAAAATATCAGGGGGCTTACAATATGACATTCTGGAAAGAAAAAGAGCTTGAATTATAACCTAGAATCAGCTACTTAGAAAAAAAATGACTATAATCTCTCAGGGGAAAGATGGACATTCAATGACATAGGAGACTTTTATCTTTTCCTGATGAGACCAGAGCTAAGCAGAAAATCTTATCTCCACATATGAGACATTAAGAGAAGTATGAAAAGGTAACCAGGAAAGAATAAAAAATATGCTATTTAATAAAATACAACTGTTAACATGCCTACACAGAAAGATGATACTTGTAATTCTTGACAACTATATCTCTATTGTGACAGTGAGAAGTATATATATAGATGGAAGACATGGGGATAAACTAACTTTAATGTGATCATATAAAAAAATTAAGGTGTGAAAATAAGGATTGTATTTGGAGAAGCACAAAAGAAAAGGCAAAAATGGTAAATTACATCACATGAAATGGTGCAAAAGTCTCATTACAGAAGAGAGAAAAAGGGAGGTTGGTAAGCATTGTTAGAATCTTATTCTCATTGGACTTGACTCAAAGAGAGAATTATGTAAACAATTAGTTGGGTACCAAAATTTATCTAACCCTATACGGAAGTAGGAGGAGAAATGGGAAAGAAAAGTTTACCAGGGGATAATATAAGGGAAATCAGAAAGAGGGGCAAAAGTAAGAGAAGAAACAGGGGAAGAAAGGGTGTTGATAGCAGGGAGGGCAGATTGAAAGAGGTGATGGTCACAGGCAAAGCACTGATGAAGGACAGAGTGAAAGGAGAAAGAAATGTGTAAATGGGGGGAATAAGAGGGTAGGAAATACATATTTAATAATCATAACTGTGAATATAAGTGGGATTAATTTTCCCATATAACAGAAGAGGATGGCCAAGTAGATTAAAAATCATCGTCCTACAATATGTTGTTTACAGGAACCACATTCGAAACAAAGAGATACCCAAAGAGAAAAAGTAAAAGGCTGGAACAGAATATATTGTGCTTCAACAGAGGTAAAAATAAAAGGAGGGTAGCAGTACTTATCTCAGCCAAGAAAAAAAAGACAAAAACAGATCTAATTTAAAAAGGTAAAAAAAGGAACCAACATCTTCCAAAAAAGGTACCATAGACAATGAAGTAATAGCAGTACTAAACATTTATGGACCAAGTGATATAGCATCCAAATTTTTAGAGAAGTTAAGTGAGTTATGGGAATAAATAGACAGCAAAATTATACCAATGAGGGACCACAACTTTCCCCTTTTAGAATTAACTGCAAAACAAACAAGAAAAGTTTAAGGAGATGAAAACGATTTTTGAAAAATTAGATATAGAGAAGCAGAGCCAAGATGGCAGAGTAAAAACAGGGACTTCCCTGAGCCATCCACCAAAGCCCTACAAATACTTATAAAAATGACTCTTATCAAATTATACAGCTATAAAATCCACAATATGACAGAGTTAAACAAAACCTCAAACCAAGACAACCTGAAAAGTCTACAGGGGAACTCTGACAATGAGCAAGGAGTAGACCACAGTCTAACCTGGGCCACAATGGCACAGACTGGCCATAGCAAACCTAATGAGACTAAAGCATTGGCAGCTGTAGCAGTGTCCAGACTTCTCAACCCACAAACTCCAAAAAGATCAGTGGGAAAACTCTGTGGGATCTGGGTGAAAGAGGAGTGTCTGGTTTGACCTGGTCTGGCCCCTAGCTCCAGGTTTGTGGAAGTGGTAGTGGCGGCAGCAGCAGCAGAGGCTGCTTCTGGAGCTGATACAAAATCACTGATGCCTGGGACAGTACACCCAGTCTCACCCCCACACCCATTGAAAACAGAGTTCTACTTTGACAAAGAAATAGAAAGTCAAGTGTTTGTCTGAGAATATGAATAAACATTGTGAAAGAACTCAGACAATAGAATCTTACTTTGGTGACAAAGAAGATGAGGTCATACACCTGGAGGAGGACAGCAGAGTAAAAGTTCCTATATCAAAAGTCTCCAAGAGGACTATAAAGTGGTTGCAGGTCATGGAGGAGTTTAAAAGGGATTTTGAAAATCAAGTAAGAGAAGTAGAGGAAAAATTGGGAAGAGAAATGAGAGTGATTCAAGAAAATCATGAAGATCCACTCAACAGCTTGCTAAAAGAGATTCAAAAAAATAGTGAAGGAAATAACGCCTTAAAAATAAACTAATCCAAATGGCAAAAGCAATCCAAAAAGCCAATGAAGAGAATGACTTAAAAGGCAGGATTGGCCAAATGGAAAAGGAAAATGCAAAAGCTCACTGAAGAAAATAATTCCTTCAACATTATAACAGAGCAGATGGAAGCTAATGACTTTATGAGAAATTAAGAAATTCTAAAATATACTTGCAAGAATAAAAAAAAAAAAATAGATGTCTGGAAACTGCCACAGCTGCCAATGTGAAATATCTCATTGAAAAAAACAAAACAATACAAAACAAACACTAACCTACAAAATAGATCCAGGAGGGATAATTTTGAAATTATTGGGCTACTGAAAGTCATGATCAAAAAAAGAGCCTAGACATCATCTTTCAAAAAATTATCAAGGAAAACTGCCCTGATATTCTAGAACCAGAGGTTAAAATAGAAATTAAAAGAAACCACCAATTACCTCTGAAAAGGGATCCTAAAAGGAAACCGCCTAGGAATATTATAGTCAAATTCCAGAGTTCCCAGGTCAAGGAGAAATTATTGCAGGCACCTAAAAAGATTCAACTCGATTATTGTGGAAATACAATCAGGATAACACAGGATCTAGCAGCTTCCCCATTAAGGGATTGAAGGGCTTACAATATGATATTACAGAGATCAGAGGAACTTGGATTAAAACCAAAAATCACCTGCCCAGCAAAACTGAGCACAATCTTTCTGGAGAAAAATTGAACATTCAGTGAAACAGAGGACAATCAATCATTCTTAATGAAAAGATTAGTGTTGAATAGAAAATTGGACTTTCAGATACAAGAATCAAGAGAAGAGTGAAAAGGTAAATAGGAAAGAGAAATCATAAGATAAGTATGAAAGTTGAACTATTTATATTACTTCATGGAAAGATGATATTTGCAACTTGAGACCTTTTTCAGTATTAGAGTAGTGGGAGGAAATAGATGGATAGATAGATAGATAGATAGATAGATAGATAGATAGATAGACAGACAGACAGACAGGTAGATGGACAGAATGGACACAATGTGAGTTGAAATATTAAGGGATGATATCTAAAATAAGATTAAGGGTTCAAAGAGGAATATATTTACAGAATGAGAAAGGGAGATATAAAATGGGGTAAATTTGACCAAGTTGTGGTATATGAATATAATGAGATACTATTGTACTATAAGAAGCAATGGGCATATGGATTTCAGAAAAACTTCAAGAACAGTTGTATCACCAAGGCAATATTCACAGTATTGGTGGTGACTATGAATATGTCAGCTTAGTTTTCAATCATAAAATATAAAAGTCTCTCCATATAAAACACAGCAGGAAAACATGTATTTAGACACCAGAAAGCCAAATCCCAGACTCAGAAAGCAAAATCTGTCATGTTGACCCATAAGTTAGTAAAAATACCCACCTCTGCCAAGGACATCTCACAAGCAAACACTCATGAGCCTAGGTTTTGCCACACACCTGCTTGCATCTTCTCCCCTCTTCCCCAACCAGGCTTACTCACTTCTTCCTGGTTCTGCTCCATCCTTCCTGTTCTGCTCCTCCCAACAGATGTGACTTAGGCTTTCAGGTGATATAAGAAAATCATATCAGCCTATTAATGAATGAGAAAGTTCTTTCTGTTTAAATTACTATTACATTCAGCCCCAAGATCTTTCATATTCATTACATACGTCAGTGGGGCAACTGATATTAAGAGAACTTTTTGACAAAGATAATAGAAAGTGAGCATATAAAGCAATATCTTAGTGTCATATAACTGGTGTTGATAGAACTTTATAACAGTATAAAGGGTATCACACAAAATGAGCACATAAAACAACATTTTAGGGTGGGGCTTGAGGACAAGAACCCCATCATTCCCCTTCAGCAAATGGGGCTCAAAATCTTGGGGTAAGGGGTCAAGGTCTCTTCTTCCATAACTACTTTCTGCTGAGATAGGATATAGAGATGCCCCGCCCCAAGACGTCCCATTTGAGAGATCAGTTCTTTATCTGGCATCTGGAAATTGATGAACTTCAGTTCCAGAGATGACACATCACTGTCATGGATAGGAGGTGACATCCAACTTAAACAGTCAGACATCTGCCGGTCAAGGGTACTAGGCTTATAGGAAACAAGTCCAGCAAACGAGTTTAACAGATGAAAACCAAAAAGAAACAAGGAGAAGATAACCAGAAACAGGGTAGATATAGAATCAGCTGTGATTCTGGAGTCCATTAACCCACTATCATGACCTTATTCATAGTAGAATATATGAGTTAAGGGTACAATTATGTAATCATTCTCTCCTGAATAATCGACAGTTACAGTATTATCTTTCCCATTTCCTTTAATTTTCACAACCTTTGGAACATCATCTGATTTCTGCTTTACCTGTATTTTAGCTCCTAATTTTGTTCTCAGTAGAATCCAATCCTTCAGTTCCTGTGCAATGTATCTCAGAAGGAGGGTCATTTTTTACAAGTGGTCTTGTTTCACAAGGTATAATAATCACTTCAACTATTCTAACATTTTTACAATACTGTATGGGTTCACCACCTAAATTTTGGAATGTCACAATAATTTCTCCTTGGTAATTAGAATCTATCACTCCAGCCAATACATGTATTCCTCAAGTTGCTACTCCTGATTTACATAATATCTGTCCAAGATGACTCTTAGGGATTCTCATACATATTCCAGTAGAGATTGTTCTTATTTCTTTCCTATCCAACCAAAAGTCCTGTAAACAAGGTAGATCATATACTGCTGAACCAGGTGTCCCTAGATACAATGCTGAAACATCTGACCTCACAGTCCAACACTCAACATTTGAGATCTGATGTGTTCTTTGTTTTCTAATTTTAAAATCTGGGGTCATCATTCTGGCTAGAGCTGGACTTCCTCCTGATGGTCCTTTATTCAAATTACATAAAGCAATGAACAGATTATCTTTCCAATGTTGATAAGAATTATTAGAACTTAACTTGCTTAACTGTTCCTTCAATGATCCATTCATTCTCTCAATTAACTCAGAAGCTTGTGGATAATATGGAATATGATATATCCATTCTATTTTGTTTAGTACATAATATCTCTTCATTTAATTACCTTTGAAATGTGACCCATTGTCACTTTGAATTTGCACTGGGGTTCCATGATATAGACTTATGATATCTAAACTTTTACAAGGTTTTTTTCTGGGTCATATTCGTATAGGGACAAGCCATGAGTATAGCTGAATAAGTGTCAACACAAGTACATATAAATTTACATCCTTTAGGTTGCTTGTTTTAACAATGAATGAAAGATACTAATACTTCAGTCTTGTGCCCCCTGGTGTGTGACCTGGACCTGTAAGTGGGCTTCCATTCAGTGGACCTATTTTCCCAGTGTTGAATCATCAGTTGGTATCAGAGTAGGGACAATATGGTGAGTAGCAATACTTTGCCAGTCGATCAGCATGTTCATTGTATTCACGTTCTGGTGTAGTGAGGGCCATGTGAGCATCTCCATGAAAAAATGACAAATTAATAACCAAAGACATGTCCCATATATCTTCCTATAATTCTTTGCCCCAATTTGTTTGCCATGAATTTCCCAATTTCAATTTTTCCACATGGGCATCTATGTAGGTAATCCATTAGCTACCACCCATGAATCAGTGAATATATTACATTGTCCTCCTTGGTTTGCTTTGATAACTTGTTGTACTACCATAAGTTCAGCATATTGACTACTTCCAACCATCCCATTACTTTCCAAAGTCTGCCTAGTATGTGGGTTATAGGCTATTGTTTTCCAATGTCTTTTGTGGCCCAAATATTTTGCTGCCCCATCAGTAAACTATGCTTGTCTCTTTTTTTCTTCAGTTATATTTTATCAAGGACTGCAACAACTGTTGCTTTGGTTCAGAGGGTGTACCATTTCCCTCAGTATCTATGTTTGCTGTAGATTCATGTAAAGTAGAAACTCTACTATTGCCTGTTTTAGATCTATTTTGAAAATACCACTTCCATTTAATTATGCTAGCTTACTGTGCATTTCAATTGTATGAGAAGCTGAGGTACTCATTACCCATGTCATAACTGGGTAATTTGGGGAGTTTCCTAGACCAAAATCCTAATTGTACATTTCAGCTTTATTGCTGTACACCAGGTAGCTCTAATTCATCCAAATTTTCAGCCACAATCCTATGATAAATACTGAGGCTATGCAGATATCGTTGTGGCAAGCATGTAAAAGGATATTGTTGGTCCCGCCAAGTGAAAGCAAATTTGTCCCATTGTTTCAAATCTATTGGGATAGTAAAGAAAGCATTGACTAAATCAATAACTGCATACCAAGTTTCATTGTATTTCTGGATCTTTTTATTAAGGTAATGATATCTAGAATAGCAGCATACAAGCTGGTAGTAGCTTTATTCAATTGTCTATAATCCACTGTTATCCTCTACATATCATCTGACTTTCATATTGATTAGACAGGATTATTCCATGGAGTGGTTGTAAGGATGAACACTCCTGCCTCAACATGTTCCTTCATAGTATTGGCAATCTCATCTGGTCCATCTGGCACATGATACTGCTTTAAATTAATCACATCAGAAGGTTCAGGTAAAGTGGTTAAGTTCATTTTTATTTTACCTACTAAAACTATATTAATTCCTATATTCCTTACTGCAAACTTGTATCTCCCCTCAGGTAAATTTAAAGTCATATCTCTCAATATATCTATTCCAATGATGTATTCAGGAATGGATACAACTACCACTATATATTTTCTTAGGCAATTGTCCAATTTTCATTGTTAGATTAACTTGTCTAGCTGATATTGCAGCCCCTCCCAATTGTTTGATGGTGATAGGATTTCCATGTTTAAACTTACATATTAGGGAGGCCTCTGCCCCAGTATCTATTAATACCCTGGTTGCAGTATTTGATCCATTTTTTCAATATATTGTCAAATTGATATCTTGTCTGGGCATTTCTTTAATCTGAGTTGGGGTTTTAGCCAACTTCTTATGCTCCCTGAAGGTGCAACAAACTTGGATACAAAGGTTTAGCGGGATCTGCAGGGGAAGTTCTGACTTCTCTGTTTTGTCTGGTATCTAGTTCCTTTTCTCAATTCATTCTGTATAATTCATTAGTTGGAAGTCCAAATATGCTTCCAAAATCTACCCATGATTTCAACTGAGCAGTAAACAATTCTCTCCTTGTCAATCTATTCTGATTTTGAATCCACTGGCTATTTACTCTTCTCTCTTTGTCTTTTCCCCAGTCCCCTAAGTCACTTAACTGAAATTTTGTCCAGCATCTCTGAACAAGAGTGCCCTATTTCCTCAATTATTAGAATCAAAATCAAGTGCTTGTAAATAGGAGGAACTATCTTCACTATTATATTTCCATGGTAAACTGCAAAGAGAGTATCATAGTATGCATCTGCATTTCCAATCATTATGACAGTCTTCCTTACCTTGTCCTTTAACTTTCTTATACAGTCCCTAAGTAAATACCAGGATCTGTCTCCACTAGGCCACGTAGAGTAAGTAGGATACTACCTCCTGCAGCCTTTCACAGCCAAAGCTAATAGATTCATTGTATTGTTACCTGTTTGTATATTGCTGTACAAAAGGATTCTGATTAATACCTATAAACTTCAAGCAGCCCACTCTTCCCACTCTAGTAGCCCACTAGATATTCCTCCAGTTTCTTCGGCACTGATTCTCACCATCCAAGATATTAAAGATTCTCCCATCTTTTGGGTGAATATCTGTGACCTCCTGCTGAGTAAAATCCTCAATTATTTCCCTAAACACTGAATTATCTCCTTGGATCTCCTGTTTCTTTCTCACTATTGAGTGTTCTGCCTGAGAAACTTCTCCCTCTAAAATTATTTCACTTCCTTGGCCACTGTGGTAACTAGGGTAGGTCTGTACAAAGGTCATATGTGCATTTTTTTTTGTCAACTTTTAGCCTCTTTTGAGCTAAATGGAATGTCTTGCCTTCTGGCTGAGACTCCCTAGACTGCTCTTGTGAAGGAGAGCCCAAAGGCTAAGAATTCCCATGCAAACTGGCTAATCTATTTTTCCATCTGAATTTTTTCCTTAAGCAGCTCACATCTGTTCTTACAAATAATATGGTAACTCATTAATAAAACCCAGCCTCTCCTACTTACCCCTGCCAACTCCTTCCCTGGTCTTATTGGTATTCCTTGCAAACACTTTTCCACATTTCCATGTTTCCCTTCCTGTGACCTTGCTTCCCAGTTTTCACAGGATTCCATGCTCTTGGACAATTCTCTGGTTAGCAACGAAAAAGTTAAATTGTCCCAAACTGGGATACTTGTTGCTTTCTCTAAATTCTTTCAGCTTTCAAATAGAGATTTTATACCTTGCAAACGTATTGCCAAGGCAATATTCATAGTACTGCTGGTGACTATGAATATGCCAGTGTAGTTCTTAATCACAAAATATAAAGGCTTTCCATATAGAAGGTAGCAGAAAAAAAAAACAACACATTTTTTTAGACACCAGAAAACAAAATCCCAGAACCAGAAAGCAAAATCTGTCATGGTGATCAAGAAGTTAATGAATATGATCACCTCAGGGAGCAAAGCCATTCCCAAGCCTCCCCTTCTCTGCCTTACCTCGCAGGCCTGCCTGTGTCCTCTCTCCTCTGCCCTGACCATGCTCATTCACTTCCTCCTGGTTCTCCTCCACCCTTCCTATTCCATCTGTTGAGCAAGTTCTTCCTACCACATGTGACTTAGGCTTCCAGGTGATTTAAGGAAATCACACAGGCCTATTAATGAATGACAAAGACCTTTCCACTTAAATTACTATTACAATAGTAGAGGCCATGAAATCAGGAATACCTGAGTTTAAATCTTACCTCAGACACTTACAAGCGGTGTAACCCTGGGAAAATTACTGAACCTTAACTCTGTTAGTCTCAGTTCATCTGTAACATGGACTGGAAAAAGAAATGACCAACTACTCCAGTAACCTTGCCAAGAAAACATCTGAAATAGGGTTCCTAAGAGTAGGCCATGACTGAAATGACCCAATACCAACAACATTCAAAGAATGGGTTGTGCCTGACCCAACACAATGGGATCCACTCTTTCCTTTAGCTCATAAACCAGTAGTAGGATTGAAACTAAATTCTACCTTATAGCCTTGAAATAGGATTAGGAATCCACTGGTGGAAAGAAAGCTTATACAGATGAACCTTTCGCTTCTTGAGGGGAGAGATTTATTATTGGTCCACAATAAATAAACTATTCAATAAATCAATTAGCAATTCCTGCTTCCAGGATTCCACTCAGTGAATTTTAGAGGATAAAGGTTACTTACAGGTAAATTAGAATAATCCCTTCATTTTATAGATGAGAACTGATTATGACAGAAAAGTTGAGACTTTCTTTGCATTATAAAACTAGTTAGTTTTAGCGCCAAGACTAGAATTCAGAACTCTTTAGCTCCAGTGTAGTGTTTGTTCTATGATAACTCACTATCATATTAAGCTTTATTCTTTTCCTTTCTTTCCTTTCTGTTCTTTCCTTTTCCTTTCTTTTCTGCTTTCATTCATTCTTTCTTCCTTCCTTCTTTTATTCCTTCCCTTTCCTTTGTTTCATTTTGTTTCCTCCTTCCTTCCTTTCTTTTTTCTTTCTTTTTTTCTTTCTAAATTTAAGCTACTAGTTTCTTCAGCCTTAGGTTAACTCCATAGACCATGGAATGTCTAAAGTGTATTTGATGAGGTAAAGCCTAACTTTGAGAAATCCTTGATGGGCCCAGGGGCCTGTGATAATGTATCCAAGTAATTATATCCAAAATAGCAAAGATTCCCCAAGAGAGGGGTAGAATGTTCTTCAACTCCAACTGTACCATTGCCTGGAACTCTTTATCCTAAAATAATCTGCCAATATGTTTCCTCTTTATTCCTATTGTGAATTTCTCCGTGGCCTGATAATGAATAATAAAACAAAAGAACAATTGAAGATGACATAGCTGTGTTACTAATCAAGATGATTGAAATGGGAATTCTCCCAATAGCAGTAAGTTTTGGATTAGTAACTTAAAAATCTGCCTCATAAATAATAGAACCTATGAGGGGATAGGTTACCCAGAATACTATACCACTCTTCCCTGTTCTCTCTACTTTTGTTGGTGGCTCTATATCTTCCTAGTTACCCAGGCCAGAAAACTCAGAATATTTGACTCTTCCCCAACACACACTTCTACTCAGGGGTCAAATCTTGTCAACTTAATTTTTCCATTATCTCTTGCATATATTCTATTTTCAGCACCACTGACATCATCCTAATTCATGATGAAATTTTCTTTTCATTTAGATTATAGTAGTAACCTCACATTTGTCTTCTTGTTCCTATCCTATCCACAATTCAACAAGAATTTATCAGTTGCCTTTCAAGTTCTAAGCACTGTGGCTGGCTGTGGAAAAAAAGACAAAAATAAAAGCTTTTTTCTTTTTTTTTTTTTTTTTACTATTTTATTTTATTTCTGGAGCTTACATTTTACTATGGGGAAATTAAAAAGATTTGGTGAGGGGTTAACACCTGAAGGAAATAATAAGTATCTATTAAGAAGATCAACCTTGAGCTGAGCCTTGAAAGAGTCTTGAGACTCCAAGAAAGAACAAATTTCTAGGCATTGGCAGTCGCTTTGTATGGAAGCCTGAGAGTAAAGAGATGAAATGTAGTGTACAGCACTTAACTAATATGCAAATTCAGTTGGAATGTGCAGCCCATGAAGGAGAGAAATGCAAAATCAGTCAAGAATGTTAAAGTGAGATTAGGAAGGATTTAAGTACCAAAAATCTTCCAAATTGAGGGTCCTGTTCAAGTCATTCATCTAGTTTAAAAATAAAAACAAAACTCCAGTAACATCTCATCACCCATAGAATAAAATACCAACTCTGTTTTTACACACTTCATTTGACATTTGCCTCTGACCTGCCCTTTTAGCCTTATTTCATGTGACTGCTTTAGAAACTTTACCTTCCAGCAAAACATGGCCTTTCTTTTAAGGTGCCTGTAAGTTCTCATTCTGCTCTTCTCCTGGTTACATCTTCATTTTCAAATATTATTCCTATGCATTCAATTGGCTTCAGACTATATTTCTGTTAAAATCCATCTTTTCTTGCACAGAAAACTCTGGCAGAAATTTCTCAATGAAAACCTCTCTAACATCATCCGAAAGTGTTTGTTTCCTTAAATAGGTAAAGTGTTTTATTTAGTGTTCTCCTTCATTCCACTATATTATCTTATTATGCTCCAACTGTCCACATAAAATTGTAAGCTTCTTGAAGATCATATCTATGGTTTACTTTGTCTCTATAATTTCAGCATCTAGAATACTATCTTAATAGATAAATTACAGATATGTTGAGTTGAATTTAAAATTTGAGAAGGATCTGTCTACTCTTCATAGATTTAAAAATAAATTGAAAATTTATACAAAATATATTTTCTCTTCCTCCCATCACCTCCTCCACTAAGAAAAAAGTAAAAAAAAAGAAACCCACCTAGAAAATATGTATAGTCAAGAAAAACATATTCCTATATTAACAATATCTAAAACTAAGTGTGTTTCAATATGCGTTTGAGTCTTACAAACTGTGGCTACTCACTGATCTTTAGAGCAGAAAGTTACTTTAGAGATAAAGTAATACAAACCATTTTTTAGATAAGAAAAGTGAGTCTCAAAAGATTAAGTGATTTTTCTAACTTCACTGAACAAGGTAATGGCTTAGAAAAGACTAGAACTCAAGATTTCCAACCTCTAGTCATGGGTTCTTGCTATCAAGACACACAGTGTCATCAGGATTTATGACATTTTTTTTTCTTTTAAGTTACTTGCTTTTAAGTTACCTACTTTCAAGTTACCAGACTCAGTTCTGTTTTAGAGACTGGTGTCTGTCTGACTCAGTCAAGTGAAACATAGACATTTGATGATGAGAAAACTGCCCTAAGTTGACAGCAGCTGAGGTGCTGTACCTACTCCTTTCTCCACTGAAAAGAGCACCTCTGCTCAAGACATACTCACATGGTCTGGGAAAGATTTAATCTCAAGTGAATTTGACCTCTAAAAGAGAAGGGAGTTAAACCCCCCACCCCTTTTCTCCCACAAATGCTCACAGAACTTTTCTTGTATACTCTCTAAAATGTCCACAATTTGCTCAACCATTGCCCAGTGGATGAATATACCATCAATTTCCAATTCTTTGTCACTACAATGTACTTGAAGTCCCTGGAAATTTCCAGGGGCACTTTGGGTCCATAATCCTTGTAATGGCCCAAAATGCCAGTTCAATATTTGGTACATTACTGTTGGGATTTAGACTGCCCACCCATGGCACCTAAAACTGTTGCAGTTTGAACTCTGCCCACACAGGGCCACCAAAAATTCTTGGGGTTTCATGATGTATTGTAGTGGAACCAGCTCAAATAATTTAGAGGCAAACCACCTCTACTCCAAGTAAAGGTATTTATTGAGATTGACACTTCTCATGAAGCAGTCTAAGTTCCCTGAGGAACCAGCAACTTCAGAGAAAGCGAGATAGATTTTTATAGGGTAAAGATGCAATTACATAAGAGAAATTATGAATTTTAAAAAAGCAGGAGATGTTCGATAAGGAATTATGTAATAGGGGTAGGGTTCCATTTAAAATGAAGCTGCATGTGCAATTACCCACAATGCATATAGAAAAACCCATTTGGAGGGGTATGTATGTATGATAATGATATTTTAATAAGGCTCTCTATGTCATATGTTCACTCTAGGTCAGGTCTTTACTTTTACTGCACAGGTGCCGACTTAGGGAAGGTCTCTTCTATTATTTTGGGGTCCACATTCTGCTTGGGCATCCTGGTAGTGCTGCTTAATGATAGGCTATCATGGTCCTGTCTGAGACTAGAAGGAGGTGGTTGTGGATGAGAGCATGGACATATCTATTGTTTCTGTGGGAAATATGAGGAATGGGTCTGGGGGCAGTAACTTGGTAGAGGTAGTAGCTGGGATCCCTTCACATGGATAGACTTGCTGTTCTGTGAGAAAAAAGGGATCATGGATACACTTGTTTTTCTAGTGAGCAGTGAGGTATATATAAAGAAATTAGGATATTGAGTCAGGGGAAGCTAGTTAGGAAGCAGTGGGCCTGCTGTTCAAATTTATAAGAAAGTTAAAATACTGGGGCTGGGGCAACTTTATTAGATTTCCATCAGTAGGAAATGTTTCTCTCTTGGCTTTCCTTGTCTTCTTTAAATCTCATCTAAATTTCCACCTTCTCCAAGATACCTTTTCCTATCCCCCTTAGTGGTAGTGTGTCTTCCTTAATCCTATGAATTATCACCAATTGCATAGATCTTATTTGTGTATAATTTGGAGTACTTGGTTTCACCTATTAGTATGAGTTCCTTCATGTCATTGCCTGTTTCATTTGTTTCTTTGTTTTTATCTATTTTCAGTATTTTATCTATGGCATTATAAGGTTGGGGTTTTTTTGGCATGTTATTTTTTTGTTTTACTTATATGGAGCTTGTCTGTTTCTTTTCCTTTTCCCCTTCTCTCTTATTTTCTTTATTTGCACCTTCCATCTCTTCTTGTCTTCAATACTTTATTCCTCTTTGCAATCCTCCTAACCTGTTTTGCCATTTCTGGAAGAAGATACTCCACTTCCAACTTCCATACATTAGCACTAGATCTTTTCAAGGTCTGTACTGTTATTCCTGCTTAACTTTACCTCTTGCTTTTATTGGCCTCTTTCAAAATTCAGCTTAAATTCTACCTTACTCAGAAATCTTTCCTGTTCTACTGCCTTTTCTCTAAGATTACCTTCCATTCTACTCTGTATATATCTTGTATGTAACTAGTTATTTATATGTTGACTATCATATTATAATAGGAACTCTTTAAGTGTAGGAACACTGTTTTTATATGTCTTTGAATACGCAGAACTTAAGACAGTACCTGACACATACTAAGGGCTAAATACTGAATGTCTTGCTGGCAGCATCCAAACAATACTTAAGAGATTGAGCATTTGAAAGCAAGTATATGCCTTTGCAGTTATCCTTATTAACTTTAAGTTCACTAAACTTGGGTGATAATCTGAATTGATAATTAATTTATGAAATGATGGCAGGCAAACTTATTTCTTTGGGCACTCTCCTGGAAAGATCATGACTAACAATAAAAAAGAGGACAGCAACCACATTGTAATTAGGCACAGAGGGTATGGAGGGGGGAAAGCACAAAAAGTACAGAAGCAAGCAAGAAAAAACAGTACAGAGAGAGATGGTGGGGGAATTAGGTGGGGGCTGGTGAAGGCAGGTAAGCAGTGTGGATAATAGAATGGGAAGTGCAAGAGGAAGAGAGCATCATTTGTTTAACCATGGATTACAGTTTGGAGCACTAGGCAACATGGACTCAGTGGAGAGATGGAAAAGTACTGGGGAAGTGGGGGGGAGGATTTTGAGATGTCAGAGGGAATGAACTAATTCTTGTCTGTACTGTCTTGAATTCAGTTCGTTAACATACCCAAATCAAATCATAGTATAGGTAAAATTCGAGAGTTAACATGCTCACATCATCTCAAAATTATCAATAGCATTGGGTGTTCTGCTAGTCTTACTAAGGATATCTGTAACTTGTCTGAGATTTATGTACATAGGACCAAAAGACTCTAACAGCAGAATCTAGATATGTCTTTGATTCCATGCATATTACCAGGATATGAATTTTTATTAATATATGATAAAAACATAATTTACACTTTGATCTTTGGGGTTGTTTGTAAATTACTTCTAGGTTCAGTTTATTCATCTATAAGATGATTTGGACATGGAAATGGCAAACCACTCCAGAATCTTTGCCAAGAAAACCTCAAATGGGGTCATAAAGAGTTAGGTATAACTAAAACTACCGAACAAAAACAACAAATGTTGACACTCAGAACAACAGTCAAATAACAAGAATGATTATTATTTAATAAAGAAATATAAATGAGGGTGAGATTTTATTTTCAGTAGTAAAGGAACATGCCAATATGACCCAAAAGGAATAGACCTATCTTGTAGGGAGCTCCTAGCATGATGTATTTGATCTGGATAAAAGTTTCTCTGTGTTAGTCCAGAGCATTATATACTATATGAAATTAAGTTATTTTATGTGGACTACTGCTCAGCAATTAGATTTTGCACTAAGAGGTGTCATACAAGAGGCTTATACAACAAATGAAGAGAAATGATCACAGAGGTCACTACATGTACAAAATGGAGAAACCTTTGGTTCCCTTTATAACTTTGTAAATTTTAACAAAATTCCCTGTCCGCTACATTTCAAACTTAACACAAAGGAGAGTTTATTGCCATTCCTCCTAAAACTCACCTTTCTTCTCAACTTCCAGCTTTAGGCTGGCAACTTTAGTGTCATCATCAACTCATCATTCTCATTCATCCCATATATTCAATCAGCTGCCAAATTTTTATTTTTCTCGACACAATATCTTCTAAAGTCCTCTTCTCTGTGTTCACATAGCCATTACATTAGTTCAGTTTCTTATCAGCTCTCACCTGGACAACATAGTCTTTTAATTGATCTTTCTGCCTCAAGCATCTATGTATCCATTTCAATATATAATCAAAAGTTGACAAAATAATTTTCCTAAGGAGATCTGATCAAGTCACTTCCCTTACCCAACAAACTGAAATATCTCCCTATCACCTCTAGTAGTAGTGATAAAACAGTAAAGATGATAATGAAAAAATATTAAATGATTACATTGTCTAGAGCATTGTGCTCTAGATATACAGACAAAAGAAAGCAATACAATTCCTCTTTTCAAGGAGTTCACATTCTAATAGGAGGCAACAATAAAAGGTTTCTGCTTCAAGGCAAATGGAGAGTCCAATGATCTTAATGTTACTTTCACTGACAAAATGATACCCATTTCTAATATTGAAAAATTTGAGAATGACAAGGTCTTTCATGGTAATACTTTTCTTTCCCTTGTCTTTGGTAGCTTTAGTTACTGAGAAGATTAGGGCTGTGGCACCTATGGAAACAGTTGCCAGGTAACAACTCTACCAGGGTTTGTTTTCCTTGATGATTGCTGGGCTAGAAGCAGGGTAGATATTTTGATTTCCCAGGGTTCTTGGGATCAGTAACTTAGTGGAGGTTATCTTTAAGGTGATGGTATTGATTTGTCTTGTCTGGAACATGTTACATTCTGTGATGATGAGGATGATGTCTCTAAGACAGTAACAATTGACATTTATATAGTTCTTTAGGATTTACAAAGTGCTCTACTTGAATTCTATAATTTGATTGAATATACCTGTATATGTACATGTTATTTCCACAGATAGGAGGCAAACTCTTTATATCTAGGACATTTCATTTCTTTTCCCCCATATTCCAAGTGTCTACTATAGTACCTTGCACATTGCAGCTGCTTAATAAATACTTTTTGATTGATTGGATCATTCGAATCACACCGTATATGTTCCCACTTGTATGCTCCACTTATTGTTACTGATAACCTAAGGACTGTAATAAATGTGCCCTGCCATACACTTTATTTCTCCTTGTACATAAGATTGGGACAAGTATCACACAGCATGAATATCAGAATACGTTAAAAAGAGTACTGAACTTGGAACCACAATAATGTGGTTCAAATTCTACCTCAGACACTACTTACACGACCTTGGGCAAATCATCTCACTATGATTAGCTTCAGTTTCTCAACTTTAGAATGAAACTGGATTGTCTCTGAATTTCCTTTTTTGATCAAAGAACTCGTGGTCCTACTTACTACCTGTAAAACCTTTGACAAATCAGTTAATCTTTGGGACTTACTTCCTCTCTTGCACAGTGAAGGAATTAGAGTAGATGGTAGCTTCTAGCTCTAAATCTATAATCTTATTATCCTTGCCTTCAGGTAGGAATAGTTGGGTTGCTAGCTATATCATTGGAGGAAACTCCCACATGAATGAGATCATAGATATTTTGGAAAATTAAAACTTAGTAATTTTTTTTTACCAGTTATAAAGTATATAAAGATAGGAGCATTTTTTTTCTGTAACCTATCAATGAGCTAGTGAATTTTATAACATAATGACCAGCATAATTATAGGATAAAAAATCATTCTGGAATGTCTGGAAAATAGCCTTTGCAATACTTTTTGAAATGAATGGAAGTCTTTGAACAAAGACTTCTATGAAAAGAGCTCTGCGAGCAGTGAAATCAAAGAGTAAAATATAATTGACTGGAACAAGCAAACAAGGTGTCTTATCTTCCTTCTGGCTAAAACATTATTTCATGTTCAGTGAAATCATTGAAAAACTAAAAGGGGAAACTTATTCAAATGTCTGTTTAGTTTTCTGAAATCCAAAACAGAATTGTTTGGAAACCCTAATATCTATTCCTTGTAACTCAGAATATCCTGGTATTTCCAATGAATTCCACAAACATGAAGAAAAATGTTATAGGAGATACCATGGTATATCAATGCAGATGAAAAAATGAAGATCATAAGGGTTGAGATCTTGGAGGTTACCTGAAAAGGTTCTTTCAGAAATCCCAGTTATTTTCCTTCATGTTACTGTGTGAAATAAAACTTATTTAGAAAGAGGTATGAAATGACATAAATTTCAGACTTGAGGAGATATTTTCTCTGGCCAGTTTCAAAGCTGTTTTGAAAATTTGACATTAGTAGTTTTTGTTCATCTAGAAATTATCTCATTCACTATTCTGTTACTCCCCTCCCCCTTTTTAACACCACATCAACTTGAAATCTGGTGGGAAACCAAATAAACTATCTGTATTTTTAAAAATTTCATTTTAATTCTCCAGAGTATGATAGTTTTACTGCTAATAAGGCCAATGTTGAACAAAAAAGAAATCTGATCTTGAAGCAAGAAACTATATTATTTCTTGGAAAGTTTTCAGTCTCCAGAGCTGAAATAAATATTTGGCCCACACACCCAGAGAGACAAACTCTGCCAAACAGCCAGAGAACAAATGGGAGGAGTTATCCAGCCAAAGGAATAAACAGGATTAGGAATGATAGGGAGATTGACTAGAGGGAGGAGATTAGGCCTGATCTTACTGACTTTAATGACATCACATAATATGATATAATATAAAGTATTTCCAGACAATCTTGTTTATGAATTTGTTAGATTCTTCAGAGAGGTTTAATTTTTAGTTTTAACCATCATCTTAAAAAGAATATTGAACATTGAAAATGCATTTTAGTTCCTCTACTCCACTCAGATTGATATGTGTGTATATATATATATATATATATATATATATATATATATATATATATGTGTGTGTGTGTGTGTGTGTGTGTGTGTGTATACATACACAAACACACTTGTGTATATATTTCTATATCTATATCTAGCTATTTAAATAGATAACTAGACATACACATATGCACAAAGACATGCATAATTATATTTTGATGGTTTTTCTTTTTATCTTTATGATTCAATTCTTACTCAAATATATGGGAATTAGATGGAATATTGAGAGAAGAATGCAGTTGGACAATCAATGGGTTCTAGTTTTGTGCTTTTGTTACTATACTACTTTAAAGTCAACACTGGCCTTATACCTTTCATCACCTTCTGATATGGTATGTTTTCTATGGGACAGCTGCCAGGGGCTGTGCCAGGTGTCTTCCATCTATCCCAAAGCAAGAATTTACATTTATGTCAACGCAAGGCTCTTTCAACCTCTTGTGCCAACCCAAACTCCCAAATGGTATATGGTGAACCTCTAGTGTAAAGAGGAACAAATTTCCATTTGACATGAGACCTTCCATCTCTTGCTACAACTGTATATTGAGAAAAGAGGAAGAGCAAAGTTCATGTGGTAAGGGACTTCTTTTCCCTTTTATACAGAAAAACTCCAGTTATGCCATTTTCCTGCCTAACTTACTGCCTTTGGAAGGAAAATCAGTTAGGAAATGAAAGTGTGTCCTTTGACCATCTGATCATGTGCCTCTCATCCTATTTTTATTTTTTGTGTAAATTAATTTATTTATTTTCAGTGTTCAATGTATCTTAGATTTTTTCCCGTCCCTCCCAATACTTCCCCCCCCCTCCCCATGATGGCATACAACCTTATATAAGTTCTACACATACATTACTATTAAATACATTTTCACCTTAGTCATGTTGCATAGAATAATTAAAATGAATGGGAGAATTCATACAACAAAACAAAACATAATACAGAAGAAAATGATCGGCTTCATTTATGTGGTTAAATTCCATAGCTCTTTCTCTGGATGTGAAATTCCCTCCCTTCTTTCAGCCTCCTTCCCTTTTACTCCCTTTTTTCCTTACTACTTTTTCCCTCCCTTTTAGCCTCCCCTCCCTTTTCTTTTCCCCTTCCACTCCTACTGTCTTTAGAGCTGGCTAGATTTCTGTACTTAACTGAATTTATTGTTTCCTCCTTGATCCAAATCAGATGAGAGTAAAACTCAGACAATGCTCATCTCTCTCCACTCTTTCCCTCTACTGTAATATATTTTTGTGCCTCTTTCTGTGATATAATTTACCTTTTTCTGCCTTCTTTTTACCTCTGCTGTTACAATCCCTTTGCACCCTTAAATCACATTTTTGTCATCACATTGTTGACTTTATACCCTCTCCCTCTATCTATGTATATCCATTTTATATATCATAATAAATATACAATTCTCAAGATAAACAAATATCACCTTCCCTTATAGAGATGTAAAGAGTTTGCCCATATTGAATAACAAGCTTTTTTTCCCCCTGTTTACCTTTTAATACCTCTCTTGAGACTTGTGCTGGAAGATCGAATTTTCTATTGACCTCTGGCCTTTTCATCAGGAAAGTTTGGAAATCCCTTATTTTATTGAAGGTCCATCTCCTTCTCTGAAATATTATGCTCAGTTTTGCTGGGTAATTGATCCTTGGTTGCAGTTCCTGCTCCTTTGCCTTATGGAATGTCATATTCCAATCCCTTCAGTCTTTTAATGTATAAGTTGCAAGGTCCTGTGTGATCCTGACTGCAGCTTCTTGACATTTGAATTCTTTCCTTCTCACTGCCTGCAGTATTTTCTCCTTCTCATGATAGTTCTGAAATTTGTCAATGATATTCCTTGGTGTTTTTAATTTGGGATTCCCTCCGGGAGGTGAGTGGTGGATTCTTTCAATGACTTTTCTGCCCTCAGGATTTAGGACTTCTGGGCAGTTTTCCTTGATGATATCTTGGAAGATATTCTCCAGGATCCTTTTCCCTAATGGCTTTCTGGTAGACCAATAATTCTTAGATTTTCTTTCTTGAGTACATTTTCCATGTCAGTTGTTTTTTCAGTTAGATATTTTATGTTTTCTTCTATATTTTCGTTCTTTAGATTCTGTTTGACTGATTCTTGATGTCTCATAGAGTCATTATCTTCTACTTGACTAATTCATTTTATCAAATTGTTTTCTTCAGTTAACTTTTGCATCTCATTTTCCATCTGTCCAATTGTTCTTTTTAAGCAGCTATTTCCTCCAGTTAGGTTTTGTACTTCCTTTTCCATTAGTCCAATTTTCCTTTTAAATTTTTCTGTGATTTCTTTTTTCTTATATTTTTAAAATCATTGGCCAGTTTTTCCTCTACTTCCCTAATTTGGCTTTTAAAATTCTTGTTGATCTCTTCCCAGAATGCTTTTTGGGCTAGAGATCACTTCATATTCCCTTCTGAAGTTTCAGATGGAGTATAGTCTCAATGCTGCCCTCTTTGTTATATGTGTTTTCATCCTTGTCCCCATATAACGACTCTGTGATCTTTTCTTTTCTAGTTTGCTTTCTGCTCATGATGATCTCCCTTTTCCTGGCTTTTAGAGTGGACTTCTGCTTCTGCACCACAGGGGGCTCAGTTCCACTGTTACTGCACTAAGAACTTGAAATTTTGTCTATTGTGGCCTCTGGTTCTTTCAGATAGAAGCTAAATTGCTGCAGCTTACCTGGTGCTGAGCTGGCTGGTGTGACAAAGCAGAGATCAGGTGAAGTCTTTCTGAGCTGAGTTTTGTGTGGTGTGGGAGAGTGGTGGTCTGGCCACAGGAGGTCTCCTTTCCTGAGCTAGAACAAAGGCAGGCTCAGAGGTTAGTGAACCCCATCTGTGATAATGTCTTCCTGGTATCTCTGACTGTGCTGAGGCACACCTGAGGTGGTGGTCGTGGTATTTATGGGTTCCACACCCCTCGGTCCCAGGATCTCCTTCCTGTTTACTGAAGTGGGGCTGTCTGGGACAGTTTTGGTCCTGCACTGGTCTCCTTCAGTCACAGCAAGAGGGACTCTCCTTTGCAATTTTCCTAGTCTCATGGGCTAAGAGAATGTTTACCCCTCAGCTGATTTCATTATTCCAGGATTTTTCCTGGGGAAATATTTTATGGGTTTTTCAAGGTAAGCAAGGTGAGGGGTAGAGCATTTACTGATCACTCTGCCATCTTGGCTCCCAGAAGTTCAAGTAGGTGACTTAGAGACATTTAATTTGTGGGCTGAGTCTCATGAGTAAATGCTGCAGTTACCTGGGGCTCTGCAGCTCTCTCTCACCCAGTTCCACCAGATTCCTCTCCTGGGCTTATATGCCTGAGATTCCACAATGTGGTAGCTGCCTCAGACTGCCTGGGGGCTTCCTGCTAAGCCCTCCCATGGCAGGATGGTGCTGGTACAGTCTGTGAGCTGTGTGCTCCTCCAGCCCTGTACAACAGAACCTTCTCCCTCTCATCCTTTTTTTCGCTGCCCTCCAACCTGGTCTCCAGCATCCAGTGGGAAGGAGAGTGGCACCCTCCATCCAAGGAGAGTGGCACCCTCCATCCAATAATGAACATTCTCATACCTCATCATGCACTTCATACCTCAATGACTCTGAACTCCTGTACGTCATCATCCAAAGTTCATTCTAAATGCCCTCACCTAATTCCACATTCCCATTCCCTTCAACCTTTGCACCCCAAAATTCCAACCAGATGCCTCCACCAACCTTCCACAATGCCTTCTACAATGCCTGTTCCATGGTAACAAATTTTCCTTTGTCTTGTTTTTATTTGTCTTTATTTTCCTTCCAAAATTCACTAGCTATTCCTAAAATCTTGTTTTCCAGATAACACAGCCTCCTTAAATCTTTTCTAGTACTGGTGACATCTTCACTTTTTCTTCTCCATTTACTGAACAAGTTAGTGGAGTAGGAATATCCTCAATCCCCATTAATACCTCCAGGTTCTCCCTCTAATTCCATCACTCAGCAACCTCTCTTCTTTTGAGGTTCATGCTATTCATATCTACCTCCCTATCAAAATTCTGATAACTCTTGTATAAAACCCCCCATGTCACTCTCCTTCCTTCCTCAATGAGATTAGTAGTTAATTCAAAATTTTTCTTTCCTCCCCAACTCCTGTGCTTGTACTAGGGGAATTTAACAAACATATTGACTCTCCCTCAAACACAATAACAATTCAGTTTCTAATACTAGTCACTTTCCATGAGCTACTTATTCCTATACCATATCAAATCCTGCACAAAGATCACGTCATACCTTTGATCTTGTGATTACCCCAAATGTACCACCTCTTTTCAGGAGATTGTTTTTTTCAGTTAACTTTTGCATCTCCTTTTCCGTTTGTCCAATTGTTCCTTTCAAGGAGTTATTTTCTCCAGTTAAGTTTTGTACTTCCTTTTGCATTTTTCCAGTTTCCTTTTTAAGGAGATGTTCTCTTCAGTGAACTCTTTTCTGATATTCTTAAAATTATTGATCAGCTTTTCTTCTATTTCTCTAATTTAGGTTTTAAAATCCTTCTTGAGTTCTTCCAAGAATACTCAAGAATAACACTAGTTCATATTCCCTTCTGAAGTTTCAGATGGGAGTACAGTCTCAATTCTGGCCTCTTCAGTATTGGTGTTTTAGTCCTTGTCCTCATAGTAAAATTCTCTGGTCTTTTCTTTTCTGGTTTGCTTCCTGATCATATTGATTTTTTTGCCTTTTTCCTGGTTTTTAAAATGGACCTCTGTTTCAGGGGCACAGGGCTCCCCATAACGTTGGGCTCCCATCCTGGGCTGATATGTTTGAGAATCTGCACTGCTTCAGACAGCCAGGTGGTTTGTGCTTGTCTTTGCTATGGTGAGGTCCACACTGGTACAGCCTGTGCACTGTGTGTTCTGTGCTCCTCCAGCCCCAGGCAAAAGATCCTTTCTGTTGACTTCCCAGGCTGTCCTGGGCTGAAAATCTGCCACACTCTGTCTCCTATTGGATTCTGTCACTCTTAAATTTTTTCAGATTCTCTTTTTAGAGGTATCTGAAGGAGTTTGTCTTAGAGCTTAGGTGAGTACTTGCTCTCACTCTGTCATCTTGGCTCTACTCCCCCATACCACCTCTTTTCAATAGTTTTCAAATCCCTTTATCCATCCACAACCTCTTGGCTTTTAAACTTTGCCTTCTCTTATAAACCCTAATGTTGGTCTATAACAGCAGAGGGGAATTTGTAGCCTCAAGACCACATGTTGCTTCCTAGGTCCCTGGGCATGGTCTTTTGACTAAGTCCAGTTTTTCCTGGACTTTTATGAAGTGGATTTTTTCTGTGAAGTTTAGATTATGTCAAAGGGCCACACTTGAGGACCTATGGGGCCACATGTGGCATTGAGGTCACAGGTTCCCAACTCTGGATTCTACATCACGACCTCCAATCATTTGTCCCCTCAATTCTCTCCTAGTTCTCCTTTTCTGCAAAAGTTCCTCACTCTGTTTTTCACAAATTGACCCCTTGGTGAATGAATTCTACTCAACACTGTCCTCTTCTCTTGAATCCTTAGACACTTTATAATATTGATGACTACACCTAAATCACTTCCATCATTCACCACCTGCATTTCTACACCTGTACTACAGAATAATTTTGGAGAAAATCATATAATCAGTCTGACTGGGTCCACTAAAAATTTATGTTATATAGCCTAAACTATGCCTTCACTTTTTTAGGTAATCCTATTATTCATCCCTTATCAATTCTCCACTCTACTCTCCACAGGGCTCTTCCACACTTTTTCATCTTTCCTCAAAACACTCGTTGCTCTTCTCTCATACTTTATTCATATTTTGGGGGAGGATTTGAGGTCATTGTCTGTGAGCTCTCTCTTCCCCCCTCATTTCTTCTCCTATTACTCAGACATCTTCCACTACTATCCTCTCCTTTACCCCTATATCACATTATGAAATGCCCTTATTTCTAAATAAAGGTACACCCACACACACTCATTCAAGTGATCACATGCCATCTCACCTCCTCCAACAGATGGCCTTTTCTGTCTCCTATATGTTTGCTTATTTTCAATCTCTCCTTGTATACTGGATCATTTCCTACTGCCTACAATCATGCCCCAGTCTCCCCAGTTCTGGAAAAAAAAATCCTCACCAGATCTATTCCCAGTACCACATATCTCTTTAGCACTTGGTAGCTAAACTCCTCCAAAAGGTTATCTACAATAGGGATCTCCACTTCCTTTTCTCCTGCTCTCTTCTTAACCTCTTATAATCTTGCTCCCAACCTTATCATTCTGCCAAAACCAATCTCTATAAAGTTACTAATGATCCCTTAGGTGTCAACTCTAGTGCTCATTCTCCCTTCTTTGATAGGCTTTTGATCTTAGGTTTTGGTGACAACAATCTCTCCTGCTTTTTGTTATACTTATTTTACAACTCCTTTGTCTCCTTTAGGTGGCAGAGTCAATAGAATGCCGAACCTGAAGTCAGGAAGACTCATTTTCCTGAGGTCAATTCTGAATTTAGATACTTACTAGCTGTGTAACTGTAGGCAAGTCGTTCAAACCTGGTTGCCTGAGTTTCCTCATCTGTAAAATAAGTTGGAGAAGGAAATGGCAAACTACCCCAGTATTTTTTCCAAGAAAACACTCAACAGGGCCACAGAGTCAGAATGACTGAAAGGACTCAATAGCAACTTTCTTCCTTATCTTCTTTCAGATCATGCCCTCTAAATGCAGGTGTCCCTCATGAATCAGTCCTGATCCCTCTTCTCTTCTCTAGCTATGCTATTTCACCTGCTGATCTCATCAACTCCCATGTATTTAATTACCATCTCTATGTTGATGATTTTCAAATATCCCTCTCCAGGACATACTCTCTAATCTCACATCTCCCATTGCCTTTCACAAACCTCAGATTAGATGTCTAGTACATGTCTCAAATTCGATATCTCCAAAATAGAATTCCTTCTCCTTGAATTCTCCTCTACTCCCATTTGTGCACTTTCCCTTTTACTGTAGATAGTAACATCATCCTCCCAGTCACAATCTTATAATCCTCCTGCACTCATCTCTTTTTCTCACCCCCATGTCCAGTCTGTTGCCAGTGCCTTTCTTCTTCCCAGCTGCAACATCTCTCAAGTATACCCCTTTCTCTCATCTAGCATTGCCACCACTCTAGTAAAAGCCCTCATCACCTCATACCTGTCCAATTTTAATAGCCTGTAGATGTGTTTGCCTGCCTCAATTCTCTCCTCTCCTTACTCCAAATCATCCTTTATTCAACCATTAAGATGAATTTCCTAAAAAACAGATCTCTTCATGTCACTCTCCTCAATAAACTTCAGTGGCTCCTTATTGCCTCTAGGATCAAATACAGAATGCTCTCTTTGGCATTCAAAGACCTTTAAAAGCTAGCCTGTTCCTCCTTTTCCAGTCTTCTTACACTCCGATCCTAGCCATGTACTCTTTGATCCTCTGAGGTAGGCCTCTTCACTTTTAGTCTTTCTGCTCTGGGCATTTTGTCTGGCAGTCCCCTATGTCTGGAAAGCCATACCTCCTCTGTACCAACTATTAAACTACTCAGATTCCTTTAAGTCCCAACAAAAATCCAATCTTTTACTGGACATCTTCCCTATTCTATCTTAATTCTAGGATGTTCCATCTATTGATTTTCTTTTTCTTCTTTTTGTTTGTTATCTCCCCCATTAGATTGTAAGCTCCTTGAGGGCAGGGATTGTCTTTTGCCTCTTTTTACATCCTCACTGCTTATCACAATATCCAGCACTAAGTAGACACTTAAAAATATTGATTGACTGATTAATAGTAAAATCAGTGATTCTAGTCTCCTTGGGAAACATGTCAGGTTCTTTCATCTCAACTCGATAAGTCTACATGATATCAAATTCCACAATACTAGCTTTTCTGATGGTCTAAAAAAGCAATGACATAATTTTACATTATTTTCATAGGACATTCTGAGAAGATCATTGATATAAAAACCACGTTAAGGGCCATCATTTGCCAAAGTAGGAGAAGAACAATTTTCCTAGAGAGAAACATGTAGCTTTTTCTACAAATAACTGAAATTGTACAGAGTTTGGCACTGAGCCAATATTACCATATTAGTTAAAATAAAGCTACCTCAAAACATTGTATGTCTAAATGAATGGATGATCCAGGTTTGATTCTCCCTTTGAGAGATGGAAAAGGACACTTTTAGGCCTCTGTTTCCTCAGCTAAAATGAAGGAGTGAACTATAGTGCCTTCTGGCTCTAATTCTATCAACCTATGAACTAACTTTTCCCAACTATATTGGGGAAGTAAACAAGGGGACCAATAAATTAAGCTGTCCTTAAGTTGATCTTCCTTACAGTGCTAAGGATGACACAATAATATCTAATGATATATTATGCTTCAAATTCTTGTCATGTCAGTATTTCTAGGGGTCTTCTTTTCTCTCCAGTTGAAGGCTGAGTACTTCCCATTTATCTATCCTTCTGTTACAAATTATGCAGTGCTGTATATTTTTCCTTTGAAGTAGAGCATATTCTGCCTTCTTAGTAATAATGTCATTATGTTCAAATTTATTTTTGATTAGTTCCTGTCTAGTGGTTCGTGGTTTTGGTATTTTTCCTGCAAATATATACCCCAGAGTCTGTTTTCATCTCCGGTTCTTGAGTTTTTAGAAAATGTTGACATTTTTAAGAGAGAGAAGAACAATGATTCTACCCATGATAAATGTTTTGTACGTTTCCATTATTTCAAAGAACTCTGCAAAAAGTTTGTGGCTGCAAAGTATCTAAAATATTTCTTGCTGTTCCTTAAACTTTGTATTACCAAGAATAACCAAATGAAATCTGCATGTATTATACTAAGGGAAGGACATCCCCAAAGAGCTTAATGCTATATAGATTTGTCTGAGATAAAATGTACTTATAAACATCCTCCATTAGTGCATATTTAATTTATTATTTATTGTGTATTTATTTTATGTATATTTAATTAACAGGAGCAAACAGTCACTATCAATGATGCATTAGGTACCCTAATATATTTTGCTATTCATAAAATTTATAATAAGCTGCATATCATTTTCCTGCAATAAATATCTGTATGATATAAATTAAATTCAATTTTTTCACGAGTAATACCCAGGTTCCTTATACTAATAACAGAGCTATTTACTGCACACATGCATTCATTCTGTCATTCACTGTATTTATTTATTGATTTACCATCTGTCCATCCATCCAACTATCTATTTATCTATCTTACTATATATCTATATATCATAATTTTTAATGCAAAACCCCAAAACAAAATTTACTTAAAACAGTTCTGCTAGACTAGGCATCATTGAGAAGGTTAAGTTTTCTTGTCTTTTATCACCTTCTTTATGAAGTTCTGTAATGACTGTCACCTTACTCATTTCTTTCTTTTTCAGTCACAAATGTTGTTTTTAATTCCTTTGTTGTAGCAAAGGGAAGATCTTTATAAAACATTACAAGCATTAAGAATCTAAATAATTGGTAAAATATTCATTACCGCTATGATAAAAGAAATGCATCAGACTTCATAAATATTTATTGTTGGAAGTTAGGGAGACAGTCAGGGGTAAATTTTCATTACAAAAAGCTGTAAAAAATGGGTCTACATTATTATTTAAAATATAGATTATAAGTAAAGAATCATGATTACAAATACATATTTATAAGTATATTCAATATGATCATGTGTAAAAATGCATACTACCTATATAAACACAAATATATAGTATATGTCTATATAAAGTAGAAAAGAAAAGAAAGAAAAAGGAAAGGAAGATGAGACAAGGAAGAAGAAATTGAGGAGTAAATTTCTAGAACTTTGATTTTATCTGCTACTGATGCAGATCAGTAACTCATCTCTAAATGATAGTATCAGTCTAGGTGCACTGACAGGTCAGTTACCTGGGCCACAGTTACTTAGGCACTGTCTTAAAGAGGTAAAAACTGGACCCTTAATCTTCCTGATTACAAAACCAACTTTCCACCAAGTCACTACACCATACTACTACACAATACATATACATATGCACATATACATGCATGTGCATGTGTATGTATATAGATATGTAAATATAAACATGTATTACATCCAATAAGCTAATTTATTCTGAATGGTTAATGAATTAAATAAGGACAATAATAGAAATTTGATCTGTGATTTAATATAGAGCAGGCTCTCAGATGATGAAATTTCCTTTGCCATGCAGGTCATCACCTTCTCCGCTACTCTAATAATAGCCACCATTTAAGATATGCGAAATGCTCTATATTTGTTATCTGATTTGTACAACCACTCTGTTGATAGATACTATTATTATCTCCATTTTACAGGTGAGGAAACTAAGACAGATATTAGTGACTTGCTCAAGGTCATACAACCAGTAAGTATATGGGCAGGGCTATTTGAACCTAAGTGTTTATGAATCTAAGTACAGAATTGTATTCACTGAGATAACTAACTGCCTTTAAGGCTTCCTGTACTGGAGCATTAGTATTGAGAGGCTAGGTGACATGCCCATAATCATATAATTAATATGTTTTATTTGTATGATGTGAAGTCATATGTACTTTACTATACAATGATAAAATAGCCTTATTGTGCTTGCTTATATATGATACTAATATTTCCCATCTGCATGACTTTGTACTGGCTAAATTCCTGTTCTGAAAATTCTTCTTTTCTTACTTCTACTTCTTAGCTTCCATGATTTCATTGAAAACTCAGTTCACATGCCATCTTCTGCAAAAGGCTTTCCCTGCTACCCCCACAGCCTCCCCTGACTCATACCTTCACCTCAAACATCTCCTAGTTCAAGTGTCCTCAATCGTTTTTATATCATAGAACACTTTGGCAGTCTGAGAAATCTTATGAATCCCTTCTGAAAGCAATGAACATGACTATGTCCATAATTAAAGGATTGCTAAGCTAAAAATTGTGTGTGGTTGTATGTGGTTTGTCCTTCATTCTCAAAGTGGACCATGACATCAGTAATGTGTGGGATTGCATGACCCTCCCCCTCTTACTCAAATTGACTGCTCAGAGCGCTCTCAAAGTAAAAACAGAAAATCTCCTTTATTTGTTCTGGAGAGAAATGGGGGGTCCCTTCACCAATAAAGCTGGAGTCCAGAGGGACCTTACAGAAGCAGAATGGCAACTTGTATAGACATGGAAGTCCCCTTCCCATCGCTGACCATTATTCTCATTGGCTGAGAAGCATGGTCTTACATTCTAGGTGCGAAATCTAAGCAATAGCTTTTGGAACCCAGTTCAAATTTCCTGCTCCCCAGACCTTTACAAAGCCCGCGAAAATAAATGGCATCATATGCAAATAAGGAATTGAAAATATATGCAAATGAAGCATTGATGACTCATGCAAATTGGGCATTGAGAGTGTATGCAAATCAGGCGGACCAAAGTGAGGACTGCAGACTATGGGGTGTGTGTGTGTGTGTGTGTGTGTGTGTGTGTGTGCATATGCAAATTAAGTATTGAGGAGTTAGTGAGCCATAGCCAATCATTGATCCTAATGCACTGTATAGTCTTATATGGAAATCTCCTGACTGGAGGAATCAAAACCTACACCTAAGATCTCTTCTACTCTAGGGAGGAGTCTCCATACTACTGAGAAGTCTTCACTAAATCTGTTCCCATTCAGTAAGATGATGACATGTCTTGCAAATGCATTGGATTTGAGTGAGAGAGGGCTGTGTAAAGTCATCAGCCTCATTTTCTCTTCCAGAGCCACCTGGGTCCAGCAGTTGGATATAGATTGGGATGACTAGAGATGGTCCAAGATGCAGTGGGAGACCTTAGCCTTTTTTAAGGTAAGGTCTTCCTGAGGTTTCACTGTCAGTGAGGCAACACCCATTCTATGTATAGTTCTATTTAAGAAGTGAGTCAAGGGATGGTCCCTTTAATAAAAATAACAACAACAAAAAAAAAAAACAAACCTAGGAGGGAAAAACCCTCAGGGTTGCTGGTCAAAAGAGAAATAATTACTATTTACATTCACTTTGAGCTAAGAAGGACCCAAAAGGAGCCATTAAGTGGTGCTTGGGCAGGGATCTACCATTGTTATATCAATGAAAGCCTTAGTGAATTGGCTTTAAGGTCTGGTCTTTCAGCAAGAAATCTATCCAATATAAATAGGTTAGGTAGGTTTCAGCCTAAAAATTTGCATTCTTTTAGGCAGGACACCCTCAGGTAAGGTCATGATACCCATGTGATGAGAGGAGAGGAAAGAGAAAAGGAAAGGAAAGAAGAGGAGGGAAGGAGAATAAGAATGAATATCAATCTGAATCCTATCTCTTTTTTCAGCACCTGAGCTGTCCTTCCCAGGTTAGTGCCATTTATAAATGTGATAAGCATGCCATATATTGTTTCATCCAAATTTTCTGTAAAAATGATGAACTGAATGAGTTTAAGAAGACAAATTTAAATCGACTTATAAATTATTATGCTTGGGTACTCTAAATTCAATTGATCCTGAATTCATCTAACTGTCCTGTTGTCTAATCCATATAATTCTTATTTATAATAATAGAATTTGTCAAATGCTTCCCCAAAATCTCTGTAAATTTTGCATATATCATTCTTTAGTAGTATAAAGTGAAGAGTATCTATAATTCTTTACATCTTACTACTTCCTTACCTTTTTAGCCTTTTTACTTCTTATCCCCTTACAAGTATTCTACAGTCAGCCATGCTTACCTTCTGTTTCTCAAAGAAGATACTCCATCTGTTTTCTTCTTGTCTTTACAATTTATTGGCCTTCATATGGAATCTAGTCAACAATATATGTATCATAGCAGGGGCAGACAGGAGAAATTGACAGTAGACTGGTCCCTGAGTTCAAAAGAAGTAGAGGAGGCCAGGAATTTTTTGGGGAGAATGCAAATAAGAGTAACAATACTTAACAATTATATAGTGCTGTAAAATTTGCAGTGTTTGCAAACATTATTTCATTGGATCCTCACAACAACCATGGGAGGTAGGTACTATCGATATACTTAGTCAATCAATAAACATTTATTAAATGTTTACAATGTGACAAACACTGTGTATGTGTCTGAGTGTGTACTCTCCCACACATGCAGAACACTGCATACAAAGTAAGACTAATGAGAGTTCATGCTCTTAAGGAGCTCACAGTCTAAGGTGGTAGACAACCTGCAAACCACTATGTACACACTACATATAGGACAATTTGAAAATATCCAGGAAAGAAAAGACACTAAAATTAAGAGGGTAGAAGAAGGGCTTCTCTAGTAGAGAAAAAACCCAGTGAGGTGAGGAGACAGAAATGAGGAGGAAGAGCATTCAGGAATAGGGTAAAACCACCAAAGTGCCTGGTGTCTGAAAATGGAGTGTATTGTTTGAGTAATGGTAAGACAGGTGGTGTCACCAGATAGAAGAATACCTGGCAGGGAGGAAAAGCATAGGAATAAAAGGACTAAAATATAAGAAGATTGGTAAGGTAGAAAGGGAGGGTTAAATTAAGAAGGACTTTTAATTCCAACCAAAGCATTTATTATTTAATCCTGTAGTTTACTGGAAACAACTAGAGTTCATTGACCAGGCAAGTGACGTAGTCTGATTTGAACTTGAGGAAGATCACTTTGATAGCTGGAATGGACTCAGTGGGAAGAGACTTAAAGAAGGCAGACCACCCAGCAGCCTATTGCAATAGTCCAGGCACTATAAAAGGGTGGTGAACATGCTTAAAGAGAGACTATATGAGAGTTGTTACAAAGGTATGTTGTTGCCTTGGAGGTGGGGTGAGACAGAGTAAGAAGTCTAGGATGACTGCTTGATTGCCCACCTGAGTGACTGGGAGAACAGTGGTTCCCTTGATAGTAAGTTAGAAGGGAGGGAAGGTTTGGGACAAACTGAAACAGAAGTTAGTGACTTGCTTAGAGTCATCCAACCAGTAAGTGTGTCAAAATCTGAATTCAGGTGTTCCTGACTCAGACCTATGCATTATCTCCTGCAACAGCTTGGGGGAAGGAAACTGTTTTATGGGTTCCAAGCTTATTGTTAAAACAAAGACTGTCCTCCCCTCATACAAACACCCCAATGTCTGACTTCAAAGAAATAAAAATGAAAAGGCAATGGAAAGGAAAAACCACAGCTGTGAGCAAGCTGTAGCATGTAAACTAAAGTGAACTCTGAAGAACAGGAGTAAAGGACATCATTAAGGAATGCTATGTCAGGAAGACAAGTTGCAGTGGTTGCATAAGAAGAACAAGGAAATACAGCATAGATGATAGTTAGATATAGTGATATCATGATAGTGATATCTATAGCTATAGTTCTCTAACAGTGTCCTTGGGATATCAGGAGAAATGGAGAAAGCAAATTTAACAGAATCCCTGTCCAAATGCTTGGGGAAATACAGACAAGTATCACAAGATGGACAGATACAGATGGGTTGCAACCTATGTAATTAGAATTTATGAATTAGTGAGACTAGTTCAATTTCAGAGAATGTTTATTTATGTTTTTTGTTTGTGTTTAGGCAATGTATTATATTTCAAAATTTTAATAACTGGGGATCCCTGGGAATGGTAATCTAAAGGAAGTGGGTCATTGGGGAAGGCACATGAGCCTGTGAATGGGAAGCCAGAGCAGATGTTTGCAAAGTAATGTTGCTATGCCTTGGGGAATGACACTTTATGCTCTCGAAAATATTTGCAACAGTATACACACATGAATAACTTGTTACACAATATTTTAATATTTAATATGGAAATGTCTGTATTATTCTAATATAGTATAGAATTATTATATAAATTATTTATGTATATAGATAATATGCTTACATCCTGTTATGTAACTTATAATCTATTAACTATCGTTTTTCTTTATCCTTTTTCACAGATGACCAGTTTACATCCAGGACTGATGCCTTGACTCATGTGTGAATTGTATTTAAGTGAGACAAAGTTGCACAAAGTTCTCAGCCTCACTCTTTCTTCCAGAATCATCAAAGTCCAGTGTCAAGACAAAAGTCAGGATGACTGGTAATGGCCCACGATGCAGTGAATAACCTTGGTATCTTAGATGTCTGGCCAAGCTCTAAGCCAGGGTGGGGAACATGTGGCCACATCTGGCACTCTAGGTCTTCAAGTGTGGCCCTTTGACTCAATCCAAACTTCAGAGAACAAATCCTACCCCTACCTAAGCACTCCATAGATCCTGCTTCAGTTGCCTTTATAATCCTTGGAAAAAAAACTGATCTAATTTGCGCATTTTGCCAAGGGGAAGACTTCAGTGCTTGGAATAGAAACTCCCTTAATACATCAAATAATTTGAAGCCCATTGCTTACCCCCAACCTAGTTTTGCCCATCTATCCAAATGCTTTATGGGGATATGATCATTGCTCATGCTACAGCTTCCTGGAGTCAAAGATGAGAGTTGAGTGCCAGGTGGATAAAAAAGGTCACCTGAAAAGTGTTTGGCACATCCTTACACCAGAAGTGATGGTCTTCCTCTAACACCTCAAATACCTCTTTTTAATAATAAAAAAAGCTCAGGGAAACAAAGCAAAAATCTTCATAAAACTATAGCATTTATAAATTAAAATCAAATTGATAAACAATAGACAAAATATACTTTTATTTTTAGTTCAAGTCTGATATTTATCTCTGGCTTAGTTCTTTTTGTTTTTCCCATATTGCTTACCTTTTTTTTTCCTTCCTTCCTTCCTTCCTTCCTTCCTTCCTTCCTTCCTTCCTTCCTTCCTTCCTTCCTTCCTTCCTTCCTTCCTTCCTTCCTTCCTTCCTTGTTTCCTTTTTTCCATAAACATTAATTTGATTAATGAATTTTTATGGACACTGCATATTTCTAGAGATGGAATTTATTCTCTGTTGCAAATAATAATTTAACGTTTTCATTGTTTGGAAGTTCAAAACTCGTCTGGTAATATATGCCTCTTGCAACAGTGCAAACTCTTGTACAGTCAGAGGTTCTGAAGGAGAACCAGTTTATTGAAACAATACCTAATCAGGAAAACAATGCAAATCATCCAATATCTACCTGCACTGTCCACCTTTCTTGAATCATCATTCTCTGTCCTTTGCACATTCACGTAAATCCAATTCATCTGCATGTCATGGCATTACCCACCTGATATCATAGTCTTCTTTGAGGACAAAGAATAAACAGTAGCAAGCAACTATAAGGAATATCTTTAGGTAAAAACAAAGAATACAAAAAAAACCAGCTAGGAGATGGCAACTTTCCTTCTTGTCTGCTCTTCAAAAGTAACCTCTGCCCAATAGCTTTGTATCATGAAGATCAGTTTGGCTTTGAAGAGAGAGCCCTGTCATTTTTCAAAAACCACAGCATGAACCAGAACATTACATAAAACAAAATGATGGAATGCAGTTTTGGAGACAGTTTGTTCTTCACTTAGCTGCCTTATAACACAGATCTCTGCTTAACCAATCTCTTCTTAGTAAGGATGATAGCAGATAACACTAAACATCACTTTTGTTTCACTTTCATGAATAAAAGTCACCTTAAAATTAGGGATACTATAATGTTTTAAACTAATTTTTAGCATTTAGTTATAGGCATCTTATCTGTAATATTTTGTTTGGATCTAAAAATTTTTATTTTTTTATTTATTTTTTTTGGGGGGAGGTGAGTGTTGCCTTTTTTTTTTAAAATTTATTTATTTAACTTTTTAAATTCATTTTCACAAATTTTTGGGTTCCAAATTTTCTCCCCTTTTCTCCCCTCCCCCCACCCCAATACCCCAAGCACTCTTAATTTTCCCTATCTCCAATCTGCCCTCTCTTCTGTCATCCCTCCCTTCCCTTGTCTCCATCTTCTCTTTTCTCCTGTAGGGCCAGATGACTTTCTATTCCTCATTAACTGTATGTCTTCTTTCCTAGTTGCAACATCAATACTAAACAATTGTTCCTAAAACTTTGAGTTCCAAATTCTCCCCATCCCTCCCTCCCCACCCATTCCCTTTGGGACAGCAGGCAATTCAATATAGGCCCTATCTGTGTAGTTTTGCAAATGACCTCCCTGATAGTCGTGTTGTGTAAGACTAACTGAATTACCATCCCTCCTACCCTGCCCCTCATTGTTTCTCTTCTGTCCTTTGATCCTGTCCCTCCCCAAGTGTTGACTTCAAATTGCTCCCTCCTCCCTTTGCCCTCCCCCCCATCATCCCCTCCCTTGCAATATCTCCTTCTCCCCCACTTTCTTATACTGTAAGATAGGTTTTCATACCAAAATGAGTGTGCATTTCACTCCTTCGTTTAGTCAAATGTGTTGAGGGTAAACTTCTTGTTTGTTTTTTTTCCTCAGCTCTCCTCTTTTTCCCTCCACTAAAAACATCTCCTACTTGTCTCTTAAATGACATATAGTTACCCCCTTCCATTTCCCCCTCTTTCCTCCCACTACATTTCTCTCTCACCATTTACCTTAATTTCTTTTAAGGTATGATCCCATCCTATTCAGTTCAATCTATGCTCTCTGTCTCTATATGTGTATGCATGTGTGTATGTGTGTGCATGCGTGTACATGTGTATGTGTGGTCCCAACAAATATCCAGATACTGAAAAGTTTTAAGAGTTAGAAATATTGTCTTTCCCTGTATGAATGTGAACAGTTCACTTCTGGTAAGTCCCTTAAGACTTCTCTTTGCTATTTACTTTTTCATGCTTCTTCTCATTCTTGTGTTAGAAAGTCAAATTTTCTTTTCAGCTCTGGTCTCTTCATCAAGAATGCTTGAAAGTCCTCTGTTTCATTGAAAGACCATATTTTTCCTTGAACTATTATACTCAGTTTAGCTGGGTAGGTGATTCTTGGTTTGAGTCCTAGTTCCTTTGCCTTCTGGAATATCCTATTCCACGCCCTTCGATCCCTTAATGTAGAAGCTGCTAGATCTTGAGATATCCTGATTGTATTTCCACAGTATTGGAATTGTTTCTTTCTAGCTGCTTGCAAGATTTTTTCCTTGAGCTGGGAGTTCTGGAATTTGGCCACAATGTTCCTAGGAGTTTCTCTTTTTGGATCTCTTTCAGGTGGTGATCGATGGATTCTTTCAATACTTATTTTGCCCTCTGGTTCTAGAATGTCAGGGCAGTTTTCCTTGATAATTTCATGGAAGATGATGTCTAGGCTCTTTTTCTGATCATGAGTTTCAGGTAGTCCCATAATTTTTAAATTGTCTCTCCTGGATCTATTTTCCAGGTCAGTTGTTTTTCCCATGAGATATTTCACATTCTCTTCCATTTTTTCATTCTTTTGGTTTTGTTTGGTGATTTCTTGGTTTCTCGTAAAGTCATTAGACTCCATCTGTTCCATTCTAATTTTGAGAGAACTATACTCTTCAGTGAGCTTTTGAGCCTCTTTTTCCATTTGGCTCGTTCTGCTTTTGAAAGCATTCTTCTCCTCATTGGCTTTTTGAACCTCTTTTGCCAATTGGGTGAGCCTATTTTTCAAGGTGTTAATTTCCTCAGCATTTTTTTGGGTCTCCTTTACCAAGGTATTGACCCGTTTTTCATACCTTTCTTGGATCTCTCTCATTTCTCTTCCCAGTTTTTCCTCCACCTGTCTAACTTGCTTTTCAAAATCCTTTTTGAGTTCTTCCAAGGCCTGAGCCCACCCGCCACCCCCCGGGGTGTCTGGGGTACTGAAGCCCTGCCCTCCACGTCTTTACCTGATGGCAAGAATACGTCCTCGTCCTCGCCATCAGATCCGAAGGTCGGGATCATTTGCATTTGTTGGAAAAAACTCTCTATAGTCTTATTTTTCTTCCCTTTTCTAGGCATTTTCCCAGCCAGTTACTTGACTTCCAAGATTCCTGTCCACCCCCGCCTGGATCCGCCCAGCCAGTGCTTGGCCTCTGAGATTCAAATTGGTGCTGGGGTGGGGGCAGAGCCGCCTCCCAGGCTGAGTTCCCTCAGGGGCTTTATGCAGAGACTTTCAGGAACGGAGCGGGTGGGGACGGGGTGGGGGGCCCGCCTCCTAGGCTCAGTTCTGTCAGGGGCTTAATATGGAGGCCTTCAGTAATAGAGTGGGGTGGGGGCAGGGCCGTCTCCCAGGCTCAGCTCCCTCAGGTTGCAAAGACTTTCAGTAATGAAGATCCTGCCTGCTGCCGCTGCTGCCTCACCCTCCACCCACTCCTCTGCCTCTGCCGCTTCCTCCCGAGGGGGCCCGAGTCACGGAGACGCTCCGCTCCCCTCCCCTAGCCCAGCTTTCTCTCTCACTGACCTGTAGCTTCTGTGGGCGGAGGGACTTTCCCGGCTGCCGGGGCTTCCGTCGGAGCTTCTGTCTCTGAAGCCTGCTCGGGTCAGCTTCTCTGGGGCCGCGGCCAGGGCAGCGTTGGGGTGGGGTCCGCTTTCCGGGGCGCGACGGACCCCGGGGACGGCTCTCCAGGGCTCACTGGAACGGAAATCTCTTCCCCTATATTTATGCGCCCCCTGCAGTGATTCAGAATTTATGGGGATCTCTTTTTACCTTAATTCTATGGGTTGTGGGTTCGGAGCTCGTAAACGTGCGTCCTTCTACTCCGCCATCTTGGCTCCACCCTGGATCTAAAAATTTTAAATAACACTATATATAATTATATAAGTCAAATGTTTTACTTTTAATAGCCATTGAAGCTTATAGGCATCTTTTTTTTTCTTTAACAGGTAGTTATAATGAAAGAAGCAGAATCTAGTCAAAGGTCCTCATCAAGTTTTATAGAAGAAACACATGATGTTCTTTCTATGTAACGTGTAAAGATAAAGATTAAGATTAAAAAAAAATTAAATAAAATAAACAATTGCTTATTAATCAAAATAAATACAAACATCTTAAAGATACGATAAAATGAATCCCTCAGCTCCTGCTACTCTTTGGGGTAAAACTTTTGATTTGACATTTCCTCCTTGCTTCATTATGAAGAACTCATTAGTGTGTTGTTGCTATTCTTATGTTTATACTCATCATTATTAATATTGTTACAAATATTGTAAATTTGTATGTAACCAAATTTACAATATACTAGGACAAATTTCTATTTTTCTATTCTTCCATTAACCTGATACTTTTGGTTTATAATTGCCATTGAAAATGGTCCAATCTCAATGCATTAGCTGGAAACTTAGCTAGCTATTTAACCATTCAGTTATTCATTTATTTATTTGAGTTATCAGAGAGATTATGAAGTTGTATTGTACATGTGTGAATTTGTCACCTGTCAGTTTCTGAAAAGTAATGAGTTTCTGACATTTAATTGTAGCCACCAGGAATTATATTGATAGGTCTTTGGTAGATGCTATTTCTTGTTCAGTCATCTTCATCATTATATTGCACAATTTCTATAGTATCTTTGAATAACAGTACTTCTGTTGCTGCTGCTACTGTGACTCTTACTACTACTACTGCTGCTACTACTACTGCTGCTGCTGCTGCTGCTGCTACTACTGCTGCTGCTGCTACTGCTGCTGCTGCTACTACTACTACTACTACTGCTGCTACTGCTACTACTACTACTACTGCTACTACTGCTACTACTACTGCTACTGCTACTGCTACTACTACTACTGCTACTGCTACTACTACTACTGCTACTGCTACTGCTACTACTACTACTACTACTACTGCTACTACTACTACTACTGCTACTACTACTACTACTACTACTGCTACTACTACTACTACTGCTGCTGCTGCTGCTACTACTACTACTGCTACTACTACTACTGCTGCTACTACTACTACTGCTACTACTACTACTACTACTACTACTACTGCTACTACTGCTACTGCTACTACTACTGCTACTACTACTACTGCTACTGCTACTACTACTGCTACTACTACTACTACTACTACTGCTACTGCTACTACTACTACTGCTGCTGCTGCTGCTGCTGCTACTACTACTACTACTGCTGCTGCTGCTACTACTACTACTACTGCTACTACTACTAATACTGCTGCTGCTGCTGCTGCTACTACTGCTACTACTACTGCTACTACTGCTACTACTGCTACTACTGCTACTACTACTGCTACTACTACTACTGCTACTACTACTACTGCTACTACTACTACTACTGCTACTACTACTACTGCTACTACTACTGCTACTACTACTGCTGCTGCTACTACTACTACTGCTACTACTACTACTACTACTACTACTACTACTACTGCTACTACTACTACTGCCACTGAGGATTTTATATTTTATCCTAAAGGCAAAAGAGAGCCACTAGAGATCTCTGAGCAGAGAAATGCCATGGTCAAATCTGGATGGGCTGTCACTTCCAAGATTGCAGTTGGATTCCCCACCATGGAACTTCTCAACATAGCTTTTCTCACAGCAAAAATAACTTACAAAAATTTTTGGTTTTATTTGTTAGTGAGTTTCTTTTTAGTTATGCATGTTGCAAAGATACTTAATTTATAACCTAGGAATACTATAACTTAGAGGGAAAAGCTATTGAAGTACATATTGAAGTAACAGATTATTTACTATTGCCACAGTTTCTCCTGCTCTTGATAAACAACAAGCAGAATGAATAGAGTACTTAAGTTGTAGTCATGAACAGCTTCATTCCATGTCTTTCTATGATACATACCACTTATATGAACATGAACAGTTCCCTTAAATGCTCTCAATTTCAGACAATTCCTAATAAATTATGGAAAAGTTGTTACCTTCTTTGGAGTAGGAATCCCCCACCTATGAAACCTGAGGTCCCTAAAATATTGACTAGTGTTCTTGTTACTTCAATTAAGATACTAAAATTTTACTTTGACTGACTAACATAGGGTCAATTAGACCACAATCCCAAGTTCAGTACTGCTTTGGATAAGTTAGCATGTTTTTATTCTGTGGTATAAACTGCATTCATTTTACATAAATGATTCAGTCTTTGTTTCCAAAAGTTATACATGAAGCATTCCCATTTCAGTGAATATTTTTTTCTATAGTGCAAGTGTCTTTTCCAATTACAATATTATATTAAAAAAAATTATCGAAAATAAATCATTGTAATTAAATAACTTTGTATCTTGAGTAGCAAGAAATAAATTATGACTGCCTTCTTCATTTTTTTTCAAAGTGTTGTAGGCCTTCTATTTCTTTATGAATTTTGGAATCCTGGGATAAGATTAAATTGGGAATACTATTTGTATGTAGGCCACCTCACTACACCTCTGATTTCCCTTGAGCTGAGACTTAATTCTGATTGTATTTGGGAGTCCTCCAGGATTATTGTTTTAACTGAGTTTAATTTCCTTGTGGTTGTTGATTTTTAAGATGAACTTTATATTTAATGACTTCGATAAACACAATGGGGTTTCCCCATATAGACTGTAGATTAATGGTATAGCTAATCACATTGGGTTCTGTACTGCTCATACAAAATTCTCCCATCGGTAAGAGAGTTCTATCAAAGGAACTTTCTATAAATCTGACCTATATGAGACATGAAGAACTGCTCATAACCAAAGCAAACCTCTTATCAAATCCATTGTTTCTGGTTTTTTTTTTTATCAAGAACAATACTTTCTTTTCATGAAAAGGGAAGGATTACTACTATTAGTTTGCTAAAAATTGGAATGTCCACATTTAAAGAATTTGATGAAAAAAATGAATAGCACTCTTTCCATTCAATTGAATTGAGTGAGACATTCCCTTTCTAGTTATCTCAGTCGCTAATTTTCCCCCCTTTCATATTATCTTTTTTTTTGATTTGAGTAAATGTCTTTAACTAGTTATTTTTACATTGTCTTCCTTGGTCAATTGCAGCTTCATGACAGATAGGATTTTTTTAAGCTTCTTTGTTTCATTAATGCTATGTGACTGGTACATAGAAAAGACTTTATAAATACTTCTTTACTGATAGTTATTGATCACATTCTTGTTTTTGAGTTATTTTACAATCCTATCCACTTCTCTCTGACCCTATTTGGGGTTTCCTTGGTAAAGATACTAGAGTGCTTTGTCATTTCCTTTTCCAGCTCATTGTACAGATGAGGAAACTGAGCCAGAGTTAAGGGACTTGCCCAGGGTCACACATGTAATAAATGTCTGAGGCCAGACTTCAACTCAGAAAGATGAGTTTTCCTCACATCAGACACAGCACTCTAGCTACTGTGCCACCTAGCTGCCTGATCACATTCTCAGTGCTGTGTTTTGGTTTTGGAGGACAGAAATGAATCATGAGAAATAGCGCCTACTGTAAAGGATTATACTTTTTCCTTGAAGAGGATGACATTTGTATATGAAGTAATAAAAACAAATTCCTTGAGAATAAGGACATTACTTTATCTTTTAGCTCACTTTCATGCACTGACCTCAGTAGTTTTCTGGTAAATGTTTGTTGACTATTTGTGTAATTCAATAATAAGGTTAGGTAATATCACATTGTGTCAAAATGAATGATGCAGATCTTAAGAAAAAGAGAAATTCAGAATGCTGTTGCTTCCACTAACAGGAAACATTTCATGGAAGAAATGGGTCATCTGTTAGGCATTGAAATATAAGCAATACTGATGAACAAATTTTGACATCCCTGAAGTTTTATTGCTCTTAGGTAAATGGAAATATTGTATGTCAACTCCATGATGGCATGTTTACCCAGGTTCTGGATAGTGGACAATGTTCCCGTGCCTTCCCAGTCACCAATGAATTGAAACAAAGCTGTGTGCTTGCTCCCATGATTTTTAGCATGATGTTTTCAACCATGTTGTCAAATGCTTTCAATGAGGATAGATACAGCATCAAGGTCAAGTACCATACTGATGGTAAGTTCTTCAATTTGAAAAGGTCACAAGCCTACAAGACCAAAGTGGAGGGAGTGTTGGTGCCTGATTTTCCGTTCACAGATGATTGTGCACTCAGTGCAGCCTCATAAACTGAGATGCAACAAAGTATGGATCGATTATTCTCTGCTGCTTGTACTAATTTTGGCCTAATGATTAACACTGAGAAAATACAGGTGTTCCATCAGCCACCACCACACCATCCATATGTGGAACCTTTGGTTATAACAAATGAAGACATTTTGAATGCTGTGGATAACTTCACTTACCTTGCTAGTGTACTTTCCAGGATGTACACATTGGCAATGAGGTTGATGCAGGCATTGCCAGAGCTGTATTTGGAAGGCTCTGAATAAATGTTTGGGAGAGATGAGGTATTAGATTGACTATCAGACTGGAGGTCTACAGAGGTGTTGTGCTAACCTCATTGTTGTATGCCTGTGACATGGACAATCTTCCAATGCCATGCCAGGAAACTGAATCACTTACATTTGAACTGTCTTAGGAAAATCCTGAGGATCACCTGGCAGGATAAGGTACCAGACCTTGAAGTCCTTGCTCAAGCTGAACTGCCAAATATTCAAACTATGCTTCAGAGGGTGCAATTCTGATGAGCTGGCCATGTTGTTTGAGTGCAAAAACATGGTGATCACGTGGTGGTCAGAAGAAGCAATACAAGGATACTCTCAAGGTCCTTCTCAAGAACTTTGGATTTGACTGTGCAACATGGGAGACACTGGCAAAGGACTGCTCAGCATGGCGTGCCCACATCAGGAAGGGTAGTGTGCTCCGTGACAAAGCAGAATTGAGACAGCACAAAATAAATGTAGGATGCTTAAATTTGGAGTATCTACTCCAAATATTTACGCAGACTATCTGTGCTCAACCTGTGGTAGAGCATTCCAAACTAGTGTTATCAGCCAGAGTCAAACACACTGAAATTTCACTTTATCATGGTGATGTCATTTTGGTCCTCTTCCAGAAGGAAGGACCACAACCAACCAACCAACATACCAAAATATAAGCAGAATTAAGACAAATGCGTTACAGTACAGTTTTGTTTTTTGTTTTGTTTTGATTTTTTATCAGTTTCTTTTCTGAAGCTTGAGACTCATGCCATCTTATTTTATGGTTGTCCTTCCTTAAAAAGATTCAACTTGTAGTGCCGAAAAAAGATGCATATCATACCCCAATGGAATTTATTAGGTTAATGTTCTGGACAGTATGTCTATAGGGATACAGGGATACTTAGCCTAAGGAAGAGAAGACAGAGAGTGAGGGAGTAGAAGCAATATAACTGTTTTCAACTATGTGAAATTTTAAGTATTTTTTGGAACAGGGACTAGATTGTACTAGATGTAATATTAATTATTTTAATGAGAATTAAAGGTTTTCCACACCCATTAATGGTCCTACCCATTAAGGGAAGCATGATTAAGGGAGATTTGTCTTGTAGGGAGGCTGGCATCCTTTGTTAGTTTCTAATGAGGCACTAGTTCTCCTGGGTCATGATGCCCTCTGAGTCTGAAAAGTCTATATACGCTCTGAGTTAGGCTTACTCGTTGGAAGTTAGATGAGACTATGGGTAGCCACTAAGGAGTCCCCTGACTTTGAAATCCCAGATATCAGTGCTTCTCTCTCTGTTAACTGTATATGTATGTAATGCTCAGACACTTGGATATGTTTGTTGATCTGTGATGCATGTGTTGCATATGGTCAGATAACTGGAAGCTCTGTCTATTGGTCTGTTTCTTAGCTTGGCTTTTCTATGAAGTTCAAGGTGCTGACTTTTTCCTCTGAACTAAGTAAATGATCTATGTGCTTGATTAAAGTAAATTGTTGACCTCTCAAAAGTTGCTTCCCTTTTAAAAAAGCAGATCTGAGAATCTGTACAGCAGGCCCTCCTGTGTATACTGGGGTCCTTGCTGATATACTGGTTAAACCCAGAGAACAAAATTAGTAACAAAGTATGAAAGTTACCAAAGGGCAAATTTAGGCTTGATTTAAGTGAATTATTACCCTAACAATTAGAACTGTCTAGAAATGCAATGGGATCCTTCAGGAAGCCCTGGAAGACCCCTATATAACTGTATAATTCTTCTCAACTTATTTCCTCTTGTTTTCCATTACTACTGACTTCACCTCCAACATTTTACACCTATACTTAGAATAATATCTTTCAACTGACATTAATCAAGTCAAAAAGTAATAGTAGAATCATTTAGTTCCATGTAACTCAAGCTATATATGAACAAGAAGAAAAAATCAGAGATATTGAGGTATTAAATCCCAAACTGAATCTCCTCTTATTGTGTATCCACCAGAGCAGTTGCTTCATCATGACTGGGTTGGATTAGATGACCTCCAAGGTCCTGTCTATCTTGGGGATACTTTGTTTCTCTGAAATATTACTCCTTTTCTCTAAAACCTTCAGGGACTGCACATTACCTAGAGGAAAAAAAGTATACTTCTTTTAGCTCAGCACTTCAAGATGTTCTTTACTTTACCATTGCTGACTCAATTGTCTTTGCTGCCTTTCCATACATATTCCAGCTGCATTGCAAAATTATCTGTTGCTAATCTACTCCTGAATTATTTGCATATGTGTGCATTAGGGCAGGATTCCACCTGCCAAACCCCTCAATCCTTCACATTTACTGCAAGTTTTCTTTTCCTTCAAGCCCCTTATCAGGAAACATTATTACTTATTTCATAGTGTTGTGCAAAGAAAAGTTTTCTAAGTGTTAAAGGGCTTTATATAAAAGGGATGATGATGCTGGTGGTGAGGATAATGATGATGGCAGTAATTAGCACATTTAATATAGTCTTGGCTCAATTAGAAAAGAGTCATAACTAAAACAGAAAAGGAAGTAATATCTCCACTATAGTCTGTCATGATTGTTCCACATTTCTAGGATTGTGTTCAGTTCTGGACATCAGAATTTAGAAAGGACATTGAAAAACCAGCAAACATACGGAGAAAGAAAGCAAGGCTGGTGAAAGTCTTGATTCATTTCATATGAGAATTGGATAAAGAAACTGAATAGGGCAATTTAGCCTGTGAAAGAGAAGCTGAGATATTGAATATGCCATATTGCTGAATGAGGGGTTGCCATGAGAAAGAGACCTTAAATTTGCTCTGTCCTTCCCCAGAGACTAGAACTAATAGCAACAGATGGAGAGGAGGGATTAAGTTTCATTTCAGGAGTTATTCAAAAGGGAAATTGGATGCTTTAGGTAATAGGGTTCTTTTCTTTGGAAATTTTCAAGAAAATTTTAGCAACAAAATATTGGGTATATTGCGGGATAGGAGGTTGCTTTTCACAAAGAAATTATATTAGATGATTGATGCTTACATCTGTTCTAATTCTGAAATCTTTGATTCCCTAGCTGACAGCAGTTTCTCCCTCATTAAATATCTCATAGGCCTTGGTCTAGACAATTTTTTTTGCCTTTGTTTTATCTCAAGCCATTGCAAGCTAAGTTGACTGGTATAACCCCAGCCCCCCAAATGCATAAAAGCTAAGACAACGGAATTGGACACCAAGAATTGCTCTCACTTCCACCTCAAGCCCTACAATCAACCACTTACCTGCTGTGACACAATGTTAAGTCTCCTGGGTTCCTGCCTCTCACTCCTCATTTGAAAATTCTGAAAGTGTCCTGACTTCAATAGTTAATTGCCTTCTCTCACTGCTTACAAATTGGTCTCCAACTGATGACACATTCACTCTTTCTCTAAAATTCTATATTAAAAGTTTGATCCCTGAATAACTTGGAAAACTTGAATCAGAATGTGCATCCTGCTGCATATCTGGGCCACTAGCATGTGGAGGGAGCATGTGGAGGGTAAAACCATTTTACCTGGTTATACTGATTTGAGTTGGTCCAGATTTTATCCATATTATTTTATAACATGCTTCTTGAGAATAATAGTGATGTTGCTTTTTATATGTGTATAGAATGATTGATACAAGTCAAAGACCTTTGATTTCTTAGACTTTCCATAAACAATGTCTTCAATGTATGTTGAATCATATAAACAAAGAAAAACAAATTCCATGAAAGTCATTAATCATTGTAATTAAGATAAAACACTTCAATTCACATAAATGTATAAGTGGACTTGACAACAGAAAACTGAACAAGATTTGATTTCTCTAATTTGCTAGTCTATGGCATTATAGAAGCATAGCTTCTAATATTTGAAAGGGATATTTGTGACTATTTTTTTTTGCCAATCCCTTCTATAACATACTTATACAGAGATTACCAAGCCACCTACTACATATTTCCAATGACAATAATTCCACTCATCTTTTTGACAACTGAAAAATTTAGGTAGATTTTTAGGCCTACCTACCTCTGTGAAATCTCTACCCACTGCTTCTAGTTCTTACCTTTAAAATTCAGAATGAATATCATCCCACACATACAAAAATAAATAATTTTATATACTGGATTGATTGGCTCTTTGATTATAATTATAACGCCCAAACTTTGGAATACTATTCTCTAATATGAGAAATAAGAATTGTTGATAGAGTACTATTTGTGTGTCTGATCTCAATTTCATTGTAATAAGAAATGCATGATCAAAATACCCAAAATGACTCTTTTGTTGATTTCTTTCATTCAGTAGATCACTTTGAACTCCATTGCTTGTTGTAGACATGGTAAGATTCCAACAAGTATAATATAAACTTCTGGAGGGCAAGGACTGTATCGATGTTTGTTGAATTGAACTTAATTAAATCCTGTTAGTTTTGATATTTAGTCCAAAATATAAAAAAATGGAATTCATTTATGAAAGTTTAAGATTTTATGAACTTTAAATACACTGCATAAGTATGAGCAGAATTGTTCTGTTATCCTTTTCTCCTACTTTTATATTTACTAAAATAATACCTAGATATGAAATACATAATTTGACTCCTTCCTTATTGCTTGACTTTAGTCTCTTTTTTAAATTTAACTTCATGAAATGATAAGTTCTTCATAAAACAGTAGCAAATGGTTAACTTACTCTATTCTTTGGTGGAGTAATTACAGGAGCAATATTGCTTTGTTCTTACCTATCTTGTAGGTGATTATTTATTTATTTCATGGATTAATGGGACAATTTCATAAAAGTGGTTTAGATCTACATGTGGAAAGTGCCATGTAATCAATTGAATGTGTTATTATAATGAACAAAACCATCCTGGAAATTATTTAATGAATTATTTATGCTGTCTTCATGCTGTGCTGAGGAATTTGTATTAGGTAGAAGTCTCCTACTGTGCCATTAAGAGCCCACAAGGTAAAATGATGACAAGAGTCTCCTTGCTGTAAATATCACAGCAAAGAATAATGACATTTAGTCAATGTAGGCAAACTTTGGAGTCAGTTTCCTTTTGAAATATCTAATGAGAACCCCCACCTTCAATGGAGAGAGAATATCAAATTATAAGTTCTCATAAATTTGAAATGAAGATTTTGACATAAATGAACAAGTGGATTACTCCCCTAGAACTGGTCTTAAACAGCTGTGTTCTGGTATAAAAAGGTTCAGTTGCATACTCAGGAATTATCTATATGGCAGAAACTGGGCAGTAAATGATGAACAGATGGACTTCAGAATAACCTGGAAAGATGTACATGAAATGATGTTGAGTGAATTGAGCAAAACCAGAAGAACACTGTACACAGTAACAGCCACAGTGTGAGATGACTGATTTTCTTAGACATAGTCTTTCTCAGCAATGCAAGGACCTAAAACAATTCCAAAGGACTCCTAATGGAAAATACCATCCCCACCCAGAGAAAGAACTATGGATTCAGAATGTATAATGAAGCAGAATATTTTCTTTTTTATTATGCTTCATTGTGTTTTATTTTGTTTTTCCCATGGTTTCTCACATTCGTTATAATTTTCTGTACAACATCACTAATGTGAAAGTATGTTTAATGGGAATGTATATGTAAAGCCTATGCCAGATTGCAGTCTGTCTTGGGGAGTGAGAGATGAGGGAGGGGGAAAATTATTTATGGAAGTAAAAGTTGAAAATTAAAAATAAATAAATTAACTTAGAAAATAACAAAAAAATAAAAGCTTTTTTTAACCTAGCCCCCTCTTACACCATCGATGTACTCTTTGGTCCATTAATACTGGCTTTTCTTGCTATTCCATGAACAAGAAACTCCTCTTTCCTCTGGATATTTTCTATGATTATCACGCATATTTAGAGCACTCTTCCCATTCTGTTCCACCTACTGCCTTCGTTGGCTTTCTTTAACTTACAACTAAAATCCTATCTTTTACTGAAAGCCTTTTCTATCCCCTCTAAATATAAATCCTGTACATAGTTTGTTTTTTATATATTTGTGAGCATATTGTCTTGTCCATTAGATTATAAGGATAGGGACTGTAACGTCTCTTTTTGCATCGCCAGCACTTAGCACAGTGCTGGTGATTTTAAAAATTCTTATATGATTTTAAAGACCTAGGTATTTTTATATTATCATGTCTAAGTACCTCATTGGCCCAGGGGGTGGGGAGAAGATTGTATCTACCCTTCCACTTGGTTCCACAGATGTGGTACTAGGAAATGAGCACAGATAAAGAAATGTTAATGTGCTAACAAAATCTTAAAATCCAGCAATCCCTGGGAAAATACTAGCACTTCAATTGGTTACATTGCAATTTGTCACAGGGCTTTACATAACCACTTTCTTAAACTCTTATTTTAAGTTTAAAAGATGGAACGAACAGCTAGGAAAGAAGCTAATTTTGTTTTCTCTGGTTTCTTAGTCCATTCATGCCTATGGTCAAACATGACATAGAAATTTTTAGAGCTAGCTGCTCTTTAGAGATTGCCATAATTTCCAAATTCTGCATAGAGTTTCAGAAGACAACAACTTCAACAACTTGAGCAATGTGGAAAGAATTATGGATGTGGAGTCAAAGGACTTACATGAGATTCCTGTCATTTATTTTCTGAATAGCATTGAATAATCATTTAAATATTCTTGTCCTAAGTTTCTTCATGTGTTAAGGAAGTCTGGCTAGATGGCCTCTTGGGTTACTTTCAAATTAAAATTCAGGATACTATTATCCTATTTATTTGTTAATCTGAGATTCATTTGTATTTTGAAAATGATGATAATGCAATGGATGTCTGTAAATAAAATTCTCTTCTTTCTTTTAGATGAAAGTAATCAAAGTATATGTATATAATGTATATGTATATAATACATACTCTATTTAAGACTCTAATGTAAGAACTTATTTTCATAGTCCATGAGAGATTGGAATGCAAACTGTTTGAATACTTCAAGTGATGGGAGTTGATTCACATATTCAAAAGGAACTTCATTCTGTTTTTGGACATCTCTAAACTGTTACGAAATCGTCCCTTGAATTAACTCTAAATCTTCTTTGCTTTATTTTGTATATGTTCCTCTTAGTTTTGTCCTCATGAGCATTAGAAAATCTTTAGTTCTCATTTGACCTACCATAACCTTTCTAAGGCTTCAGGTGTTATTATGTGGGAAATACTGTGGTAAAGTGGTAAGGAGTTTCAAGCTGCAACAACTGGATTTAATCCTAAATTTTCCTTATATTAAATTACTTACCCTCTCTGTCCTTCATTATCCGGCTCTTTTAAATGTTGATAACATTTGCATTTCTTCCTTCACAGGACTCAGTGAAGAAAGGGTTATTATAAAAATGTGTTACCATCATCCTCAACAACCCATCAAACTTTCTTCTTCAGGCTTTTCATTTCTACCCCAAAGACTGACTTCAGTTATGTTCTTTTAGACCTATTTAAGTCTATCAGTGCCTGCCTTAGAAATGTAGCACTCAGATACTTATCTAGCACTTTCCTTATAATTTGACCATTATAGAGAATGGTGGAATTATTTAACCCCCTGATTTACATATCATCTAAATATTAAGACTGCATAATTTTTTTTAACATTAGTTAGATGACACTTTTTAAGGACAGGGTTTACATCAGGTTTCATCTTTATAACATCTTGACCAGCACTCTGTATATAAAAATTGCTTAATAAATGCTTATTCCCCCATTAATACATTTTTGCTTAATTGAATTGCTTGCCTTGTTACATTATTTACTCATGTTTAGTGTATCCTCAATGAAAATCCCAATTTTTTATATGAAATACTACTGACAGGTTTTCCTCACTCACAACACATACACTAACATGTATACACACACTAATCTTATTTCATTTTGTTAATTTTGGGGCCATCATTCTTGATGGTTAAGAACATTTCGAACTTTCAACCTCTCATCCTAAGTGTTTACAGTTCTTACAGTTTTGTGGAACATACAAAATATGCCTGTTTTCCATACATTCACTTGATCTGTTGACAAGCAAAAATGGTGAATAAGATTGATCAAGCAACAGTATAATAATAGACAGTGTTCCTCCAGATTGGCAGTGACTGTCTTTATATTTGTTTATTCACAGTCATAAAGTCATTGAACCATCTCATCCAGAGTACACATTTTCCACATGACTGTATGGAATAGAAATAATATGAATAATAGCAAATTTGCCACATATGTTGTCAAACTCAATATGAACCATGTCAGCATCATTTCTTTGACCACAATTCTAATAGCTCCATCAAAAATAAATCATGTTGAGGAAAAACTGGGAAGAGAAATGAGAGAGATTCAAGAAAAGCATGAAAAATGGGTCAATACCTTGATAAAGGAGACCCAAAAAAATGCTGAAGAAAACAACACCTTGAAAAATAGGCTCACTCAATTGGCAAAAGAGGTTCAAAAAGCCAATGAGGGGAAGAATGCTTTCAAAAGCAAAATTAGCCAAATGGAAAAAGAGTTTCAAAAGCTCACTGAAGAAAATAGTTCTCTCAAAATTAGAATGGAATAGATGGAGGCTAATGACTTTATGAGAAACCAAGAAATCACCAAACAAAACCAAAAGAATGAAAAAAAGGAAGAGAATGTGAAATATCTCATTGGAAAAACAACTTACCTGGAAAATAGATCCAGGAGAGATAATTTAAAAATTATGGGACTACCTGAAAGCCATGATCAAAAAAAGAATCTAGACATCATCTTCCATGAAATTATCAAGGAAAACTGCCCTGAGATTCTAGAACCAGAGGGCAAAATAAGTATTGAAGGAATCCATCGATCACCGCCTGAAAGAGATCCAAAAAGAGAAACTCCTAGGAACAATGTGGTCAAATTCCAGAATTCCCAGGTCAAGGAAAAAATATTGCAAACAGCTAGAAAGAAACAATTCCAGTATTGTGGAAACACAATCAGGATAACACAAGATCTAGCATCTTCTACATTAGGGGATCGAAGGGCGTGGAATAGGATATTCCAGAAGTCAAAGTAACTAGGACTAAAACCAAGAATCACCTACCCAGAAAAACTGAGTATAATACTTCAGGGGAAAATATGGTCTTTCAATGAAACAGAGGACTTTCAAGCATTCTTGATGAAGAGACCAGAGCTGAAAAGAAAATTTGACTTTCGAACACAAGAATGAGAAGAAGCATGAAAAAGTAAACAGCAAAGAGAAATCATAAGGGACTTACCAAAGGTGAACTGTTTACATTCCTACATGGAAAGACAATATTTATAACTCTTAAAACTTTTCAGTATCTGGGTAGTTGATGGGACTACACACAGATGTACACACACACACACATGCACACACACACACATCTACATGCGTGCATGCACACACAGAGACAGAGAGCACAGAGTGAATTGAATATGATGGTACCATATCTTAAAAGAAATTAAGGTAAATGGTGAGAGAGAAATATAGTGGGAGGAGAGAGGGTGAAATGGAATGGGGTAAATTATCTCTCATTCAAGAGACAAGCAGGAGACTTTTTAGTGGAGGGAAAAAGAGGAGAGCTGAGAAAAAAACATGAAGTTTACCCTCATCACATTCGACTAAAGGAAGGAGTAAAATGCACACTCATTTTGGTAGGAAAACCTATCTTATAGTACAGGAAAGTGGAGGAGAAGGAGATAAGCAGGGAGGGAGGGATGATGGAAGAGAGGGCAATGAGAGAAGGGAGCAATTTGAAGTCAACACTTGGGGAAGGACAGGATCAAAAGACAGAATAGAAACAATGGGGGACAGAATAGGATGGAGGGATATACAGTTAGTCTTACACAACACGACTGTCATCGAAGTCATTTGCAAAACTACACAGATATGGCCTATATTGAATTGCCTGCCTTCCCAAAGGGAACAGGTGGGGAGGAAGGGATGGGGAGAATTTGGAACTCAAAATTTTAGGAACAACTGTTTAGTATTGTTCTTACTGCTAGGAAGTAAGAAATACAGTTACTGGGGAATAGAAAGTCATCTGGCCCTACAGGACAAAAGAGAAGATGGGGACAAGAGAAGGGAGACATGATAGAAGAGAGGGCAGATTGGTGATAGGGAAAATTAGAATGCTTGGTGTATTGGAGTGGGGGGAGGGGACAAATGGGGAGAAAATTTGGAACCCAAAATTTTGTGAAAATGAATGTAAAAAGTTAAATACATAAATTTATATGTAAAATAAATAGAATCATGTTAATATGAGTAAACTTATTCTTGCTGAAGCCATGTATGTTCCTAGTAATCACCAGCTTCTTTCCTTAAGGTTCCAGCAATTGACGATCTCTGTTAGAACCAGTGATTCACATCAAGCTTATTAGTCTAGTTTTTTCTGGGACTACTTAGACTACCCCTCCATATAAAACTTCTTTTTTCTTGAAAATTAGATCTGGATAGAATTATTAAAAAATCTGATCTTCTAGCTCCTTTTAGTTTTAGCACTGATTAAAAATAATATTAAAATTTAATGACAGAGATTTATAGCATTCTACTCAAATGAATTTTAAAGAGGTATCTAATATCATTGCACTTTGTCAAATAAGGCATTCAAGCTCATGGTGTTATTGTAGGCAGGGAATCTGAATTCTTTGCCTGAATATTAAGCTCCTGTTAAACAGTCATTAACAAAGAAAATTCACTATGTTCCTTTGCATAACCAAGGAAGATATTAATATTCAGCTGGTGAACAGCTGTATGAAAGGAAAGACCAGTTAGAAGATTAAAATGCTGGAAGAAACTCTGCATTTACTATAAATGCATACTAACAACCTTGCTATATGGCATATTAGAAATGAAAGTTCAAGGACCATTCTAATGTAAGAAAAGTCCCAGGGCAAGGCACTTGAGTACCAAGATTTAATTAAAAATCTCTTGCATCATTGACCAAAAGGTCCTTATGTTTTGGCCTACATCTGTATGGGACAGATTGTCTATTGAAATCTGAAGCATTATCTAGATTTAATATTAAATAGGCTTTCTAATGCATTTGCATAAGTGGTGATTCAAGATTTTTTCTTAAGCAATGGAAAAGTGAAGACTTTATAAGTCTCCCATCATGAATAAAATATACTTGCATTTTATTATTGGGAGGACAGTTTATATGATGAACTTGAGCTTTAGCTCATTGAATATCTATCATTTTATGTCTTTTCCTTAGCAACAGAGTAGATGTTATTCTAGTAGTGGGGAACCTGTGGCCTCAAGGGCACATGTGGCCTCCTAGGTCCTTGGGTATGGCCTTTTGACTGAGTCTTAAGTTTTACATAACAAATCATTTTATTAAGAGATTTGTTCTGTGAAGTTTTGGTTTGGTCGAAGGACAGAACTTGAGGAACTAGAGGGCCACATATGGCCTCAAGGCTGAAAGTTCCCCCCCCTGCCCTAAGCAAAAGGAAAATCATGAAACTGTTACCCACTCATTTTTCTTTTAGAAACAGGATGGCAGTGTAAAGGCAGGGACTCACCTGAGTTCTCCCCCAAAGCTGTCCAAATACCTTTAAATAAGGGCTTTCAATAAATTCTAGAGCAGAAGAACCCATAAAAAGACAGAATGAAACCTTTTTCCAGCCCAAGACAACTTAGAAGATTGGCAGGAAAATCCTGTTTCACCGAAATGAGATAGGATATAATCCAGAGGAGGCCACATCAGTACAGACCAGGTATCAGCAAACCTGGAACAGGCTTTGGGAGCCACTGAATTAACAGTGGCAGTGCTGCTTCTGGAAATCTCAGCCCACAAATGGTAAGGCAGTTGAACAAGTGGTCAGGAGATTACAGGGGTGTCTTTGCTAGTACTGAGGCAGGAATCTGTTGCTTGACCCATACTAAGATCCAGATCACAGTCCTGGGTGGAAGTCCCAGGGAGAAAAGGATCACTAGTACACCAGACCTTGCAGCAACAGGGGAGCAGGGACCCTCCTCACAGTTAAGGGGCAGAAAAGAATGCTTGTAGTCACTCACAGAGTAGAGCACAGGCCAAGAGAGTAGTAAACGACTCTCCTTAAAACATAACACCTGAGAAGAATTGACAACTTACAGATCCTTAGAAGTATATCTGAAAACAACTGCACAAAACCCCTGAAGCTTCGAAAGCAAAGAGAAGTGCCCTGATATGCTAGAACCACAAGGTAAAGTAGAAATTTTAAAAATCCATTGATCACCTCATGGAAGAGATCCCAAAATGAAAACACCCAGGACTATTATAGTCAAATTCCAGAACTGCCACATCAAAGAAAAAATATTGGAAGCAGCAAGAAAGAAACAAAGTATCATGGAGCCACAGTTAGGATAACACAAGATTTAGCAGTTTCTACCTTAAAGGATCAAAGGGCTTGGAATATGGTATTCTGGTGGACAAAGGAACTAGGAGTACAACCAAGATCATCTACTGAGCAAAACTGAGCATAATCCTTCAGGACACAAAAAAATGATATTCAATGAAACAGGAGACTTTCAAACATTCTTGATAAAAAGACCAGAGCTGAATAGAAAATTTTATTTTCACATGCAAGAATGGAGAGAAGCATAAAAATGTAAACAGGAAATGGATATCATGAGGGACTTAATGAGGTTAAATTGTTTGCATTCCTACATAGGAAGATGGTACTTGCAGCTCATAAGAACTTTTGCATTATTAGGACAGATAGGTGAATATATAGATAGAGGGCACAGTGTGAGTAGAATATCAAAGGGTGATATAAAAAAAAAAAGTAAAATTGAAGTATGAGAGAGATATGTGCTGGGAAAAAGGGAAAGGGAAGAGTAGAATGACATCAATTATCTCGCGTAAAAAAAGGCAACAAAAAGTTTTTACAGTGAAGGGGAAAATGGTAGAGGTGAAGGCGACTGAGTGAACCTTATTCTCATTTGAATTGACTCAAAGAGGGAATAATATTCACATAATTGGGTATAGAAATCTGTCTTAATCTACAAGACATTAGGAGGTAAAGATAATAAGAAGAGGAGGGCTGATAGAAGGAGGACAGACTGGGGAGATGGGTAGTCAAAAGCAAAACACATTTGAGGAAGGACAGGGTAAAAGTAGAGAGGAAATAAAATAAATAGGGAGATAGGGTGGAGGGAATTACAGTTAGCATGATAACTATGAAAAATAAACTGCAGTAATTGATAAAGGCTTCATTTTCTAAATATATACAGCTAAGTCAAATTTATAAAGATAAGATCCATTTCCCAACTGATAAATGACATAAACAATTTTCAGATAAAGTAATCAAAACTATATATAGCCATAGTGAAAAAAATCCTGTACCCCACTATGTCTTGAAGAAATACAGATCAAAATAGGTCTTAGATACTACCTAATACCTATTAGATTTGCTAATAAGACAGAAAAGAAAAATGGCAAATGTTGGCAGGGATGTGGGAAAAATGAAAATATAATGCATTGTTGGTGAGGTTGTGAACTGATTCAACCATTCTGCAGAACAATTTGGAACTAAGCCCAAAGGGCTATAAAATCATGCATACCCTTTGATCTAGCAATAACACTACTTGGTCTGTATCACAAAAGAGATAAAAAACACAGTAAGGGAAAGAATCTATGAGTATAAAATTATTTATAGTTGTTCATTTCTGGGGGAAAAGAATTTGAAATTGAGGGTGTTTCCATGAATGGGAGAATGGCTAAACAAACTGTTATATGTGATTGTGATGCAATTCTATTGTGCTATAAGATTTGATGAGCTGGATGCTTTCAGAAAAACCTGGACAGATTTATATGAACTGATGCAAAGAGAAATGTACAGTACAAAAAGTTTTATTCTTTTTGAATAGTTTATTTTAAACTTAAATACAAAAAATTAAATATACAGTAAAAAAGGAAAAGAAACAAATTATAACATTCAATATTAAAATTTAAATACAAAAGATGAGGAAAGGAAATAAAACATTGCCATGTGCAATATATAACTTAAGACAAGACTCAAAATATACAGCAATAAATTTCAATTTCAAGAAAGCCTACATAATAAACACCACACATTGTGTTCAGATCAGTCCATTTTTTCTTTGTTTCCTTTTAAGTTTGTTCTCTGCTGTGTCTTTCAGTTTGTTAAACGTCATTTTTTTTAGTCTAGATTGTATTTAACTACTCAGATTCAATCTAGCCCTCATCACAATGGTTCAGGTTCTAACTGGCCCAATATGTCAATTGGTTGGTTGTTATCCTTCATTCATGAAGAGGACCAAAATGACATCACCATGCTAAAGTCAAGTTTCAACATATCCAACTCTGGCTGATCAAACCAATACAAGCCCGAAATGCTCTATCACAGATTGGGTACACATACTCAGTGTGATGATTTGGGGTGGATACTCCAAATCTGTGTATCCTACATTTTCTTTGTGTTGTTTCATTTTACTTTGTTCATAGAGAACAGGAGAGAACAATCAAATCCAAAGTTCTTGAGAGATACCCTAAGAGTGTCCTTGTATTGCTTCTTCTGAACTCCATGTGATTGCCTTTCCTGTGCAAGTTCTCTACAAAATAGTATTTTTGGCAGGCATACATTTTGCCTTCGAACAACATGACTAGCCCATCAGAGTTGTGTTCTCTGAAGCATAGTTTCAATGTTTGGCAGTTAAGAAAGAACCTCCGGGTCTTATACCTTATCCTTCCAGGTGATCCTCACAATCTTCCTAAGACATTTCGAATGGAAGCGATTCAGTTTCCTGTCATAGCACGAGTAGACTGTCCATGTTTCATAGGCATACAAAAATGAGATCAACACAATGGCTCTGTTGACCTTCAGTTTGGTAATCAGTCTAATACCTCTTCTCTTCGCAAACTCTTCTTCAGAGCCTTCAAAACATTGACCTGACTCTGGCAATGCATGCATCAACCTCCTTGCCAATGTGTACATCCCTGGAAAGTACATTACCAAGGTAAGTGAACTTACACACAGCATTAAGAACTGCTCCATTTGCTGTAACAAATGCTATCAGGTATGTATGGTGTACTGTTGGCTGATAAAGCACCTCTGTATTCTTGGTGTTAATTGCAAGATCAAAATTAGCACAGGTAGCAGAGAATTGATCCATACTTTGCTGTATCTCAGCTTCAGAGGCTGCACTAATCACAAAATCATCTGCAAACAGAAAATCATGCACCAACACTCCCCCCACTTTGGTGTTGGGTTGTAGCCTCTTCAAATAGAAGAATTTACTATTTGTGTGGTAGCTGACCTTGATGCTGTGTTCATCCTCATTGAACGCATTTGACAACATGGCTGAAAACATCATGCTAAAAAGCATGGGAGCAAGCACACAGCCTTGTTTCACTCCAGTGGTGACTCAGAAGGCAGGAGAGCATTGTCCACTATCCAGAACCTGGGCAAACATGCCATCATGAAATTGATGCACAATACTGATGAATTTGTCTGGGCAACCAAATTTGACAGAATTTTCCATAAGCCCTCATGACTAACAGTGCCAAAAACCTTGGTCACATCTACAAACATTATGTACAGACCTCTGTTCAGCTCCAGGCATTTGTCCTGGAGTTGTCATCAGCAAACACCATTTCAACTATTCCTTGACCTTTTATGAAGTCACACTGGCTCTCAGGTTTATGATCATCTTCCATGTGCAGGATAGCCTATTAAGGAGGACTCTAGCAAGAATCTTTCCAACAGTGACTAAGAGAGATAGATGCCCCCTGTGACTGTTGCAGGGCAATCTATTTCCCTTAATTTTATAGAGATGGACAGTGGAGGCATCCTTGAACTCCCAAGGGATGACCTCCTCTTGTCATGTAACCTGGAAAATTTCAGTCGCCTTGTGTATGAGCCATGGAGCACCTATCTTGTAATTCTCCACTAGAATAGAATTAGCACCAGGTGCTTTTCCATATGAAAGGTGCCTAATGTCACTCAAAACCTCTTCATTAGTTGAAAGTTCAGCTAAGGAGAGGTTGACTTCAACCTGAAGTAAATCGTGAATGGCCTCAGCATTTATTGATGACGGTCTGTCGAGAACACTACAGAAATATTAAGTCCATCTCTCTAGGATCATGTCCTTATCACTAATCAATGTGATCCTCTCAAGGTCTCTCTCAAGAACTTTGGAATTGATTGTGTGACATGGGAAACACTGGCATAGGACCATTCAACATGGCATGCCCACATCAGAGATGGTGCTGTGCTCCATGAGGAAAGGATAATTGAGAAAGTTCAAAGGAAATACAGGATATGCAAATTTAGAGAATCCACCCTAAATGTTCACATGGACTATTTGTGTTTGATCTGTGGTAGAGCATTCTGATCTCATATTAGTCTGATCAGTCACAATCACACATTGAAACTTGACTGTATTATATTGATGTCATTTGTCACTACAAGTATTATAAATGCTCAGATTCCTTAAGAATCTACCCAATAAAGCATATTTTTTATTATTTTTAAACACAATCACTGCCATAGATCTTAGATTTCATCTTCCTCTCTCTCCCCTTCTTCACCCCCCCTCCCCTGTTCCTCCCTGAGACAGGGAGAAATCTCATATAGGTCCTGCCCATACATTCCTACTAAATACATTTCCACCTTAGTCATGTTGCATGGAAGAATTAAAATGAATGGGAAAAACCATGAGAAAAACCAAACCAAAACAAAAGACAAGAGAAAATAGTCTTCTTCATTTTGTTATCCAATTCCATAGTTCTTTCTCAGGATTTGGAAGACATTTTGCCTCAAGAATCCATTGAGAATTTTTAGGTCCTTGCATTGCTGAGAAGGTCTATGTCTACCAGAAGAATTCTTTACACACTGTAGTTGTTATTGTGTACAAAGCTCTCGTGGTTCTGCTTTTTCACTCAGCTTCAGTTCACATAAATCCTTCCAGGACACTCTGAATAGCACAATAGTATTCCATTACATACAACTTATTCAGTTATTCCCCACTTGATGGGCATCACCTTGATTTCCAGTTCTTGGCCACAACAAAGTGAGCTGCTATAAACATTTTTGTACAAATGGGACCCTTTCCAGTTTTTGTGATCTCTTTGAGATATAGTCCTAGAAACAATATTGCTGGGTCAAAGGTTATGCACATTTTTTGTTGCCCTTTGGGTATAGTTCCCAATTACTTTCCAGAATGGTTGGATCAACCCACAGTTCCACCAACAATGAATTAGTGTTCCAACTCTCCCACATCTTCTCCAACATCTATCATCTTCCTGTTTTGTCATGTTAACCAATCTGATAGGTGTGCAGTGGTACCTCAGAGTTATTTTGATTTGCATCTTTCTAACCAATAGTAATTTAGGTCATTTTTTCATATGACTATAGATAGTTACATTTTTTTCCTCTGAGAACTGCCTGTTCATAACTTTTGGCCATTTATCAGTAGGGGAATGACTTGTATTCTTGAGCATTTGAAACAGTTCTCTATATATTTTAGTAATGAGACCATTATCACAGATAGTAGTTGCAGAAATGTTTTCTAAGTATTCTGCTTCCCTCCTAATCTTGGTTGCACTGGGGATTTTTGTGCAAAACTTTTCAATTTCATGTAATTAAAATTATCCATTTTGCAGTTCACAATGTTCTCTAACTCTTATTTGGTCAAAAATTTCTCCATTCTCCAACAAATTGAGAAATATGCTATTCCTTGCTCCGTAAATTTGTTTATAGCATCAGTCTTCATACCTAGATTATGTATCCATTTGGACTTTATTCTTATATACAGTGTCAGGCATTGGACTATATTGGTCTATGCCCAATTTCTATCACATCATTTTACAGTTTTATTAGCAGTTCTTGTCAAAACAGTGAGTTTTTTTATCCCAGAAGCTGGGGTCCATGGGTTTATCAAACAGTAGATTGCTATATTCAATGATTGCTGTATCTTGAGTAACCTATTCTACTGTTATACCCCTGTATTACTTAGCCATTACCAAGTGGTTTAGATGATTGATGCTTCATAACACAATTTAAGATGCGGTATGGCTAGGCCACCTTCCCTAGCATTTCTTTTCATTAGTTGCCTTGATATTCTGGATATTTTGTTCTTCCAGAAGAGTTTTTATATTATTTTTTCTAACTCAGGAAAATAATTATCTTGTATTTTGATTGGTATGGCACTGAATAAGTAAATTGTTTTAGGTAGAATAGTTATTTTTATTACATTATTCTGTCTTGCCCAACAGCACCTGATATTTTTCCACTTACTTAGATCTGGCTTTATTTGTGCAAAAAATATTTTGTATTTCTCTTCATGGTCCCTAAGTTTGTTTTGGCAGGTAGACTACCAGATGTTTCATAGTGCCTACCGTAGTTTTAAATGAGATTTCTCTTTCTATCTCTTGCTGTTGGACTTTGTAATAATATAAAGAAATGCAGATGATTTAGGTGGGTTTGTTTTGTAACCTGCTACTTTGGCACAATTGCTCATTTTTTCAAGTAGTTTTTTACTTGATTCTCCGGGCTGCTCTAAGTATATCATTGTATCATCTGCAAAGAGTGATAACTTATTTTTTACTTTGCCTGTAATCATTACTTCAATTTCTTTTGCTTATCTTATTGCTAAAGCTAACATTTCTAGTATCATATTGAATAACAGTAGTGATAATGGACATCCTTGTTTCATTCCTGTTCTTATTGGAAATGAATCCAGCTTATCCTCATTACAAATAATGCTTGCTGATGGTTTCAGATAGATACTGCTTATTATTCTCTGGGAAGTTCCATTTATTCCTATGCCCAGTGTTTTCAATAGGAATGTATGTTGTATTTTTGTCACAACCTTTTTCTGTATCTATTGAAATAATCATGTAGTTTCTGTTAAATTCGTTGTTGATTTAATCAATAATGCTGATTGTTTTTCTAATACTGAACCAGCCCTGCATTGCTGGTAAAAATCTTACCTGATCATGATGTATTATTATTGTGATAAGTTGCCGTATTCATTTTGCTAATATCTTATTTAAAATTTTCGCATTTATATTCGTTACAGAAATTGGTCTATAATCTTTCTCTGTTTTGACTCTTCCTGGTTTAGGCATCAGAACGAAAATTGTATGTTAAAAAAAAATTAGGAGAACTCCACCAGTTTTATGAATAATCTATATAGTATTGGAAGTAACTGTTCTTTAAATGTTTGATAGAATTCTATTGCAAATCGATCTGGCCCTGGAGATTTCTCTCTTAGGGAGTTCATGGATGGCATGTTCAATTTCTTTTTCTGAGATAGGATTATGTAAATATTCAACTCCCTCTTATGTAAATCTGGGCAATTTATATTTGTTTTAATATTCATCCATCTCACTTAGAGTGTCAAATTTATGGTCATATCATTGGGGAAAGAAATTTCTAATTATTATTTCAATTTCTTCCTCTTGGAAGTAAGTCCACCCTTTTCACTTTTGATATTGATAATTTTGTTTACTTTATTTTTATAATCAAATTAAGCAAAGACTTACCAATTTTATTTTTTCATAAGATCAGTATTTAGTTTTATTTTTTAGTTCAATAGTTTTCTTAATTTCAATTTTTTAATCTCTTCTTTGATTTTCAGTATTTCTGATTTTCTATTTACTTGTAGATTTTCAATTTTTTTCTAGATTTTCAGTTGAATGCCCAATTCATTGATCTCTTCTTTCTCTATTTTATTCATGTAGGCATTCAATGATATAAAACTTCCCCTAAGAAGTGTTTTTGCTGTGTTCCATCAGTTTTGCCAGGTTTTCTCATTATTGTCCTTCTCTTAAATGAAGTTGTTGATTGTTTTTATGATTTGTTGTTTAAATGACTCATTCTTTATTTTTTTTTCTGAAATCGGGAAAGCCTTATTAATTTTTATGTCTATTCCCCTTGAATGGATGGTAGCCTCCCTAGTATGGTTAAAGGATGACTACAACACATTCAGAAAGATAGGACTTTTTTTCTACTTTTTAAAAATTTATTTATTTATTTTTAGTTTTCACATTCATTCCACAAGATTTTGTCTAGGCTCTCATTCTCATCATGGCTGTCAGGTAGAACAATAATTTTTGAATTGTGTCTCCTGATCTATTTTCCAGGTCAGCTATTTTTCCAATGAGATATTTTAAATTGTCTTGTATTTTTTCATTCTTTTGGTTTTACTTTGTAATTTTTTTGTTTCTCTTAAAGTCATTAGCTTGAGCTGCTCCAATTTAATTTTTTAAAAACTATTTTCTTCACATAGCTTTTGAACTTCCTTTTCCATTTGGCTAATTCTGCTTTTTAATGCATTTTCCTCCTCTTTGACTCTTTGAACCTCTTTTGTCATTTGGGTTAATCTATTTTTAAAGGTGTTATTTTCTTCAGCAGTTTTTGGTTTCCTTTAGCAATCTGTTGATTCACTTTTCATGATTTTCTTGCATCCCTCTCATTTCTCTTTCCAATTTTTCCTCCACCTCTCTTACTTGATTATTGAAATCTCTTTTGAGTTCTTCCATCGTCTGAGACCATTGTAAATTTATTTTGGAGGTTTTTGATGAATAAGTCTTGACTTTGATGTCTTCCTCTAATGGTATGCTTTGTTCTTCCTCATCTGAAAGATTGGATGGAAATACCTGTTCCCTAAGACTGTAGCCTTCTGTAGTCTTATTTTTTTTTCCTTTTTCTTTCTTTTTTGAGTATTTTCTCAGCAAGTTACTTGACTTTTGAGTCCTTTGTCTAGTGGAGGGTATACTCTAGGGAACCTGTAAATTCTCAATTCCTCCAAGGTGGCACAATCAAGGGACAGGAAGTTACTCCTCTCCTGGCCTGTAGTCTGGTCTGGGAGCAACCACAAGCTTTTCTGCCCAGAATCAATGAGTAGGGTTCCCTCTCCACCACTGCCTCCAGCTTCACCAGCCAGTGCTCCTCTTCACCCCAGGGACTGCACTGATGGTGGGATTCAGATCAGCTGCTGGATTCCCTCAGGGTCTTTAGGCAGAAGACTCTAAAAGTGGATGCTGCAGTCGTCTGGGGCTGGAGCAGGATCCTGCTCTCTTCTCACTCAGGTGTAAGAACTTTCTCAGTGACCTTTAAATCTGTTTCTGGTATTTGTGGGTTGAGGAATCTGGGAACAACAACTACTATCTGGGATTTTGTGCCTTGAAGACTACTCCAGTCCTGTCCTTCCTATGTTGTGCAGCCAAGATTGGGCTGTTCTCTATGGGCTGCTCTCTGCTCTGAGCCTGGTGTGACAGAACTTTCCTGTCTTCCTTCCAGGTTGCCTTGGGTTGGAAATCTCACTCTCTTTTTTGTGGCTTCTGCTGCTCTAGAATTTGTTTAGCATATTTACTGATATTTCATGGGCTTTGCTGGGAGAGTTGCATCAGGTCCATCTTTCTACTCTGCCAACTTCCTGAATCATTCTTTAGAATTAGATAATTTCGTTTCCAATTAAGTTTTGGTCTCTCTTTCCATGAGCTTTTATTACATGTAATTATTATTACATTGTGACATGAGAAGAATGGATTGACTATGTCTGCCTTTCTATGCTGGATTTTGAAGTTTTTTTATGCCCTAGTACATGGTCAAGTTTTATGTATGTGCCATGTACCACTGAGAAAACAGTATATTCCTTTATATCCCCATTCACTTTTCTCTAGAGATCTATCATATCTACCTCCTCTAGAGTTTTACACACCTCCTTAATTTTTTTCATGTTTATTTTGAGGTTAGATTTTTCAAGTTCAGAGAGGGGGAGGTTGAGTTCCCCCACAGCCCAGCTTTGGCTGCATGGTGCACCAGGAACAGCACTGGAGCAGGTTTCAAGGCACAGAATCCCAGGTAGCAGCTGTGGTTTCCAAATTCCTCAACCCACAAATTCCAGAGACAGAATCAAAGGTCAGTGAGAAAGTTCTTACACCTGGTTGAGAAGGGAACAGGGTCCTGCCCAGTTTAGTTTTCTGTCTATTTCTTTCTGTAACTCTGAAACTGGGACTCCAATGGGCCCCTGCCCAGGGCTCCTGGACTCCTCTACCTTTAGAGTGATTATCAATAGTAACCATTGCTGTTTCCCAGCCAGCCTGATGTCTTTGTTTTTATTGACCTCATGAAAGGGGCCATGCCCTGGCTACTTCTTAAACAGGCTTATTTATTGAATGGGTGTTGCCTCACCCTAAGTGAGTACCTGCAAAGATCTTGCCCTAAAAGACCCTAGGTCTCCCAATGCATCCTGGGCTATCTCTGGTCATCTAGAGGTATATCAGATCCATTGGATTCAGATAACTCTGAAGGAGAAGTGAAGCTGGTGACTTGCACAGGTCAAAAAACAAAGTCAAGTGCAAGTCATATCATCATTTCTCTGATGGCATGGTCTTCTTCAGCAAGGAAGGACAAACACAATCACCCTTGCCTGAAATATGCTCAACTTTGCTGGGTAATTAATCCTTGGTTGTAGTCCCAGCTCCTTTGCCTTACAGAATACACATTACTATTCCTTCAGTCTTTTATTGTAGAAGTTGAAAGGTCCTGTGTGATCCGAACTGTAGCTCCTTGGTATTTGAATTGTTTCTTTCTGGCTGCTTGTAGTATTTTCTCTTTCACTTGATAGTTCTGGAATTTGGCAACAAAATTCCTTGGTATTTTTAGTTTGAAATCTCTTTAAGGAGGTGATAGGTGGATTCTTTCAATGACTATTTTGCTCTCTGAATCTAGGATCTCTGGGTAGTTTTTATTGATGATTTCTTGGAAGATATTGTCCAGGCTCTTTTTTTTTTTTCATCATATCTTTACAGCAGAACAACAAATTTTAGATTTTCTCTCCTGGATCTATTTTCAAGATCAGTTGTTTTTACAATGATATATTTTATATTTTCTTCTTTTTTTCATTGTTTTGATTCTGTTTGACTGATCCTTGACTTCTCAGAGTCATTAGCTTCTACTTGTCCAGTTCTAATTTTTAATAGATTGTTTTCTTCAGTTAACTTTTGTATCTCCTTTTTCATTTGTCCAATTGTTCCTTTTAAAGAGCTATTTTTTCCAGTTAAGTTTTGCACTTCCTTGTCCATTTGTCCAATTTTCCCAGTTAGGTTTTGTGCTTTCTTTCTCTTTTGTTCGATTTCCTTTCAAAGGGGCTATTCTCTTCAGTGAATTTTTTTTCAGAAATTTAAAATCATCGGCCAGTTTTTCTTCTACTTTTTAAACTTGGCTTTTGAAATCCATCTTGATTCTTCTAAGAATGCTCTTTGGCCTTGAGACCAATTCTATTTCCTTCTGAAATTTCCCATTGGAGGACAGTCTCAGTGCTGACCTTTTTGGTATTTGTGTTTTGGTCCCTGTCCCTCTAGTAAGATTTTAGGATGTTTTCTTTTCTAGTTTGCTTCCTACTCCTGTTGATTTCCTTTTTTCTGGTTTATAAAATGGATCTCTGTTTCTGGAGCACAAGAGCTCTGTCCCATGGTCCTTGTACTTGGAACTTGAGGCTTTATGTATTGTGGTCTCTGGTTCTTTCAGTTAGAAGCTAAAATGCTGCAGCTTCCTTGGTGTTCAGCTGCCTGGTGTGCCAAATCAGAGACCAGGTGAAATCTTCCTGAGTTTCCCCAGAAATTATTCATTTCCCCAGAAATAAAAATCCCCCTGGAGGTTACTACATGAGGTTTAGGGAGGGGTCATCTGGCCACAGGAGGTCTCCCTTCCTTAGCTAGAGCTCAGGCAGGCTAAGAGTTTGGTGAACCCTATCTGTGATAGTGTCTTCCTGATCACCCTGGCCATGCTGAGTAAGGCCTGGGGTCCTGGTGTTGGTGCTTATGGACTCCACTCCACTGGGGGTTCAGGATCTTATCCCAGTTTGCTGACTTGCAGCTGTCTGGGACAGCTCTGGTCCTGCACTGGTCCACTTCAGCCACAGCAAGAGGCACTCCCCTTTGTGATTTTCCCAGCCTCATGGACTAAGAGACTGTTTACCCATTCAGCTGACACCAATATTCCAGGATTTTTCTTGGGCAAATATTCTCTGGATTTTTCCAGGTCAACAAGTGGAAGGGGATAGCATTTGTAGATCATTCTGCCACCTTGACTCCAGGAAGCTCAATAGGTGGATTGTTGGATTGATAATCTCACAAGCAGTTGTTGCTTTTACTTTGGGTTCTGTGCTTCTCTCTCACTCAGTTCCACTGGGCTCCCATCCTGTTCTGTTTGTGAACTCTCAGTGCTTCAGACCACCAAGTAGTTCCTACTGGGCTTTGCTATGGAGGGTTCTGCACTGGTATAGTCTGTGCACTGTGCACTCCTCTATACCTGCAACAAATCTTTCCCATTCATCTTCCATGCTGTCCTGGGCTTGAAAGCTGCCACATTCTGTCTTCTAGTGGATTCTGCCACTCTAAAATTTGTTCAGATTCTCTTTTTAGAGGTATCTGAAGGAGTTTGTCTTAGAGTTCAGTTGACTATTTGCTCTCACTCTGACATCTTGACTACATCCCCCTAATATGGCAGATCTTTAATAAACTTTGTTTTTCATTGACTGAAAAAAGGCTTGGGTCTAAATTATTTGGGCAGGACCTGGCATGTTTCTAATTTGGGGTCCCAGAACCCCTAAATCTAAATAATACAACTACAGCTCAGAAGATAGGAGTATTATGAATGCTCAATTGAACCAAATATGGTGCTCAAGTTTTCTTTTTTTAATTAAAATATGGAGTTTTAAAGAACACAGAATGTGTCATTGTAGTCTTAAAGTCAGAAAAGACTTCTGTTCAAATGTTGTCTTAGTCAATATTTTCATAAGTGTCCAATTTATGCTTTAAAATGATGATAATGTGGTAGTAGTTACTTTGCAAGGTCATTATAAGGATCAAAGCATACACTGCAAAAGCATTTGTGTACCTTGAGGTGACATGTAAATGGGAGCTAACAATACTATTATGTTGGTTTGGTAATTTGGAAATCATCTATAAAGCACATATATTGTTCATATTTATTTATACAACATAGCACACTTTAAATATATAAAATGGCAGACTGACAAAATTATACTTCTTTTCTTTATGATCCCTTATTATGAAAGTGAGAATTTGATAAAAAGTAATAACAATAACTGACTCATAGCAACTTACGTTTTACAAAACACTACATCTATTATCTCATTTGATTCTCACAACAACCCTATGAAGCAGCTGCTTTATTATTCTTATTTTGTAGATGAGTAAACTGAGGATGAATGAAATAAATGTACCTAGATTATGTCATACACACACAGACACACACACACACACACACATTTGTAGCAGACAGCCCGCGTGCCTACACCTCGATGAAATGGTTGAAGAAAAGAGACATGGGAGGTGGGGAAAGATAGACCAATTTCGTTTATTGATCCAAGGGTTAGGGTTTATATAGACAGAATCTGCAAGTCTACGTGACATTCATCTCCTGTCCCAGTGATCTGGCCAGTCTTATTGTGTTTGAAGACTGTTAACCTAGAGGACATCTATTTTACATATCCCTTGTTTTCTGTAGTTCCCATAATTATCTCACGGAGACAGCAACAACTGGGGGGAATGGAGAGCTATTCCGGATGATAATGAGCACAGTCTCAAAGAACAGTTTCCCCAAGGTCTTTCCTGATCTTGTCAACAGCACTCCCTACGTATATATCTGTTAGGCATCTGAGGCAGAATTCAAACTCTAGTCTTCCAGATTCGGAATTCAATACCTTATCTACTATGCTACCCAATTGCCTTAAACACATTTTAAGTTTTTCCTAGGGGTATTGAAATATCCTGATATACTTTTGACTTGAATTACATGGGCACTAGACAGGTAAGAAGAAAGGGTCACTAAATTTATGATAAATTTAACAGAGACAACACACTTTCATAAAGAGACCAGGAATATTCCTGGGACATCTGAGCATTAAAGTTAACTTTCTCAAGAATGATACAGCTTCTCAGTGGATTTGTCTATTTCTGCTTTATTCTCTAGATATTTTATCCTCACTCTAAGGTTATCTCTTATTTCACCTAATTTTCTTCACCTGTAAAATAAAGGGATTGAACTACATCTTCAAAGTACCTTATAGGCAGAATGTTATTATTTTATCTACCAATTAAGCTTCCTTTAATGACCATAGTAATAATTTTACTCTTCTTTTCCAAGAAATTTACATTAGTTTATAATATTTACTACATAATCCCACACTATTCATGCCCCCTTATCTTCTATTACTCCCTGATGGAACTTTCTTCTCCAATAAGACAGGAATTTGTTGTTATTGTCATTGAGTCTGACTCTTCATGACAACATATGGAGTTTTCTTGCCAAAGATACTGGAGTGCTTTGCTATTTCCTTCTACAGCTCATTTTACAGATGATGAACTGAGTCAAACAGGGTTAAATGACTCACCCAAGGTCTGAGACCTGATTGAAACTCATGAGGAGGAGTCTTTCTGATTCCATGCCCAGTGTTCTATGCACTGTGCCACCAAACGGCCATTGAGATTTTTACTTTCTACTGAAATTATGGAGATTTTAAAAATATTTTTATTTTTATTGTATCTAGCAGTTCTATCCTAATTTGGTCTACACAAAAACTCCTCTTAGTTTGGAGTATGGTATTAATACCATGTTTTTCATAAAAACCTTCCCCAACTCTAGCAAACATGTTCTCCATATTTTGTATTTGACCAGGAATCTGGATTTCCGATCTACTTGGGAAATTTTAGAAAGTATGGCTTAACATAACATACTGCATAGATTCAACCTTTCTAGTTCTACTCAACTAAAACATAGATTGAAAATGGTATAATTGAAGAAAAATCAATAGAACTTCGAAATGAATTGAATATGGAGGGTGGTGAAAGAGCATGAGAAATTAAGGATGACTCTTCGGTTTCAAGCTTGGATTACTAGGAATATGGAAGAATATGGAGGTGCCCTACAAACTAATGGGTTTTTTAGGAGAAGAGGAGGAGAAGATAATTCCATTTTGGATATGTGTAGTTTAATTGAAATAAAATATGGGGAGAATAAAAGAGGACCAAGTACAGAGGTCTAGAGGATAACCATGGTTATTTGGTAAGAACCTGATGAAAGAGAAAGGGAACAAAACTTTATATAATTTCTATAATATGCCAGCCATCTTTATTTCCCATGATGAGAAGTCCCTGGCAGTGGGAGGAGGTGAGACACAGTGAAAGTCCCTGGAACAATTATGGACAATTAACAGAAGGTAAACTCTGTAGGGAAACCACTGGTTTCCACAGTGCCCAGACTGTCTCGATATAACATTGGAAATGCAGGTCAGGGATGGCAAGAAAATCCATAATCTCCCAAGTTTTACATTAAGTCATCTGGAAAGCAAATCTTCCTTTCAATTAGTGTTCACTTTTGCAGGCATTGGAGAATATGTGAGAAAATTTGAACACTAATGCATTGGTGGTGGTGAACGGATCCAATTATTCTGGAGAGCAATTTGGAATTATGCCCAAAGGGCTATAAAATGTGCATACCTTGGACCCAACAATACGACTTCTAGGGCTGTATCCCATAGTGATCATAAAAAGTAGGAAAAAGACCCACATGTACAAAAACATTTAAAGCAGCTCTCTTTGTGGTGGCCAAGAATTGGAAACTGAGAAGAAGCCCATCAGTTGTAGAATGGCTGAACAAATTGTGGTGTAGCAATGTAATGGAATACTGTTGTACTATAAAAAATGTACTATAAAAAGACTTCAGAAAAACCTGAAAAGACTTATATGAACTGATGCTGAGTGAAGGAAATCATGAGAACATTGTACACAGTAACAGTCACATTGTACAGTGACTAATTTTATAGACTTATCTCTTCTTGGCAATGCAAGGATCTAAGAAAACTCCAAAACATTCATCCAGATAAAGAACTGTGGAGTCTAAATACAGATCAAAGCATATTATTTGCTTTCTCCCTCCCTCCCTCCCCCCTCCCTCTCTCCTTCCCTCTCTCCCTCTTTCCTTCCTTCCTTCTCTCTTTCTCTCTCCCTTTCTCATTGTTTTTTCTTTTTTCTTATTTCTCTTATTGGTCTTAATTGGTTTTTACATACTATATGCTGTCAAAGAGTGGAGGGAGTTGAAAAATGAAAAGAAAATTTTGGAGCTCACTTATGAAAATAAATATTGAAAACTAAAATAAAGAAATAAAAATTAAAATAAGTATTATGATTGCAAAAGTAAAAAAAAAATATCCAGCCCTTTCATTCTCCCTTTTCCCCTTTCTGAAGAGTGTGACTGCTGGTTTTATTAATCCTTTGCCACCATTAGGTTACTTGGACTGAGAATAGAAAGCTGTTTTCCCCAGAAAAAGAAGCAAAGAGCTGGCAATAAATGATTCATTTACATGCTTTAAAAATGCAAGGCAGCTATGTGGCACAGTAGATGGAGCACTGGACTTGGAATCAGGAAGACCTATTGTCATGAGTTTAAATCCAGTGTCAGATACTCACTAGCTACATGACTCTTGGCAAGTTCTGTTTGTCTCCATTTTCTCTTCTATAAAAATGAGGTGGAGAAGAAAATGGCAAGCCACTCTAGTATAGGTGCCAAGAAAACCCCACATCAGGTCACAAAAAGTCAGACACAACTGAACAAAAACATAATGTGCCAGAGGCTGCACTAAACACTTTTACAAATATTTCCTTTGATACTTACAATTCTATAATATAGTTGCTATTATTGTTCGCATTTTACAGTTGAGAAAACTGAGATAAGTTTATATGACTAAATCAAGTTCATGTAACTAGTAAAGTTTCTGAGACCTAATTTGAAATCAGTTCTTTCTGACTCCAGGCCCACTGTTCTAACTACTATACCACCTAGCTGACTGACTGAAGAACCAGCAAAGGTGGTTCTGAGATCAGAGAGGTAAGAAGTGAGTAAATCAGGAGAAAGCAGTGTCATAAAAATCTAGAAAGAAAAAAAAGCAAGGAAAAGAAGGTGAGCAATACTGTCAAAGATCGCAGAAAAGTCAAGAAAGATTAGGACTGGAAAAAGATTACTAAATTTTTCAATTGAGACCATTAGAAACTTTAGAGAGAAGTTTCAGTTGAAGGATGAGTTTGGAAAATAGACTGAAAGGAGTTAAGAAAAGAAAGTCAAGAAAAGAACTTTATGTATCCTCTGTAGACAGCTGTCTTAAAAAATTAGCCACCATAAGAAGAGAGATATAGGATAAAACTTGGCAAGGATGAATGAATAAAGCAAGATTTTGTTTGATTTGTTTTGATCTGGTTATTATAGATGGAACAGACATGAGCATGTGTGTAGGTATCAGAGAAATGGTCAGTTGACATAGTCAATATTAGGGACTGAGTAGGAATGAGAGAATGGACAGTTTTCTAGAGAATAAAGAATGGAATCAGATCATTTGTGTGTATAGAAGGATTTGCTTTGACATAGTGAGCAATTTCAATATCTGGTTTGGGAGAATGAAAAACTAGAAGGGGAAGGCATTTGAGTTATGTGAATGGAAAAGGACAAAAGGGAAAGAGTGAGCTCTTAAATGGAAGAGGGAGCTCTTGTTGAAGAGCCTTAATTAATGCAAAGCAAACTATTTTACTTTTCTGTCATTGTATTTGCTATTCCATATAGATAGAAGGTTCTACCTTCCCATTTCCCATTCTTCAAATGCCAATTTTCCATAGGCCTCCTTTAAGATTCAATTTATCATTTGTCGAAAACTTTTCAATTTCCTCCCAACTGATAGTGTTTGCTCTCTTAAGATTTCTTTCCTTGTTTATACCAATTTGTGTATGTACTGACTCTTCCAAGACAACATCAGTTATATGAGGGTAAGGTCTCTTTTTACTTTTTTTAAATTTTTTTCTTGCATCCTTAATTTATCCTAGGCACATATTGAATATTTAATATAAACTGTTCTAACTAGTTCCTACTCCCCTTAAGAATTAGATCATATTAAGGGGCTCCATCAGAAACAACGATAATGTAAAGATTGTAGCCCAAGAGAAGAGTCACAAAACGGACATTCTTTTAAATTGTTTTAAAAAATAAGAATGAATAGCTTTAATGCCAGAAAATGTCATCTCCCAAGGCACATAGGTATTTAGTTTGTTATAAATAAAACTGCATGTGTTAAGTGAAGGTTCAAAACCTCTTGTGAACAGTAACACGTTTCTACCTAAAGAAAAATAAAAGGAATCACATTTTATTAAGGCTTCTTTTCACCTATTGAATGGTATTCAGGTTATAAGCAGTAACCAAACTGCTTATATATGTAAATGTATGTATGTATGTATGTATGTAGTATGTATGTGTGTGTGTGAGAGAGAGATTCATTTTGTTGGTTAAAGGTGGATAGAAAGGGACCCCAGTGTTTACAAGAGTTCAATGAGTAGGCATCATATTCTGGTTATAAATCCCATGCATTTCTTTTATTAAAGGAGGAAGTTCTTTGTAATTTTTTTAAATCTACATAAGATGGTTTGCATTTTTCTCTTTTCTCTTCAATGTCGGGTAATGTCAGATAATTTAGGAAGTAAGTGCCACAGAACTGATAATTTAGTGCTACTGATTGTTCACTAACATTGTTGGTGGGTAAATGTGGTAGTGGTAAATCAAGATGCTTGTTTTTTATAGCATTTGTACTCTTTCTAATACAAAGTGATCCATGATAGTGAGTGTATTGTGATGCTATATAGTGAATGAATTTTATTGAAACATATTTTTCATTCTAAATCATTTTAAAGAGGTAAAGAAATATACAATGGTAACATTGTTTTGTGAGGGATTTCCCCCTTCTAGACAGTAGTTGTTTAGATTAGATTTTGAAAACTATCAAAATGACCATCCATGGTGAATTAGAATGGGAGGGAAAGGAAGAAGCTGAAAGAGGGGTTGTTCAAATTTTTTCAGCAGTGACAGGAATGGATGAAAAATAGAGGTGAAAATCATGACTAAAGTAATAAAATGCATGTAACTAATAAATACTTGGAAAATGTTACTCATTAAAGATACTATTAAATTACTATTAAATACTACAAATGAGTATGAATAATGTATATAACACAAAATTTCAGTTTTGCAAGTCATAAAAATTCTTGTTGGATTGAAGGTTAGGAAAGGGAAAAGGCAAAATGGATAATACATGACTTGACAGAATTGATATCCAAAAGAACTCCAAAAAGTTACACATCTGGACTTTAAATCTAATGAGATGAAATTTAATAAGCAATTTAAATGTATTAACATATCAGTTGAACTCATTACCAAGAAATAATTAAATGTAAAATTCTGAATGCTCAAATTTAAGATGAAAATGTAGGAGAGAGAAGTTGAGAGATGGTTAGACAACCCTTAATGAGGAGAAAGGAGGAAAAAACTTTGGATTTTTATTAGTTACAATATCACATTCTCAACATAATGGCAGCTAGTAAGTTAATATAAATTTTAGCTATATCAATATAAAATTGGTATCCAAAATAAGAGCTACAGTAGTACCATTGTACTTTCCCATGTTTGGATCAGATCTAGAGGGTTATATTTAGCTCCAATCATAAGACTTTGCTAAAGTGTGTTCCTGGAGTATGTTCTCAGAATTACCAGTATGGTGTAGAGAGTAAAAATGTCATGTGAAAATATGTGGAAAGAACAAGGAATGGTTAATCTAAATGAGAGAAGTCTTGGTAGATGTCTAAATAAATTCAAACATATAAAGTATTTTGACAATTAAAAGAAGATTATATTTTTTTTCTTGTACCCAGCAGGCAGAATTAATGTAAAACAGGTGGACATTGCATTGAAAAAGATTTTTGTTTTGTTTTGTTTGGCTAAATAAAAAGAAAAATAACTTCCTAAGAATTAACTATTTTGGAAGATACTAAGTTTCCAGTCACTGCAGGTTATCCAGTTATAGCGGAAAGACCACTTATCAGTCTTCAGCTCTCTTTGTAGTGGCAAAGAATTGTAATTGAGGGCATAAACATCAATTCAGGAATGGATGAACAAATTGTGGTATGTGAATGTAAGAGAATGCTTTTGTGCCAGAAGAAATGATGAGGAGGTGCATTTCAGAAAATCCTAGAAAGACTTATATGAACTGATGCTGAGTGAAGTCAGCAGAACCAGGAAAACAGCATACTCAGCAATTGCAACATTATGTGAGAATCAACTTTGATAGACCTAGTTATTCTTAGCAATGCAATGATCTAAGACAATCCCAAAAGACTCATGATGGAAAGTGCTGTCTTCATCTAGAGAAAGAACAATGGAGTCACAACACACATTAAAGCTTACTATTTTCTTTCCCTTGTGTTTTTTTAAATTTTCATTCTAATTTTTCTTTCACAACACAACTAATGTAGAAATGTGTTTATTGATTGTACATGTATTGCCTAGATCAGATTGTGTTGTGTCTTGGAAAGACAGTGGAGAGGGAGGAGGAAAAATTTGAAATTCAAAATCTTATAAAGGTGAATGTTGAAAACTAAAAATAAATTTAAAAAACCAGTGTTTTTGCTATTAGCATGTAAACATGGAATATATTAATATACTTCAATATGATGCTGATAGAATTTTTGTAAGCACCAATTGGAAAAGAATTTCCTAGGAGACACTATTTTCCAACCAACTCCTTGTATATGGATATGGATATGTGTATGTATATGCCTAGCTATGTAAAAATGTGTGTGTGTATGTGTGTGTGTATATATATATATATATATATATGTATATATATATGTAGCATGTCAAAATAAATTGTCTGTTTCTATTCTTTCAAGTTTTGAGAATAATACAATTCAGAAGTTTCCACTTGCCTTTGGAATTTATTCCCTGTACACAACCAAGGATTTAACTCAAAGAACTAGAAAAGGAACAACAACAAAAAAAAAGAAAGTTCAAGATAAAATAAAAATAGATAGAGAGAAAAAGAGCAAAACTGATATCTTCAAAATGAACAGGAATATGGAACAAAAGAATAATTGATTTTTTAAAAACTTTTGAAACAAATTTTAGCTTTTGTTGTAGTGGTTCTTCTTAAGACCAAGAAAAGTTAAAAAAAAAAAAAAAAACATCAGTAACCTGAGGAGAGGGTAATTTACAAACTACTTAAATTATAAGTTAACATTTATTTAAAAAAAATAAATCAAGAACTTTGCTGAAGATTTACACATGCAACAATATGCTAGCAAATATATTATTCTCTGTAAAAATAATTAATACAAAACTATTCAAACCAGAAATTGTTCATTTAAACAAACAATTCCTACAAGAATAAAAGCAAATCATTAACTAGTTATTAGCTTTAAAAAAAATTGACCTCCATACAATCATTGGTAAATTCCATAGAATTTCCCAAGAAGAAATAATCTCTATTTTTAGAGATAATAAATTTATAGAATAGTGACATATTCTTTAATATCTATTATGAGAAAATATATATGCGTGTGTTCAAATGAGCTAAAGATGACTCTAAAATTATAATACATTTCTTCTAATCATTATAGATGCAAAATTATTGAATAATATATTATGTACATATTTATATATGTATATATACGTGTGTGAACATATATGTACCTGCCTTATGTGTAAATGTGTACATAACTAAACATAACCAAACCAGGCTTATACCATGTCTTCAAGGTGAGTTATATGTCAGAAAATTTATCAGGATAATACAACACAAAGAAAAGACAGGAATATGAAACATTTATTTAGGAACAAAATATGAAATAAGTGGAAAGTGAACTTTTCCTCAACATAGTCATTGATCATTTTAAATCAAGAGCCAAAATAACATATAATAGGTAAATATAGGAATGATTCTCATTGAAATCAGGTATAAACAAAAAAGTCATATTTTACCCTGACTTGGAGTAGTATTATTGAAATTTTTATCTACTAAAATTTAAAATGAGGGAAAAGATGATAGAGGTACTACAATGAAAGAATCAAAATATTATTTGAAGATAGCATGATAATGTAGCAAGAAATGTTGTCTCAAAAATGAATTTGGCAAGTTTCAAGATTACACTGACCTATAAAAATTGCATAACTTTTATTTACAAAAATATGAAGGAAAAGTCATTTTTTAAAAAAATTATTGATGTGAAAACCCAAGCATATTCATTACATATAGAATGGATTTACTATAAATTACTTGAAAAGCAATCTCTCAATATGTAGAAAAATGTATCATCATCATCATTATTACCTTTTTTCATATCATGCCATTGTTTGGAATATACGTTGACAAAAAAAAAAACTGGCTCCAAAATAACAATATTAATAAAAAGAACTTCATATTCATAGGTTTTCATAGTCAGGTTCTTTTTTCATTGCAAAAATCATAATGTATTAAAATGGTCAAAATACTCTTTTACATAAGTGTACTTGAATATTATTATAATTTAAAACCAACAAGTATAAGTAAAGTGAAGAAATATAGGAATAACTTTATGAACAAAAGAAGCATGCAAAACGTTAGCAGAAGAGAATTCATTTTATCACCATTTAAGTCACAAAGTGATTGACATTAAATGGACAAGGAAAGAGTTTTCATGGAGACTTACAGAGAATAATGAAAAATTAATGCAGTTTTTACGTATGGAATTTTGTATATAATCACAAAACAAGTTTAACTAGTTGTATTGATCATTAGTTTTTATTTCATAATACTTTAGGATCAAGTTTGGCAGTAATTAATAAATGTTATAATAATAACCATGTCCTTTGATTGAATAATTGGATTCCCAAGATGTTAACATGAAAATAGTAATAACAACCACAATAACTATTTTATAATATTGTCAAACAGGAAATTAGATTACAAATTTATGCTGAATTATCATAATGTTGAAATGGGCTATTTGGTGGAAAACAAAAGTTCAATCTGACATATTACTAATGTACTGCAAACACTTGAAAGTAGGAAAGTTAGGAATGAAATTAAAAATACAGATTCAGAAAATGATTTCTCAAGAAATCTAAAATCTAAAAATTGAAAAACTAAGAACCTAAAACCCACTTTAGTTAGCATTAGAGATACATGAAAGCCTCACACACAAGGCCAAAAGAGATCAAAAGATCATTTGTGGAGCCCCACAGATGACAGTGAAAGAATGTGAGAAATATTTTATCAAAAACTTGAGAAAATAAGTATAGGGGACAATGTATTTGAAGATTGACATGACAACTAATTAAGTCAAATCACTCTGTTGAATTTACATAAGAAATTGGAATAAACACCAGTAAATGTGAAATTAAACTGCTCAGGCAGTGCTTCCTTTGCATCCATTTTCAATATTGATCACTTTGGGACTAAGAAATCTGAATTCCAAAATGTCAGCACCTGTTATATGAGAAAGTGGCAATTAAGAAAATTAAGCAAGAAAGAACTGTGGGACTTGACCACATACAAACAAAAAATGTCCAGTCTGGATGCTCCATGATTTTGAAGGGAAAATGGTTTTCCTGATATCTCAAAGAGGCATAGATAAAGAGGGAAGAAAAAAAATCTTTCTTTTCTCCAAACCTTGGAAATGCATATGTCTTAGCTAATAAAGGGGGCTCAAATTAACTGTATATATGGATATATTGTATGGATGTGTGTGTGTGTGTGTATAATATCAGTCTTCCCATACATTATGAAAATATAAAAGGCTGGTTAATTTTCAGCCCCTGTAAATTCTTCCAATGTTACTTTAATAAAGACAAAGTATTTGAGTGAATTTGAAATTGGGAGCAAAAAAAAAAAATGATGTAGTTTGGCTATTCCCCTCAAGGATGCCCTTGAATAAGTCACTTAACCTTATCCTATCTTACTTTATCAATCAAGAAAATGAGGTTAATGGTATTAATCTACATAACAGTGATATTCTAAAGAATAGATCATAAAATATAATTGTGAAACACTTTTAGAGTAGAAGGTGTTATAAAAGACTGAAACAATTTAATATCTCAAACAGATTAACAGTCAGGAAGGAGCCAGATCCCTGATTAGAATTTCTGGAGAGTCTCTGTGGATTTGCCAGATGTCGTTCCCAAGACACTAATCGCTATATATTGTGTTTGGCTACTAAGAGAATTGCTAATGTTGGCTTGGAGTGTGGGAGGGATTACTATTAAGAAGTAGGCTTAGTATTACTTGCAGAAACAGAATTCTCATATAATGTGAGTCCAGCAAAAGAATGCTCATTTAGACAGAAGACTGAATTCTAATATGTATGTATGTATATATGTGTGTGTATATATATATATATAATTCATCTAAGATCTATTTATTTTACATTTATCATTTCCAGAATGATTTTGAAATATAATGTATATTTCAAAATCATTCTGGAAATGATAAATGTAAAATGAATAGATCTTAGATAAATTCTATTTCAATCCCTTCCATCGTTGTTTTTATTAAAAAATATGTTTGACTAATAGCTATAGTTTTATAAATAACCTTTACTAAGTCAGAATTTTTCAGCAAAATGTCCAGAAGTCTCAAAAATTACACACTGAGTCATCATTATTGAGTATAAAGTTTGCCTACTAATAAAATCATAAAACCTCAGGAAGGAGACAATTTTAAATTTAGCTGTATATTAACAGAATTCCAATCAAGATAATTAGGGATGTTAACAATACTAATCTCAATTAGCTAATGCTATAGGAAGAATAATATATTTATACAATAATACATCCTCTTTGATGAATTCACTTAGATGTATTTGGAACTTTATTTACCAATAGCTGCAATGTTTTGTTCCTTCTTAGTTTCAGTAATTCCTCTTTGTAGTAATATTTCATGGAATAAAGAAGCAGAATTGTTGAATAATAACTATGTGACACTTTAATCTCTGTATTTTCCTCTTTAGGAAGAGAAAAGCTTATATCTGGTCAAGGTCATAAGTTGCTACTACAACTACTACTACTACGACCACTACCTCCACCACCACCACCACAACTACTACTAATTCTAAAATTTTAGATAACTACATTCCAACTTACAGCTTTTCCCCATAACAAATATGAATTATAATAAAATATTGTTCATGACTGTGATGATAAAATCTATTCAGCCAACTTTCTTCAGAAATGTAAACTCTTCAATTCTCTTAAATTGCTCCATCTAATGGCTTTTTGTCATTTGACCAGTGATGATCCCAGCCACTCACCTAATGACAGAGAGGTGAAGAACTCAAGGTGCACAATGAAACAATTGAATATCACTCACAGATGTGTTTGTTTTTCTTGATATGACTTTATACATAATATATTGGATTTTTTTTCCAATGAAGAGATGAGAGGGAGAGATAATGGAATTATGGAATTAGGTTGGGTCTCTCTGTGTCTCCGCCTTTCTGTCTCTGTATTTCTCTATGTATGTATGTCTGTGTGTCTCTCTATGTCTTTCACTGTCTCCTATCTTTCTATTTCTGTCTCTCCTTCTTTAGTGTCCTTTTTTTTAATTATTGATTCAATCATACTTCACTTATTGAACTGCAGTGAATAGCCAAGTAATATCCAATAGAAGTTAGAAGGTGTTCATTGGTAGCTTTGGTTTTGAGGCTTCCCTGATCCAAAGTATCATTCAGACAATCCTAGTAAAGTATTATCCTAGCAAGTAAATCTTACACAATGACTTTGGAGTCAAGGAATCTAGGTGTGAATCATACCTCTTATGCTTACAAACTGTGTGACCTTAGGAAAGTCAGTTAACCTCTCTTTCCCTCACTTTCCTCATCTGTAAAATGATGGGGTTGGGCTAAATGGTTTCTACATCCTTTTAGATTTAGATCTATGATAGAGTGATCCAATAAATACCTTGAAACACAGGGTTAGACACAATTTCCTGACTACAATGTAGAATTGTTTCACAAGTACATGTCTGAAGGCCACAAAATAGAAAATTGAAGGAACACAAGGATAAATCATAAGAGAGAGTTGATTTTTCATTTTCTTGAGGAAAAAAATAAAAGCTGAACCTGTGTCTTCTTTGCATTTCAAAAATAAATACCTATATACATTTCAGGCTTTTCAGAGATTGTTTGGATAAGTGATTATTGTAGAAAAGTATCATTTGATTGAATCTATTTCTTCCTTGTGGTCTGTTGAATTCCAGATTCTTATTTCTGATAATAATAATTATCCTAAAGAATTTATAAGATTTGACATGAATAATAGAATTCTTGGAATTTAACAACACTCATATGAATCACATTCCTTTACTTCCATAAATGACTGGTGTTGGTGAGAGGATATTTGGTCAATGAAGGAAAAATATAGTCATCATCTGCTATCAAAAATATACATCTTCACAACTATAACTTTTAAATATTCAAATTGATAGGAGATATAATTCCATGTAGCTGTAAAAATGCGGCTAAAATATAATTAAGTTCATGTCAACATATATGTGATATATACTTCTATAAACATGTGAACATATATGTATGTATTTTAGTGTGTATAGTTTGTTATACACTTTTAAAATTCTTTTGAGCAACATATTTGTATAGAAACATACATGTGTATATGTCTGTTGACATGGTCTTTAAACTTTTAATAAAACACACAGAAATTGACACAAATGTGGGTAGAATGAGAGATATTAGAAGATGAAAATATTCAGGGTTAATATAATTTCCAATACCAACTATGCTTAAGTTAAGGGTCATAAGATGTAAAATTGTGATAATATAGAGTAATCAAATCTTCTCTTAAAGGATCATGTTTTTATTTTGTAGAACACAAATTCATTCCTGTGTTTCCCCTTTCTTCGCAATTTTATAATGATCATCACTGTTCTCCTTCTTCAAAATATTTACTGAGCAAAAACTGCATCTATGGAAAACATGAGTTTCACAGCCAGGAATCTTGTTATATAATGCAAATCCATGAAGTGAGTCAAACAATTGAGTCAGTAGTTGCCAATGTCGTCTTAGTAGTTTTTCTTTTTTTCCTTCCTTCCTTCCTTCCTTCCTTCCTTCCTTCCTTCCTTCCTTCCTTCCTTCCTTCCTTCCTTCCTTCCTTCCTTCCTTCCTTCCTTCCTTCCTTCCTTCCTTCCTTCCATCCTCCTTTCTCATCTTTCTTCCTTCCCCCCTCTCATCTCTTCCTTTCTTCCTTTCTTTTTTTCAGAGAAAATGGTAAAATTGCTGTTTGATAGTCTCCCTCAGTTTGAATGTCCCCTTTTGAGTTAGTTCTATGTTATATTTTTTAAAATATAAATTTATTTATTTAACTTTTTACATTGATTTTCACAAAATTTTGGGTTCCAAATTTTCTCCCCATTTCTCCCCCTCCCCCCACCCCAATACACCAGGCATTCTAATTTTCCCTGTCACCAATCTGCCCTCTCTTCTATCATCCCTCCCTTCTCTTGTCCTCATCTTCTCTTTTGACCTGTAGGGCCAGATGACTTTCTATTCCCCATTAACTGTATTTCTTATTTCCTAGTAGCAAGAACAATACTAATCAGGTGTTCCTAAAACTTTTCGTTCCAAATTCTCCCCATCCCTCCCTCCCCACCCATTCCCTTTGGGAAGGCAGACAATTCAATATAGGCCATATCTGTGTAGTTTTTCAAATGACTTCGATAACAGTTATGTTGTGTAAGACTAACTGTATACCCCTCCATCCTATCCTGCCCCCCATTGTTTCTGTTCTGTCTTTTGATCCTGTCCCTCCCCAATAATGTTGACTTCAAATTGCTCCCTCCTCCCATTGCCTTCCCTTCCATCATCCCCCCACCTTGCTTATCTCCTCCTCCCCCACTTTCCTGTATTGTAAGACAGGTTTTCATACCAAAATGAGTGTACATTTTATTCCTTCCTTTAGTCTAATGTAATGAGGGTAGACTTCATGTTTTCTTCTCAGCTCTCCTCTTTTTACCTCCACTAAAAAGTCTCCTGCTTGCCTCTTCAATGAGAGATAATTTACCCCATTCCATTTCATCCTCTCTCCTCCCACTACATTTCTCTGTCACCATTTACCTTAATTTCCTTTAAGATATGGTCCCATCCTATTCAAGTCACTCTGTGCTCTCTGTCTCTGTATGTGCTTGCATGTATGTATGTGTGTATGGGTGTGCATGAGTGCATGCGTGTATGTGCATGTGCGTGTGTGTATGTGTGTGTGGTCCCACCAACTACCCAGATACTGAAAAGTTTCAAGAGTTACAAATATTGTCTTTCCAATGTAAACACTTCACCTTCGGTAAGTCCCTTAGGACTTCTCTTTGCTGTTTATTTTTTCATGCTTCTTCTCATTCTTTTGTTTGAAAGTCAAATCTTCTTTTCAGCTCTGGTCTTTTCATCAAGAATGCTTGAAAGTCCTCTGTTTCCTTGAAAGACCATATTTCCCCTGAAGTATTATACTCAGTTTTGCTAGGTAGGTGACTCTTGGTTTGAGTCCTAGTTCCTTTGACTTCTGGAATATCCTCTTCCATGCCCTTTGATCCCTTAATGTAGAAGCTGCTAGATCTTGTGCTATCCTGATTGTATTTCCACAATACTGGAATTGTTTCTTTCTAGCTGCTTGCAATATTTTCTCCTTGACCTGGGAATTCTGGAATTTGGCCACAATATTCCTAGGAGTTTCTCTTTTTGGATCTCTTTCAAGCAGTGATCAATGGATTCCTTCAATACTTACTTTACCCTCTGTTTCTAGAATATCAGGGCAGTTTTCCTTCATAATTTCATGGAAGATGATGTCTAGGCTCTTTTTTTGATCATGGCTTTCAGGTAGTCCCATAATTTTTAAATTGTCTCTCCTGGATCTATTTTCCAGGTCAGTTGTTTTTCCAATGAGATATTTCACATTATCTTCCATTTTTTTCATTCTTTTGGTTTTGTTTTGTGATTTCTTGGTTTCTCAGAAAGTCATTAGCCTCCATCTGTTCCATTCTAATTTTGAGAGAACTATTATCATCAGTGAGCTTTTGAGCCTCTTTTTCCATTTGGCTAATTCTTCCTCATTGGCTTTTTGAACCTCTTTTGCCAACTGAATGAACTTCTTTTTCAAGGTGTTATTTTCTTCAGCATTTTTTTGGGTCTCCTTTACCAAGGTATTGACCCATTTTTCATGCTTTTCTTCCATCTCTCTCATTTCTCTTCCCAGTTTTTCCTCCACCTCTCTTACTTGATTTTCAAAATCCTTTTTGAGCTCTTCCATGGCCTGAGCCCACTGAATATCTATTTCTGATGTTTGGAGTACAGAGGCCTTGACTTCTATGTCTTTCCCTGATGGTAAGCATTGTTCCTCATCATCAGAAATGAAAGGCGGGAACATCTGTTCCCCAAGAAAGTAGCCTTCCATGGTCTTATTTTTTTCTCTTTTCTGAGCATTTTCCCAGGCAGTTACTTGACTTCTGAGATTCCTCTCCACCCCTGCCTCACCAGTGCTTGGGGTCTGAGATTCAAATGCTGTTCCCCAGCCTCAAGGCTTTCAGCAGGGGGCAGGGCTGCTATTCAGTGTGAGAGATTAAGTTCAGGTTCTCAGGTGGGGGCAGGGCCGACTCCCAGGCTCAGTTCCCTCAGGGGGTTAATACGGAGATCTTCAGTAATGGAGCGGAGCTCCCGCCTGCTCTGGGCGTGCTGGCCTGATGCTGCCTCTGCCGCTGCCTCCTAAGGGGGCCTGAGTTATGGAGACACCCCGCTCCCCTCTTGGACAGCCCAGATGTCTCTCTCACTGACCTGTAGCACCTGTGGGCAGAGGGACCTTCGTGGCTGCCAGAGATTCCATCCCTGAAGCCTGCTCAGATCTCCTCCTCTAGGGCTGTGCTGCCAGGGCAGGGCTGGGATCCACTCTCTGGGGCATGATGGACCTTTGGGGTCAGTTTTTCAGGGCTCTCTGGAACAGAAAACTCCTCCACCCCATTGCTGCATGGTTTCCACTGCTCCAGAATTTGTTGGGAGTTCTTTTTACAGGTAATTTATCGGCTGTGTTTTCGGAGCTAGCATATGTGAATCTTTCTACTCCTCCATCTTGGCTCCTCCCCTCCCCACCCTGGAAAGGTCAGCTTTGATAGACTTGACTCTTCTCAGCAATATAATTCTGTTAGCCAGTGGCAGAGAATTTATGACCTCATGCCTACATGTGGCCCTCTAGGTCCTCAGGTGTGGACCTGTGACTGAATCCAGACTTCACAGAACAAATTCTCTTAAGAAAAAGATTTGTTCTGTAATACTTGGAGTTAGTCAAAAGGCTACACCTAAGAAACTAGAGGGCTACATGTGTCCTCCAGCCCACAGGTTCACCACCCCTGCTCTAAGACAGTTCAAAAAGATTCATAATGGGAAACAACTCTAGGCCTTAGAAAAATCAGCTTCCTTGAGGTGCAGACCATCCTAGAAGGAAACCTAAGGAACCTATGGAAAGGAGGTGGTGCAATATAGTGGAAAGTATATTGGATCTAAAATCAAAGAAACTGTGTCTAAAATCTATTTATAATGCTACTTTTAAATGTGACTCTGGGAAAATCATTTAATCACCTGAACCTTGGTTTCTTTATATATAAATTGAGGAGAGAACAGATGGCCTCTCAGGTGTGTTCCAGGTCTAGGTCAATGAATATATAATTTTTACCTCTTCCTTTTTCCTAATACTATTTTAATCTCTAATTATTTGTACCATCCCTTCTTTCTGATACTGCCAACGTACCTGACAAGTTGGTGGCATCTGTTCCCTCTTTTCCTTTTGCAAGTTCCTTTCCCCTAAGAAAAAATCCACATCCCCTAGACCACAAAAGAGAACCTAAGGTTGCATTGGGACTTGTGCAATATCAAAAGATAAGTAAGTTTCCCACTATATTGAGTGGATTACTGTGGAAAATTTCTGCTGAGACAAGAACAAATCAATCACACAGAAAAAGAAGACATAGATAGGTAATACTGAACTTTTGGAGGGAGAATCTGCATCAGTAGGATCATATATATATTGAAATATTTACAAAAGAAAAAACAGAATATGCAAATTCAGAAACAATTTCACAGGTAAAATAAGATAATTAAAATTGCAAATGAAAAAAATCTACCACTTTCCAGGTTGGATGATACATCAGCTTCCTAACATATCCTGTCCAGTAACTTCTCCAGGGCTAGCTTGTTCCAACATAATTTTACTTGAATTTGGAATGTATATTCCACTGTAGCCCTCCTTCAATTTTCTTCAGAGCATAATCTTTATATGTATGGAGTTGCCCAAAAGACTTTGCAGGATCCCATTTGTTTTGTTCAAAAATAAGCTCCTTTGGTGGAGCCAAGATGGCGGAGTAGAAAGACTCACGTATGCTAGCTCCAAACCTACAGACCATATATTTCCTGCAAGAAGAACTCCCCACAAATTCTGGAGCACTGCAAGGCGCTCAGAAACACAGTGGAAAAGATTTCCATTCCAGAGAGCCCTGGAGAGCCGTCCCCAGGGGTCCATTGCGCTCCAGACAGCGGAGTCCACCCCTGTGCTGCCCTGGCCTTGTGGCCCCAGAGGAGAAGATCCGAGCAGGCTTCAGGGACAGAATCTCTGGTGGCCAGGAAAGTCTCTCTGCCCACAGACACTACAGGTCAGTGAGAGAGATGTCTGCGCTGGCCGAGAGGGGAGCAGGGTGTCTCCGTGACTCGGTCCCCTTTGGGAGGCAGTGGCAGAGGCAGAGGCAGCAGCAGAGGCAGTGGAAGAGGCAGTAGCAGAGGCCCGGGACTCCCGGAGCAAGTAGGAGCTCCATTACCGAAGGTCTCTGCATAAAGCCCCTGAGGGAACTGAGCCTGGGAGGCAGCCCTAACCCCACCCAAGCACCAGAACTTAACATTGAATAGCAGCCACACCTGCCACGGAAAGCCCATTTCAATCTCAGACCCCAAGCACTAACTGGGCAGATCTAGGCGGGGGTGGACAGGAATCTCAGAAGTCAAGTAACTGGCTGGGAAAATACTCAGAACAGGGAAGAAAAATAAGACTATAGAAAGCTACTTTGATGGGGTACAGATGTTTCCACCCTTCAACTCGGATGACGAGGAATTATTCTTACCATCAGGAAAAGGCGTGGAGGTCGGGGACTCTGTATCCCAGACATCCCAGGCGGATGTCCAGTGGGCTCAGGCCATGGAAGACCTCAAAACGGATTTAGAAAATCAAGTTAGACAAATGGAGAAAAAACTGGGAAGAGAAATGAGAGAGATGGAAGAAAAGCATGAAAAACGGGTCAATACCTTGCTAAAGGAGACCCAAAAAAAATGCTGAAGAAAATAACACCTTGAAAAATAGGCTAACTCAATTGCAAAAAGAGGTTCAAAAAGCCAATGAGGAGAAGAATGCTTTCAAAAGCAGAATTAGCCAAATGGAAAAAGAGGTTCAAAAGCTCACTGAAGAGAATAGTTCTCTCAAAATTAGAATGGAACAGATGGAGGCTAATGACTTTCTGAGAAACCAAGAAATCACAAAACAAAACCAAAAGAATGAAAAAAATGGAAGATAATGTGAAATATCTCATTGGAAAAACAACTGACCTGGAAAATAGATCCAGGAGAGACAATTTAAAAATTATGGGACTACCTGAAAGCCATGATCAAAAAAAGAGCCTAGACATCATCTTCCATGAAATTATGAAGGAAAACTGCCCTGATATTCTAGAAACAGAGGGTAAAGTAAGTATTGAAGGAATCCGTTGATCACTGCTTGAAAGAGATCCAAAAAGAGAAACTCCTAGGAACATTGTGGCCAAATTCCAGAATTCCCAGGTCAATGAGAAAATATTGCAAGCAGCTAGAAGGAAACAATTCCAGTATTGTGGAAATACAATCAGGATAGCACAAGATCTAGCAGCTTCTACATTAAGGGATCAAAGGGCATGGAAGAGGATATTCCAGAAGTCAAAGGAACTAGGACTCAAACCAAGAGTCACCTACCTAGCAAAACTGAGTATAATACTTCAGGGGAAAATATGGTCTTTCAAGGAAACAGAGGACTTTCAAGCATTCTTGATGAAAAGACCAGAGCTGAAAAGAAGATTTGACTTTCAAACACAAGAATGAGAAGAAGTATGAAAAAGTAAACAGCAAAGAGAAGTCCTAAGGGACTTACCAAAGGTGAAGTGTTTACATTGGAAAGACAATATTTGTAATTCTTGAAACTTTTCAGTATCTGGGTAGTTGATGGGACCACACACACACATACACACACACATGTACACGTGTGCACACACACATACACACATGCACGCACATACAGAGACAGAGAGCATAGAGTGAATGGAATAGGATGGGAACATATCTTAAAAGAAATTAAGGTAAATGGTGACAGAGAAATGTAGTGGGAGGAGAGAGGGTGAAATGGAATGGGGAAATTATATCTCATTCAAGAGGCAAGCAGGAGACATTTTAGTGGAGGTAAAAAGAGGAGAGCTGAGAAAAAAACAATGTTTACCCTCATCACATTCGACTAAAGGAAGGAGTAAAATGCACACTCATTTTGGTATGAAAAGCTATCTTACAATGCAGGAAAGTTGGGGAGAAGGAGATAAGCAAGGGGGGGGATGATGGTAGGGAGGGCAATGGGAGGAGGGAGTAATTTGAAGTCAACACTTGCAGAGGGACAGGCTCAAAAGACAGAATAGAAGCAATGGGGGGCAGGATAGGATGGAGGGAAATACAGTTAGTCTTACACAACATGACTGTTATTGAAGTCATTTGCCAAACTACACAGATATGGCCTCTATTGAATTGCCTGCCTTCCCAAAGGGAATGGGTGGGGAGGGAGGGATGGGGAGAATTTGGAACTCCACGTTTTAGTAACAACTCTTTACTATTGTTATTGCTACTAGGAAATAAGAAATACAGTTACTGGGGAATAGAAAGTCATCTGGCCCTACAGGACAAAAGAGAAAATGGTGACAAGAGAAGGGAGGGATGATAGAAGAGAGGGCAGATTGGTGATAGGGTAAATTAGATTGCTTGCTGTATTGGGGTGGGGGGAGGGAATAAAAGGGGAGAAAATTTGGAACCCAAAATTTTGTGAAAATGAATGTAAAAAGTTAAGTCAATAAATTTTTATTAAAAAAAAATAATAAGCTCATTCACAGATTCCAGAGGATTTCAGAGATAAAGATAGGTTTTCCATTTTCTAGTCATGTTACTATGCAACAATTCAACTGATAAAACTAATAATCAATATTTATATACATTGATATATACATATATTATATTCATACAATATATATACATATATTGATATATTATATATTATTATATATTATATTATATATATTATATATTATATATAATATACATATATTATATACATACAATATATACATATATATTGATATATACATATATACAATATTCATATATATGCATACGTGTGTATGTATATATGTATGTATATATGCATGTATGTATTCGAGCATGAAGGTAAATGGAGCACAGTGAATAGGGCACAGTGAAAAGAGTTCTGTTCCTGGACTTATTTTCCTAAGTTGAAATCTGGCCTCAGCCACTGCATAACTGTGTAACCCTGTGTAACTCTGGTAAGTCACTTAACCTTATTTGCCTTAGTTCCTCATTTATAAAGTGAGCTGAATAAGGAAATGACAACCCACTCTAGTATCTTTGCCAAGAAAGATATGGTCACAAAGTGTCAGGCACAACTGAAATGACTGAACAAATTTATATAGAACTGTAACACCTTTTACATATATTGTCTCATTTGAACCTTAAAACAATGCTGAGGTTTATGTGAGAATTCCCCATTTTATAAATCTCCATTTTACAAATTAGTTAATGGAAGCAGAGACTAAAATCACCTGCCTAGGGTTACAGAGCTAAGTGTCTGAGGCAGAATTCAGAGTCACATACTCCGAACTTCAAATACAGTACTTTATGCAATGTGCAACATAGAAGCCAATAATTATTTTCCTCCATGTAGCATAATAACAGAATCAGTCTATCCTATTACCTCAAAGTTACAATGTAAAATTACTCTAATAGTATACAAAGACATGACTTGTTCTATAACAACGACCTCCTAACTTTTTTTTTATTTCTCTCCTACACTTTAGACTTAGGTAGTTCTCAGAGATCTTTATTTCAGGGAATGCATATGTGTGTGTGTGTGTGTGTGTGTGTGTGTGTGTGTGTGTGTGATCTAGGACACCAAACTGTTTTATTAGATGGTCTGATAATCTTAAATGCACTGTTTTGTGCTCCTTTTAATTATTTTATGTTTACCTAAAATTTAAAAATATAATTTTAAAAATCAAATTAACTTTAAATTTTTTGTTTTTCCATCATTTCAGTTGTGTCCAACTCTTCATGACTGCATTTAGGGATACCTTGGCAAAGTTACTGGAGGGAGTTGCCATTTATTTCTTCATCTCATTTTGCAAATGAGGAAATTGAGGCAAATAGGATTAAAATACTTGCACAGGATCAGATCACTAGTAAATAAATGACTGAGGCCTGATTTAAACTCAAGAAGATGATTGTTCCTGACTTCAGGCCAGTCACTCTGTCTACTGTGTCACCTAGCTGTCTAACTTTAAGTTTATTTGAGATAATATTATCTCTTTTCTCACTGCTCATATTTTCATTTAAGTCATTGAACAAATGTTTCCTTTATTATTCAGTTCTTCTAATACTGATAATAGTAATGCTTAATAATCATTTATATAATGATAAATATGTTAAATCTTCATGACAACCCTATGAAATAGGTGATGTTATACACATTACAAATAAGGACACTGAAGTTGAAAGTGGGTAAATGACTACCAAAGTTCATGTAGCAAGGAAATATTTGAGTAGGGTGTGAATTCAAGTCTTCTTGACTCTAATTGCTGCTTTTTACCCACTGCCCTGCCTACATCTGCTTTGCAAATTTCCTCTTCCACATGTTCTTGAATCTAATATAATATAAATTTCTGAAAAAAAAAGGGTAGAAATATGTGGCTTCTAGGCAGGAAGATGAAGCATGTTGGAGTGGTGGTCTCAAAAGCCAGGATAGAATGACCAAATATGGTTAGCATGGAGGGACTATGGCATTTTACTTCCTCATTGATTAGTGCTTTTCCAAAAACAAATTTGAAGTATTTTTTTCCTAGAAATCTTTTGTTTTCAGAATGTTCTGCCAACAGTGATTCTACTTCCTTACCCAGTGTTCTGTAGGTGTAATTTTGTAATGGCGCAAAGCATTATAGTTCCTAAGTGGATCTCACAATAACCAGCAAATAGGGCACACACAGTGAATCTGTGTCATTTTTTTCAAGGCTTTAAAAATGCTACAATTCAAATGCTACAAATGTGAATGAAAAGCAGTGATGTATCCATGTGTTCATAATTAAAAGATTTATGACATTCCATCAAGATAGACAACTCTTTAGCTTGTCTTAATGAAGTCAAGATACCTAATCAGAAGGTGTTAATGTGGATGGGTGATGATTAAACATACTGTATAATAAATAAACTTAAGAATCTCATTGAAATCCTACCTATTGCAAGATATGTATGAGATAACCCGAAACCTACAGAAAAATACAAACTGAAGTCTACCTTTTTCCTAACATACTATACTTTGTATGCAAAATATACAAGTTAGTCTTTTTAAGGAAGCATTTTTAGGTGAAAATGATAATATAAAGAAAAATATAAGCTATAGAAAAAAGAGGAAGTCTTGCCAATCACTAATTTGGCCATAGAACATTTTAGTGCTTGAGTTGTACTGATGAAACCCATAAATCCTGCTCTAGTACTTCTAGAGATATGAAATGCCTTGGGAAAATTTGACAGTAAAATATAGGAAATTAAAGCTATTTTCATAATCCCCAAATTTCTCTCTGCATAACCCAAAATGTTACACATTTAAAATGCATAAGTTCATACCTGACACATTATAATAAAACACTTTTACTAATGCTATTTTTTTCCTCCGTAAAACTTCTATTTTCATTCCATGGTACATATAGGTTCTATATAACACAGTTTGGCGATCCCTATTTTCAATGACATAACTATGGGAATTGAGGGGAGAGAGAAGAGTGAGTATTGATGCAAATAGCAGATACCAAAGGTACAGTGAGGGAGCATTTCAAGCTTCATTAGCTTAGAGATGACAGCATGAGTTCTATTCCACTGTTATTCATATAATGATAAAATTTGTTTCAAAATATATTTTCCACAAGGTTAGAAGCAAAGGTAGGTGGTACAGTAAATACTGCAGGTCCTAGAGTCAGGAAGACTCCTCTTTCTGATTTCACATCTAGCTTCAGACACTTATTAGCTAGCTTATCCTGGACAGGTCACTTAACCTTCTTTGCTTCCATTTCTTCATCTATAAAATGAGTTGGAGAAGGAAATGATGAACCACTGCAGTATCTTTGTCAAAACGAAAATCACAGCAACACAAATGAAGTAATGAAAAGTCAAACACAACTAAATAAGAAACAAAAGTTGTATGTAGTTCTGCAAGACCAGGTTGAAACATGGAATATGACTTATTACTTAGTATGTGCCTGAATACATGCATATATTTCTATGTACACATATAATTGGATTAATGTGCTTTGATATTTTAAACATTCTTTCAAGTTGAAATAGACACAATTATCAATAGAAAAAAAATCTCAATAATATTTATGAAGCCTCCTTGAATTAGAGCAAAGCTTTATCTTTGTCTTTACATCCCCAGACCTTAGTCCAGTACCTGAGACATAGCAGTCAATTAATAAATCCTTTTTAACTGACAGAAAGGGGAAGAGAGATCTTTTAAAAGAAATCTGTATTGATTTTCCCCCAGTTGGTCTGCCTGCACTCTTATAGGTTTATGTTTGTTAGTTTGTTTGGATTTATCAGAAAGGTTCCCCTCTTCCCCACACCCCCCAAAAAGTATAAGAACAAGAAAATAAAATGAGTTGTTTCTCTTTGAATATAGAATGACTTCAATGAATATGAGTAATTCTCGCAAAATAAATGTCTGTTAGGGAGATTGCCTTTTCCAAAACTGAAGGAAAAAACAAATATCTACCACACTTAAACTTCAGTATTAGAATTTCCAGTCCCTTCAACGATGTTCAATTCAATTCTAGAAATGTTTATTGAATGCATATTATATGGAGTTAAGCAGGCTAGTTACCATAATGAAGTACAAGTATAAATTAGACAACCATACCCTTAAGAAAATTATAACCTAGTGGAGGATATGACAAGCATTTGATTATAATAGTGCAAAAAGAGATGAAATTCATGGGACAGATGTCAACCAGGTGTTAGAGTATTAAAAAGAAGAAGAGACTATCAACCAGGTGTTAGGATATTAAAGAAGAGACAGAGACTACTTCCCATAAAAAGGCATCTGGACAAAAGAAAACAGAAAAAAATCATGCAATATGAAACATCTGAACTAGTACTAGAAATGGCTAGATGTTTTATAGCAATTTAGAAGAGTGTTTGAGAAATCCAGATAAGAAATAATGGTGATCTGAGGTAGCATAATGAGAGAGACAATAAAACTTGAGAAAAAAAAGTTTAGATATGGACCAAAGATAAAAGGAGAAATCAAATTTTAATAAGAGATTTTAAGCCTTGGTGACTGGTGGTAGAAATCAGAAAGAAGTCTAAAATTAAGGAACAAAATAATAAGTCCTATTTTGAGGAAGTTGAGTTTGAATTGATGGCAGATGCAAAAAAAAAATTCATTAAATTGTTGTAAAGTTAGGTCTGGGTTTCAAGTCAATGTGTCAAGCTAGAATCTGTGAGTTAGTAAAAATAAGATAATTGAAATTCTAATAATTTTAAAGGAGAGAACATGGAACTAAAAGAGTCAATGAAAGCAGACTTGAGAACATCTACATTTAGGGAATGGAACACAAAAAATATCCAGAAAAGGAAAGCTCATAAAGGAAAAGGGAAGAATTCAGAAATGTATTAAAAAGGACCCTACAAGAATAGACAGCCTTTTGTGGGGGAAAAGAGGAATGAATAAATTATGATAGAGGAGAAAAAGTAAGAGTAGTCTTTTTGACACATTTGGTCATATAATGATGGATAGGAATGTCATTGAATAAAAGTAATAATAGAAATATGCAAAAGGTGCTACTTTGGGATAGGAGAGACTCAGGTATGTTCTTAAGCAGAAGAAATGTAAGTAGAGAAATAGATCAAGAAAATAAAATGAGTCCAGAAGATGAGGTGAGGGAATTGAAAAGCAGAAATCATATGTGTGTGTACACATACACACACATATATGTATATATGTACATGCATATGTATATATACACATATGTGTATATATATATATGTGCACATGCATATATACATATATGCATGTATATTGTGTGTATATAGGTATAGGTATACACGTGCACATATGTAAGTATTTGCACACTTATACATGCACATACATGTGTCTAAATGTGCACACATGTCTTTGAAGAATGAGTTTTGATTGTTCTTCATTCTTCAAGAGAATCATGACATCAGGGAGACAATGACACGACTTGCAGTTGATTTTTATTTGAGTGAAGGAAGGCTGTGCAAAGTCACCAGCCTCACTTTCTCCTCCAGAGCAATCTGGATCCAGGATGCAATGGGAGACCCTGGCCCTTTTACACTAATATCTTTTCAGGTTCTCACTTTGAGTGAGGTAAAAATCATTCAGTGAACAGGACTCTTTAAGAAGTGAGTCAAGGGATGGCCCTGTGTAATAAAAAAAAAAAGAATCGAAGTGTGAGGGAAAGACCCTCAGGCTTGTCGGCCAAAGAGAAAAAGTTACTACTTACTACAGGATGAAAGTGAAGATGAAGAAAGTTTGTTGAGGTAGAGAGAGGAAAATTGCATCAAATATTTAAATTCCAAGACATCTCACTATGACACACTGACTCCCCAAAAAGATTAATTCATATGAATCTAAGGTACAAACATTAACCTCCATTTAAAGAGGCTGGCATAGTGCCTATAGTGCTAGAGTTGGATTCAGAAAGACCTGGATTGAAATCCTACCTATGACACATTATCTGTATGATCCTTGACAAATCATTTATCTCTCTGTTCTTTGGGCAACTCTCAGTGATCTAATTATTAAATCTTAGACCAATTGCTACCTGTGTTTATTGATGGACTTCCCATGGGAGAAATTCTCCTGTCTAACAAAGTCATAGAAACTTTATGAATTCCCTTATCTTGTAATGCTTTCCTGCATAGAAAGCAGATCCAGGAATGGGAATTGATAAGATTAATACAGAAAATATTCAATCTATCATTCAACAATGTCAATATACATCTATTAAATTTCTGCAGTGTATCAGATAATGTGCTCAGCACTGAGGATACAAAGAAAGGACAAAGTCCCTGCCCTCAAGGAACTCACAATCTAATGGGGCAAAAAAATGTATAAAAATAATTTGATATAAGGGTGAGTGCAGCATTATAAGGTCCAAAGGATGGTAGCCCTATTGTGACTACCATATAGGAAAGGAAATGATGACATGATTGCCTTGGGCACCTTCCTTAAATGGAGGATATAAGATGAATACACCATTGATCACTCTCTACTCTCTTCAAATAAAGAAAAATGAAAGGCTCCTGAGGGAGAAGGTGCATGAAAGACAGAAAAGGATGCCAGCAAAACAAGAGATACAAGAAAGAGCCAAGTGGTACTGTGTAGTTTAAAATACAGAAAATTAGGAATGAAGAGAATAAGAATGATTCCAAGGACTGCAATATGGTTTGGGAAAATTCCTATTATATTGGTTATTAAGAAAAAAACCCTGGGTTCTAGCATCAGCTCTGCCAATACCCAGCTCTGAGACAACAGACAAGTTGTTAACTACTTCTAATTTCAGTTTTTTTCTTCCATAAAATGGGGATGCGGAATTAATTATTTACAAGGTGTCTTGATATGCTAAAATAACTTTTCTGGCACTCACTATGAGATGGATCAATAGGGAATGAGGGCCAAAGAGAGGCAGAAGAATAAGCAGGAGAGAATTTTATATCTGGGGATCTTGAAAGTAAAACATTTATATATGGTGAAATCAGCCACTGTGTTTCTACAATCACAGGTAATTGAAGTGGAGTGGCAGAAAAGTTCATTGGAGTTGATGAGTTTCAGGATCTGAAAAGCTGAGAGCATTACAAATGGTGAAAGAAAGAGAATTCCAATTACCAAGCACGTTAAAAGAGCACAAAACATCTGATACCTACAGAGAGGTGGAGGTGGGGACCTCTGAGAGTGAAAGTCATTGGCACAATCCATAACTTCTATAAATATCTTGAGTAATTAAAAGTGGCAAAAATCATCCTCTATAAATCTCCAACTATATTATCATGTTTAATTACAGATGAGAGGTTGTTTTTTTCAGTTCAACTAAAGGATAGTATTTCATTATCCTATAATTTCATCTATACTATTTGCTCAGGAAAAATTTTAATTTAACCATGGAAATCAACAGTTGGTGATGAAGTTAGCAATGATAAATTGAGAAGTTTTTTTCCCCCTTCTCCTTGTTGACAAGACTTAGTTTTTATTTTATCAGTCAAAATCCCTTATGTCCACATCTTCATGATCCTATTTTTGAGTTTTCTTGGCAAAAATATTGGAGTGATTTCCCATTTTCTTCTCCAGCTCATTTTATAAATAAGGAAACTGAGTTAAACAGGATTATGTGATTTGCCCATGATAAGACAGCTACTAAGTATCTGATGCCAGATTTGAACTCAGGAAGATGTCTTCATGACTCTGGACCTAGCACTCTATCCACTGAACAACCTGTCTGCTGTACATTTTTATGTAAATGAGAGTTTTATTGATATACTTTATTTCCTACATATTTGGCGATTGTAAGTATTAGTGCTTAGTCAGACCAAATAAAAAATTTCCCCCTTTGCTCTACAATATTTTAAGATGTGTTTTCCAAGAACTTTTCAACACCCTTTCAAAGTTGGTAGCATGGTTTGATGGAAAGAACATATTAGATTTACAGTCAGAACTTAGGATCATGGCTCTAACTTTTCGAACTAAAAATTATTATAAACTACAAATTTATAGAATATGAGATCTTCAAAGGGTAGAGGAATTAATGAAAGGAACTTCAAACTATCCTTCTGGATCTGATTTTTACCATTAAAGATGAGCTAGTTGCTTAATGAGTACTGATGGGGAATGAGAAAATGATGAACCCATCTTGTAATTTATTCTTGATAAGAATTTGGAAGGAATATTTGAAAGTATTTAGAGAAAATTCTAACCTCTCTTTCTTGTCTCATTATAATCTACAATCCATTCAAATCAATCTTCTTGCTTTCCCTCACAATAATCCAGCTTCCATTTCCATGTCTGTTAAAGTCTGTTCCCATGTCTAACATTTTGAACTTCAACACAGTTGCTTAAAATCCATATATTCCTTCAAAACTCAAGCAATACTTTGTATATATAGTCATTTTTAGTCGTCTTTTTTTAAAATTTGATTTCTTTCTTTTTAAAAAAAATTATTTAATTTGTTTGCAACATTCATTTCCACAAGATTTTGAGTTCCAAATTTTCTCACCATATCTCCCCTCCCCACACCCTCAGACACATTGCATTCTGATTACCTCAACCCCCAATCAACCCTCCTTTCTATCATATCCCTTCCTACCCTTATCCCCATCTTCTCTCTTTTCTTGTAAGGCAAAATGGATTTTTATACCCTATTACCTGCATATCTTATTATCCAGTTCCATGCAAAAATAATTCTCCACATTCTTTCCTAAAATTTTGAGTTCCAACTTTTCTCCCTTCCTCCCTCCCCACTCATCCTCACTGAGAAGGCAAGCAAGTCAACATGGGCTATACATGTGTAGTTATGCAAAAGACTTCCTTAATAGTCTTGTTTTGAAAAACTAACTATATTTGCCTCCATCCTATCTTGCCTCCCATTTATTCTATTCTTTTGATCTTGTCCCTCTGCAAAAGTGTTTACTTCTAATTATCCCCTCCTCCCATTTGCCCTCCCTTCTATCAACTCCCCACCTCCCACTTCTTCCCTTCTCCCCTACTGTCCTGTAGTGTAAGACAGATTTTCATACCAAATTGAGTATGCATGTTATTCCCTCCTTAAGCCACAAGCTTTTCTGTCCAAGATCGCTGAGTAGGGTTCCCTCTCCAGAGCCTCCACCAGCTCTACCACATCAATGCTCCTCCTCACCCCACGACCACCACTCAGACCTGAGACCTAGATCAACTGCTCGATTTCCCCAGTGTCTTTGGGTAGAGGGCTCCAATACTGTACTCTGCTGCCACAGTGGCTGCCACTGCCCTGGGGCCAGGGCTAGGAGCAGATGCTGCCCCCTTCTCTCCCAGGTGAAAGTGCTATATTATTGACTTTTGAAGCTGTCTTTGGCATTTGTGACTGAGAAATCAGGGAACCACAGCTGTTACCTCTGTTTCTGCACCCTGAAGCCTGCACCAGTTCTGTCCCTGCCATGATGCATGACCAAGTCTGGGCTTCACTCTGCTCCAAGCCTGGTGTGACAGACCTTTCCTGTTAGTGTCCTGGCTACCTTGGGCTGGAAATCTTTTTCAATCTATCGTTTTATGGCTTGTGCTGCTCTAGAATATGTTTAGAGCCATTTTTACAGGTATTTTAAGGGACATAGGGGAAGAAATAGAGTAAGTCAGTCCTTCTACTCTTCCTTCTTGACTCTGCCACTAATTTCCTTTCTTTCACTTTTTATCAAGAGAAAATAGCCTGCTTCATTCTGCAATCCATTTCCATAGTTCTTTCTCTGGATGTGTATGACATTTTGCCTCAAGAGTTCATTGGGTATTTTTTTCAGTCTTTGCATTGTTATGAAGGGCTAAATCTAGTAGGAAAATTTCTCACATGTTGTGGTTTTTGCTATGTACAAAGTTTTCCTGGCTCTGCTCCTTTCACTCAATATTAGTTCATATAAGTCCTTAGAGGACTCTCTGAGGTCTTCCTGTTCATCATTTCTTATAGTAAAATAGTATTACATACATTCACATACAACAACTTGTTCAGCCATTCCCCATCTGATGGACATCCCCCTGATTTCCAGTTCTTGGCCACCACAAAGAGAGTTGCTATAAATATTTTTGTACATGTGGGACCCTTTACCATTTTTATGATCTCTGTGGGATACAGTCCCAAAAGTGATATTGCTGGGTCAAAGGGAATGCACATTTTTGTAGTCCTTTGGGCACAGCTCTAAATTGCTCTCCAGAATGGTTGGATCAGTACACAGCTCCACCACTAATGAATTAATGTTCCAACTCTCCCATATCTTCTCCAACATTTATCATCCTCCTCTTTTTTCATGTTAGCTAATCTGGTAGGGGTGATGTGGTACCTCCGAGATGTTTTGATTTGCATCTCTCTAACCAATAGTGATTTAGAGTAATTTTCTTTTTTAAAAATTTATTTATAATTTTCAACATTCATTTAAACAAAATTTTAAATTCCAAATTTTCTCCCCAACTCTCCCCTTCCTCATCCCAAAACACTGTGCATTCTAATTATCCCTTTACGCAATCTGCCCTCCCTTCTATCACACCCCTCCCTTCCCTCATCCCCATCTTCTCTCTCCTTTTGAAGGGCAAAATAGAATTCTATACCCCATTTCCTATATTTCCTATTTTCCACTTGCATGCAAAAACAATTCTCAACATTGATTCCTAAAACTTTGAGTTCCAACTTCTCACCCTTGCTCCCTACTCACTGAGAAAGCAAGTAAGGACTTCTATAATAGTCATGTTTTGAAAGACTATCTATGTTTCCCTCCATCCAATCCTGTACCCTATTTATTATATTCTCTCTTGAGACCTTGTCCCTCCCCTAAATGGCTTACTCCTAATTACTCCCTCCTCCCACTTGCCCTCATTTTTATCATCCTACTGCTGCCCTTATCCTTTTCTCCCCAACTTTCCTGTAGTGTAGATTTTCATACCAAATTGAGTGAGCATGTTATTCCTTCCTTAAGTCAAATGTGATGAGAGTAAGCTTCACTTTTTCCCTCACCTCCCCTTTACTCCTCTCCATTGAAAAAGCTTTTCCTTGCCTCTTTTATGAGAGATAACTTGCCCCATTCTATTTCTCCCTTTCACTTTCCAATATATCCCTTGCTCACCTGTTAATTTTATTTTTTATATCACCTCTTCCTATTCAACTCATCCTGTGCCCTCTGTCCATATACAACCCAAATATTGAGAATAATTTCAAGAGTTACAAATATTATCTTTCCCTGTAGGAATGCAAACAGTTCAACTCAAGGAAGTCCCTTAGGATTTCTCTTTCCTGTTTACCTTTCCATGCTTCTCTTGATTCTTGTGTTTGAAAGTCAAATTTTCTATTCAGTTCTGGTCTTTTTGTCCTGAATGCTTGAAAGTCCTCTTTTTCATTGAATTACCATTCTATCCCTTAATGTATTATCCTCAGTTTTGCTGGGTAAGTGATTCTGAGTTTTAATCCTAATTCCTTTGACTTCTGCAATATCCTATTCCAAGCCCTTTGATCCCTTAACGTAGAAGCTGCTAGATCTTGTGTTATCCTGATTGTATTTCCACAATGGTAGAATTGTTTCTTTCTGGATGCTTGCAGTATTTTGTCCTTGATATGGGAAATCTGGAATCTGACTACGATATTCCTAAGAGTTTTTCCTTATGGATCTCTTTCTGGAAGTGATCAGTGGATTCTTTCAATGTTTATTTTACCCTTTTGTTCTAGAATATGAGGGCAGCTTTCTTTGATAATTTCATGAAAGATGATATCTAGACTCTTTTTTTGATCATGGCTTTCAGATAGTCCTATAATTTTTAAACTGTCTCTCCTGGATCTCTTTTCCAGGTCAGTTGTTTTTCTAATGAGATATTTCACATTGTCTTCTATTTTTTCATTCTATTGGTTTTGCTTTGTGATTTTTTTTGGTTTCTCTTAAAGTTATTAGCTTCTATCTGTTCCTTTCTAATTTTTAAAGAACGATTTTCTTCAGTGAGCTTTTGAATCTCCCTTTCTATTTGGCTAATTCTGCTTTTTAAAGCATTCTTCTCCTCATTAGGTTTTTGGGCCTCTTTTCCCATTTTCTTCAGCATTTTTGGGGATCTTCTTTAGGAAGCTATTGTGTTACTTTTCATGATTTTCTTGCATCATTCTCATTTCCCTTCCCAATTTTTCATTCACCTCGCTTACCTGATTTTCAAAATTCTTTTTGAGCTCTTCCATGGCCTGAGACCATTTCATATTTGTTTTGGATGCAGAAGTCTTGACATTGATATCTTCCTCTGATGATATGCATTATTCTTCCTCATCTGAAAGGATGGAAGGAAATACCTGTTCACCAAGAAAGTCACCTCTAGTCTTATTTTTTTCCCTTTGTCAGGCATTTTCCAAATCAGTTACTTGACTTTTGAGTCCTACATCAAGAGGAGCATATACTCTGGGGAACTGTAAGTTCTCAGTTCCTCCAAAGTGGCACAATCAGGGGAGAAGAGGCTACTCCTCTCTGGGCCTGAACTGTGGTCTGGGGGCAACCACAAGTTTTTCTGCCAGGATTTGTGAGTAGGGTTCACTCTCCAGAGCCTGAATCGGCTCCACCTTGCTAGCGTTCCTCCTCACCCCAGAATTGCCCTCAGGGCTGTGATCCAGATCAGTAGTTTGATTCCACCAGGGTCTTTAGGTCAAGTGCTCCAAAAATGGATGCTGCTGCTGTAGTCGCCTGAGGGCAGGGCTAGGGGATGGCCCTGACATACTGAGTGGCTAAGGTTGAACATCAAGGTTGAATAAATCTGAGAAATATATTATCCTTTGCTACCCTAATTTGTTTATAGTATCAGTTTTATACCTAGATCATGTCTCCATTTGAACTTTATTATTGTGTATGGTGTCAGACATTGGCCTATGCCCAGTTCCTGCCACACTATTATCCAGTTTTCCCAATAGCTTTTTGTCATATAGTGAGCTCTTATCCCAGACGCTGAGGTCCTTGCATTTATCAAAAAGTAGATTGCTATAATCATTGACTCCTGCATCTTGAGTACTTAACCTATTCCATTGGTCTACCCCTCTATTTCTTAGGCTCTAACAACTGACTTTGATGATTAATGTTATATAATACAATTAGAGATCTGGTAGGGCTGGCCCACCTTCCCTAGCATTGCTCTAAATTAGGTCCCTTGACTTTCTGGAAAGTGTGTTCTTCCAGATGAATTTCGATATTTTTCTTGTTCTAGAAAGTAATTTTCTGGTAGTTTGATTGATATGGCATTGAATAAGTAAATTAGTTTGAGTAGAACTGCCATTTTTATTATATTGATTCAGTCTACCCCAAAGCAACTTATTTTATCCACTTACTTAGATCTGAATTTATTTGTGTGAAATGTGTTTTGTAATTGCATTCATATAGCGCCTGGGCTTGGTTTGACAGGTAGACTCCCAGATATTTTATAGCATCTTCTGTCACTTTAAATGGGATTTCTGTTTCTATCTCTTGCTATTGAGCATTGTCAATAATATACAAAACTGCATATGATTAATGTGAGTTTATTTTGTAACCTGCAACTTTGCCAAAGTTGTTTATTATTTCAAGGAGTTTTTTACTTGATTCTCTGGTATTATCTAAGTATGTCATCATGTCATCTGCAAAGAGTGATAACTTAGTTTCTTCTTTGCCTATTCTAATTCTTTCAATTTTGTTTTCTTCTCTTATTCCTAAAGCTAACATTTCTAGTACAATATTGCAGAAACAGTAGTGATAATTGACATCCTTGTTTTACCCCTGATGTTACTGGAAATGCATGCAGCCTACTCCCATTACATATAAAGTTTGATAATGGTTTTAGGTAAGTATTGTTTATTATTTTATGGAAGATCCCATTTATTCCTGTGCTCCCCAGTGTTTTCAATGGGAATGGGTGTTGTATTTTGTCAAAAGCTTTTTCTGCATCTATTGAGATAATCATATAATTTTCTGTTACTTTAATTGTGGATATGTTCAATAATGCTGATAGTTTTTCCAATATAGAACCACCCCTGCATTCCTGATATAAATCCCACCTGATCAAAATGTATTGTTGTCATGACAAGTTTCTGTATTCTTTTTTGGTAAGGTCTTGTTAAAAATTTTTGTGTCTATATTCATCAGAGAAATTGGTCTATAATTTTCTTTCTCTTTTTTGGCTGTTCCTGGTTTAGGTATCAGAATCATATTTGTATCATAAAAAAATTTGGTTGGATTCCATCAATAATTTTCCCAAATTATCTAATTAGCATTGGAATTAGCTATCCTTTAAATGTTTGATGGAATTCACTTATAAATCTCTCTGGCCCTGGAGATTTTTTCCTAGGGATCTCATCGATGATTTCTTCAATTTCTCCATCTGAGGTGAGGTTATTGAAGTATTTGATTTAGTCTTCTGTTAATCTTGGCAATTTATATTTTTTCAAATAATGATCCATCTCACTTATAATGTCAAATTTATACACACACCGTTCAGCAATGTAATTTCTAACTACGGTTTTAATTTCCTCCTTGTTGGAGGTGAGTTTGCCTTTTTCATTTTTGATATTGGTAATTTGGTTTTCTTCTATTTTTTAAAATCTAATTGACCAAGGGTTTATCAGTTTTATTGCTTTTTTCATAAAATCAACTCAGTTATATTTATTAATTCAATAGTTTTGTTAATTTCAGGCTTTTTTAAAAATTTATCCTTTGGTTTTCAGTATTTCTAATTTCTAAATCACATTTTTATCATCATATCATTTACTTTATACTCATTCCTTCTAGCTATGTATATCCCTTTGAAATATCATAATAAATATGCAGTTCTCAAAATTAACAATTATCATCTTCCCTTTTGGAGATGTAAACAGCTTATCTGTATTGAACTACAAATTCTTTTCTCCCTGTTTACCTTTTTAATGCCTCTCTTTAGACTTATGTTTAAGATTGTATTTTCTATTGAGCTCTGGTCTTTTCATTAGGAAGATCTGGAAATCCCTTATTTCACTGAATGTCCACCTTCTTGCCTGAAATATTATGCTCAATTTTGCTGGGTAATTGATCCTAGGTTGTAGTCCCAACTCCTTTGCCTTAAGGAGCATCATATGCCAATCCCTTCAGTCTTTTAATGTAGAAGCTTCAACATCCTGTGTTATCGTGACTGTATTTCCCTGATAACAGAATTGTTTCTTTCTGGTGCTTAAAGTATTTTCGCCTTCATTTAATAGTTCTGTAATTTGGCAATGATATTCCTTGGTGTTTTCTGTTTGGGATCTCTTTCAGGAGGTGATTAGTGGATTCTTTCAATGACTATTTTGCCCTCTGGATCTAGGATCTCTAGGCAGTTTTCCTTGATGATTTCTTGGTATCTATTGTCCAGGTTTTTTCCTTCATCATGGCTTTCGGGTAGGTCAATAAATTCTTAGATTTAATCTCCTGGATCTGTTTTCCAGGTCAGTTGTTTTTCCAATGAAACATTTTGGGTTTTGTTCTATTTTTCATTCTTTAGATTCTGTTTCACTGATTCTTGATGTTTCATACAGTCATTGGTTTCTACTTGCCCTATTCCAATATTTAATATATTGCTTTCTTCAGTTAAATTTTGCATCTACTTTTTCATTTATCCAATTTTTCCTTTTAAGGAGTTATTCTCTCCCACTAGATTTTGCACTTGCTTTTCCATTTGCCCAGCTTTCCCAGTTAGGTTTTGTGCTTCCTTTTCCATTTGTCCAATTTTCCTTTTTAAAGAGCTGTTCTCTTCATGGAATTCATTTTTCATATTTTAAAACTCATTGGCCGGTTTTCCTTCTACTTTTTTTAATTTTGTTTTTAAAATCCTTCATATTCCCTTCTGATGTTTAGTATGGGAGCATTATGTCAATGCTGACCTCTCTGGTGTTCACGATTTGGTCCTTTTCCCCACAGTAAGCTTCTATGATCTTTTATTTTGTATTTTGTGTTCCTCTCATGGTGATCACACTTTTCCTGTATTTTAGAGTGGATTTCTACTTCTCAGGTACAGGGCCCTCAGTCCCATGCTTCCTGTGCTTAGAAGCTGAGGCTTTATGCATTGTGGTCTCTTGTTTTTTCAGGTAGAAGTTGAATTGCTGCAACTTACTGTGTTAAGCTGACTTGTGTGCCAAAGCAGAGGCCAGGTGAAGTCTTTCTGCGTTTCCCATTAGTTAGCCTGGAACTTACTGAGAAGCATGAGGTGTGGGGGAGGGGTGATCTGGCCACAGGAGGTCTTATTTCCTGAGCTAGAACACAGGCAGGCTCAGAGGTTAGTGAAGCCCCTCCACAATAGTGTTTTCTCAATTGCCCTGGATGTGCTGAGGGACACCTGGGTTCCTGGTGTTGGCACTTATGGGCTCCACACAGCTGGGGGTCTGGATCTCTTCCTTGTATGCTGAGGTGGAGCTGTCTGAGAAAGCTCTGATCCTGCACTGGTTTTCTTCAGCCATGGGAAGAGGGACTCACATTTGCAATTTTTCAAGTTTTATGTGCCAAAGAGACTGTTTACCCCTTTAGCTGATCCAACTATTCCAGGATTTTTTCTATGGAAATATTGTCTGGATTTTTCAAGGTTAACAAGTGAGTGGAGGGGGAGGACATTTACCTATCACTCTACCATCTTGACTCCCAGAATTTCTAGTAGATGACTTACAGACATTTAATTTCTATATTGATAGTCTCAGGAGCAGTTTTTGCTGCAACCTGAGTTTCTACACTTCTCTCTCACTGACTTCCACTGGACTCCCATCCTGGGCTGATGTGTTTGAGAATCTGTATTGCTTCAGACAGTCAGCTGATTCTTGCTCAGCTTTGCTATGGAAGGGCCTGTCCTGGTATAGCCTGATCACTGTGTGCTGTGTGCTCCTCCAACCCCGTGTAACAAATCCTTCCTGTTAACCTTTCAGGCTGTCCTGGGCTTGAAATCTGCCACAGTCTGTCTCCTATTGGGTTCTGTCATGCTGAAGCTTGTTCAGATTCTCTTTTTTGTAGTATTTGAAGGAGTTTGTCTTAGAATTTAGGCAAGTGATTACTCTCACTCCAACATCTTGGCTCTGCCCCATCAAGCTTTTTTTAACCCCCCCCAAAATCTTGAGTTTATTTGTCATATAATTTTTGCATATACTTTTATGTGTATACATTCCCAACCCAGAAAGAATGTAAGCTCTGTGAGAACAAGGACTAATGTACTTTGTCACTTTAACTCTAGTGCCTAACTCAGAACTTGAAATGTAATAGGAAACTAATAAATAGTAAATGATTAATTAATTCAAACAGATTTAAATACTACAAGATAAATTAATACAAGAAAAATGAAAAATTCTTACAAATATAATTCTAAAGACTGAAAGACAGGTTTTTCGTGAGAAGGAAAAAGAGGAGTTGTCTAAAAAGTGAAGTAGAGACAAGAATTCATCAAATTAGGTTTTAAAATGTCATAGATTGAAAGCAGAGCCAAGATAACAGATTAGAGTAGCAATCCAGGTGAACTCTCTCAACCTTGCTTTCCAAACCATCAAAAAATAATTCCTCAAATCTAGTTTTGGAGCATCAGAGGCAAAACGAGTCAGCATGTGACAATATTTTGATGTAAGAAAAACTTAGGAGGTCAGTAAAAGAGATTTGTGCTACCTGGAGGCCTGACCAGGGACCCTACATGTGGGGATAGCATCAGTAGCAGGCCTTGGAGACAGCACCAGCACAAAGAGAAAGATCTTTAAGGGCTCTCAGTTCAGAGATGAAAAGGGTATTGAACAACTGGTCAGAAAAAGTTTACAAACAACTCTTTGTTGACACTGGGTACAGCTGGAACTGATGGACAATGCTATTGCCTATAAGCAGTCCTGTATTATAGTTCCAGGCCAGAGAAGCACACTTTTGTTCCCAAGGGAGCAAAGGACCCTTGTTGCATTTCAAAGACACAGAAAAGCACACACTCCTGTGGCTACAGAAAAGTAGTGACAGTGACAGTTTTAAGGAGAATCAAAACACACAATCAGAAGACAACAAAGTCAAAGCTTCTGCATTCAAAGTCTAGAAGAAAAATAAGAATTGACTACATTGGTTACATGGAAGGCCAATATCCTTCAAAAAGGATTTTGAAAATGAAGAAAGTTAAGGAAAAATTGTAAAGAGAAATGAGAATGGTGCAAGAAAATCATGAAAAAAATGAGTCAACAGGTTGTTAAAGGAGCAAAAATACATTGAAGAAAATAACTCCTTAAAACTGATGACAGTTCCAGGGCCAAGAGGAACATTAGTGCTTGTGACTGCAAGGGATCAGTAGCTCTTCCTAGGTAAAGATCAGAGCACATGTCAGAACAGTGACCATACCTCTTCCCAGATTATACAGCCTTGGAAACACTGAAAACTTGTAGATACTGAATAAGCACTGAAAACAACCTGAAGTTTTGGAAATGCCTCCCCATTCCCAGTTGAGCAGAGACCAATTTTAACATAAGTGAAGAAACAGGAAGAAAAACCAAGCAAACAACAACAAGAAAGAACTTGACCATTAAAAAATTACTCTAATGGTGAGGAAGACCAAAATACAAACTTTGAAAACAATATTATAAAAATAGTTATAAGAAAAACCTTGAATGGAAAAATATTAACTGGACACAAGGTGAACAAGAATTTCTTTTTAAATAGTAGTATTTATTCTTATCCAGTTACACATAAAGAAAAAATTTACCATTTATTTTTACAAAGATTTTGAGTTCTAATTTTTTCTCCCTGCCCTCCCCCTTCTGAAAATGATAGGCAGTTTGATTTAGTTTATACATGTGATATTAGGTAGATATATTTCCATATTAGCCACAGTTGTGACAGAAGAAAGAGATCAAAAGGGAGAAAACAAGAGAAAGGGTACAGTAAGTTAAAAAAAGACATCCTTCAATATGCAGAGTCTGTTAAATTTTATCAGAATATGGATAGCATTTTACTTCCCGAGGCCTTTGTACTTGTCTTTAATCACTTCATTGGTTAGGAGAGCTACATAACTAATAGCTGACATCACACAAAGTTGATGATACTGTGTACAATATTTTCTTGGTTCTGCTTATGTCAATTTGCATCAGTGTGTACAAGTGTTTACTTTGCATCAGCTTGTGTGTCATTCCAGGATTTTCTGAAATTTGCCTAGTCATCATTTTTATTGCACAATATTATTCTATTACATTCATATACAGCAGCTTGTTCAGCCATTCCTCAATTAATGGACAAACCCTCAATTTGCAGCATTTGGCCACCACAAAAAGGGCTGCTATAAATATTTTGCATATATAGGCCTTTTGCCACTTTTTATGATCTCCTTGGAATATAAACCTATTAGTATTATTGTTGAATCAAAGAGTATACACAGTTTTATAGCCCTTTGGGTATAGTTCCAAATTGTTGCCCATTGGATCAATTCAGAACTTCATCAAGAGTGAATTAGTGTCCCCATTTTTCCAGTCTTCTCTAGCATTTATCATTTTCCTTTTTTGACATATTAGCCAATCTGATAGGTGTGAGGCAGTACCTGTGAGTTGTTTTAATTTGCACTTATCTAATCAAAAATGACTTAGAGCATTTCTTCATCTGCTTATAGATAGTTTTGATTTGTTTAATCTGAAAATCTGCCTATTCAAATCATTTGACATTTAGCAATTAAGGAATAGCTTGCATTCTTGTAAACTGGATTCAATTCCCTCTCTCTCTCTCTCTCTCTCTAGTGTATGTATATATATATATATATATATATATATATATATATATATATACACACACACACACATATATGTATATATGTATGTATCTTTATATATATATATATATATATATGTATATTTTTTGAGAAATGAGGTCTGAGAGAAACTTGCTGTGAAGATTATTTCCCAGCTTTCTGCCTTCCTTATAGTCTTGGCTGCATTTATTTTATTTATATAAAAATTTTTGATTTAATATAATGAAAATTATCTAGCTTATATTTTTCAATGCCCTCTATCACTTATTTCTTCGTAAATTCTTCTCCTCCCCATAGAACTTACAGGTAGACTATTCATTGGTCTTTTCATTTGCTTATAATGTCAACTTTTATGCTGAAATCATGTTAAGAAGAGGCAGAGCCAAGATGTCAGAGTAAAGGCAACAACTCACCTTAAATCTCCCTGAAAACCCTTGAAATATCTTTAAAACATGACTAAACAAATTCTAGTGCAGTAGAACCTACAAAAAAACAGAGTAAAACAAATTTATAGCTGAAGACAACTTGGAATGTGGGCATGGAAGATCTATTGCAATAGGGTGAGAAAGTAGCACCGGTCACCCCAGTGTAGTCTGGGCCCCTACAAATCCAGAGCAAGTTTCAAGGACACTGACAGCAGGGGTGGTTTCCAAACCTCTTAGTCCATAGATGCCAATGTCAACTTAGAAGTTTGGGAGAAAAGGTCTGTCATACCTGGGTGAAACTGGAGCAAAATCCAACACTGACCATGCCAGCACAGCTCCAGACACAGTGAACCAGGAGCAAGTCTTGGGAGTATGTCAATTGGCAGCAGCAACTGCTTCCAGAGCTCTCAGCTTACAGATGGGAAGATAATCAAACAACTAATCATAAGGACATTACAGGATTCTTTTTCCTAGCACTAGGGCAGCACTCTATTGCTTTAACTATATTCAGATCTGAGTGAGAGTCCTGGATTATAATTCTAGCAGGAGAAGGAGCACTAGTGGAGCAGAGCTTGGTGCAGCAGTAGAGGGAGCAGGGTACAAATCCTCCTCACAGTTCCAGACAAGAAGTGAGTGCTTGTGTTTACTCATAGACCATAATAATTTCAATAGAAAAGTAAACAACTCTCCTTAGATCATACCACCTTTTAAGAACTGAAAACTTACAGATCCCAAGAAGTATGTCTGAAAACAGGTGCACAAAACCAATGAAGATTGAGACAGTGTGCCTTGAAACCTAGAAGAAGAAGAGCCATGCTGCAACAAAGAATTAAAACTCATGTGATAGGCTGGGGAAATGAGCAAACAACAGAAAATTTTTACCAAAGAAGTTACTCTGGTTTCAAGAAGAATCAAAGCATATAGTTGACAACAAAATTAAAGCTCTTATATCCAAAGCCTTGAAGAAAAATATGAACGGGTTATAGGCCATGGATGGGCAAAATCCTTCAAAAAGAATTTTGAAAATAAAGAAAGAGAGGCAGAGTAAAAATTGAAAAGAGAAATGAGAGTGATACAAGAAAATCACGAATAACAAGTCAACAGTTTGGTAAAGGAGAAAAACATATTGAAGAAAATAACTCTTTAAAAACAGACTCTACCAAATGGTAAAAGAAGTCCAAAAAGCCAATGAGGAAAACAATGTTTTAAAAAGCAGCATTGGACAATTGAAAATGATGGTCCAAAAGTCTGGCGAAGAAAATAATTACTTCAAAATACGAATAGAGCAAATGGATGCTAATGACTTTGTGAAAAATTAAAAAACAATAAAACAAAGCAAGACAAAAGAAAATATAGAAGATGATGGGAAATAGATCACTAGAAAAACAAGTGACCTGGGAAATAAATGCAGGAGACATCATTTAAAAATTATTGGACTACCTGAAAGCCATGATAAAAAAAAATGAGTCTAACCATCATCTTTCACAAAATTACAATGGAAAACTGCCCTGATATTCTAGCACTAGGCTGTAAAATAGAAATGGAAAGAATCCACAAATCACCTCCTCAAAGAGACCTCAAAATAAAAATTTCCAGGAATATTGTAATCAAATTCTAGAGTTCCCAGATCAAGGATAAAATATAATCAGCAGAGAAAAAGAAGTATTTCAAGTATGGTGGAACCACCATCAACACAATACATAATTTAGCAGTTTCTACATTAAAGGACTGGACTGCTTGGAATATAATATTCCAGTGGGCAAAGGAGCTAAGAGTACAACCAAGATCATTTACCCAGCAAAAGTGAATATAATCATTCCATGGGTGGGGGTAGGGGGCAAATATTCAATGAAATAGAGGACTTTCAAACATTATTGATGAAAAGACTAAAGTTGATGAGAAAATTTTGTTTTCTAATAGAAGAATCAAGAGAAGCATAAAAAGGTAAATAGAAAAGGGAAATCATAAGGAATTTAATAAGGTTAGACTGTTTATATTTCTACACGGGAAGATGATACTTGTAACTCATAAGAAGTTTCTCATTATTAGAGCAGAAAGGAGTATATATAGACAGAGGTCACAGTTGTGAGTTGAATATGAAGGGATGATATCTACAAAAATGAATGAGAGAGGAATGTACCGAGAGAAAGAAAAGGGAGAGGTAGAATGAGGTAAATTTCCTCACATAAAAGAAGGAAGAAAAACTTTTGCAGTGAAGAGGAAGAGGCAGGAGGTAAAGCAGAGGACTCCTTCATTAGGGAAGGATGGCGGCAGTCTATCTATCTATCTGTATACATACACACATATTTGTATGCATAGATATGTGTGTGTGTTGAATAGGGGCACAGAGGCATATATATTTGCCCGTATTCAAAAAAATCCTCAAAGTGGGAATAACATACACTCAACTGGGGATAGGAATCTATCTTATGATAAAGAAAAGTAGGAGCAAAAGTAAATGATAGAAGGGCAGATGGAATGGGGGAGGTGGCAGTCAGAAGCAAAACACTTTTGAAGAGGACAGGTTGAGAGGAGAAAGAAAGTAGAATAAACTGGGCAAGGAATAGGATGGAGGGAAATACAGTTAGCAGTAGAAACAATGAAAAAAACATTGAAGGAATTTTCTCTGATAAAGGCTTCATTTTTCAAATATATAGAGAACTGACTCATATTCATAAAATAAGATCCATTTCGCAAACGATAAATTTTCAAGAGATCTGAAAAGTTTTCAGATGAAATAATCAAAGCTATCTATAGCCATATAAAAAATGGTGTAACTATTGACTAGGGAAATGCACATTAAAACAATTCTGAGTTACTACCTCATACTTTTTAGATTGGCTAATAGGAATGAAAAGGAAAATAACACATGTTGGAGGAGATGTGGGGAAAATGAGACATTAATGCACTCTTGATTTAGTTGTGAACCGATTCAACCATTCCTCAGAGCACTTATGCCAGAAAGGCTATAAAACTGTTCATGCTCTTTGACTTAATAATACCACTACTGGGTCTATGATTATGATGAAATATTATTGTACTATAAAAAATGATGACTAAGAGACTCTCAGAAAAACATGGACCTTACATGGGTTGAGGCAAAATGAAATGTTCTAAGTACAGAATCAGTTGGTTTGTAGGTTTGTTTGGTTGTTGTCCCTTGTTCTTGTTGAGGATGAAAATGACATTACGCTGGAGTCGAGTTCCAATGTGTCCTACTATGACTGATAAGAACAATATGAGCTTAGAATGCTCTATCACAGGTCAGGCACAAACAGTCAATGTGAACATTTGGGGTGGGTCATCCGAATTTTCCCTTCCTGCAATTCCTTTGAGCTATCTCAATTCTGCTTTGTTCGTAGAGCACAGCACCCTCTCTGATGTGAACTGAGTGGTCCTATGCTAGTGTCTTCCATATCACACAATCAATTCCAAAATTCCTAAAAGAGACTTTGAAAGTGTCCCTGTATTGCTTCTTCTGACCACCATGTGAATGTTTGCAGTGTTTGAGCTCTCCATAAAATAATCTTTTTGGCAAGAATACATTTTGCATTCAAACACTGTGGTCACCCCATCAGATTTGCTTTCACAGAATTAGAGTTTGAATGCCTGGCAGTTTAGTTTGAGTAAGGACTTCAGGGGCTGGTACTTTCTCCTGCCAGGTGATCTTCAGAAACTTCTTAAGATAATTCAAATAGAAGCTATTCAGGTTCCTGGCACAGAACTGATATAGTGCTCAGGTTTCACAGCCACACAACAATGAAATCAGCTCAATGCCTCTATAGACATTCAGTCTGGTAGTCAGTGTAATATCTCTTCTCTCCCATACTTTCCTTTGGATTCTCCCAAACACTGACCTGACTCTTGCAATGCATGTGTCAACCTCTTTAATAATGTGTAATCTCTAGGAAGTACACTACAGTAATCCTATACAGGACCTATGGCAATGGAAACAGTTGCTTCTGGGGCTGTCAGACCACAGACTAGATGTTATCAAGTCACCTCTTTAGATTTCTGAGAGCCAAGATGGTGGATTAAACAATAACTGCCCTCATCCACCCTTCTTGACTTTGAAAAACCCAGAGAATATTGCCCTAGGAAAAAGCCTGCAACAGTGGAGCCAGCAGAGAGGGTATGGCAGTCTTTTAGCTCAGGAAGCTAGGGGGATTACAGGAAAGGGTCCCACTTGTGGCTGAAGGAAACCAATACAATACAGGAGGTATCCCAGCAAGCCAGCAGCAAGCCCCACCTCAGCAGATCAGTGGGAGATCTTGACCCCCATGGTAGTGGAGCCAGCAAGCACCAAAACCACGGCCCCAGATGTGTCTTGGCACAGCCAGGGAATCTGCAGACTCCAGTAAGGATGGGCATCCAGTTTAAAAGACAGGAAAAAGGCAACTGCAATGAGAAAAAACAAATAAGAAAACATAAACCATAGATTTTCACTACGGAAGATCAAAACACAAATACAGAGGAGGACAGTAGTGACATTATAACCACATCTGGAACCTCAGAAGGGAATAAAAATTAGTCTCAAACCCAAAACTCATTCTTGGAAGAGCTCAAGAAGAATTTTTAGGACAAATTGGAGAGACAGAAGGAAAATTTATCATTCTTTTAAAAATACAATAGACAAAATGGAAAAAAAAATTTCACTGAATAAAGTCACTCTTTAAAAATTAAAACTGGCCAAATGGAAAAGGAGGTACAAAAGCTAACTGAAAGAAAGAATTTGTTAAAAAATATAAATGTATGTATATGTGTGTATATGTATACACACATATATATATATAAGTATAAATGGACAAATATAAGTTAATGACTCTGAGGCATCAAGGATCATAGAAAAAATAGAAGGAAATATAAAATTTCTTGTGGAAAACAACTGCCCTGGTAAACAGATCCAGGGGAGGGATAATCTAAGAATTATTGGTCAACTGGGAAGCCATGATGAAAGAAAATGGTCTTGACATTTCCTTCCAAGAAATCATCAAGGAAAACTGCCAGACTATAGAACCAAAAGGTAAGTCATGGAAAGAATTCACCATTCACCTCCTAAAACAGATTCCCAATTGAAAAAGACAAGGAATATTGTAGATAAATTCCAGAATTATCTGATCAGGAAGAAAATTCTTCATCCAGAAAAAAAAATAATTCAAATACTAAAGAACTACAATCCTCAAAAAAGAGATTAATAAACTAAAATTAAGAAAGTTATTTAACTAATAAATGAAACTAAGCCAGTTTTATGAAAAAAACAGTAAATTAATAAAAGTTTCATTATTTAATTTTTTTAAAAAAAGAAAATCAATTTACCAATATGAAAAAGAGAAGTGTGAATTCACCTCCAATGAAGAAGAAATCAAACAATAATTAGGAACTCGTTTGACTGATTGTATGCCCATAAGTTGGGCAGTCTTAGTGAAATGGATGACTATTTATAAAATTGTAAATGCCTAGATTGCCAAAAGAGGAAGCAAAATACTTAAATAACTCCATCTCTGAAAAAAAAAAATGAAAAAGCTATCAATGAACTCCCTAGGAAAAAATCTCCAGGGCCAAATGGATTTGCAAGTGAATTCTTTAAAATATTTAAAGAACAGTTAATTCCAATACTATGTAGGCTACTTGGGAAAATTGTTGAATGAATCCTACTAAATTATTTTTATGATAAAATAGGTATTGATAGCTAAACTGGGAAGAGTCAAAACAGAGAACAAAAATTATATACAAATTTCTGAAATGAATATAAATGTAAATTTTTTTAATAAAATATTTGCAAAAAAAAGATAACAGCAACTTCTCATGACAATCATATACTTTGAACAGGAATGCAGGACTGATTCAGTGTTAGGAAAACTGCCAATATAATTGATCATATAAACAATAAAATTAACAGAAACCATATGATTTTCTCAATAGATGCACAAAAAGCTTTTGACAAACTACAACTCCTATTCCTATAAAAACGCTAGGGAGTACAGGAATAAATGGAGCTTTTCTGAAAAGGGTAAGTAGTATCTAACTAAAACCTCCAACAAGTATTAAATCTAATGGGTATAAGCTAGTTGCATTTCCAATATGATTGGGGATGAAACAAGGATTTTCCTTATGATCACTGTTATTCAGTATTGTACTGGATATTTTAGCTTTAGTTATAAGAGAAGAAAAAGAAATCGAGGGAATTAGAACAGGCAAAGAAGAAACTAAGTTATCACTCCTTGCAGAAGATATGATGGTATACATTGAGAATCCTAGAGAATCAAATAAAAAAAACTACTTGAAATAATAAACAACTTCAGCATTGTGGGATATAAAGTGAACCCTCATAAATCCTCAGCATTTCTATGTATTACAAAACCCAATGGGAAGAAATAGAAAGAGAAAATCCATTCAAAGTTACTTTAGACACTATAAAATGTTTGAGTCCATCTGCCAAAACAAACACAGAAACTATAGGAATAAAATAACAAAACACTTCAACAAAAGTAAAGTCAGATCTGAAGAATTGGAAAAACATCAGTTGCTCCTGTGTAGGATGAGCTGATGTGATAAAAATGACAATTCTACCTAAATTAATTTATTTATTCTGTGTCATACCAATCAAATTAACAAAAAAAAATTTAGAGCTAGAAAAAATAAAATCAAAATTAATCTAGAACAAAAGGTCTAGAATAGCAAACGAATTAATGTAAAGAAATGTTAGAGAAGGTGGCCTACCCATACCAGATCTCAAATTGCATCATAAACCAGCAATCATCAAAACCACTTAATACTGGCCAAGAAATAGAGGGGTAGATAAGTGGGATAGGTTAGGTACACAAAACAGAGTAGTCAACAACTATAGCAAATTACTGTTTGGTAAAACCAACGACCTCAGCTTCTGGGATAAGGACTCACTGACAAAAAGTGCTGGGAGAATTGGAAAATAGCATAGCAAAAACTGGGCATAGACCAACAGCTGACAACATAGAACAAAAAAAAAACATACAAATGAGTAGGCAGCTTAACCATAAAGGCTCATACTATAAGCAAGTTAAGGGAGGGAGGAATAGTTTATCTTTCAATTTCATGGAAAATGGAGGAATTTATGATCAAACAAGAGAAAGAGAACATTATGAAATGCAAAATAGATAATTTTGAATATATTAAATTGAAAAGTTTTTGCACACACAAACCCAATGCAACCAAGATTAGGAGGGAAGCAGAAAACTGGGAAAGAAATTTTGCAGCCAGTGTCTCTGGTAAAGGCCTAATTTCATAAATATATAGAGAACTGAGTCAAATTTACAAGAATACATGTCATTCCCCAACTGATAAATGATCAAAAAATGTGAACAGGAAGTTTTCAGAGGAAGAAATGGAAACTATTTATATTCATATGAAAAATACTCCAATTCACTATTGATTAGAGAGATGCAAATCAAAACAATTCTGAGGTCCCACATCACACATATCTGTACTGGTTAACATGACAAAACAAGGAAATAATAAATGTTAGGGAAGATGTGGGAAAGTTATAATACTAACTCACTGTTGGTGGAGCTGTGAGCTGATCCAAACCTTCTGCAGAGCAATTTGGAACTATGTCCAAAGGGTTATAAAAATGTGCATCTTCTTTGACCCACCAATCATAAAAATGGGGAAAGGACTCATATGTACAAAAAATACGCGGAGCAGCTCTTTTTGTGGTGACCAAGAACTAGAAATTGAGGGGATGTCCATCAATTGGGGAATGACTGAACAAGTTGTGTTATGTGAATGTAATGGGATACTAATTTGCTTTAAGAAATAATGAGCTGGCAGACTTCAGAAAATCCAGGAAAGAAATATGAACTGATGCTGAATTAAGTGAGCAGAACCAGGAGAATATTGTATACAGTAAGAGGCACAGTGTGTGAGGATTATTTTTGATAAACTTAGCCCTTCTCAGCAATGCTTGGTCCTAAAACAATTTCAAAGAACTCATGATGGAAAATTCCATTCACATCCAGAGAAAGAACTAAGGAGTAGGAAAGCAAAACAAAGCAGATTATTTTTCTTTTTTGTTTTGTGTTTTTTTCTCATGATTTATCCCATTCATTGTAATTCTTCTATAAAGTATGGTATAAGAATTCATTATTTTGTAAAAAATGTGTTGGGAAAGCTAGAAAGTAGTCAGGCAAAAACTGAGCATAGACCATTATCTTACATTATTTACCAAGAAAAGGTAAAAATGGATATATGATCAAGACACAAGTAGAGATATGACAAAAGTTTGAATGACATGGAATGTATTACCTATCAGATTTATGGATAGGAAAAAATAAGTTATGAAGAAATGAGACAAAGAGCATTGTGAGGTATGAAATGGATAATTTTAATTATATTAAAATGATAAATCATTTTATACAAATAAATCCAATGTAGCTAACATCAAAAGGAAAGCACAAAATTGGGAAAATACTAAACAGACAGGCTTTCAGATAAATATTACATAAATCAAATTTATAAATAATTTTGTAAAATCTATGATATAATGAGTCATTCTCCAATTGATAATATGAATAGGCTGTTTTCTGATGAAAAAATCAGAACAATTTATAGTCATATAAAAAGGTTCTAAATCTCATTAATTGGAGAAATGCAAATTAAAACATTTACATATAATTTTATACCTGTCAAGTTTACTAAGATAATAGAAGGGGACATCGACAAATGTTTTAGGGAATGTGGAAAAGTTGGGACACTAATTCAGTGTTGGTGGACCCATGAACTTATGCAGCCATTTTGGAGAACCATCTGAAATACTCAAAGAGGTATTAAATGGGCTATATATTTTTCAATTCAGTAATACTACTACCAGATCTTTTTCCAAAGATGATTAGAGAAAAAGGAGAGAAAAAAAAAACTATGTTCTATAACACTTGCAGCAGGTTTCCTTGTCGTTTCAATGAACTAGAAATTGTGGAGATACCCCTCAATGGAGAATGTTTGAACATGTAATATGATGGAATACTACTTTAGTAGAAGAAATGATCAGCTCAAGGGTCTTAGAAAAATATGGATAGATTTGTATGAAATAATGAAGAGCAAAATGAACAGAATCAAGAGAATGTTGTATACAATAAAAGCAATATTTTTAGGAATAACTTGGAGCAGCTAAGTCATTTTGACTTATAAATACTGAAATAAGCTCCAGAAGACCTATGGGGGAAAATGCCACCTGCATGCAGAAAAAGAACTGATAGAAGCAGGAATGGAATAACTTTACAAATATGCTACAAGCATGCTTCAGCAGCAATGAAATTATATCTAAAAATCTTGCTTCTATCTGGCACCAAATGTCAAGAATAGTCCTTATGTTTAGGGACCACCAAGAGAAGAAGAATAGAAGACAAGACTTGAGGGGAAGCAAAAATCTTTTTAATTGGCTTATTGTAGTCACCCTGCTCATCCACCTTATTAATCTGGCAACCTGACTGTCATCTTGATTGAGAAGGAAAGAAATATATGATCTTTCAATCTCCTCAGGCATCAGTACAAAGGACACTTGGTCTATTCCATGTAAATGTTTATTTTCTCAGCTATTTAACTGTTTTCACAGAATCTCTGAGAAACCAAAGGTGTCACTGTTTGGTCAGATATTAGATATGACACCAGTAACTCTGTAGAGGTTTAGAAACTTAGGCTAGTACTAAAAAATGATAGACATTTTTAGAAATAGAAGTATTTTGCCCTCACCCTAGATAAGGAATCTTTCCCTTACTTACATCAGATATAGATCAGCGAAAATAATTGCCAGTGTTTAACAGAAAAAAGAATCTTCTTCAGGTAAAGTATTCTATACTTTTTAAGCTCAAAAATTGAAATAAAAGTGAAAAAAACAGAAATCTTTGTCCTATTATGAATCAGAAGGATGAACTAGATGATTCCTTGAATGTACATCTAAGATTGTAGGATTTTATAAGCTAACTTTTCTAAAAATTTTCCCTAAAATTGGTTTGTTACAGTAAGAGTAGGAATTTTGATATATAACTTTTCCACTATCTCACACATAGGCAAACTGATAAATAGCACCCTGGAAGTTTGTATCACTGCATCAAATGAAGTTTCATTTGCAATGGGACAGAGACCCTACCTTCTATCCAAACTAACCTACTTGTTTTCCCATGAACTTATTATTCCATTTGCACTATCCTCTTCATCTCTACCTCATGGAATTCCTAACTTCAGTTGAGTCTCAGCCTATATATTACCATCTACAAGAAGTCTTTCCAGATACACCTAATTTTGAGGTTCCTGACATGGGTGTAGCACCAATGCAATACACACAGAACTGCTTTAGTTTTGCAGGCATATTTCCAGGGTAAAATTGGAAAATATAAACTCTCTTACTCAGAAACAAAAGAAAGATATTTATTCAAACACCAAAAAGTCAAATCAACATTATAATAAAGAAATCCATCATAATAACCAAGAGTTCTATACACATTATCAGGCCTTCCCACAAACCAACTCCCTTAAGGAAAATCACTTGCTCTCTCACTCGCAGGGTCCTACCTTGCTTCCTCTCTCTTTCTTAGCTCTGTCTGCTCTGTCTTACCTCCTTTTAGCTCTGCTCCACCCTTCTGGCTCCAACCCTTCCTGCTCCATGTGACTTAGACTCATGTGACTCAGACTTCCATGTGACAAGTCACATCGATGGGAAGATCTTCCCAGTCCATTAACAATACATAAAAAATACACTGGGGTATATGTGCCCCCAGGAGTTATGAGATGCTTATCAGTGGGTTATAGGGAATATTTAGTAAATAGCTATATTGTTTCAGAATAATGAAAATATTCTCAAAAATTAGTTTGAAATTGCATGTGCTGGGGACTTGATCATGAAAAAGTGGAATTAAAATAAGAAATGATAGAGATATCTTGAATCATCTTATTGTGGCTATTAAACAAAAAAAAGTTTCATTTATATTTGTCATCTTGCACTGAAGTAATCATCACTGAACTTACATATTAACTATAATTGTCGGCTTGGGAAGATTATGGGATTAAGATTAATGGATACTCTGATATTTATGTAGAACACTGAAAGGGAGGGTAGAGATTTGCATTAAGATGCTTAATCTTGTGCTCAATTAAACCCAAAGCAAGGAACAAACTTGAGATATAACTTGATATACTTTCAACCATTATATTGAAAATTAATATTTTAACCATTAAGAAATAAAAACAACAGTCTCACTACTTTACCTGTGTTCTGGTAAACATATATCAAGTTTGTAACATAGAAATATTGCTATATTACAATACAAATTGATATTTTTATTATTTCTCATGGTGAAAGACATGGTAAACTCTAAAATTTATTTCTTCATTTTAAGAAACTTGGAAAGTGTTAATGAAAGTCAAGTGGTATGGAGACTGACTTTTCCCCCCTTCCTGACTCTCAAATTGGATTAGACAAAAAAATGTAGTGCATGTGGAATAAGGCTGAGAAGGTATATAGGGGCCTGACTATGGGTATATGGCCAAGAGACTAAAAAGCCAAAGAAACTTTTTTGAGTAAGTGGAATGATGTGATCAGACTTGTGCATTAGGAACATAAATATAAAGAATATAGGCACTGTATCAGTGATGAATGGAATAAGGAGAAAACTGAAATGGAGATCAGCTAGGAGAATAGACTACACAGAAGCATAGAGCATAATATCTAATAGGCAAGATGACATATCCAGAGATACCTGTAATGTTAGTTTGCATATGAAAGGACCATTAAAAAGGGATCTAATGTGGAAGAGTAGGTGGTGATGAAATGTAGAAAAGATCTTTTTTGGTAAAGGGTATCATCATAACTATCAACACCTTAGCCATCTCAATTCTGGTTCTGTGCTTTTCATGACAAGATTAAGAAAGAAACTAGAATCAACACAGAACAAATTAGAACTGTTTAAGATGATTTCAGGCATAATATTTGGGAAGTGAGCTTTTGAATTATGACAAAAAATTGCAGACATTTAAAGAAAACTTGAAACATCTAAATATCATTTTAATTGTCCTTATGATTTCTCTTTAAACAGCCATCACATTTTTTTCTACTTATCTCCCAGGTGTTCTGATAACATATACACAAAAGCAATTAGACTGATGGCTAAAAGTAGCAATTGCTTGGTATCCTAGGAAACAATGCAGGAAAACACCAACTCTTCCTGTCAACTCGGAAGATGAGTTTAGTTAATATCCAGTTTGGACCTAAGATTAGAATTCAACACAAATCTGTTCACTGTTTCAAAACATATTCACACCATTCTGTTAGCTTCCCTTTACATGTTACATATGTGTAAGTCTTGAGAAAACATTTGTGAAAGCTAACAGTTAATGTATATCATACAGAGAACATCAGTTTTAAATTATTATCAACTGATACTGAAAAAATTTAACTAAGTGAAAACACATATTTTACTTTAATCAACCTCTCCATATGCTTTCTACTTCTGAGATTTTTCCAGAGAAGCTGCAAGAAGTCCAAGCCCCTTGTTCAATGGCTGAGTATATCTTTATCTTTTCCAACTTTGACCTCTATTCTTCCTCTTCCTCTACTCCTTCCTAGACATAAATTCTTGAAGATAATTTCCTGAGAATGGCAAAAAAAATGCCCATATAAATGACATGGTGGTCAATCATTAGATTTTTCAGAAGTGCGAGGAATTTTTTTTTTTACCAATTCTCTGTAGAATACAATTAACTTTGATCTATTCGTGCTTAGTCTTGTCTTGTAAAACATAAAAAGGTGTAAATTACACAGAAGTCTAACAAATCCCATGTTATGGTCACATTCAATTAAAATACACTTAGTCCATTTTCTTCTACAAACCAGGGTGGCAAGGGGACAAGGGAATGGAAAGACTTATTAAGTATTCTTATAGTGGGAAGAAGGGAGGAAAGGAGAAGCACTTATCCTCTGAATAGAGGTACCTTACCCATTTAGGCTTCCTATGTGGGGCAGTTTGTGGTCAAAAGTTTTTAGTTTAACCAGCCATATAATTATGGCTAAATCAGAGGGGATGGAAACATTTGTTCTGTATGTTAAGATGTAGGTAGAGAACAGAGGGAAACAAGAGGGGAAAAAAGATATATTCAAGAGTCCTGTAAGGAGTTCAATTTTCTTGAAGTGTGATTGAAAAGCTCTCAAAAGTAGAAAGCCTAGGAAAAGGTTAAATAAAATTTATTTCAGTCAAAATGGGTTATGGGGATAGAAACTCTCATACTTTTTCAAGGCTTATTTCTACTGCTATCTCTATAATATATGGACACCAAAATCTGATTTCTAAAATCCTCTTCCAATTTAAAAAAAAAATGATCCTATGTTACTCTAAAGTGTAAATATGCCCCAAAATGTGTTCTAGCTCTAACTTTGACTTATAAAGATCATGATCTCTTTTTATTCTCTACACCTAGGCTGGGGAACCTGACGCCTCAAGGCCACATGGGGCCCTCTACGTCCTTTGACCAAATTCACAGTCAAAGGCCATACTTGAGAACCTAGAGGGCCTCATGTGGCTTTGAGGCTGCAGGTTCCTCACCCCTGTGGGACTACACCATATTTATTTGAAAAATTTATTATTGTTATTGTTTTCATTTTGAGTTCAAGTATCTCCTCCTGCATAAATTTCACATAACCATCTTCTGACTGTAACACCCTTGTTCTCTTTTTGTTTGTTTGTCTGGCATATTTTATAGTTCCTCATATGTTTACTGGCAAATGTTTAAAAATGAGCTCTTCAAAAAAAATTTATGCATAATACATATTTAAGCTAAAACTGCATTATTATTTTCTCCATTAATTTCATAATTCAATCATTAGCAAAACAATAAATTAAACCCTCAGTCTTTGCAAATTTTCTCTGGAAAAACTAGATGCAGCATACAGACACACACACATATATGTGTGTGTGTGTATATATATATATATATATATATACATACATATAAAGTTATTGTGTGTAAGTATCCTATTTTATAGATAGTGTTTCCTATGTTTATTGACTGTATTACCTACATGTATGCCTTTATACTTGGATTCACTGCATAACACTGGGCTATCTCCAGGTGTTCTGATCTATATCTGACCACTGGAACCAGAGAGCTCTGAAGGATAAAGTGAAGCTGGTGATTTTGCACAGCCTTCCCTCACTCAAATCCAATTCATTTGCTAATCATGGCACCACCTTCCTTATGTCATGGTCCTCTTTGAAAATGAAGAACAAAGCATACTATGTACCTATTACTCCCACACCCCTCTCTCACCATCAACCAATAGAATACCAGCTCCTTGAGGGGAAGGTTTCTTTTATTCTTATCATCATATCATTAGCATCTAAAGTAGCACCTGGAACATAGTAGTAGCTTTAATAAAAACTTTTTTTAATTGAAATGAATTGTTATACATCTGGCAACATAGTCTGAACCCAGTGCTAAAAGATCAATCAAGAAGAACTCATTAAGTGCATACTAACTGCCAGAAAGAGTGCCTCAACTTTTACACCAAATAACACAAAGTTGTTCAATTTAACAATGATTTATTTTGACTTTCTTTTCCACTTCAAAATCTGTAAAAGAAAATTATGAAATATGTAAGACACTGCAAGGTGTTGTGGAACATACAAAGTAGAACAAGACATCTTCTCTCCCAGTTGCCTATGTTTCAATGGTAGATAATTAGTCAAATGACCATTAGAAAAATAGTAGAGTTAAAAGGAGGAACTTTTGGATATTGGAGATTAGGAACATGGAGTGATAAAGTTTTTGTTTGTTTGTTTGTTTTGCATTCCAGTACACAGATTTGGAAAATCATCTAAATGAAAGAACTGATCTTTTTTTTCTACATTCTATTAGGTATTCTATTTTTAACCATACCTCTCTATGCTTTAAACAGTTTGTTTTATTCTACATCTACATGTATAAAATTAAATGAGAAATGGAGTGATTTTCTGAATAATGTTTTGCCTGTGATCTACAAAAGACCAGAGGATTTTAGGTTTGAATTACTGTATCCTTTCCTCAATCTTGTTGAAGGTTACTGGGCTATCATAACTATTCACCCTTTCAAGGATTCAACAAACTTCATCTCAGTCTGCAAGTTTGGGCTCAACTGTTATGCAATGGATCGACTTCCTGGGAAGTTTCTCTGGAGAGAGACAATCAAAGTTATTTTAGTTAGTCACACTATGTAATGGAAGGTATATATTAATGTTCAATTCTAAATATGTTCCAGAGAGATAAGTGAAAATTGAATAATGTATTTATAGAAAATAGGCCTCAGAAATGAAATATAATTCTTAGTGTTATGTTAAATTTTTATTCCTATTTGTTTTTTGAATGTGTGGAGGAAAGAAAAGTCAGATGAGGAAATACCTTAAAATGCCGATACATAAATGTGGATAGTTTTCCTTTTTTCCTTTTTTTTTAAATAAAGCCTTTTTTTCCCCATTCTATGAGATAGAAAGAACTCTTCTTAAGAAGATACAGATAACAATTTTTAATGCATCGTTTTCAAGGCAGGTCCAAATCTAATCCAATATAAGTTTCAAGATATTTACTATGAAACTATGGAATTTTGTTTTCAAAAATGAGTATGAAAGACAACTGGCTGACAGCATGACAGCATGAATTGCAGTCTTCCATTAAAAGAATATATGCCACTACTGAACCAGAAATATCTGCCTTCCACTTAATCCTTTTTTGTATTATAGGAGCTTCCTGTATGACTCACCAATTAAGTTATCCTTACAGTGAGCTGGTTTCTACCATAATCAATCAATCAATCAATATTTATGTTAAATTACTACTATGTGTTAGGTGTTGTGTTAGACATATTAGATCAGTTAGATAAATTAGATAGATATGTATACATATATATGTGTGTACACTTCTATGTATATGTGTATATATATATATATACATATATATGTACCTATATACACACATATACATATGTGTGTGTGTGTGTGTGTGTGTGTGTATGGAAAGACAAAGGTAAAGGAATTTAAAGATGGAAAGGAACTAAGCAGACGGGAGAATATAGAAAGCAGTCATGTAGGAAAAAGCTCTTGAGTTGAGCTTTGAAGATTCTGGAGGAAGAGATAAGGAGAAAGTATATGACAGGAATAATACATATGAAAAGGCATAAAAAGACAACAGAATGTCCTGAGTGAAGGACAGCTGTTATTTCACTTTACGAAACTCTTGAATGTATGTAGTGAATATGGAATACACCCGGAACATTAGATGAGACTGGGATTATACAGTGTCGGTCAAGGAATTTGCTTGTTGCAGAAGTCACTGGAGGTTTCATATAAAATATTTATGTGTCATTTTAAAGTTTGTCAAGCATCTACTATTTGATTCTTACAACTATCATGAGGCAAATGATTCATGTATTAGTAGCCCCATTTTGTGAAGGAGGAAACTGCATCATATTTATGGCACAAACACAGCTCTTTTCTCCAGATCTAATAGTCTTTCTACTATACAGCTAGGGTATTATTGCCAATATGATTCCTATGAATCATTCACAGTGATGTTAATTCACACTATCTATTTGCATTAGGCTGGAACCAGTGATTGTATTTTACAAAATTAAAAATTTAAATGTCATGATGTGGAATACTTATGACCACTGAGATTAATTATTTGTATGAAGCTGGACCTATATTTATCACACTGCATCTAGTTGTAAGGAAAGAATGAGATCATGATTATGAAAGACTTTAAAATCTTGCAGTTATAGTATTATAACAATGATAATAATAATAGCTAGTATTTGAAAATTATTTTACATTTTTCAAAATGTTTTAAAATTCTTATCTCACTTTATCTTCATAACAACCCTGGGCGTAAGGAATAATTATTATCCCCATTTTAGAGATGAGAAAACTGAGATAGATGGAGGTTAAATAACTTTCCCAGAGTGACACAGCTAGTAAGGGTCAAAAAATGGATTCAAACTCAAGTTCTTCCTGAATCCCAGACAAGTTTTTTAATCCATTGTACCACCTACATCCTCCATCAGGCAGATGATATAACAGAATTGCAGGATCTTCAATTGAGTGAAGTGGTTTCAAATCTTACTTTATTATTTGACTATGGATAGCTAATTTAATCTTTTCCATCCCGTTTCTCCATGTGTAAAATGAAGACATCAGTACTTGCATGGTTTACCTCAATGAACAGTTATGGAGGAAATACTTTATATGTAATTACAAATACATACAAGATTTTACATTAAGAAACTCACCTGCTGCTTATTGAAGATGTTGGAGTAAAAGCAGGTACTTCCTTGAGCTCTCCCTCAAAATCCTCCAAATACCTATAAATTCTAGAGCTACAGAACCCAAAAAATGACAGAGTGAAACAAATTTTCTCCCCAAGACAACCTGCAAAGTTGAAAAGAAGGGTCTATCACACTGGGCAGGGTGGAGATGCACAGTCTGTCCTGGGCCCTAATGGAACAGATGGCCTGAGTAGGCATCAGGGGACTGAATCATTGGCAGCTTTAGAAGTTTCTGAACTTCTCAACCCACAAACTCAAAAAAAGTCAGTGAGAAATCTCTACAGGACCTAGGTGACAGAGGATTGCAGGTCTGGCCAGAGTCCAGCCCCAACCTCGGGGTTGTGTGGGTAGTGGTGACAGTGGCATCAGCAGAGGCTGCTTCCAGAGCTCTGAGTCCACAAATGGTGGAGGAGCAAGTGGCTGATACAAAACCCCTGAAGTCATGGACAGTACAGTCACCCCCAAACCCACTGGAAGCAGGGACCTACCTGACAAAGAGTTAGAAGGTCAAGTAATTGACTGGGAGGGTGAGCAAGCATTGTAAAAAAAAGGAAAGAAAACTCAGACTATGGAATCTTACTTTGGTCACAAGAAGATCAAAATATACAACCAGGATAAGACAACAAAGTCAATGCTCCTACATGAAAAACTTCCAAGAAAATATGAATTGGTCTCAGGTCATGGAAGAACTCCAAAAGGATTTTGAAAATCAAGTGAGAGAAGTAGAGGATAAATTAGGAAGAGAAATGGGAGTGATGCAGAAAAATCATGTAAAATGAGTCAACAGCTTGCTAAAGGAGACCCACACAAGTACTGAAGAAAATAAACTCTTAAAAAAGACTAATCCAAACAGCAAAAGAAATTCGAAAAGCCAAGGAGGAGAATAACTTAAAAAGCAGGATCAGTCAAATGGAAAAGGAGGTCCAAAAGCACACTGATGAAAATAATTCCTTCTAAATTAGAGTGGAATAAATGGAAGCTAATGACTTTATGAGAAATCAAGAAATTATGAAAGATAACCAAAAGAATGAAAAAAAAATAGAAGACAATATGAAATATGTCATTGGGGGAGAAAAACTGACCAGGCAAATAGATTCAAGAGAGGTATTTTCCCAAATTTATGGATGTATTTGTTTGCAATTTTCAATAATCACATAATTTCCAAATTTTCTCTCCCTATCTCCCACCTCCCTCCCCACGATGATATACAAACTTATAAGGGTTCTGCACTCACATTTCTATTAAACACATTTTCGCATTAGTCATGTTACAAAAGAATTAAAAAGAATGAGTGAAATCACGAGAAAAAGAAAATATTACAAAAGTCACTTCATTCTGTGGTCCAACTCCATAGTTCTTTCTCTGGATGTGAATGGAATTTTGAATCATGAGTTCTTTGGAAATGTTTTAGGTCCTTACATTGCTATGAGGGGCTGTGAAGGGTGCACATTGTAACTGTTACTGTGCATAATATTCTCCTGGCTCTGCTCACTTCATTCAGCATCAGTTCATGTAAGTCTTTTCAAGTTTTTGTGAAGTTCACCTGTTCATCACTTCTTATAGCACAATAGCATTTCATTATATTCATATACCACAACTTGTTCAGCTATTCCTCAATTTTCATTTCTTAGCCACCACAAAAATGAGCTGCTAAAAATATTTTTGAATATGAGGGTCTTTTCCCCATTTTTGTGATCTTTTTGGGATACACCCCCAGAAGGGATATTATTGGGTAAAAGGGTATGCACAATTCTACAGCCCTTTGGAAATAGTTTCAAATTGCTCCAGGAGAGATAATTTTAAAATTATTGAACTACCTGAAAGGCATGATAAAATCACAAGAACCTAGACAACATCTTTAAGAAAAAGTTATCAAGGAAAACTGCCCTGATATTCTAGAAGCAGACAGTAAAATAGAAAAGAAAAAAAACCAGTGATCACCTCCGGGAAGGTTCCTAAAAGGAACACTCCTAGGAATATTGTAGCCAATTTCCAGAGTGTTCAGTTAAAGTAGAAAGTATTGCAAGCAACTAGAAAGAAACAATTTGAGTATTGTGGAAATACAATCAGGATAACACAGGATTTAGGAGCTTCTACATTAAGGGATCAAAGACCATGGAATGTGATATTCCAGAGGTCACAGGAGCTAGGATTAAAACCAAGAATGATCTGCCCAACAAAGCTGAATACAGTCCTTCAGGGGGGAAAATGGTCATTCGGTGAAGTAGAAGACTTTCAAGCATTCTTCATGAAAAGAAGAGAATGGATAGAAAATTTCACTTTCAAATACAAGAATCAAGAGAAATATGAAAAGGTAAACAGGAAAGAAGAATCCTAAGAGATGTATTAAAGTTGAACTGCATATGCCATGAACTACATGGAAAGATGATATTTGTAAATCACGAGACCTTTTTCAGTATAAGGATAGTTGGAGGAAATAGATGGAAAAATAAATAGATAGATACATAAATATCACAAGGTGAGTGGAATATGAAGCAATGATATCAAAAACAAAATTAAGGGGTGAGAGGAATATAATGGGAGAAGGAGAAAAAGAGAGATAAAATGTGGTAGATTATCTCACATAAAAGAGGCAAGAAAAAAGATTTTACAATGGAGAGGAAGAAGGGGAAGGTGAAAATAAATGAATGAACCCTGCTCTCATTGGATCTGGCTTAAGGAGGGAATAACATACACACTCAATTGATTATCTTACCTAACAGGAAGGTAGGGGGGAAGGAGATAAGAGGGGTATTATAGAAGACAGGGCAGATGGGGAAGACAGTAGACAGAATAAACATTTTTTGAAAAGGGACAGGGTCAAGGAGAAAAAAGGATAATTCTGGGGTGGGATAGGATGGAGGGAAATGTGGTTAGTCACAACATGGCTCCTATGGAAGGATTGTGCATAACTACACATGTATGACTTATATTGAATTGCTTGCCTTCTCAATGAGGGTGGGTGGGAAGGAAGAAGGGAGAGAATTTGGAGCTGCAAGCTTTAAAAACAAATCTTAAAAAATTGTTTTTACATTCGACTTGGAATTATGATATACAGACAATTGAGTATAGACATCTATCTTTCAAGAAAGTGGAGGGGAAGAGGATAAGAGGCAAGACGATAAAAAGATCAGACTGGGGTAAGGAGTAATCAGGATGCATTCCATCTCAGAGTGGGGGAGGGGGAGAGATGGGGAGAAAATTGGAACTCAAAATCTTGTGGAAATGAATATTGAAAACTAAAATCAATTGATTAATTTATATATATATATATATATATTTTTTTTTTAAATCACCCTCCTGTCTTTTCATTCGACAACCTCACCAGTGTCATCTCTCTATTTTTCTTTTCAAGTATTATCTTCACAGCCAAATTTTTTTTGTAGGAAAACTTTTAACTACAGTTTTGGAGCACGTAGAAAAAGTGTGGTCAGGATGTTTCACATGAAGAAAAGTTTAAAGGACTAATGTTCAGTCCTGAGTATAAAAAAAAAAAAGGATGGGTTGATTTTAAAATTCATTCTATTCAGTAAAGTGTTTTAGATGACTGAGATGGTGAATGGTTCTGTGGAAACATTAAGAGGAGAAAATGGAAACTATTTGAAACAAGAGATTTTATTTGAACTTAAGGAAGGCATTATCTTAACTATTAGGAATGGGATACTGAGGGAAGATCTTCCAGAAGATATTAGATAGCTATTTGTCTTGGAGAATTTATTCACTTTCCTGCTTAAAGGCATGGGCCTGGACCAGATCTGATAATCTCTAGGGTTCCCTTCATGACTTATAGTTCCACAATTCTGCATGTCAAAAGAAGCTAACTTTAGACCTGAAGCCTCAAGGATTTGTTCTTTTTGTTTCTTTCTCTTTCTTTCTTTTTGTACTATTAAAGTTTTAGGACTGAACATTTTGGCAGATTTTTATTTCCTTCAGGCAAGAGGAATTGAGTGACTTTAATGAAAGTTTGCAGATATGACTTTGAGATACTTTTGGGTTTATACTTCAAAAGCATATGATAAATTTGGACCAATAATTTATCCCTAATAGATTTAAATACCCAAGCTAAATAACATATGCTCAATAATAACATAATGAATATATTTACTCTCCGGAGAGTACAATTCTAATCACTGAGATGACAAATTCAGATTAGGAATGGTTCATACCCTTGTGCAATATGCAGTCGAGTAATGGGACATGAGCCTTGCACACAATTATAGTACAAAATCATAAATTTTCAACAGCTATAAATACTTCTGCATAATAGGGAATTGGGAACATAGGACTATGCATTCATTCATTCACTTCACTAACAGAATTCTCTCATCTATGAATCCACGAATACAGTGACTGTTTCATTGCTTCCTTAGGAGGACTGACCACTTAAAAGAAAATTCAGATTCTATCTCACACTTCTTGATAATTTATATATTTCTACCTTCCCAAAATATCCAAGCTCTTCTGGGAAAAATTGCATTTAGCTTAGGTTTTAACTAAATTCTTCTGTTTTAGCAAATGCAAGAATAATAAAGTGTCAATGAATGAATCAGACATCAGACAAATATAGATAAATAGATGAATAAATAAACATGTAAAACACTTTGGGCTCACTAGCAACCATTCCAAGAAAGTAGTTCTATTGGAATTGAAATATTACATAACAATTTGAGTAAAAGTCAAATTGTTCCACTTAATAAGTGTTTTTTAGTAATTTTCATCTACAGACATCCAGGGTACTCCTTTTTCTTCCTCAATGAATTTGTTATATGTCTCACAATTGTTCTTTCCTCCCTAAATCTTACCTTCCTACTAAAGAATTTCAACATGCTAACTTTCCCTCAAACTCATAACCATTCAGTTCTTCAAACTATTCACTTCCCATGACTCTACCTCATCTCAGTCACATGTAAGAGTAGCCATGCCCTTACATCTTACCAACATACACAAATATACCACCTTCATGTTCAAGAATTTTAAAACCTTTTTCAACCTCTATTAGTTTTCCATCTCTCCCTATGTCTTACCATAATGCATTTTCTTTACATCATGATATCCAACCTCTCAGTTCTCCCTTAAACTAGTCACTCTTTACCTTTTTTCCCCACCTTGACCTCTTGGTGAGCCATTTAAATTCTACATCATTCTCTTCTCTTGAGACCCAATCCTCATATCATTTGACCAAGTGTATTCTTCCAAGCCTCAGTCACTTTCACTCTCTACCAGATTCACTCCTAGGCAGCTGCTGCCGAATGAAGATAGAACATCCCATACAATTATTTTGATTGGGTCACCTACAATTTTATTGCAAAACCTTTACTTGGCCCTCATTACTTCTAGGTAATCCTACTATGTCTCCCTCATCAATTCATTTTCCCACTCCTAATAATGACTTTTCACAGCTTTTCATACCTCTTCAAATTTCCCATGATTCTTCCTCCCTCTACTATCTCAGAAAAAGAAATGAATTATTTTGCCATAAACTTCTTTTCCCCTCTTCTTCATCTCATCTCATCCATATATTCACCTTCTGTCATTATCTCAAGTGATCCCATCTCTTCCCATAGCTTCTCTTTTATCAGTCCCACTCATTTATCTCAAATCTCTCCCCTAATGGCTTCTTTTCATTTTCTACAAATATACTATTCTCTCCTCCTTTGTAAAAAAACAAAAAAAAAAACAACAAAAACAACAACCCCAACTGGATCTTTCCATGCTTGCTAATTATTTTCATCTTTTCAGCTTTTTCTGGCTAACTTCCTTAAAAAGACTGCCATTCCTCCTGCCGCCCACCAGAGATTATTTGAGTCAACTGACCAGAGTTAGCAAATCCTCTCTGGGCCCTGTCTGCATCCTCCCCATCCCAGCTTTTTCCCTTTTGAAAACACTTAGAATAATATACTTAAATCAATTTTACTAGCATCAATCATGTACCATGCTTGTTATAGAGATTACACTCAGATTGCCCTTAGCCCTAATAATCATGAAGTCCATGTTTACAAGAAGAATTGAGAACCAATGGGAACACAATGGACACGTCATAGGTATTGCCTGGGCTCCCAAGAGGGATCAAATTGTAACTTGGGTTTCAGACTGTAATGCTCATTGCTGAAGTCAGAAAGATGGCATCTGGAAACTAACCCTGGTGATCCTTAGGATAATCCTGGGGATTGACCATGAAGACACCTTTGTGACATGGTCTCTCTCCTGAAGAATAAATTTATTGTAGGCAATGAAGCTCAGGTGATTTCCATTACTTTGAGTCTGAAAATGACTGGTGGGTGATCATACACATAAGGACTACTGTCCTTAGTTTGGATTGGCATCCCAATAATGTTTTGCTGATTTCTGGATCTTGTGACTTCAAATGAAGTTGTTTTTTTGTTTTTTTTCTGTCTACATTAAAGAAATTGATGAAAAGTCAGCCAGCAATTCAATGGGAACCAAGATGCTTTTTGGTCAACTGATGTCAGAGTTTGGTGGTGCTGGAAGTGGGGGTTGGGTCCATGGAGTTAATTTCTCTGCCAGAGGGAACTGATTTACTTGGGTCAGTCATGATAGTGCTGTTTCAGTTGCAAATGCCTCCAAAAACATGATGGTGTCGCAGATGAAAACTGAGTCAATCCCACTCCTGAATGTGTTGTTTGTCTCTGAGAATAGTGTAGTTACTGCTGGCCATGACTGCTGCCCAATGCTATTTAATCACTATGATCATGACTCCTTGACCTTTGTCTCCAGATTAAACATTCCAAAATAGAGCATCCAGCACAACATATCTGTGATAGAATGCTTCTACAACATGGACAAGAGAGCCACGACTGAGGATCACAACATTGCTCCAGACGTGCTACATTAAAATTGTATCTCCCAAGTGTCTATTCATGAAATGGACAAGCAAGACTGCCACAAATTTTGCAACACTGGTATTGATTGAGCAATGACAATATGTAATCTCAAGACGTTAGAGTCTTTGATCCAGAGGCTATGAATCATGTGAAGTTGCATTTCCATTCTCTAGCATGACAAAGACTTGACAGAATGCAGCTCCAGCATTTGCATGAAGATGAGAAAGATCTTACCACAGATCAAAACTGAGAAAATATCCCTTGCAGCTGTTTTATTTTTGTTCTTTTAAAAATAATTGATGAATGTATTGGGTTAAAAAAAATCAGCAGTGATGTCTTTTTGATTGATTGTTTCATTCCATTCTTGACCAGAGCTGCTCTTTAAGTAGTTTATGTGGAAAGTTTTCACTATAAATTAAAGGGGGGGGATTGGGTGAGGATGGTGGAGTAGACAGATGCAGATACGCTAGCTCTTACCCCACAGCCCATAAAATACCTGTAAAGAAGAATGCTGAACAAATTCTAGAGCAGCAGAAGCCACAGAAAAACAAAGTGGAGGAGATTTCTATCCCAGAGTGAACTGAAAGACTGACGGGAAAGGTCTGTCATGCACCAGATGCAGAGCAGAGCCCAGCCCTGCCTTGGCCACGCGTCACCAGAAGGAACAGATCCAAGCAGGCTTCAGGGACAGAATCTTTGGGATAGATCCCTCAATCCACAGATGCCAAAGGTCAGTGAGAGGGTCTTTTTGGCTGTCTGGGAAGGGAGCAGCGTGTCCCCATAACTCGGGCCTCCTCAGGTGGCAGCAGTAGACATAGCAGTGAACTGGTCTTCCAAAGCAGGCAGTAGCCCACTTCCATTGTTGAAGGTCTCATTGTAACCCTCTTGAGGGAACTGAGCCCTGTGTGGCTGCCCTGTCCCCACCTGAGCAGCTGATCTTAATCTCACATTGAATAGTAGCCCCTGAGGCTTTGGAGCAGCTCATCTGAATCTTAGCTCCCAGTGCTGGCTTGGCAGAACTGGAGGTGAGGTGGCTATGGAGAGGAAACTCAGAAGTCAAGTAACTGACTGGGAAAATGCCCAAAAAAGGGAAAAAAATAAGACCACAGAAGGTTATATTCTTGGGGAACAGGTGTCTCCCCCCATCCTTTCAGATGAGGAAGAACAAGGCATACTGTCAGAGGAAGGCGAGGCCTCTTCCTCCAATACCTCCAAAGGGAACTTAAAATGGGCTGAGGCAAGAGAAGACCTTAAAAAAACAAGTTAGCAGCTTACTAAAGGAGAACCAAAAAAATACTGAGGAACATAACAGCTTTAAAAAGAGGCTAACACAATTGGAAAAAGATATCCAAAAAGCCAATAAGGAGAATGAGCTTTTAAAAAGCAGAATTAGCCAAATGGAGGAGAAGGTTCAAAAGCTCACTGAACAAAATAATTCGTTGAAAGAGAGAATTGAGTTCGGGGAAATGAATGACTATGAGTTAAACCAGGTTCTTAGTACACAAAACCAAAAATTTGAAAAAATAGAAGAAAATGTGAAACACCTTATTGGAAAAAACAACTTACCTGGAAAATAGATCCAGGAGAAACAATTTAAAAATTATGGGACTACCTGAAAGCAATGATCAAAAAAAAAAGAGCGCAGACATTATCTTCCATGTTATTATCAATGAAAACTGCCCTGATGTTCTAGAATCAGAGGGCAAAATAAATATTGAAAGAATCCACCAATCACCTCCTGAAAGAGACCCAAACAGAGAAACTCCTAGGTATATTGTGGCCAAATTTCAGAGTTCCCAGATCAAGGAAAAAATACTCCAATTAGCTAGAAAGAAACAATTTGAGTATTGTGGAAATACAATCAGGATAACACAGGATCTGGCAGCTTCAACATTAAAGGGCTTGGAATGGGATATTTCAGAGGTCAAAGGAACTGGGATTGAAACTAAGAATCAACTACCCAGCAAATCTGAGTGTAATACTTCAATGGAATAAATGGTCATTCAGTGATATAAAGGACTTTCAATTATTCATATTGAGGAAAAGACCAGATCTGTATAGAAAACTTGACTTCCAAAGACAAGAATCAAGAGAAGCATGGAAAGGTAAACAGGAAAAAAAAATCATAAAAGACTCTCTAAAGATGAACTGTTTACATTACTACATGGAAAGAAAATATTTATAACGCTTGAGTCTTTTCTCAGTATTTGGGTAGGTGGAGAAATCGTACACATATGCGCACACACACACACACACACACATACACATATATAGATAGAGAGTACAGGGTGCGTTGAATCAGAAGAGATGATATCCACACAATAAAATAAAATAAAATAAAATAAAATAAAATAAAATAAAATAAAAATTAAGAGGTGAAGGAGGAAAATACCGGGAAGAGAAAGGGAGAAATGGAACGGGGCAGGCTATAACTCATAAAAGAGATTAGAAAAATCTTGTTCAATGGAGGAGAAAAGGGAGAAGGGGAGAGGGGGAAAATGAAGCTATTCTCTCCACATATGGCTGAAGGAGGGAATAACATGCTCACTAAATTTGATATGAAAATGTATATCACACCACAGGCAAGTAGGAGAGGAGGAGACAAGTGGGGTGAGGGGAATGTTAGAAGGGAGGGCAAATGGGAGAATGAAGTCACTAGAAATAAATACTTTCAAGAAGGGACAAGGTCAATTGTGAGGGGAAAAATAAGAGGGGATAGAGTAGGACAGAGGGCAATATATTTAGTATTACACAGCATGATTACTATGAAAGTCTTTTGCAAAACAACACATATTTAGTCTGTATTGAATTGCTTGCCTTCTACGTGGGGCTGGAGAGGGGGGCAGGGAAGGAGAGAAGTTGGAATTCAAAGTATTAGCAACAAATGTTGAGAATTTTTATTGTATATAATCGGGAAATATGAAATACAGGGAATGGGGTATAGAAATTTATCTTGCCCTACAAGAAAAGAGAGAAGATGGGGATAAGGGAAAGGTGGGGTGTGGTAGAAGGGAGGGTCTTTTGAGGGAAGGAGGAATCAGAATGCAAGGTATTAGGAAGTAGGGGGAGAGGAGTGATGGGGAGAAAACTTGGACATGTCACAAAGTGAGGTAAAAGCAATTAGTATTAAAACAATTGACTGAATTAATTACTGAGAATAAATCAACGACAGTACAGGAAAAATGCTATCTACCATAGATGTCTCTTATTCCTCTGCATTCAATCTTTTCTCAACACTTTACAGTCTGGTTCAAGTTTCATAATTTCACCGAAATTGCATTCTCCAAAATCACCAATAATATCTCAATTGACAAATCCAATGACATTTTGTAAATTCTCATTCTTCTTGATCTTTTTTACAGTCTTTGACAATGTTGATTACTGTAGTGCAAACATGATATTTATAGCACCTATGGCAGCCATGAATATGCTGATGCAATTCTGAATTGCAAATACAACAGACTTTGCACATGAAAGACAGAATCAAAACATTTATTCAGACAACAGAAAGGCAAATCCCAACACCAGAAATCCAAATCCATCATAGCAACAAAGAAATCTATACACAATAACAATGCAGAGAGCAACACCAGCCCAAACCTTCCCCCTGCTAGTGCCTTCCCACAAACCAGCTCCCTTAAATAAAATCTTAAACAAGCTCTCCCACTCATGCTAGCCACTGCCTGCTTTTTCTCCCTCAGTTCTGACCGCTCTGACCAATTTCAGCTCTGCTCCAGCTGCACCTCTTCCTGCTCCGCCCTTTCAGCAAACTCCTTTAGCCTCAGGCTCCATGTGACTCAGACTTCCATGTGACCCAGGAAGGTCACATGGACATGCATGACTAGGAAAGATGTTCCTACTTAAATTACCATTACAATTACCCTCTCCCTGTTAATATTCTCTTCTTTCTAGATGTTCAACACACTACTCTCTCCTGTTCTCTTCCTACTTATCTATTTTTTCTTAGTCTCCTTTACTGCTGAGTCTGCATCTAAATCATGCATTCTACCACAGGAATCTCACAGGGTTTTGACCTGAGTCCTCTTTTTTTCTCCTATGTTACTTCAATTGGCCATCTATTATCAGTTCTTATGACTTTAATGATTGTTTCTATGCTAATGATTCTTAAATCTACCTATCCTTCCCTAAGTTGTCCTCTGACCTACTATCTCCCACCTCTAGCTACCTTGCAGATATCTCAAAATGGATGTTCAATAGACAGATTAAAATAAACAATTCCAGAAATTGAACTCAACATGCTTCCCTCTAAACCCTACCCACTTCCGAAATACCCTATCACTTTTGAGGGCACCATCATCTTTCTAGGCCTAAAGACTCACAACCTAGGTGTATTATCTTTGACTCTTCACTGTTATTCCCCATATCCAATCTGTTGCCAACTCCTGTTAATTTCACCTTTGCTGCAGCATCTCTCAATAAACCTTCTCTTTGACAAAGCCTGCAAATGTGATGCAGGCTTTTGGCATCTCAGGCCTAGACTGTTGTAATAACATGGTGGCAGGCCTCCCTGTCTCAGATGTCTCAAGTTTCTCTTCAATCTTCTAATTAGCCACCAAAGTGATTTTCTTAAAGAAAAAGTCTGACTGTTTTACCCCATCCCAGGCGATTCAGTAAACTTCAGTGGTTCCTTGTTACCTTCAATATCAAATACAAAATCCTCTTTTTAGCATTCAAAGCCCTTTTTAACCTTGCTTCCTTAAAATTTCCTATCTTCTCATGCCCTACTCCCTGTCATATCCTATATGATCTAGTAACACTGACCTCCTTGCTGTTGTACCAAAAAGACACTCCATCTCTCAAATATGGGCATTTTCTTTGGCTATCCTTCATGCCTGGAACGCTTACCCTCCTCATCTGTGCCTATTCACTTGCTTAAATTCCTTCAGATACCAACCAAAAATCTTACTTTCTCTAGGAAGTCTTTCCCAACTACTCTTATTCCTTATGCTTTCCCTCTCTTAATTGTTTTCTATATATCCTGTATATAGCTTGTTTTTATTCATTTACGCATTTGTTTGTATGCTGTTTGTTGCTTTTGAATGTGAACTCTTTGAGGGAAAGGGATCATCCTCTGCATTTTTTTAATGCCCAGTGCTTAGAACAGTGCCAGGCATATCATATAGGCCAATAATAAATATTTATTGACCTATTTTACTGGCTAATGTATGTTTGCTTATACCCAAAAGTCAAGAAAACGACAATGAGTCATATCCATTCATATGTGTTATGCCAACTTTCCTCTGATTCTGAAAACCATTTCACAATACCTTCAAGCTGCCCATTTCCGCAAGTAAATAACTTGTTTTCAAGGTAAAATGCCATAGTTCTTATTTATTTTCTTAGGTGATAGGAGATGTTACCTGAAGACAATAGTCAGCACCCATGTACTTTAGTCATCCTCCTCCCCTTCTGTCTGAAGCCACCAGACAGTATTTATTGTAGTATAGCAGTGAAGAGTGTGAGTGCATCACATATATGTAGAGAAGAGCAGATGTTGTAAGAGGGCTGTCCTTATGCAGCTCAGAGAGAGGAAGAATAGTAATCTCCAGCATTTTTCCCTCCACTTTTTGTTTATTCCTGCCAGGATAGGAAGCTGAAATTTGTGTCAGAAGACCACCACTCTACCTTTCTCAGATAAAGGGAATTATCAGATTACAGATATATCTATCTGTTCCCTTCAATACTATTTGTCAAGTAGATATGATTGGTTTACGTCTAACTTCTGATCACTTTGTCATTTTGGGGAGAGGAACAGGATCCTAGACTCTATATTTAAGACTTCACTCCTTTCCTATTAAATACCATTCTACAATGAACACATTTAGAAAATAGCAAAGGAAACTCATTTATCCACATTGTAGCAAAACAGAAATCGTAGAATGTAATGGATAGAATACACACACAAACACACACATGTATGTGTGTCTTTATATGCATGTGTGTATATGTATGCACATCAAATGTGTGTGTACATATCTACATGTACCTACATGTATCTATACATATATGTGCATATTACATATGAATGTATGTGTATACATATTTATGTGTATATGTATATGTGTGTATTTATACACATATACTTATATAGATATATAAAATATATGTGCATATGTATGTACATACATATATATATATATATATATATATATATATATATATACACACACACCTGTGTGTGTGTGTGTGTGTAGGTAATGAAAGTTTATCTCAGCCAAGGGTAAATTCTCAGAAGTCTTTCGTGTAGCCAGCTAGTAATAGGGACATAATTGAGACTACCAACTCCTCTCATGTCTTCCCAGAGACTTCCTTCAGCAAATCAAAATAGGGTTGACCTCCTCCATCTTCTCTCTCAAATTTGGAAGCCAATTGTTTGCTGGAAGAAAATGTGAAACTTGACCAGTTCTAAAGGGGACATTGTGAAGAAATTTAAAGAGAACTAACATAGAATTGAATCCCTAACCTTTCATTAAATTAGAGGAAGAATTGGGAGAAGTTTTTTATTTTTTTAATTGACTTTACAATCAAGTAGACTAGATGACTTTTTGAGTTATTTTGCAGTTGTATCTGACTTTATGATGTAATTTACGTTTTTTTTCTTGGAAAAGATATTGGAGTGGTGTGCCATTTCCTTCTCCAGCTCACTTCATAAATGAAGAAACTGAGGCAAACAGACTTAAGTGACTTTCCCAGAATCACACAACTGGCAAGTGTCTGAGGGCAGATTTTAAATACTGGAGTTCCAGCACTCTATCTTGTAACACGTAGCTGCCCTATATGACTTCTAAGTTCAGTGGGTTCCTACTACTTTCATAATAAAATTACAAAATTCTATATTGGGCATTTAAACTCCTTCACAATATGCCTTCAGTGTAATTTTCCAGACTAATTTCACATTATTCTCCTTTTTTGTCGAAATTGCAGCCGAAAAAGCCTCATTTGTATTCTTCCTATTTGATATTTTATGTACATTTCTTTGCACAAACTTTCCCAAATTCTTAGAATTCATTCCATCCATGTTCCATGTTTTGGAACCCATTACTTTCTTTAAGGTTTAAATGAAGTGCACCTCCTTTAGCAGGTTCTTCTTGATTTTCCCCTTATCCAGTCTTAATGCCTTTATGCTAAATAGTTATTTATTTTTTGCAATTTATTCTGTATTTCCTTATTTTTCACCATGATTTACTACCTAGAAAAATGCAAGTTCTTTAAGGTCAAAATTAGCCTCACTTTTTACAGCTCTTACCAGTGGTTAAAATAGTTCCTAGCACATGTTAGGCATTCAGATACTTGATTGATTGATTCCTGTCCTTTCTATATGTACAGTCCCAAGAGAATAGGAGATTTAGCAGAGATACAAAAAATGTGTCAATATTGTATTTCTTAACTGTTTCCATCATCCTAAAACATCCATCATCCTGACATGCAAATGCTTTTGTGACTCATGAGGTATTATTACATGTCTCCTGATTTGTCACTGACAGCATTCCTAACTCCTTAAAGACGTATCCTTCCTTCTGTTTTTCCAAACAGCAAAATGTCTTATTTTCATAAGTGAATGATGAAGGGATACTTGTTCTAATTCCATCAATTACTTTAGAAGTAATATTAAGACAGATGACACCTACCTTCTGTATACTCCTATTCTTTGCAGCTTTTCATCTAATCTATCAAGTCTCTGATGTATATTTTCTTTCTGAAGCATGCATTTGTCAGTAAGGTGTATGTCAGAATATATTAATACAAAATATATATGATATTTTTATTTGTTTGTGTCAAATATCTTTGGTATATCTTGACATTGGTGCTCTGATATAATTCATTTAGGTCAGATTTTATTAATCTCATCTACACAGGCTGAAAAAAAAATTTGATAAGCGGTAAAGTAAGCTTATTGCCTGCTCCTTCTCAAATTACTGTGCAGGCTGAGACATTTCCATAATGTTCTGTACATTTAGAACAGCATGTTAGTCATCAGTTTTGATCAATGTTTTAAAACTTCATTGAAGAGAGAAAAGATGAAAAGGAATAATACCATATTACTGTTGATCTGTTACTTAAGGTCCAACATGAACATTTTTCTTAATTCTTTTTTTCTCCTCTTGCTTGTAATGATATGTTTCAGAACACTGACCTAAGTTATTACATTTTATTCTGATCTGTTAAGTACTCCCTTTTTTATAGTTAAGGTATTGATAAAAGCCTCTTTATCAAGGAGAGAGCTAATTTAGACCTGTGTATATGTGGAGAGGGACAGAACATAGAGACATGTCATGTGAATAATATAGTTACAATGATTTTTTTTTCATTTTATGTTTAGTTGTAAAAGAAAGCACTTTTAGAATCATGGAAAGACAGCCAATGCTGTATTCCATGCATTTGCTGAAATGTCTGAAGACTTTTTTTTTGTCTGACAGATCTTTCACTGCTGACCTTTCCTCACCATTTTCAAACATTGTATCTGGATTACAAAGTCTTTGGTTACTGTTGCACAGTGGGCAAAGTGAGAAGGAAGGAAAACATTTCATTCAGACAAGGGTTTTGAGTTCTGAAAACTATATGAACATAAACGATAGATTTGTCTCAGGAAAATTTAGTGAGCAACAGTAAAAATAATTTAGCTGTTACTTAAGTATAACTAAATCCAATTCAACCTGATGGGGCACGATGGAAAGAACATCTACAATGAAGTCAAAGATCCTTCCTTCTTATCCAGCCTCTGACAGAACCTCTGAGATATTAGTCAATTCGCTTATCTCCTTGAGTCTGTTTCCTATGAGAAATAATGACCTCAATAATCTTCGAAAAACATGGAAAGACCCATATGAAATAATGAAGAGTGAAATGAACTGAACCAAAAGAACATTGTATATAATAGCAGTATTATTGTTTTAAGAATGACTTTGAGCAAGTAAGTGATTTTGACAATTATAAATATTCAAATTAACTATAAAGGATATATGAAGAAAAATCCTGAGTAAAAACTGATATATAGAAGTATACATAGAATATTTTACATCTATTTAAAATATAAATACTTATTTGCATTTAATGGAAGCTGTCTCTTGGGGGGAGAAGGAAGAATAAAAAAGAAAATAGACATTTACATGATAACTGTTGTATATTTAAAAGGAATAACAAGTTGTACATAGCAAATTTGTGGTTTCATGTGTAATCATCTTTTTATTATATTGTGTTATGAAAATGCTTGTTTTATTCCATAAATAAAACATAAAAGAAATAAACTTGTTGCTGATCTAATTACAATGAGATCTTATTATCTCTTAATCTTTCAGTCAATTGCTAAGTAGTGTAGATGTGGTCTATTATTGAATGTCTTTTGTAAAATCCTGCTTGTTTGAAAACCAGCTTGTTACCTACTAAATAACCCAATCAAAGACATACTTGATAAGGGCATGACTGAATAACTGCATATGACTCTCACAAAGATTTTGTATAGATGAAAAAAAGGCATACAATAGCAGTTATCAATGTTTCTTTTGATCATTTTTTTAGGGGGGTATTAATAAGGAAAGATAGTTTTTCCTTGTCTTTGTTACCTTTTCTTCTTAAGCCTTCAGAAAGGAGATAAAAAGATTATAGATATATTAACAGTTGCTAATGAGGTACTAACAGTAACATGTTTTAACATCAGGAGCATTTTGAGAGGAAAGGACTGAGGATCATCATCACAAAGGATGATAAGGAAAATTAGAGTAACTATGTCAAACATGCAATATGTCATTACTCCTAGGACCACAGAGATGCTAGCTATGTCTTGGGGAAAGAACTCTAGGAATATGCCTGTGCACTTCTGAATGTCATGGTCAAAAGAGCCCTTATAAAACCTGAAACGAGCCTTTAATCTCAGAGAAGGGGTAGAAAAAAAGATCTAAAAGCAGAATAGTGTCATATATGTCTAAAGGATGAAAAGTCAAAATTCATTGCACAGAGGATGTAAAGAACACAAAGAAGCAATGAATAATTGAAGTTTAAAAAATGTTTTTTCATGAAGAAGATGGAGTTGGATACTCCAAGGAAGAAGCAACTTCTCCTCTCCTCCAAAAATTACAAAGTATAATATCCACGATTGTCACATGAAAGATCATAAATAAGGTTCAGGGGTAGAAGAGCAGAACAGTGGCGGTTGGTTATTCCTTACTGAGAGGATATGAAAATAGCAGACAGTGGGGAGGGAGATAAACAACAGAGATCTCTTTCCTTCTAGAGACTTGCATCCAGAATGGAAGACAATCTCATAAAGCTATTCAAATGGTTGGCTACTACCACCTTCTGGAGATCTATTTGAACACAAATGATAATGTTCAAAGGAACCTAGAAATCATGGAGTAGTACTTAGGAGAACAAAAGAACAGAGACAGTGTTTTTATTGCTACTGTTTATTGAAGGTTGGGATTTCAAGAGAAAGACTTGGCAGTCTGGCTAAGAGGATAGTGAAAGAGAATGGGGCTTGACATAATTTAAGAAACAAATACTTGGCAACAATACAAGTTATCTTTAGACAACTGTGACCTCACTAGACATTGAAGAAATTTCTTCCTTTTTCTCTCGAAAAGTCTAAAGTACAGAGTCAAGTATCATAAATTTTCATTGTCATACATTGATCTTTGCTCTAGAACTTTCTCAAATTCACTGATAGTTCATGTAGTTGAATGATGCAAAATATTGGCTTATGTTCAATTTCTGACATACTGCTTTCCAACTTTCCCAACAATTTTTTTTTACTAAATAATGAATTCTTATTCCAAAACTTAAGTATTTATCCTTGAAAAACACAAGGTTGTTGTAATTATTTTCACCTTTTTATTGTATATCTACTCTATGCAACTGATCTAACTTTCTAATTCATAGCCAATGTCAAATAGTGTTAATAATTACTGCCTTACAGTATAGTTTAATATCTGGTACTCCTAAATCACATTCCCTTACATTTGTTTTGTTGGTCCCTTTGATATTCTTGACCATCCAAATGATTATTTTATGATGTTTTATAACTCAGTAACTTCTTTTGTTAGTTTAATTTGGATGACTTTGAATAAACAAATTAGCTTAGCTACAATTCTCATTTTTATTTCACTGGCTCTACCTACAAATGAATAGTCAATATTGTTCCAATGTTTTTATCTGATTTCATTTGTATAAAATGTTCATAATTTTGTTCATATTGTTCCTGGTTTTATTTTGTCACATGTACTTTCAGACATTCTATATTGTACACAGTTATTTTCTTCTTGCTGGGTGTTGTTGGTGATACATAGGAATGCTGATAATTTATTTGAGTTAGTCTTATATCCTGCTACTTTGATGAAATTATTGTTTCAACTAACTTTTTAGTTGTGTTTTTAGAATTTTCCAAGTATATCATCATGTAATCTGCAAAAAGAGATAGTTTTATTATGTCATTCTTTATTTTGATTCATTTGACTTCTTTTTTCTTTCCTTGTCATTGTTAGGATTTTTTAATGCAATATTGAATAATATTGGTGAAAATGGGCATCTTTGTTTCACTCCTGATTTTCCTTAGAAGAATTTTAGCTTATCCTCATTGTAAGTAATTCTTGGGGATGATTTTAATTAAATGATTCTTATAAAGTTAAGGAAAAATTCATTTATGCCTATATATGTGTTTTCTTTTAATAAGAATGAATGTTGTACTTTGTTAAATGCTTTTTCTGTATCTACAGATAAAAATCATATAAATTTTGTCATTTTTATTATTGACAAAATCAAGTATTTTAAAGGTTTTCATTATGTTAAATCATCCCTGCATTCCTGGTATAAATCCTGCTTGGAAATAATATAACACCTTTATTATATAGTAGTAATTTTTTAGATAGTATTTTAATTAGGATTTTGTATTCATATTCATTAATGAAAGTGATCTCTAATTTTTTCTCTGTTTTTATTCTTCCTGGTTTTGGTATCAATATCATATTTGTTTCATAAAAGGAACTTGGTAGGATCTTTTCTCTGTCTGTGATTTCAAATTATTTATATGCTACTGGAATTAGCTGGTCTTTAAGCATTTGGTAGAATGTCTTCTTATAAACACTGGTCATGATGTTATTTTCTTAGGAAACTCATTTATGCCTTCATCATTTTTTTTCTAAAACAAGCTTATGTAAATATTCTATTTCCTCTTCAGTTAACCTTGGTAGATTTTAATTTTAGTAAATATTTTCCCTTTCACTCAAATTGTTAGGTTTATTGGCATATATATTGATTTGATTTTCTTATTTATTTTTTGTAAATCATGTTAACCAATGGCTTTATTTGTTTGTTTTGTTTTTATTTTATTAAAAAGAAGCTTCTGGGATTTCCAGGGGAGGATTCAAGATGGTGGAGTAGAAAGATTCACATATGCTAGCTGCAAACCCACAGCCAATAAATTACCTGTAAAAAGGAACTGCGGGGGTGGAATCAAGATGACGGAGTAGAAAGATGCACATATGAGAGCTCCGAACTCACAGCCCATAGATTTAATGTAAGAAGAGCTCCCAGAAGTTCTGGATCACTGCAGGGGGTGCAGAAACATAGTGGAAGAGATTTCCACTCCAGAGAGCCCTGCAGAGCCGTCCCCAGGGTCCGTCGCGCCCCAGAAAGCAGACCCCACCCAGTGCTGCCCTGGCCATGGCCCCAGAGAAGCTGATCCGAGCAGGCTTCAGGGACGGAACCTCCGGTGGCCTGGAAGATCTCTCCACCCACAGACTCTACAGGTCAGTGAGAGACACACCTGGGCTGACCTAGAGGGGAGCGGGGTGTCTCCGTAGCTGAGGCCCCATTGGGAAGAAGCGGCGGAGGTCCCGCCCACTGCAGAAAGCCCATCTGAATCTCAGACCCCAAGCACTAGCTGGGTGGATGTAGGCGGGGGTGGACAGGAATCTCAGAAGTCAAGTAACTGGCTGGGAAAATGCCTAGAAAAGGGAAGAAAAATAAGACTATAGAGAGTTTTTTTGAACAGATGCAAACGATCCTGACTTTTGGATCTGATGATGAGGACATATTCTTGCCATCAGGGAAAGATGTGGAGGGCGGGGCCTCGGTACCCCAGATGTCCCAGGAGGATGTCAGGTGGGCTCAGGCCATGGAAGAGCCCAAAAAGGATTTTGAAAAACAAGTTAGACAGGTGGAGGAAAAATTGGGAAGAGAAATGAGAGAGATGCAAGAAAAGCATGAAAAACGGGTCAATACTTTGGTAAAGGAGACCCAAAAAAATGCTGAAGAAAATAACACCTTGAAAAATAGTTGAAAATTGAAAAAATTGAAAAAATAACACTCAATTGGCAAAAGAGGTTCAAAAAGCCAATGAGGAGAAGAATGCTTTCAAAAGCAGAATTAGCCAAATGGAAAAAGAGGTTCAAAAGCTCACTGAAGATAATAGTTTTCTCAAAATTAGAATGAAACAGATGGAGTCTAATGACTTTACGAGAAACCAAGAAATCACCAAACAAAACCAAAAGAATGAAAAAATGGAGGAGAATGTGAAATATCTCATGGGAAAAACAACTGACCTGGAAAATAGATCCAGGAGAGACAATTTAAAAATTATAGAACTACCTGAAAGCCATGATCAAAAAAAGAGCCTAGACATCATCTTTCATGAAATTATCAAGGAAAATTGCCCTGATATTCTAGAACCAGAGGGCAAAATAAGTATTGAAGGAATCCATTGATTACTGCCTGAAAGAGATCCAAAAAGAGAAACTCCTAGGAACATTGTGGCCAAATTCCAGAATTCCCAGGTCAAGAAGAAAATATTGCAAGCAGCTAGAAAGAAAGCATTCCAGTATTGCGGAAATATAATCAGGATAACACAAGATCTAACAGCTTCTACATTAAGGGATTGAAGGGCGTGGAATAGGATATTCCAGAAGTCAAAGGAACTAGGACTCACACCAAGAATCACCTACCCAGCAAAACTGAGTATAATACTTCAGGGGAAAATATGGTCTTTCAATGAAGCAGAGGACTTTCAAGCATTCTTGATGAAAAGACCAGAGCTGAAAAGAAAATTTGATTTTCAAACACAAGAATGAGATGAAGCATGAAAAAGTAAACAGCAAAGAGAAGTCATAAGGGACTTACCATAAGTGAACTGTTTACATTCCTACATGGAAAGACAATATTTGTAACTCTTAAAACTTTTCAGTATCTGGGTAGTTGGTGGGACCACACACACACATGTACATGCATGCATGCACACACACATACACACATGCAAACACATACAGAGACAGAGAGCACAGAGTGAATTGAATAGGATGGGACCATATCTTAAAAGAAATTAAGGTAAATGGTGAGAGAGAAATGTAGTGGGAGGAAAGAGGGTGAAATGGAATGGGGTAATTATGTCTCATTTAAGAGGCAAGTAGGAGACTTTTTAGTGGAGGGAAAAAGAGGAGAGCTGAGAAAAAAAAACAAGAAGTTTACCCTCATCACATTCGACTAAAGGAAGGAATAAAATGCACACTCATTTTGGTATGAAAACCTATCTTACAGTATAGGAAAGTGGGGGAGAAGGAGATAAGCAAGGGAGGGGATAATAGAAGGGAGGGCAAAGGGAAGAGGGAGCAATTTGAAGTCAACACTCGGGGAGGGGCAGGATCAAAAGACAGAAGAGAAACAATGAGGGGCAGGATAGGATGGAGGTTAATTCAGTTAGTCTTACACAACACGACTATCATGGAAGTCATTTGCAAAACTACACAGATATGGCCTATATTGAATTGCCTGCCTTCCCAAAGGAAATGGGTGGGGAGGGAGGGATGGGGAATATTTGGAACTCAAAGTTTTAGGAACAACTGTTTAATATTGTTGTTGCTACTAGGAAATAAGACATACAGTTAATGAGGAATAGAAAGTCATCTGGCCCTACAGGAGAAAAGAGAAGATGGGGACAAGAGAAGGGAGGGATGACAGAAGAGAGGGCAGATTGGAGATAGGGAAAATTAGATTGCTTGGTGTATTGGGGTGGGGGGAAGGGATAAAAGGGGAGAAAATTTGGAACTCAAAATTTTGTGAAAATGAATGTAAAAAGTTAAATAGATAAATAAATATTTAAAAAAAATAAAAAAAAAAATGAACTGCCAAGAGGTTCTGGAGCAGTGGAAGCTGCAAGGTAACAGAATGGTGGAGATTTCTGTTCTGGAGGGCCCTGAAAAACTGACAGCAAGGGTCTGTCACACACCGGACCTGGAGCAGAGCCCAGCCCTGCCTTGGCTCCGTGGCACAGAGGGGAGCATATCCAAGCGGGCTTCGGTGACAGAATCTCTGGTGGCCACGAAGGTCCCTCCACCCACAGGCGCTGCAGGTCAGTGAGAGAGCCTTTTGGGCTGACTGAGAGGGGAGTTATAGTGTCTCTATAACTCAAGCCCCTTCGGGAGGCAGCAGCAGAGGCAGCAGTGGCCAGGGTCTTCTGGAGCGGACAGGAGCTCCGGTCCATTACTGAAGCTCTCCGAATAAATCCCCTGAGGAAAATGAGCCTGGAAGGTGGCCCTGCCCCCACCTGAGAACCTGAATTTAATCTTACCCTGAATAGCAGTTGCTCCTACCATGGAAAGCCCTGAGACTTGGGAGCAACATTTGAATCTCAGACCCCAAGCACTAGCTGGGCAGATCTGGAGATGAGGCAGGGGTGAAGAATCTCAGAAGTCAAGTAACTGGCTGGTAAAATGCCCAGAAAGGGGGAAAAAAAATAAGACCATAGAAGGTTACTTAATTGGTGAACAGATGTTTCCTCCTTTCCTTTCTAATGAGAAAGAACAATGCTTATCATCAAGGAAAGACATAGAAGTCAAGGCTTCTCTATCCCAAACATCCAAAATAGATATCCAATGGGCTCAGGCCAAGGAAGAGCTCAAAAAGGATTTTGAAAATCAAATTAGACAGGTGGAGGAAAAACTGGGAAGAGAAATGAGAGAGATGCAAGAAAAGCATGAAAAACAGGTCAACAACTTGCTAAAGGAGACTCAAAAAAATGCTGAATAAAATAACACCTTGAAAAATAGGCTCACTCAATTGGCAAAAGAGGTTCAAAAAGCCAATGAGGAGAAGAATGCTTTCAAAAGCAGAATTAGCCAAATGGAAAAAGAGGTTCAAAAGCTCACTGAAGAAAAGAGTTCTCTCAAAATTAGAATGGAACAGATGGAGGCTAATGACTTTATGAGAAACCAAGAAATCACAAAACAAAACCAAAAGAATGAAAAACTGGAAGATAATGTGAAATATCTCATTGTGAATATCTCCCCAGGAAAAAATTCTGCAAAAGTGGGAGCAGCAGATGGCATAAACAGTCTCTTAGCTCATGGGGCTAGGAAAATCGCTAAGGAAGGTACCTCTGACTGGCTGAAAGGGCCCAGTGCAAGACCAGAGCTGTTCCAGACAGCCCCATCTAAACAAACCAGGAGAAGATCCTGAGTCCCAGGGGGGTGAATCCCACAACCACCAACACCAGGACCCAAAGAATGCCTCAGTAATCAGGGGAACTGGGAAGAAACTAGCACAGATGAGATCACCAAGTGCTGAGCTTGCCTATGCTATAGTTCAGCACAGGAAATTTCCTCTGGACAGACCACCCTTCCATCACATTTGCCAAGCTAACTCCAAGGCAACTCTGGGGAAACCCAAAAAGACCTCACCTGGCCTCTGCTTTCCAACACCAGCCAGCTTAGTACCAGGTAAGCTACATCATTTTAACTTCTAGCAGAAAGAATCGCAGGCCCACAATACACAAAGTCTCAAGTTTTAGGCACAAGAACTGTGGAGCAGAGTGCTCTGTGCCACAGATGCAGGGTTCTACTTTAAAAGTCAGGAAAAGGGTGATTATCATGAGGAAGAAGCAAAGCAGAAAAGAAAAGACCATAGAATCTTTCTATGGGGACAAGGAACAAGAGAGGAATATCAAAGATGTCAGCATTGAGACTGTACTCCCATCTGAAACTTCAGAAGGGAATATGAACTGATTTGAAGTGAAAGAGCATTCTGGAAGAGCTGAGGAAGGATATTAAAAGCCAAATCATACAAATAGAAGAAAAAACAGATTAATGATTTTAAAAATAAGAAAAAAGAATTTAAAAGGAAAATTGAACTAATGGAAAAGGAAGTACAAAACCTAACTGGAGATAATAACTCCTTAAAAGGAAAGACTGCAAAAATGGAAAAGGAGATGCAAAAATTAACTGAAGAAAACAATTAGATAAAAATTAGAATCAAGAAGGTAGAAGCTAATGATTCTATGAGACACCAAGAATCAGCCAAATAGAATCTGAAGAACAAAAAGATAGAAGCAAATGTAAAATATCTAATTGGAATAACAACTGACCTGGAAAACAGATCCAGGAGAATAAATATAAGGATTATTGGTCTACCAGAAAGCCACAATGGAAAAAAAAAGCCTGGACAATATCATCGAAGAAATCATCAAGGAAAATTTCCCAGATGTCCTAGATTCGGAAGGCAAAATAGTCATCAAAGGAATTCACCGTCCACATTCTGAAGGGGATCCCAAACTAAAAACACCAAAAAATATGGTTGCCAAATTCCAGAACTATCAAGGAAAGGTGAAAATACTGGAGGCAATCAGAAAGAAACAATTCAAATACCAAAGAGCTACAGTCTGGATCTCACAGGACTTTTCAGCTTCTATGTTAAAAGACTGAAGGAATTGGAACACAATATTCCATAAGGCAAAGGAGCTGGGATTACAATCAAATAATAATTACCCAGCAAAACTGAGTGCAGTATTTCAGGCCAGGAGATGCACATTCAATGAAATAAGGGATTTCCAGATCTTCCTAATGAAAAGGCCAGAACTCAATAGAAAATATCAGTCTTCAAACACAGGTTTCAAAGAGGCATAAAAAGATAAATGAGTAAACAAACTTACTTAATATGGACAAACTGTTTAAATTCAGATAAGGGAAGATGATACTTGTTAGTCTTAAGACTTGTATATTTATTATGATATATAAAAGGGATGTACAATAATAGAGGGAGTGGTATAAAGTAAATGATGCCATGATCAAAAGATAATTTAAGAGTACCAAGGAATTGTAATCAGAAATGTGAAAGGGAGTCAGAAAAAGGTAAATCACATGACAGGAAGAAGGAGAAAAATGCATTACAGTAGAGGGAAAGGGGGGAAGGAGACGAGCATTGTTTGGGAGTTACTCTCATCTTATTGGATTCAAGGAGAGAATAAAACAGTTAAGTACAGAATGTAATTAACTCTAGAGGCTATAGGAAGGGAAGGAGGAAAGAAAAGGGAGGGGAGGCTAAAAGAGTGGGAAGAAGCAGTAAGAGAAAAGGGGATTAAAAGGGCGGGGGGCTGAAAGAAGGGAAACTGGATTAAAAACTGAAATCCAACAATATATTTTTTTACAGGAAACACATTTCAAATGGGGGATACACAGAGGGTAAAGGTAAAATGTTAGAGCAGAATATATTGTGCTTCAGCTGGTGTAAAAAAGTAGGGGTAGCAATCTTAATCTTAGACAAAGCAAAAGCAGAAATAGATATGATCAAAACAGATAAGGAAGAAAAATATATTCTCCTAAAAGGCAGCATATAAAATGAAGCTATTTCATTAATAAATAAATATGTTCCAATAGTATAGCATCTAAATTCTTAGGGGAGAAGTTAAGGGAGTTACAGGAAAAAGCAGACAGCAGAACTCTAATGGGGGACATCAACTATCCCGTCTCTGAACTTCATAAATGTAACCTTAAAATAAATAGGAAAGAAGTTAGGAGGTGAATAAAACTCTGGATAAGGTAGATATGATAGATCTCTGGAAGAAATTGAAAGGGGATAGAAAGGAATATATACCTTTTTCTCAGCTGTACATAGCAAAGAAACAAAAATTGGCCATGCACTAGGCCTTACTAAGCTCACAATCCAATGCAGAAAAGCAGAGATATTCAATGCATCCTTCTCAGATCATAATGCAACAAAATTATATGTAATCAAAGGTTATGGAAACATAAACCAAAAAGTAATTGAAAACTAAACAATCTAATCCTAAAAATGAGTGAGTTAAACAACAAATTGTAGAAACAATCAACAACTTCATTCAAGAGAATGACAATAATGAGACAACTTAAGAAATCTTGTGAGATACTGCAAAATCAATTTTAGGGGAAGCTTTATATCTTCAAATATCTACATGAGTAAAATAGAGAAAGAGGAGGTCAATGAATTGGAGCATTTAGCTGAAAAAGAACAAATTGAAAACTCCCAAATAAATGCAAAATTAGAAATACTGAAAACCAAAGGTGAGATTAGTAAAGATTGAAATTAAGAAAACTATTGAAATAATAAGTAAAACTAAGAGTTGGTTTTATGAAAGAACAAATAAAATTGATAAAACTTTAGTCAACCTGATTAAAAAAAGAAAGAAGAAAATCAAATTACCAATATCAAAAATGAAAAGCGTGAACTAATCACCAATGAGGAGTAAATTAAAACAATAATTAGAAATTACTTTGCCCAAACCTATGCCCACAAATTCAACAATCTAAATGAGATGGATGATTATTTTAAAAATATAAATTGCCTGGATTAACAGAAGAGGAAGTTGAGTACTTAAATATCCCCATGTTAGAAAAAGAAATTAAACAAGCTATCAATGAATTCCCTAGGAAAAAATTCACCAGGGCCAGAAGGATTTACAAATGATTTCTATCAAACAGTTAAAAAACACATAATTGCAATGCTATATAGACTATTTGGGAAAATTGCCAAAGAAGGAGTCCTCCTAAATTCTTATTATGATACAAATGTTATTCTGTTACCTAAACCAGGAAGACTCAAAACAGAGAAAGAAAATTCTAGCTCAATTTCTCTAATGAATATAGATTCAAAAATTTTAAATAAGATTTTAGCAAAAACAATACAGCAACTTATCACAAGAATAATACATTATTATCAAGTAGGATTTATACTAGGAATGCAGTGCTGGTTCAATATTAGAAAAATTATTAACATGATTAATCACACCAATAACAGAGCTAACAGGAACCACATGATTATCTCTATAGATGCAGAAAAAGTTTTCGACAAAATACAACACCCATTCCTATTAAAAACACTGGAGACCATAGGAATAAAGGGAACTTTTCATAAAATAATAAGCAGTATCTACCTAAAACCATCACCAATCATTATATGCAATGAGGACAAACTAATTGCATTTCCAATAAGATCAGAGGTGAAACAAAGATGTCCATTATCACCACTGTTATTCAATATGGTATTAGAAATGATAGTTGTAGCAATAAGAGATGAAAAAGAAATGGAAGGAATTAGAATAGGCAAAGAAAAAAAAGTTATCACTCTTTGCAGATGATGTGATGATAGATTTAGAGAATTCCAGAGAATCAAGTAAAAAAAAGTATTTGAAATAATGACCAAATATGGCAAAGTTGCAGGTAACAAAATAAACCCAGATAAGTCATCTGCATTTCTGTATATTATTAACAAAGCCCAACAGCAAGAGATAGAAAGAGAAATCCCATTTAGAGCTTTGAAAGACATTGTTAAATACCTGCCAAAACAAATCCAGGTACTAAATGAATACAATTATAAAACACTTTTAGCACAAATAAAGTCAGATCTAAGTGGAGAAGCGTAAGCTGCTCATGGGTACACCGAGTTTATATAATAAAATGACAATTCTACCTAATTTAATTTACTTATTCAGTGCCACACCAATCAAACTATCAGATAATTATTTTGTAGAACTAGAAAAATACTATCAGAATTCCTCTGGAATAATATCAGAGTTCATCTGGAAGAATAAAAGTTCCAAAATATCAAGTGAACTAATGAAAAGAAATGCTAGAGAAGGTGACCTAGCCCTACCAGATCTCAAATTTTATGATAAAGCAATCATCAAAACCACTTAGTACTGCCTAACAAGCAGAAGGGTAGATCAATGTAATAGGTTAGGTACTGAAGACACAATAGACAATGAATATAGTTATCTACTGTTTGATAAACCCCAGGACCCAAACTTCTGCCATAAGAACTCATTGTTTGATAAAAATTGATAGGAAAAGTGGATAACAGCGTGGCAGAAACTGGGCATAGACCAATGTCTGACACCATACACAAGAATCAAGTCCAAATGGATACATGATCTAGGTATAAAGATTGATACTATAAACAAATTAGGGGAGCAAGGAATAGTGCATTTGTCAGATTTATGGAGAATGGAGAAATTTATGACCCAAGAAGAGATAGAGAACATTTTGAAATGCAAAACAAACAATTTTAATTACATTAAATTGACAATTTTTTGCACAAACAAAATGCAGCCAAGACTAGGAGGGAAGCAGAAAACTGGGAAAGAGTTTTTGCAACTAGTGTCTGTGATAAAGGCCTCATTTCTAAAATATATAGATAACTGAACCAAATGTACAATAATACAAGTCACTCCCCAATAGATAAATGGTCGAAGGATATGAACAGTGAATTTTCAGAGGAAGAAATTAAAGCTATCTATAATCATATGAAAAGATGCTCTACATCACTATTGGTTAGAGAAATGCAAATCAAAACAACTCTGAGATACCACATCACACCTATCAGATTGGTTAACATGACAAAGCAGGAAGATGATAAATGTTGAAGATATGAGAGAGTTGGAACACTAATTCATTGTTAGTGGAACTATGAGCTGATCCAACCATTCTGGATAGCAATTTGGAACTATGCGCAAAGGTCTACAAAAATGTACATACCCTTTGATCCAGCAATATCGCTTCTGGGACTCTATCCCCAAAAATCCTAGAAATGGGAAAGGGTGCCACATGTACAAAAATATTTATACCAGCTCTCTTTGTGGTGGTCAAAAACTGGAAATCAAGAGGATCTCATCCATTGGGGAATGGCTGAACAATTTGTGGTGTATGAATGTAATGAGATACTATTGTGCTATGAGAAACAATGAACCGAAAGACTTCAGAGAAGCCTGGAAAAACGTATATGAACTGATACTGAGTGAAAGGAGCACAACCAGGAGAACTTTGTTCACAGCAACATCCACAGTGTGTGAGGAGTTTTTCTGGTAGAGTTAGTACTTCCTTGAAATGCATGGACTTAAAAATTTTCCAATGGACTCTTGAGGCAAAATGCCTTCCACATCCAGAGAAAGAACTATGGAATTGGATAGCATATAGAAACAGACCATTTTCTTTTGTATTATGTTTTGTTTTAGGGTTTTTCCCATATGTTTTAATTCTTCTATGCAACATATATTTAATAGAAATGTACATGTAGAGCCTATATAAGACTGTACGCTGTCTCAAGGAGGGAGTGGGGAGGGAGGAGGGAAGAAGGGGAGGGAAGGAAAAGTAATCTAAGATATATGGAGGTGATTGTGGACAATGAAAATAAATAAAATAATTTAACTAAAAAAAAAGAAAAATAAACTGCCTCTGAGACAGCCAAAAGAGTCAAAATTGCAAAACATCCAGCATCAGGGTCAATGAGACTTGAAGAGTATATTGCGATGCATTCATTGGTCATGGGGGCTCTTAGAGGTTGGAATTTCAGCAAAAATGAACCAGTACTTTGAAAGTTTTTCATTTATTTTGAATTGTAAACTTGACAATCATCAATATTTGAACATACAAAAAAGACTGTCTATGAAACTTCTTAGTGTTTCTCTAAAAATAAAAAAAAAGAAAAATCATGTAGGTGTCAAGCTCAACAAATTTACAGATGACATAGTTGGGAAGGCTAGCTATAACAATGGTAAGTACATTCATGATACAAAAAATTATCTTGACAGATAAAATATATATTGATTTCAATCTAATAAGATAAAATTTAAGATAAACGTAAAACCTTATTTGCATTGTTATTCACTCATTTTTTCAGTCGTATAATATTCCTTGCCACCCCATTTAGTGTTTTCTTGACAAAGATACTATAGTCATTGTTCATTTTCTTCTCTAGCTAGTTTTACAGATGAGGTACTTAGGCAATCAGGGTTTAGTGATTTGTTCAGGGTTACATGGGTAGTTCATGTCTGAGGCCAGATTTGAACTCCCAAAGATGGTGTTTCTTGACTTCAAGCCTGGCACTCTATCTACTGCATCATCATATAATAAATGAGATGAATATAAATTGAGGGGGATCTGGTTAGAATTGTATTTGAAAAGAAATCTAATTATTTTCTTGGATGACAATCTCATCATCAGTCAATAAAAGTTGTTAAGATCTTGGTTTGCATTATAAGAAATAGTTTCCAGTTATAACAAGATAATGATCCTACTATAGTCTGTCCTTGTCAAACTTACCTGTGAAAAGATGTGGTTGTTTATATTAAAAAGGGTGGGACTAGGAATTAGTCACCTGACAATCTTAAAACATGAAAATATCATCCAAAACAAATAAAAGAAAAACTCATAAATTTCTTGATGGCTGTCCATGAAAATGAATGAAGAAAAATCCAATTAGACATAAGACTAATCTCCTTTATATGTATATTTAACTGAACATAGTCATTTATATAGTGATCTGAGGTGATTTATATATGTTATTGCTTTTTATCCTTTCAACAATCTTGTAAGGTAGGTATTATTTTTATTGACATTTTACACTTGAGGAAACTGAGGTTGATAAATTTCAAATGACTCTTCCAAGATCATATAAGTGGGAATTATCTAAGACAGGCTTCCAATAAAGGTATTTCAGACTCTAAGTCCATTAATGTGTCTACTGTGCTGCCTATCTATAACCAGGTTAAATTTTAATATGCTATTAAAGGAGTTTATTGAACCTCCATTCCTTGGATTCAATGAAAATATATATTTGGCTCTAACATACCTGTACAAGCAAGTGGCCAGACTAGATGACGTTTTTGGTTGATCACAGAAGATTTTTTAATGTCCTTTAAAATATATGTGTTAAAAATATGCATATACCTTGAAGTAATTGTTACTAGCCTAAATAGTCAAACTCACTATTCTTCAGATTTTCCTGTTGAAATTCATTTATGAAATTTACTTCATTAATGGAAGTTTTAAAAATATGAAAATATATAGTACTTATTAAGTGCTTAATCTATTCCTCCATTCATCCCACCTTTCCCTTATACTAAAGAGTAATTTACTATAAATCATTTATGAAATTGATACAGCAAAATTTATTAGTGGAAAAATGTGATAAATTTCGAACCAAATAATTGGTGCCAAGATTTTAGTCCTATAATTTACTGACTCTATGCTCAAGACATCTCTGTGGTTGACTTCAGATATAAGAAAATGACAATATGTGTGCTTTTTCCAGAAATTTTTTATATGCCTGTGCTTTTAAGTATTTTGAAAAAGATAAAACTAACCCCAAAATTTTCATAGCATCCAAACATATGAAATAAATTATTTCACACAGAATAAATTATGATGCTAATAAATGAATAAATAAATTAATGAACATGATAGATATATGAATAGATATATAGATTGATGATAGTAGATAGGTACCTAAGTTTTATTCTGTATAGGGTGGAGAATATCTTATATTCTCAATAACCCCTTTTGTATTCCAATGAATTATCCTAAGTTGTAGGTATTCACACTTACATGCTCTCATACTCTCTTAATAAGCTATTGAACAGCAAACATAGAGTCCTAAAATATGTTATCCTGGTATCATGATAACATCTAACATGAAAACCCAAGTAAAATATTAGGAGTACTTCTCACAAACATTTATGTCTTGTTTTCACCTAATGAAACCATGAATACTCAAGCATCTGGCTTTTTTATTACCTGAAAAACCAACTCTGCAAGTACTTAAGCACAGAAAGAGTTTTATTTATGCCCTATAACATGAAGGCAAGAAAACACCATGAGGAAGGGCAGAGAATGAAAATGAGGGAAGAAAAGGAAAACTATCATTATGAAGACGAGTAGTGGTGTTTATATAACTCCCTGTGATTCTAATCACAGTTCTCTCAGTTTAGCCTCCCTAGTGCTGTTTCCTTTGTAGGCCATATTGAATCAAATTCCTTTGATGCAAGTATTTCTCTAGATGTGATTGAAGTATTTTTCCTTTGTCTTCAGCTTTTCTGTGGCTGTATCATATCTATGTTGAATCCTCCATTTTTTGCAGTGTTATTTTGTATAGGTGCAGCTAACCTCCAATTCATATATTCTATGAATATCTCAAGCACAAGAGGGAAAAGCTTATTCAATTGCCCTTGATGAATACCTATGGAATGCCACTGGGCAAATTGATCAGGAGAGCCTGGATCAATTGATTTCCCCCAGATCACATGATAAAATCATAGAATAAAATCTCATATCTCATGATAAAATCAACATGCCTTATACCATTAGAAGGAAGTTTTGTACCCCTTTACAAGGTATAAAGAAGTCTTCGTTAAAATTTGATGAAAATAGTGAGTAGCTAGACTTGGATGCTGAAGCATCACACTCCTTAATCAGATAGATTATTTGTCTCTACTCTCCCTCAAACATCATAGTGTCTCTCAGCAGAACTACTATTCTAGGACTAGACAATGTATCTAGAATAGAGCAAGCAAAATGAAAGAAGCAAGAGACAAACTTAAAGAACATTGCCCCTGCAAGTAAGAAGAAAGGCAACTATGTTTGGATTCAAGAAAAAATTAACTGTCATGGTCTGAAATTTATGAGTAGAAAGAGTCATACCCAGAAAGGCTAACTGAATGACTTAACTAACCAAAATTACTGTTTCCAGGGGTGAATAGTTTGAGAACAAAGTGAAGAATAAAAGGACAACATGGCTCTGCAGAGATGGAAGAGTAAATTACCCAGCCACATGCATTCCTTATATGTATTTGTCTTTCTCTATAAGTAAACTTAAAATATTTCCCTAGTCGTCCCACTTAAACCCCATGCATTTGAGGAAAATTATGTACCATATTTGTTGAGGAAGGGATTATTTTCTTACACTTGTTCATATAATGCAACATCAGCAAATTTCTTTTCTTTGATCTAATTGTGACCATAGGCTGACTATTAAAGTACACCACACTAACAGTACACTGTTCACCACATAAGCTGAAGTTTTAGGAGTGTGGAATGACTGAGTACCTTGACCCTGGATTAATATTCAATCCCACCTAAAACTTTGAGTTCCAAATTGTTTAGTATTGTTGTTGCAACTAGGAAAGAAGACATACAGTTAATGAGGAATAGAAAGTCATCTGGCCCTACAGGAGAAAAGAGAAGATAGAGACAAGGGAAGGGAGGGATGACAGAAGAGAGGACAGATTGGAGATAGGGAAAATTAGATTGCTTGGGGTATTGGGGTGGGGGGAGGGGAGAAAAGGGGAGAAAATTTGGAACCCAAAAATTTGTGAAAATGAATGTAAAAAGCTAAATAAATAAATAAATTTAAAAAAAAAATATTCAATCCCACCTCACAAAACTGGGTAACAAATCTGCATATATGAGTGGTGAGAGTAGCCTGAGAAAATATTATCCACTATGCCAGATGTGACTTTTCTCTCTTCACAAATTGTCATAGTGCTTGATATGTACCTCTTACATAAGCCCACATTCAATTTGAAAGTATATTGTTTTGATACTGTCTTGCATTCATAATACCAAATACAAACACTGGGGAGTCGATTATGCTCTCTTGTCTAATCTCTAACATTTAAATGCTATTCAAATGGATGATCTTGCTACATCTTTGACATGAAAAGATTAAAGCCATATTTTATTCCTGAGAATTGTTCCATTAGAGTTTATCTAAGGATGAATTAGAGTCAATCAAATTTTATGTGTACAGAGTACAAAGAATGAGAAACCTTCCAGAAACTTGTCAGATGTTTCCAAGTGAAGATCATGATGCTCTGACCTATCGAATTTCTGGTCTCCTACCAGCCTTTGACAAGCCAATATAAGTATTAGCATCTCTGTCACAGCAACAAGAGAAGCTGTAAGGAGCAAAGCAATTTGAGATTGGATGGTTCTTGCTTACAAATAGACAAGTTTCTTCTTCTAAAGTATCTATTTCCATTAGTTCCATTTTAAATTAAGGGTAGAATATTTAAGACTCTTAATTTGCCAGGGAAATAAGGCTAGGCCTATGAATATTCTTTTCTAAACTAGAGAGTTGTCTCTAAAATATTTGATCTGGGCATATTTTCAAGACCTTTAGTAGCCTCAGATGCAGGGAGTTGTTTTCTAGTGGGAACCTCTGATATGTTGTAATAATTATCCTTAAGTGTGAGATCTGCCCAGTTCAGGTACTAATAATTATCTTGAGGAAAACTTTGAGAGATGCAACTGTATGTTGAGGGAAAGGAAAAAGCAAGATGGGACAAAACCTTTTGCAAAAAGTACAAAAACTAGCTAAATTTTTAGTATTTAAACTGTAAGGTCAAAACTGGTTATTTAAAGAAAATTGTTCATTCTTAATAAAGGTTTATAATTAATAAGACATAATACAAATATTTTTTATGTTACACATGGTTTATTGAAGAAAAAATAACAGTTCTCAAAGTTTCACTTCAGAAGTTTTAATAAATGAAAAGAGATGTTAATTGATACCTTTATCACTTATATTTCTGTTCTGAGCTCTTCTTCCTCTCTACCTTCTCTTTATAATCTAATCAGCTGTCCTAAGTTCAATTGTTGTCTTTGTGTTGAAGATTTCCAGAGTATTTATACAGTTTAAATTTCTCTCTTGAGATCCATTCATGCCTTGTCCAGTTACCTGTTGGACCTTTTGAACTGGAGATCCCATTGATATCTCAAATTCTTTAATGACAAAAAAATGAAATTATCTTTACCAACTAACTTTCTGTTCTTCTGAACCCACCTATTGTTGCTAAAACAATTATAATTCTTCCATTTACCCAGGTTCAAACCTCAGTATCATTTCTCATTCAACCCTGTGTATCAATATTTTAACAAATTTGATAATCTGCTATAACACCTCTCAGATGTATTTCTTGCTCTTGATTTCCAATATCACAATTCTAGTTGAGGTCTCAATCACCTTTAACCTGGACTACTGCAATAGCTTTATCATTTGTTCTCTCTATTTAAAATGAGATGCAACTTCAGTTCAAGTTCTACTCAGTTGTCATAGTGTGTGTGTAATCTTTCCAACTATTTCAAGTCACAAATTTCAAGAATTACAAATACTATCTTTCCATGTAGAAATGTAAACAGTTTGACTTTAGTAAGTCCTTTACAATTTCTCTTTCCTGTTTACCTTTTCATGCTTAACTTGATTCTTGTGTTTGAAAGTCAAATTTTCTTTTCAAGTCAGTTTTTTCATCAAGAATGCTTGAAAGTCCTCTATATCATTGAATGACCATTTCTTCCCCTGACATATCATATTCAGTTTTTCTGGTTAGGTGATTCTTGGTTTTAATCCTAGTTTCTTTGACTTCTAGAATATCATATTCCAAGTCCTTTGATCTCAATGTAGAAGCTGCTAGATCTTGTGTTATCCTGATTTTATTTCCATGATACCTGAATTGTTTCTTTCTGATTGCTTGCAATATTTTCTTCTTGACCTGGGAACTCTGGAATTTGGTTATAATATTCCTATGAGGTTTTTTTGGGGGGTGGATCTCTTCCAGGAGGTGATTGGTGGAATCTTTCAATATCTATTTTACCTTCTGGCTCTAGAATATCAGGGCAGTTTTCCTGGATAATTTCATGAAAGATGATGTCCAGGCTCTTGTTTTGATCGTGGCTTTCAGGTGGTCCCATAATTTTTAAATTGTCTCTTCTGGATCTACTTTCCATGTCAGTTATTTCTCCAATGAGATATATCATATTGTCTTCTATTTTTTCATTTTTTTTGGTTTTGTTTTGAAATTTCTTGGTTTCTTATAACGTCATTAGCTTCCATCTGCTCCATTCTAATTTTTAAGGAACTATGTTTTTCAGTGAGATTTTGAACCTCCTTTTCCATTTTGCAAATTATGCTTTTTAAAGTATTCTTCTCCTTATTAGCTTTTGGGACCTCTTTTGCCATTTGGGTTAGTCTACTTTTAAAGGTATTATTTTCTTCACTATTTTGGGGATCTCCTTTAGCAAGCTATTGACTTGCATTTCATGCTTTCCTTACATCACTCTCATTTGTCTTCTCAATTTTTCTTCCATCTCTCTTACTTGATTTTCAAAATCTTTTTGAGCTCTTCCATGGCCTGAGACCACAGCATATTTATTTTGGAGGTTTTGCGTGTAGATGCCTTCACTTTTTTGTCTTCCTCCAATGGTATGCTTTGTTTTTCCTCATCCAAAAGGGTGAAAGAAAATACCTGTTCACCAAGAAAGTAACCTTTTATAGTCTTCCTTTTTTCCCCTTTTTGGGACATTTTCCCAGACAATGATTTGACTTTTGAGTCTTTTCTTAAGTGGAGGGTATGCTCTATAATTTCTCAGTTTCTCCAATGTGGCATAATCAAGGGAGAGGTCTTTACTCCTCTCCTGACTTGCGCTCTGGTCTGGGAGTAACCACAAGATTTTCTTCCCAGGGTCTGTGAGTAGAAGTCCCTCTCCACAACCAAATCCAGCATTCCAGCACTCTTCCTCATCCAAGGACTGCGACTCTTAGCTAAGATCCAGATCAGGGCCTGGATTTCTCAATGGTCGTTAGGCTGAGGGCTGCAAAAATGGATACTGCTGCTGTGACTTCCTGTGTCCTGGTACTGGGCCAAACTGTGTTCCCTTCTCACTCAGGTGAAAGCACTTTCTCACTAATCTTTGAAGCTATCTTTATCATGTGTGGGTTGATATCTAGGAACTGCAGCTGCTACCCCTAATTCCATGCCCTGAAACCTGCTCCTGTCTTGTCCCTGCCAAGTAGCATGACCAAGGTTGAGATGTGCTCTACTCTACACCCATCCAGGGTGATAGGTCTTTTCTGTGGGCCTTCCCAACTATGTTGGGCTGAAAATCTCTTTCCCTCATCGTTTTTCTCTAGAATTTGTTTAGAGTCACTTCTTACAGGTATTTTATGGGCTATGTGGGGCGGTGCTAGAGCAAGTTACTCTTTCTCCTCTGCCTTCTTGGCTCTGTCCCCAATAAATTATATTTTTAATAAAAAAATTAAGACTTCCAAAGATAAAGAGGTGGCAGCTATTTTGTGTTTTTTCTTGATAGGGTCCCAGCTAGAGTATCATGTTCTGAATGTTACATTTTAAGTGGACATTGATTTGCTGGGGAAAATTCAAAGGAGCCATACTAGAAAGAAAATAAAGCAAATACTTTAATTTCATATTCTGTGAGGGTCCATTAAAAGGAAAGCAATGTTTAGTTTGGAGAACAAAAGATACATGAATGATATGATATATGAAAAATTATTTTATGGATTGTGATACACCAGAAATATCTAAGAAATAGACTTCAGAAAGTTAAGAAGATGAAAATAGAAATGAGGGATTGAAGTTGCACGGAAGCAAATTTAAGTCTCACGTCAAGAAAAATTTTCCTGACAGTGCAATACAAAAGTAGAATGAGCTCCCATAGTCATCAAGAAAATGCATCGCCACTATGGAGTAGATGAGATTATTTTCAGGTAAATGGTTAAACTCAATGGGCTTTGGAGTTTTCTTCCAAATTCTAAAATGCTCTCATTCTAAGCTTCAATATATTTATACCATTTCATTCTATAGTAAAAAAAATTTCATTAGGTAATTCAGCTATTAAATGTTCCAACTTCTAGACAAGCTAACTGTTAACAATTACTACTTTTCCTTTGCAAATCATTACAAACCATAGCTTTGGCAATATAGTTTACAATTTTGCCAGGGATTGAAGCCAAGATACATGGTTTATGCTTGGAATGTTCCCTCTTCCCTCTCCCAAAAATTAGAAAATTTGCTTACTTCTATTCCTGTGGCATTTTCTCTTCCAGCTCAATTTTTCAAAGAGAGGCCTCCTCTGAACTTGCTCCAGTTTATCAATATTCTTCCTAAAATGTGCTACCAAGAATTGAGTACAATATTCAAGATGATTTCAGGCAATGGAAGCATATAACAGAATATTCAGTCTGATCTACCTCCAATACTCCTAATTCAAAATGTTTGAGTTTGATTACCCAGTTAGTTGGAATCCTATAGGTTCTACATATCATTTGAGAGATCCCTTTGCATTCCATCCTTTCTTTTAATAACGCAAGGTATTAACATTAGTCAGGACCTTTTCAATAGCAATCTGATTATTTTCTTGTCTTTTTGTTCCTCTAATACATCTTATACATTTCTACTGGATGAGTTTTCATAAGATTTATGACCCTGATGTTATGAAAAAATGATATTGAGGGTACCCCATTGTCTGTAGATTGCATTCCAAAATTCTTAGTCCAATACCAAACACACCTTTCAATCTAGTTCCATTTATCTTTTAGCTATTTTATCACACTTTACCTTCTATTCTTCTTCTTTGGATCAAAGCAGGCTAATATATAAAAATAGCACCTATTTCATAGAGTTGTGAAGATCAAGGAATAAATATATTTAAATTGCTTTTCAAATCTTAAAATGTCATATAAATTTTTGGTATAACAAAGTGACTGGGGATTTCAGTTCATTTGCACTTTGGTAGAAAGTGATTACTTGATACCACGTGATAAGTAGAGTTAGTGAAAACTTAAGAAAGATGTTTTTGGAGTTATCCAGCTTTGTGAGATGAAATATGAGTTTCAGAATCTTATAGGAAAAAAGTCCCTGCATGGAAAGAAAGATTATGTGAAGAAGCCAACACTTGACCATATTCCTATCATTAACTTATTGCATTAAAGACTTTAGGAAATTTTTCCTTGTGTGAGATGTGTGTCTTTCTCTGTCTCTTCGTTAAGCAAAGATCTCTTGCTCACAGTGGGAGAACTCATTCACTCTCTGCATAGTGTGGCTTATTGTCATCAGTATTACTTCTCTGGTTTCCATTTAGGATAAGGTGGAAAATGGGTTTATTTTCAATTAACTATTTGTGTCCTTTGTGTAGCTGGCATTTGGTAGAATACACAAGCCTTCTATGGAGAGTTTGGAACCTTTCTTCCCGTTAAGAGGTCATGAAACAGAGCACAGCATGAATCGAAAAAAGAGGAGGTGGAGACAGATTACAGTCCTTTCCCTCTCTCTCAATAGGATAGAGTATCTAGTCTTGTGACTCAACCTTCTGCTCCATTTCCACCAGGAAATATAAGAGATGTGAGCAAGAGACAATCTAGAGTCATAGATTCATGCTTCTATGAGTAACATCTAGAATTAATCAAGTGGATATAAATATATTACACATGTACATATTGTGATTATCATCATCACTGTTGTTGCTGCTGCTGCTGTTGTACTTTGTTAGGATTGGTCTTTTCTGCTTCAGTGCTTTTATTTTGAAAGATGATGATTCCTGGAATGTACTACTATCTACCAATTTAGATATTTCTCATCCTTCATCTATGTGGCACAGTGGATAGTTAGAATACATGGACCTGAAGTCAGAAGGACTCACTTTTCTGAGTTCAAATCTAGCCTCAGGTACTTACTAGCTGTGTGACCTTGGACAAGTCATTTAACCTTGTTTGCCTCAGTTCCTCATTTGTAAAATGCACTAGGGAAGAAAATGGCAAACCACTTCAGTATCTTTGTTAAAAAAAGAAGAAAAAAAACAAAATGGGGTCCTAGAGTCAGACAAAATTGAAGGGACTGAAGAACAATATCATTCAAGGTCAAGTTGATTTACATACCCTTCAGGAAGATTCATCTATTTGCCCAGCAGAGAGTGCACTCTGCCCTTCTCTGAACTCTGATGTCACTTTAGCCCAATGTACTTGTCGTGTTCTAATTTGTAGTTCAATGATCTGTCTAAAAATGTTACCCCCCTCACTGGACGTAAAACCTCATTGGAAACAGACACTAAGTTTGTTTATTTATTTTACTTTCATCACATCAGGGAATTCTTACTTTGATACTTTAACAATACTTGAGGTAATGGATTTGGAAAAAAATGAAAACTTTTAAGTATTAAAATTATCTTATCAGTGTTCAATTGCTCACCAGTTCTATGTCTGCATATCAAAATTTTTGGACATTTAAAAAAAAAAGCCAGAACCAGGAAATGTATGCTTCGGTCTAATTCAAGATGGTTTTTTCTATTTAATTCAATTAAACTTTGGTGTCTTCCTAGCCTAATTAGAACCCACAAAAAGTTTGCAGAGATTTCTAAGCAATGGCTACATGCAGCTATTCAAAGTAAGCTTCTTGCCTCATTCTACTGAGTAAAGCTTTTAGAGGAAATGTGCATCTGAGCTTCCTATTAAGCAGTACTCACAGGCTAAAGCCTAAAATTATAGGATTTAGAGCTAGATAGGATTTTTAAAGCTAATTTATTCCACACACACATTCCTTATTTTCAGAGATAAGGAAACTGGGGTCCAATAACCTTGTTTATATCCCTAAGGTCTCAGTGCATTAAGTATTCAAACCTATGTCCTTTTTGTGTGGTCTTTCCCTGTTAGAATGTAAGTTCTTTGAGGGAAGGGAATATCTCTCTTGTTGCTTGTGTATATATTCACAGGTCTTAGTATAGTCCTTGGCATGCAGTAAATTTTAAAAATCCTATTGTCTGACTTGTCCTAATTCCAAATTCAGCCTTCATAATTTTCATTAAACAGTACTACCTTGTCTAAAATCTTCCTATTCTTTCTGTCAAAGATAGAAAAACAGACTGAAGCAAGCTTCCCTGCTCAGCCTTGCTTCCTAAATGATTCAAATCTGAAAAAAAAAAAAATCAAAGCTTGAAAAACCACCATGTTTTGACCTACCTTTTTGACTATGATCCGTTATCAGCATGAAAGACATATAATGCCTTCATACTGTGAATCTACCTTCTCCTCATTCTTACCTATATTTTTTGCCTTTTCTCATTTATTTCATATTTTACTTTTACCAGTTACATATAAGTACAATTTTTAATATTTGATTTTGAAACTTCGCACTCCAAATTCTCTCCCTTCCTCCCTCCCTACCACTCTTCATGGAGAAGGCAAGCAAGTTGATAACAGGTTATATGTATGTAGTCATGCAAAATACATCTATAATAGTCATGTTGTGAAAGAAAACATAGACCAAAGCGGGAAAAAAAACTCAAGAAAAACAAAGAAAGTGAATAAAGTTAAGTTTCAATCCATTATCAGAAAACATCAGTTCTTTCTCTGGGAATAGATAGCATTTTTTCATCTTAAGTCCTTCAAAGTTGTCTTGGCTCATTTTATTGCTAAGAATAACTAAATTATTCACAGCTGATTACCTTACAATATTTCTTTGACTTTGTACAAAGTACATTTCACTTTGCATCAGCTCATGTCAGTCTATCCAGGTTTTTCTGAGTGCATCCTATTCACCATTTCTTAGAATACAATAGTATTCCATCATAATTGCATGCTAAAATTTGTTTAGCCACAGCCCAATTGATGAGAGCAATATTCAGTCACTACCACTCCTCTCCCCTCTCTTGCCCTCCTCTGTAAAAGCTTTCTCTTAGCTCTTTTATATGAGATAATGTACCCCATTCTACCTCAACTTTTTCCTTTCTTCCAATACATTCCTCTCTCACCCTTGAATTTTATTTTTAAGATACCATACCTTCATATTCAACTCACACCTGTGACCTCTGACTATGTATACACCCTTTCTATCTGACTAATAATAAGAAAGCTCTAATGAGTTTCAAGTGT